>CM075201.1:18781174-19513674 GCA_037577475.1 Chaunax sp. Z400
TGTACCGTCTGCTCATTTAAATGAGCTCTGGCTGACTGTGTAGTCATATTTACGGGTGGATTAAACAAGTACACTTCCTACTAAACTCTCCTTTTTTTTTCTTCTTTTGTTGTTCAGTTTGAGCACTAAAATGTACAAACACATGACACAGAAAGAGAAAAGGGTTGACGGGTCTGTTGGTTGTCTTAACCAGATGTCCGTGTTACCTACCCACAGAGTGTTGTCATGGTAAAACGAATCAAGCAGCTTGACGATGTAGCGATGGTCACATTTAGCCAGGATGTCGATCTCGACTATGTAGTCCTCCAGCTCGTCTTCACATTTGGTCTCGATCTGTTTGGCTGCAGCCAGAGCTCCTGTCTCTTTGTTCCTGGCCTGCAAGATGGAGAAAAAGAACAACTCAATTCAACATGTACAAATAATGGTAGGACTCTGACGGATTCTGGCCTTTTACTTCCTCTCTTTTAGGCCAAAAGGCCTTTTCAGCAGAGTAAAGTGTAGAGTATCTCTCAAACTTACACAGAAACTTCAGAAATAAGGGAGATACTGTGTGATATTAACAGTGAGTTAAGAAAATATAATCAATCTCTAAGAAAGAAAAAACATTTTACACCACATACAGCCATTTTGTTTGCCTTAAAGATCAATTTATTGTGTTCCATGCATCACTCTGCCAACGAGACTCTTCTAACCCAGCTGAAGCGGAAGGGAATCTGGAACGTCGTGAAGCACGGGGCCAGCAATTAAAAAGGTTGACAAACTAACATTTAGGGGGGAAAAAAACAGGAAAGGACACTCCACACCCACTCCGAGCAACTGGGGAAAAGAAGGAAAAAAAACCCCCACAAAAACCAAAACCGAGTGTCAGTAATGCGAACCAAGACACACACATAGACATCCTACCAACTCTATAATAAAAGGGAAACAAAATGTATTGTGAGTAGATTGTTCAGGGCCTTTCTGCAAAGTATCAAAACAGCCAAACCGTGGGGTGAGTCAGAGTGAAGCACAAGGTGTTGTGCACGCTGACAGTGTGCCTATAGACAGCAACACGCATTGAATCAGTGCAGTGATTGCAAGAGCATGACCGGAGAGGAGCCGACACCTAAAATTGAGTCCAAAAAAAAAAAAAAGGAGGAAGTGATGATCCAGTTGCATACTCATCAAGAGCCTCCAATACTGCCAGATGATATGAAATGCATCGCGCCAACTCCACACAAAAAAATCTTGCGTTGCAAATTTCTATAGAAGAGTTACACAGTTGCACCTCTTTCGAGGGGATGCCATTGTGCACAGATGTATCCACGTCCACCCACTGACCTGCAGAAACACGGCAGACGACACAGTCCGGTGGGGTCGGATGCTTCCATGCTTTACAGGGGCTGTGGGAAAACATCTGAATAAACATAGCAGCCTAACTCTTCCCAATTCGCCGTGACTATGAGTGTGTGAGTTCAAACAGAGCTACAGGAGACGAATTGCCTCCGCCAGAGTAACCCACAGTGTGAGTCAACAGGACGTCTCGTCTTGCCACCAGACCATCAATCAGTTGCTCAACAAGCCTGACAGTAAACACAGCGACACCAGACACTTTTACTTCTCTGCTAACATCTCAGCTTGATGCTATTCACTCCCCTTCTCCACAAACACCATCGGCCTCAACAAACTCCCTGTCAGAGAAGACCTCATATGCATGTTTGCAAGTAGTATGTGGTCTCTGTCGAAGAAGTAGTTCAATACGTTACTTGATTCTCGGCCAACCGCTTTTTACCAACCAGTGTGAAACTTTCGGAAACATTTAATATATAATACGGCCAGTGGTTAACAATATAATTGCAGTGCACTGCATCAGGCTGCAGCTTAAGTTTTGACTTGGTTTTATCTAAGACTGGGTGACATAAAGTTACACAAACCCACACAGACACAACAAGAGAGAGATCAACTCCAGTTAATTAAGTAATTAATTCATTCAATCCAGTTAATCTCTCATACATCTTCATAAACAAGAGTTAAAATTGATTTATTTAGTTTTTCGTCAACCTCATCAAAACCTGGTGCCGACGCTACCCACAATTCATTTTGGCCACCACGTCAGCGACTCAAGTGTGTTACGCTAGTAGCGCCTAATGTAACAAAGACAGGGACGTTTGCACCTCGTCAATATGGCGGCTGCAATAAAAAACAACAACTTAGGGAGGCTAAAATAGCTTCGCTGTTTGGATGTGGCGGCCATTGATTTGTGCTGTGCGGGACATTCCGTGCGTGCCGAAAATTGACCAATCGGTGGTCTGTAAAGTTTCACGTGACCTTTTAGCACCTGCTCGGCTCACATGGAACAGCAATGGAGATGGTACTAAAAAAGTAGTACCAGGAACCAGGAACTTTTCCGTTAATGGAAAACCAAAAAAGGCGAGTAGAGACGAGTAGAGTAAGGCCGGTAGTATGCGGCGGAAATGGGGCTTAACACACGCTAACTTATAGCCTTTAGACCTAACCACAGGTGACTCAAGTGACATCACTAGAGGCAATTAGACTTAGTATTTTAATCTAGTATCTGGGTGTTTACACCTGTATATTTTCCAGCAGAAGGGAAAAGATTTTTTTTCTTTTGTCATGCTCAAATCAACACCATGACCATAACAGTCTGCAGCTCATAATGCGATTCTGCTGTTGTCTAGTCTTCACGATCCAACAGCCAACCCCCCTGACCCAGCTTCACAAGGGAATTCACATGCACACACACACACACACACACACACACACACACACACACACACACACACACACACACACACACACACACACACACACACACACACACACACACACACACACACACACACACACAGAGAGAGAGAGAGAGAGACACACAAACACACCTTTACATCTCAGTGAAACAGGGCTGAGGAATGTGCCTCTGGCCCTCAGATGTTTGGGGGTGTGGACAAAGAAAGTAGACATAGAAGGGAGACTCATGCATTTATGTGGTGCCTTTTTAATGTGGTGCTGGAAATGAATTACGTCAATGAGGGGAATACAACATGTTTGTTTACGTGTGCACTGTATACACGGAAACGCCTCCTTGTGTCTCACATGGAACCCCAGGCGTCCTAAAAGCTATAGCATTCCATCAAATTAATGATCAATCTTTGTGTTTCAGTGACTATAGAAGTTGTAAAATTAAAATTTTTTTAGTCAAGGAGTCTTATCTGAAGATACGAGTAAAGAGCTCTGCGAACCTAGAAGGCTGTCATGGGTAACAGTGGGATACAAAGGAACGGACATGCATGTCACTCCTTCGAAAAGTCAACACTTTGTGCAGGCCTGACTACATTCAACTCCAGTCAGATGTTCCACCTGGACACACACAAAAAGTAAATGCTATACAAGTTGTACGGAAAAGTTTAAACTAGAGAAACTATATGATGATAATAGCATGTATTATAGTATAGGGGGTAGTGATTGATTAGAGCAGACCGATTGTCTCGTTGACGTGTGTCACAATAAAGAGACAGAAAACAAAAGAGCTTCGAGAGACGCCAGATTTCGTACGGAAGACACTTTAAAGAAATGAGAGCACACCCACAGGACTGAGGAAACAGGAACAAAGTGAACTACAGCTGCTGCTGCTGCTGCTGCAAAAAAAAACCTTCACTGTCTCTACCCCACTCCCTCTCCACTAGAACTGAACATCGGTCGTGACCTTTGTCTGGCTCTGGTTTACGTGAGGGTCAGAATGACTTGTTCCTTCTCAGTGTCTCAGGGTCGTCTCGCCCGGCAGGTTTCCCGTTCATTAGTGAGCTGACTTTCATGTACAATTAGCGGAAAGAGGAAGGAAGGCTCGTGCTTTTCTATGGTTTGAACAAAATGCATCAAAAGAAATACTTTTTAATGTATAATTGTACATTTTGAGCTTCTGCACGAGTCCAAATATCTCCTATGAGACCACCTGTAAACTATCACATATCACACAGCTATCACAAATTCTCACAGCTGATTAAATCAAAATAACAACTGAAGTTCATCCACACAGCACTTTCCATTTCAGTTTCAATTTCAATTTGAACTGAAATGTTAAAAATGAGGAATTTTCACCTCTTCCTGTATTTTTGCACATCCGTTTCCCACCATTTTAATGATGCCTATCGATCATCTACACGTTTATCTGGATTTATTTATCTCCTTGAACGTGATGTAACTTTTTTTTTAATTCTTAAATCTTGTTTTTCCTGCCTGTTTTACTACCCCATACTGCATATGTGTACAGTACACCTCTCTACCTTCGTGCCTCATCCTTCACCGTCTCCCACCTCTTTTGTCTCCCTCACCAAATTTGTCCGTCATCCCTGCCTGTGCGTCTCTCGCCATCTGCCACATGTATTTATCCATCTCTTTTCACCAACAGGCTGTCCGAAGGCCACAATCCATGAGCCGAGGAGCTCACCTGCTGCCGCTGCAGATGTTAGAGACCCACGTGTTGGTATACAAACACACTGTATGTACTTAAACACTAAGTAAACACACACATAAAAGCAGACACTCCCAAGCCGTGTATGTGTGTATCATTTAATGTTCCGAGATTCTTTTCAACTTAAACCGAGCTGGTAATAATAATGTTTAATACTGTGTCCGTGTTGATATAGTATTAATGATTACTACGGGCGTGATTTAAAGCACAGTGCTGGATCACAGTTAGAATGGAAAAGAGGCCCACGAAGAAATCAAGCTTAAAAATAACAGGAAATTCTTGCTTTTACCACCAGCTTCTTTAAATATTTATATACTTACTATACTTTCATAACAAAATTAAAGCAGTGCTTCTACTGTAGGGTGAAAGAATGAGGAATAATGGGGTCAAATGCCTTCCTGTGACGGACAACACAGAGTAGGAATAGATTTTCCCGGTATGATAAGTGTCTCAGAAGATACCACAGTATCACTGTATATAGTATTTCACTATTGTTATTAGTAGTAGTAGTAATAGTAGTCGTCGTATTTACAATGGCTCATAAAGTGATTTGAAGAGATGTTTTTTTTGTTGAACAAATGCTTTATTATAGTGGAATCATAATCATTTCAGTGGAAGTATGAGTAAAAAGCCTCCCTTTTGAAAATCAACAAAATAATAAAGCTGTACTTTTCCTGTTTGAAAAGAAATTCGGAGGAAAAAATGTCTATTTAAAACAGGATTTAACTTGAGGTGCAGCTCAATGAACGAACAGACAACGTGGATGTCACCGCGGGAAAAGTTCATTCTATGAACAACATGTCGATGGAAACTGTTTGTTGTTTTTTAAACCCGAGCCATAAAATGGAATCCTATCCTATCCTTTTCTTTTTTTTAAAACTTTATTCTGACTTATTTAAATTTAAAGTCAGAATTCTGAGATTATGGTCAAAATAAAGTCAGAATTCTGAGAATAAAGTCAGAATTAAGTCAGTATTCTGAGAGTAAAGTCAAAATAAAGTCAGAATTATAAGAATAAAGTCAGAATTCTGAGATTAAAGTCAAAATAAAGTCAGAATTCTGAGAATAAAGTCAGAATTAAGTCAGTATTCTGAGAGTAAAGTCAAAATAAAGTCAGAATTATAAGAATAAAGTCAGAATTCTGAGATTAAAGTCAAAATAAAGTCAGAATTATGAGAATAAAGTCAGAATTAAGTCAGAGTGGACTAGTTAGTGACACTTTGTGCCCACATTTCTTACAAACTGGGTATCCATCCTTGAGGACTAATCCTTGTTGGTTTTTCTGATATCCAAAGTCCTCCTACGGGACTGGTCCTACTTTAGTTTTGGTGGGAATAGAGATCAGTGATACCTGGTATACTGTGAATCCAGTAACCACTGCTACCCAAACACGGCAAATTTTCCCTGGGGTCAGTGACCTCCAGGTTGAATGAACATACCACATGCCGACTTGGATTTTTGTCTTGTATTCAGTGTTATAGTCTCCACAAACACACACACACACAGAACTAGCTCCAGGGGAATGTGTGTCAGCGAGACCTTTGCCCCATCATAAACCTGTAAACCGCCCCTCCTCTGGAGGCTTTCCCCATGTGTCCGCGCACAGGAATGTGGTTCTCAGCTCCTACATAATGACAGCAGCTAATAAAATCACACTTCTGACAGTAGACGCCCGAGGAAGTGATCTCTCACTCAGATCAACAAGGTGCATGAGCTCAAAAGCATGACACCGATAAACACCTGCCAAAGTCCACCTGGGGGAGGATTTGGCTTCGTCAACATGTTAAAATGCTCATCAGAGTCAACTTCAGCTATTACTGTGAGCTCATTGCAATTAAGATTTACAAGACGTAGTGAGTTATTTGCAGATTTTTTTTTTTTTTTGCACTGGATTTTGCCTCTCAGGCAAGCTGCCCTGCTATAATGGTGGAGGTTGTTGGGGCTGTGTGCAGCTTGCGAGGACGACTGTAGACACTAATCAGGACCGAAGAGGCCTCTGCATGGTTGAAGAATATATTCAATATTTAAGGGTTTTTATTTGCAGTCTCCTAATTTAAAAAAAAAAAAGCTACAAATGATAACACATCAATCAATCATCTCTGAAAGATTATTTGGTTATTGACTGATAAGAATGCTGCAATTTATGTGGCTGTCTTTTTGTATACCAACACAATTATGAAAGCATGATAAACTATTTAATCATACTTTGTGAGATACCTAAATACATGTGAAAAAAACCAACACTTATATGCCTTATATTATTCTTTAACTACATGCACCCCCTTCCAAATACCAAATAACACTTCATAATTAATAACCCCGTTTTTCTACAGCTACAGTAAGGCTCGTGTTCTTATATATGTTAATGTCTCAAAGATATTTAGAAAAAACACAAATGTTGGTTGTTTGGGTTGGTTGTTCTAACAGAGAAAAAGGACCTTTGTTTATTTACTAAATGGAAAAACTGCTTCAAAGCCGAGGCGTAAAGAGACAACGATGAAGTAATGCTTGTATCTCAATCTGTGGCTTTCCCAGAAAATGCCATACTTTAAAATGCTAACAACTGTAGAGAGTTGCTCCTGTTCTGAAAGGAGGACGACACACAAACTTTGGTTAATCATATTTTCTTACACTCTGTGGCGAGACTGCTCCTCTGCCACGACCGGCAGACTGCATGAAAGCAAGAATTTATGAACTCACAGGTTGTAACCGGGTGTGACGCAGATAACAGAGCGAAGGTCAAACTGAACACCCCGAGATAGAGCAATGAGTCTTTTCAGGATGTGAAAGCTTTCATCCACATCGCAGAAAGGCCCACATTCAAAACCGTGAAGCGGACAAAGTCAGGAGCACAAAGCGAGGTACGTGAGGCAGGAAATCATGGTACGCCAAAACAAGAAAGAAAGAAAAAAACACAGCCCACACACTCATTTCTCATAGTCATGCAATGCCTTGAACAAGATTCCAAAGGCGTGAATCTCATTACAGATGAGTTAAGCTTCCCGACTTCCGCTTACAGTACAAAATAAAAGTCACAGCAGATTGGATGTTTTAAAACACTCCTGGCTGGAGCATGCTGCCATAAAACCCAGCTCAGAGCGGTGCTTTATCTGGAACTGATCTGAAATCATTTCACGTGAATGGTTACAGATTGCTTTCGTGTTAAAGAGGAAAAGAAGAGGAAACTCAAGAAAGAGAAGGGAAAACAAACATGTTAAGACAAACTGAGTCCAACAGTTTCTGAGAAAGATCTCTAGCCGGCTCTTGGAGACTATAAATCAAGAACCTAGATTCTCATGAGTGGCCACACCACCTATAATTACCAGCGGTATCTGGATGTAGGAACACAGTAGAGGCTTTTCTGTGAGTGCCAGAGTCAATGTCGTCACTAGAACACAGGGGACTCCAAGCATGCTGAGCCTACGCCCACCCAGCAGGGCTCATATCAGTCGCTGTGGGCCCAGCTGGTCCCTGAGATTAGATGCAGAGTGTGAGGAGCCCTCACAATTGGCTCAATAAAGGCACTTTAACATACGTTAAGGACAAAATTACGACGACAACATTTCACATAGACCCTTTGTTTTCCTTCGTGAAGAGGATGTTGTAATCTGAGTCCCTCCCCCTCACCGACATTGTCTTTCTCTGTCACTTAGCCGAAGAGGTGTTTGAAGTGATTTTTCCACTTCACTCACTTTCCACCATCAGTCATTGCAAGTCAGACTTTTCCTATGAGGTGGCCTTAAGCAATCCAGCCGTCCTTCAATGTCTGACCCGATAGTACACATCTTCACTACCAGGAGAAACTGTAACTCTTCCGAAATGGTCCACTATACAAACCTAATGTGTGTTGATTAACTTTCAAAAGCAAGCACTGGTTTCAAAAATGGTCCTACAGACTACATCCTCTCCAGAGTGGCTGCAGTACAAATGTGTTCTGGCCTTGGTTGAGGGACAATCAGACCCATTAGACCCAACATGATGGGAGACAATGCTGCTAAAAGAGAAACACACTGTGCCATAAGACCAAGTGTTTTGACTAACTAATACACTGATGTTTCCCACTAAACACTATCAAACATGTTTTCACTTGTAAACCTTTTTCCCCCCACAAAACATGGCTTTTGTAGTTCACACTCTGGTTAAAATAACTTTAAAACCAAAAGAAACCGTGTACATTAGTGTTGCCCATTTTTAAGATTGTGTAAAACTGCCATAATGTTGTTTGCGAAGCGTCTAAATTAACTAAAATTGCATTCAAACACAAAGGGTTGGGCATCAAGAACCAGTTCCATTTTAATTCAGATTCCCTTTATCGGTTCCTAAATAAATTTCACTCGCGCTCAAGTTAAAGTCTCAGTTTCCGTGGTGGTGGCATGCAGCTTCTGTAGTTTTCACCTCACAGGTTGGATGGGTACGGGTTCGAGCTGGGCTCCGCCATGGATCACAGCAAGCTCAAAAGTCCAGGTTTGACACCATCTTTTAGTTTACAGTCCAACAGGGATATGATGCACGTGGTTTTCATCCCATACTGAGAATCTAACAGAGCAGAACCTCACAGCTACCCTACGCGTGTCCATGGAAAAAGTGGCAGCAGGTCAACGTGCTCAGCGGCACGTGGCCCATTAATTAGCGAGAGGAACCATACAACTCCTCCTTTTCATGCTTCAGTTGTAGCAACACACCTTCACGCACACACATGCACACACTCTTTCCAACAGGTGCAAGCATGCACAACCAGATGTATGTAGAAACATGGCAGGAAGTGATTACGGCATGTGAAGACAACACAGGGAGACAGATATCCGGGGTCATTTTAAGGAATCACCACAACATTTTGGTGTTCGATTCTGAGAGTCTGCATTAAGCATTGTGTCAGGGACTTACAACTAAAGCAATTAAAGTATCTACAATTTCAATTTAAAAAAAAACACTCATCCCAACAGTCAATCCCTTCCGTGTTTTATTTCAAATTGCAGAAGGCACTTGTAAAGTAAAAATGTTGTGAGACCATTTGTTGTTCCATGAACAGAGTGCTGCATTATGTTCAGTCAAGTATCAAGAGGGAGCTGAACCAATCAGAACATCAGCATGTAGCACAAACTAAGCGATGCATTCTTTAAGACGGTGCCTTAATGTCTGTCTGTTTGTTTAACTATGACGCTGTCACACTGATGGCAGACAGAGATAGAACAACCTTACTGTATGACCCAGAAGACTTGACTGTCAACAGCAGCTTGTTTGTGTGCATGTTTCCATCTGTATAAAGCATATATTACATTTAAGTAACTTCTAATGTGAATTAAAAAAAGAAAACATTTAACCAGACAGACAAATAATTTTCCTTAACATTGATTATTATATCGAATGTGTTAGAAGTCTTAGCCCATTTTGTATGTGACCCTTAAAAACCAAAAACAATCTCCAGCAGTTTCCCAAAGAGCAATTTCACATTTTTATGAGCTAATCTTAAAATTTTTGCAAAATTAATTTAAAAAAATGAAGGGTTTAGAAAAAAAAATAAGTTGATCTCGGACCTTATCTGCAATGGACTAACAACAATAAGTACACTCACAGGAAGTCGGGGCTTATACTGTTTTTTAGGAGATAATTCTGAAGCTTGATCTGTCCTTAGCATTTCCCTTAAGGAAAAACAAATTGGTGTCCCATTGGTGACATGAACCTTTACAGAGTCAGTTTGACAGAGCACTATGTTCCCAACCAACAGTTTGCAATTAGAGAGTTCTGCTCTTAGGCTCAAAGACAGACATTGGAAACAAAAGGATCCCAGTCGTGTTTGATCAGCAAGTATTTCTGTTCTTCTGCCCGCTACACATCCAAAACAAGTTGACTTCTGCCCCCAACACTCCGACATGCAGCTGATTACACTTGTGACAGAGATATGGAGCCTCCTCCCCCTCACCCCCGCTCTATCAAACACTAACAACCCAAAACATGTGCAGTTCATCACTTGAGGACTTTCACTCCCACAGACCAGCTGATTATTCTGAGATTTGGGAGCTGTGAGAGGAATCTGTCCCTTATGAAGTCCCATGGTTCCTCTCTGGGCCTTCATCTGTTGCCACTCCGCCTCCCTTCCCACCAGATGCAGGTGTGGAGCTGTCCTCCTCCAACCCACTCAAGGAGAGGAAGCCAAAGAAGAGGCTCGACATTTGTGTATGGGGGGGGGGACATATAAGATTTCAGAAAGCTTGCCAATTATTCAAGCGTTCAACACGGACCATTCAGAAACCATCTGAGCCTATAGAGGGCATGCGCTGGTATAATTTGCCCATTGGGACACGCCTTCTCCGTCGGACTGAGCGGCAAAACATCCTTAAGTGAAACCAGGAATAAAACTATCATCTTCTTAAATTAAAGGCATTTAAGAAGAACCACATGTGGCCTAAATCAGGGTTCCTGACATTTATATGCATCTGATTTCGAAGCCACAAAATATAGCATGAAGGCACACAAAAGCCTTGATGCTCGGTTGGACTGGGTCTGGATTTGTTGGCCGAATTAAAGTGACGAGGACACCGACGGATACCCTGGCTGCATGTGGACAGGTTTGCGTTTGGAGAGACATGTTCGCATGCAGCAGCGTCGGTGCTTGCACACTGTAGCATCTATTAGTTTGGTTTGAACGACTTTGAGGGCAACTTTTGGGAGTCTGCATCCCCCAGTCTGCATCCCCATTGTAAAAAAAAAAAGAAGAAGAAATATAGCAAACTTCTAAAAGGCTTTTTCTCGCTTGAAGCACCGTATGTTCAGTCAGTACCTCGTGTTTCACTTGTGTTTTGTTTTCTTTCTGTACTGTCAAAAGACTATCCACAGGATGTCTCACATGCTCACCCTGCTCAAAAGATGCATTATAGGACAACTTACATAAGGCACATTTTTCAGAACTGCAGGGGCAAGGCTGGAACCAAGATTTTTCTAAATGCCCCACCGTCTGTATACCGCGCAGTTCAAGCCTAAATAAGGTGAGTCCGCTGAAAAGAAAACATGTCCTGTTCAGTTCAGACCTCTGGTAAGGCATCACTTCTTCCACTGAGGCGGCCCCCCGATACGTCAAAGCCTTTCACTATGCTCCACTAGGCAGTGCAGACACAGAGCACTTGTACCAGGCCTCACAGAAGGGACTGACCGGCGAACAGATCCAGATTAAATAACTCCTCTGAGCCAAAGTGCTCCTGCCGCTGAGGTCTGAGAGGAAAGGACGGGACTGATGAAGAGTGCTTTCACTGTTAGAGAAGCTGCCTCACGCTGGACTCACAGCGGGGAGCGGGGGAGTCAGGTGGCTGACTGGAGAACTCTTAAGAGTGATCTCTTTTTACACGTATGCCAGTAAAGCTGTTTGTAAAACTGTCAAACTTGGGGAATGAGAAAAGCAGTTAGTCAGAAAGGATGAAGTGAAAGTCAGCACCAGACGGACACAAACAATATTTGACCAGAGGACAGTAAATGATTGCATAACTGTTACCTAAAGCTACAGTACGGTGACTACATGTTTGTTTTACAGTAAAACTCTGGAGCAACAACATAGCTGGAAATATTAGTCATAATCCCATGAAGCAGCCACGCACTACAGTACCTCACTTCAGACGGAGTAGCCATATGAATTCACTGGAGCAGTTTTGGAACCTGCACCCTTGCCAAGTCAGGGCCAACATAGAGAAAGACAACCAACCATAATTTAAGTCACCATATCACCTATGTTGGACGTTTTGGGACAGTGGGAGGAGAACCTAGAGCCTTCTTGAGACGACAAGGTTAACCACTGCGCCACCTGCCACTGGTGATCATACAGACGGGTGTATGATCACATTCCAGTAGTTCTAATTCTGTTCCTATGATATTTCATCATGTTGAAGAACAGAAAACATAATGATCTTTATGGGATGTCAGAGCAACATTTAAACATTTTAAGTATGCAAGAAGCTTTGCTACATTAAAGTGTTGCTGAACTTGGCAACACGTGCTCATTTTTAATTATGAATGAGGTTTTCACTACAGTAGTAAGGAAATCTCATGCTTCTAGAATAGAATTGAATAGAATAGAATAGATAAGATCACTCTTACTTTGTAGACCTTTCCAAATGCGCCGTCGCCCAGCTCGCCAATAATTTCCCATATGTCGTTTGGGTTGATGTCCCGGTGGACGTGCTCGTACTGCTTGGCTCTCTTTTTGATTTCAATAGTGGGCAGACGGAGTATTTTGCTAAATCTAGCGAGTGCCATTCTCTACAATTAAACAACACTAAAAAAAAAAATATATATATATAAAAAGTATCTCAAACCTCTACATAGAGAGCATTACGCACGCGGAGACGCGCAACCAGTCAAACACAATTTGCCAACCCTCACTTTCGCCTTCTTAGAGAAAAGAAAAAAAAATAGATCTGAAGCTACTTCAAATAATTTATTCTAGTCCGTCCATGTCAGCCCTGAAGGCTCCGCGGTCATTATTCCTCTCACAAGGCTGCGTTTGGTGTCGGGCGCTCGGTGACCACCTGCCGCTGGAGACACGATGGAGTGGCCGTCTGTACAACTTGTTGCTTCAAACTGTGAAAACGCCCCACCTCGTTACTCAACAGCCCTCCCACTGCCGTCATGGAAATGTAGTTTCTTTGAAAAGACAGAACCGTCGTCACCGCGGCGCTGAGGAGGTGGAAGGGACTTCATGTCCGGGTCGGTGCTGGGCGGGGCCTCTGACAGCTCCAACAGCTGTGCCGTCAACAGAATTACTCAGGTCCTGTTGGAGCCTCATTTACTGTCACCCTGTTCTTTTACGTCCCACTACGTCACTGTGACGTCTAATACTATTGGTTATATTTTGTGTTAAAGAGCAAAATAAGTGAGTTAACGTCAGTAGTTAAGAAAATAATTATGATTCTGTATTGTTTTGCTTTTCTTCTGTTTCCGTTTGAACTACTCACCGGTTCTTCACCTGGACGTGAAGTGATGGTGCGCTCTCTAGTGGAGGACGCAGATCAATGAACAACAGTGGGGTTGTGTGTACGCAAATGAGGAATTCACTTTATTATCAGGCAGTGGTGGAATGTAACTAAGTACATTTACTCAGGTACACTGTTGTTAAGTAGAAAATTTGAGGTACTTGTACTTTACCGGATTTTTTTTTTATTATGTCTATTTCTATTAAGTTAATCATTTTGACCTTAAACACCTCAGGACTTAAACACTCAAAGTTACATTATTCATTTTTAAATAATGCAGCTATAACAATTTATGTAAAAAATACTTCAAACAAACATACATGTTGACTTTATCCCACTGACAATAAATATAGATAGCATATTGGATAATATTTGCCATTAATGTCTGCTAGTTCACATTTACAAATAAGAGCACTATCCATTTTTTCATTCAATCATTAAAAAATGGATTTAGAGACCAAAACAACATCAATAAAAGATATATATGTATATATGTATGTGTATATGTGTGTGTATGTATATATATATATATATATATATATAGCTTTGTTTGTTTCTTCTTTTTTGGGGGTTATTTGATGATTTATGTAGTTTACTTATTTATATTATGTTATCCATATTGAAAATGCACTAAAAGCCTTATTTAATTTGTATCAATTACGAAACAAATTAAAAAAATATGCAATGGGCTCTATGTATGTATAATTTGATTTTGTGAAATGAAAGAAAGATTGCAATGAAGTATTTTTTAAAAAGATGGTTAGTTAAGATAATAAAAAACAAATGAAATAAAAGCAGACAATAGGAATAATAATGAGAATGATTATACAATTATGAGATACAACACTAATAATAAGTAATTTTATTATAAGACAATAATAATATTAATACTCATTAACAGCAGACCCAGTTGGAACAACACAGAGTGAACATCCACAGCAAAAAGTTTTCTTTAGGCCAAAGTTATGATTTTGTTACCCTCGAGTCATGCAGATCCAAACCCCACATACTTTACCCAATGTACAGATAAAGCACACATCATATAAATGTGAATGTGTGGATCTGGACAGTGTGCATTCAATGAAAATGTGCTCCTTATTTTTCATTGGGCCAATGTGTTTTCACATTGAAAAATATATATTCAATTACCTTTCTTTTGGTAAACATTGAAAAGTCAGACCCAAACATCCACACATGGGTTAAACACTCTCTAATATAAATCTATGATACATTGTGAGAAAAAGATTTCATCAGAACAATTCCTGTAACTCCCTGAAGAACCTTCAGTAAAGAAACAAGCTGATGCAAATTCTTGCAAGCCCTCAGAGGCTTCTTCTAATCTCCACACTCTAATGAATTGTCACTCTTGTATATGTATACACACTGTTCCTGCATGCGACTACATAACTGTCAATTAAGCTACAACAGAACAACAGAACTTAACACATTTTCTCTTCCTCTAAAAAAACATTCTTCCTAAAGTCTTTTGTGAGAAGGTCCGACAATAGACCTTTGTCACGGAAAACATTCTCTGCCAGATTCAAGATTCACTTTACTGACCCACATTGTAGGACATTTGGATCAGGCCTCTACTCATGCTCCATAGAAAATACTCCACATACATAAAAGATTAGAGATAAAAGCCCCTCGTAGAATCAATGTGTATCACACTCCATTCATTGCATCATTCCCAGTCTATGATTAGAACTGAAATGACCGTAATGAAGGTGAATTAACCCCTCTGTCGAGACGTCGGCGTCTGGTCTTTGCAGACAGGTCATGTCAGTCTGTCATAGGTGACCAGCACCACACCCAGATGTGTCTGTTTGCACAGTTCAGGTGAGCAGCATCAAACATCCAATGAGCACTGGATGCTTTTTTCCCCTAATCCGCATCATAAACCCTGTTTAATCCCGTGAAATGGCCCACTGAGTGACCCATTAACCGCTCTGAACGCATCTCATCATTGTTAGACTGTTTTCACTTTTCTGTGTCATGTTGGGCAGCCATGGCTCAGACTCTGGCTCAGTGGATATGCAGGTCTTCAGTTATCGGTGAGTTTAAAATATAAATGGACAGTTTTATTTATCTAATAGTTCATCTCCGTGATGGATTATTAGATAAATGCCATGCAGATGCTGTTTTCAGTAAACTAAATCAAACCCGGTGCTGGATTACATTTGCATTTCTGACATAAATGTGAGAATTAAGAATTATTACAGTAAACGGTTACGGTGTCTTATTAAACACCATTCACTAAGTGGCTGTGACATAGAATCATAGATGTAGATTTTACATTATGACCTCAGACAACAGGTGACAAAGGACAAACTAAAAATCTCACTTTGATTAGTTAAAAGTAGCAGTAAATGTTGTTTTTTTAACAGTTAAGAAAAGTAAAAAAAATGGACTGATATTATTAATAATAATAATAATAATAATAATAATAATAATAATAATAATAATAATAATTAATAATAATAAATACTTTCTGCCTGTTAAAAGACAGTTTTTCCTCATCACTGTTTCCAAGTGCTTGCTCCAGGTCTCTGTAGAATAAAGAGTCGGTCTGGACCTGCTCCTCTAGGAAAGTGCTTTAATATAACTTTTTGTTGTGATTTGGGGCCATATAAATAAAACTGACCTCACTTTTTTTTTTGATCACTATCGCAGTAATATAGGAAGTGAACGTACCAGGAATTTATTATATTGTTGGACTTCCAGACTACTTTTAATTAAGATAGGGAACCATCATATATTGAAGGCGTCAGTTATATTTTCAATTCATTATTATTCACTGAAATCAGACAAGCCAGCAGCTGACTTTCAATTTCATAGCCTGCCTTTAAGTCTGCAGCTCAAAGTGACCAGATAAATCGATATCCCATATAATGTGTATTAATCTTTATTGTGTTGGTACATGTGTGCCGCTGCTGTACATTGATATTAGTTCAGTCACTGAGGACATGAAAAGAAAAACAGAAAGCAAAATATATCATTATTCCAAAAACCTAAAACCTTGCAGCTGTTCGCCATCATGTCTGTGTAGATTCACATAATATACGCACAGTACAGACTTTAATTGAAATCTAATAAAAGCCATTAAGTTTAGTTCTTGACTAAATAGAAGTTATCGCTACATTTACATACATGATTCGGGTAAATCATTTCTAGTGAGATGCATGCTGTCATCATTTAGAGACTGTTTTCACAGAGTAGTACAGAGGCCTGATCGAGAGCCTGGTCACATGGTACAACAACAATCACTTGTAGCTCAATGATGGCCTACTGCTGTTTAAGTTTAAGTTCAATGAGAGAAACAAACAGAGAGTCTTAGTCCATGGGTTCACAGGCTTTGCCAATAAGGCTGATTCTGACGGAACATGAAGAAGCTAGAAATTTCAAAATGTCGGTATTTCCCACACAGCTTCAACCTGGCAACACAGTAAAGTCACTACATCTTCAAGGTGGCAAAAGGTCTTTTTGCAGAACATTATAATGTCACATTTAAAATGTCCTCAATTTATCATTTTGTCTATTTAGACATTTGTTTGAAATTTTGTCATAATGAATCCACAAATTATTGGACTATGCCCAAAAATGTGTTCTGTGGGGTCACAGTGACCTTAATCTGTGATTACCAAGTTTTAAATCACTTCAGCCTTGAGTCCAAGTGGACACTTGCCAGATAAAATGAAATTTTCCTGCAGGCGTTCCGGAGATATTGTATTCATGAGAATGAGCCAGACACCAGGTCACGGTGACCTTTGACTAAAAATCACATTCTTACCAGTTCATCCTTGAGACTCAAAATGGAATTATGACACACGTATTATCTATAATGCATTTCTGACATATTTGAGGAAATTGCCTCAAGCAGTTGATGAGATGTTGTGTTCAAAAGAATGGCACACGCAGACAGATGGACAACCTAAAAACATAATGCCTCTGGTTGTGGCTATACTGCTGCAGCAAAGGCATAAAAAAAAGAGTTGATCAGTGTAATTGTATTCTGAAGATGTGTCCTTTAGAATCTCAGCATTAAAATACAGAAATGTTTGAAGTGTGAAACATGCCTGTTGTATTTATAGAAAAGCTTCAGCAGCCTATAACCTCATAGTTTGCCACAATGAAGCATGTTTGCATGGGAATGATGGTCTTATGGAACTGATGATACTCTGACTCCAATATTGATCATGTAAGAGTTATGCTGTATTTCCTATTCCCATGAGGCCTCTGTGGTCATCATGTCATGTCTTTTTCACCCACTAGATGGGGATAGATTCACAGATTTATACTCCTTGCGTCTCCCTGGTCCAACATCCTTATAACCATTATGTTGAAGTTCTGCAGGTTTGATTCCTTAATTCAAATCTGACACAAACAGAACACATCTACAATATCCTCACCCACAAAAACCAGGACTATATTGTGACATGTTGATGCCTCTTGCATGTCACGTCTCTTTGCTCCATCTCTGTCCAGGTGTGATATGACACTGTCCTAACACGCATCTCGTCTAAGAGAGCAGCTCATTTCCAGATGCTCATCACCTTTCATAGCATGTGTTCAAAGCTGGATATCTGTCTCCTCTTCTTGTACAATAATGAATGGCCCACACATGAGTGTGTCTTGTCACATGACCGAGAAGGCAATAAAATGGAAGAAAATGTACAGTGTGCACTGAAACATATCTCTGGTCCCAAAGTCCCACCAGTCGCCTATTCTCCTCTCGACCTTGCCCTCCTCATTTATTAACAGGGGACACATGCAGCCCTTATAAAGGATGGATGTGTTTTACAGTCAGTAGCTACGGATGTTAATGTATGATGAGAGATCTGCCCCAAAGTGTGGCCGCAAAGACAAATTCTGCTTTTAAAGCTCTTTCTTTCTGACACAATGAGATATTTATCAACCATATGTGGGCTGTACAGTACAATTATGATCCTAAAATGCAAACCAGTGAGTTTTACACCAACAGTAACAGTAGGGTACCGATTTCTATGATATATCCACTTATCCCGTTCAGGGTTACAGGGGCAGACACACACAGAGAAACAAACATTCACACCATTCATGCTCATTTTCACACCTATGACCCACTTCACCAATAGTGCATGTTCGTGGCTGTGGGGGAGGAAGCAGCAGCACCTGGAGGGAGCCCTTACAGACTCAAGGAGAACATGCAAACTCCACACAGAAAGGTCCCTGGTCTGGATTTGAACCAAGAACTTTCTTGCTGTGAGGTGATGGTGCCAACGATCCACAGCTCAGTGTGTTTTGTCACATTGCCGCTGCACCATTGAGCTGCCTGAGGAAATAAAAAAGACATAATGTACAATAAAGTCAGTATAGATTCACAACAGGACTTCAGGGACACATCCATGTCCATTATTCCCCCCTGTGTAATGCCTATTGCCACATAACTTAGTAGGAGTCTGCATGCTAAGCTAGAAATAAACACACCGTCCTTCACATACAGCCAACAGCATTCTGAAGTGCCTTTAAGCAAGGCAACAAATGGGACAAAGCTCTGGGGAGCGCTGTTCTAAAGAAGACCTGACTCAATAGTGACGAGACAAAATAACAAAAATAATAACATGAGCATTATAAATAGAATGTTATGAGACAATGCTATTTCTAAAGTAATACCTGATATAAAAACATCACCAGACACGCGCAGGTTCCGTGGGAATCATTCGGCTACAATGACAACAAGCTCTTCACGCTGGGCTATAGCCCAAATGGAAAACACTGCAGGCTCTGTGTAGTAACTCTGACTCAACAGCTGTGAGTCACAAAATCTAATATTTCTAATAAATCACATTCCAGTGAAGATTTCAATGTAAAATCTGGCATCTCTCTGAAAATTCACTGGGAAAAAAAAATATATATAAAAACTTTTATTCATTCTATTGTTGGGTGATGAGTGAACATTGTCGACAGGGAAACCTCGGCCCCACAGCGCCAGCAGATCAGCCTGACCTGCCCTTGAAAAGGTGCCTCTCCAGACGCACAGCGGCGGCCAGCCCCATTACACAGGCGGCGATGTGGAGGTCAGTCGCTCATCAGCGCAACACGCCGAGCAGCGATCCCATCCCGCAGCCCAGCCTCCGCTCCCTTTGCCGTCCGTCCTCTTGTCCTCTGGAAAGAAGGGACATCGCGTCTCACTCGGTCGGCGCATTCCGCCAATCGCGTCCTGCTGTGTTGCGGTTCCATTCGTCTCGGGTGGCGGGTGTCCCGGTGCGGCGTCGCGCGGACGCCGGACAACTGATGCTTTGAGGTGCGCTGTTGCTCGCCTCCCATCTCTGCATTAAACCGGGCTGGAGATGATTTTGTGCTCAACTAACCGGCGGCGCTCAGAGGTAGGTGCCCGCAGCTGCCCTGGATGGATGCAGGGGACGGGGCCGTACTTTCTATTCAGCACGGTTCTCCCAGTTGATCAGATAAGGGCTCGGTGTCCTCTGCGGGGAGCTCAGCACTGCGGCTAGTTTCTGAATATTTCACTTAACCCAAGAGGGATGTTCACATATGCTGAGGTGACTTTATCATTCAGTCTGGGAGTGATCTGCCTCCCTAAAGATTTGTGGTTTGCCTATTTAACCCTAAAACGCATTTCGTAACTCATTTCATTCATTCTACGTTAAGATGCTGTTGTGGGAGAAGGTGTTATTATTAATACTGTGACGTGAATAGTATCCGAGATATTGATGCTTTAAAATCTGAAAATAAACTTACTTTCTGACACCCAAGTCCCCTACAGGATGAGGTCCCCTTTATTATAATTCTGTGATACACACTTTACAAACATGTCTACACTTCCATAAGAGTATAGATATAATTATGACCAATGCTGACATGTTTGAGGAGGTGGCAGAGATCCTGTTTTCTGTGTCTACTCCCATATAAGAGGGCAGACTGAGGGGTTCCATTAACAGGACACAACACCGGCAAACTATAAATCAAAAGCCTCCAAGTTATAGTTCTCTTAATGGGAAAAGGACCAAACCATTAATCACACATGGACTGTTTATGACGCTGCACTTTCTGATTAAAATATAGAAATTAAATAACTGATATGACAGATGAAGGAGAGGAAGAAGGGAAGGATGCACTAATAAAGTTCATCTCTAATCAGTGTTAACATTAATGTCACTTATGCAGGTTATAAGTTCTATAAGTACTGTAATGTCAGTGTCCATAATTTCTTTAGATCCTTTATGTGTCTCATGGCTTTACCTCTCCACTTTGTCTTTCCTCCCTCCCTCCCTCCCTCTCTCCCTCCCTCCTTCAACCTGCAGGTGGTGTCATGTTTGCCTGCATCCACTCATAGGTGAGACTCTCCGTCAACAGGGGGTCACCGCCACAAACACATCACCCATCCTCCTCCCGGCTGGCAGGAGCCGTCCGTCTTGCCTGCGTTCATCTAAGCTGCAGAGAGGAAACCTGCTGCCGGTGTGTGTGTGTCGGTGCTTCAGTGGTCAACCAAGCCCTCTCCTGGGTGTGTGTGTGTGTGTTTGTGTGTGTGTGTGTGTGTGTGTGTGTGTGCATGCAAAGATGTGTGATTGTGTCAAGGTGGAGAATTAAGAGGAAGACTGGACCGGTTCAAGTCAGCAAAAACCGAGCCAGCTGCTGTGTGCGTGTCAGGGTTGAGCAGTCCAACACGACAGAATAAGCGTGTGTGTGTGTGTGTGTGTGTGTGTATGAGGGGGAGTTGATGTTGACCAGGCTATGAGTGCATCTCAGAAGGAGAGCCCATTTGATGCTGAGCTAAGCTAAGAGGAGAGAAGAAAAGGAGAATCTGTAAGAGGAGCAGCCATGGGGCTCGGACAGTCCTCCAAGGCTCCGGTCACTGCCGACACGGACGAGGGTGAGTGACGAAGCATCCAAGACTTGAATTTCCTTCTTTCTGTTTCTCTGCTTCTGTGCCTCGAATCTAGTGAAGACAGACAGTGTAGGAGGGTAGAACAAAGTACTTCCAGTAAATAGACTGATGTAGGTCTGCCTGTCTGCAACAGAAAGGAAGGATTCCGCTCACTGTGGCTCACTGTTTGACTGTTTTCTTCTAAACCTCAAATGTAGGCCTTGGGTGGAAAAGTATTTATGATGATTGAAAACTCCTTTAAGCCTGCAAGGCTGCTTTCTTAATTCTATTAGACTGCTCAGCATCAAGGTCAGCATGAGAGGGAGTTATTACTTTGACAGGCAAAGCTCTTGTTTTGAATTTATTTCCCTTTTCTTTGTGACGTGAGTAGATTGTTCAATTTGAATTTATTGATTCGATAAGAGTCTGAAATTAATTCCACGGTGGCTGCATCCCAAAACTAAAGAAAAAAAACCCTCCAAATACATCAGGGATTCGTGAGTTTAGTCACGAGTGAAGAGGCTTTCCCTTGTTTTTCCTTACCGTGCATCGGATACATTTGTTCACCCAAATAACAGGTTTAAATTCCATTAATTATTATTACAATACTCATCTATATCTAGTAAGAGGTATTTTATATTCATGTGGCAAACTACACTATTTTTTCACCCAATCTGTGTCAGATTTCTATATTAAACCCTAACTGAATCCATACCTGTGGCTTTCTCCTTTTCGCTGAAGGCAACCTCTGTCGAGAGGAGGATCATTATTCATGGATAACCTTGCTGCTTAGTCATCTAGCATGCTGTTCTGGAAATGTCAGTCATAATAAGGCTTCTCTGTACTCTGACTTCATGGAACAGTGCACCTTTTTGACTTCTCCCCCACAAAACAGCGTAGGCGACTTTACCGAGGGCAGGGAGATAATAAACACAGCGACACATAGTTTTAGATGAGAGACATTGGAAACAATCCTGTTGTCATCAACATTCATCAGCCAGGAATCCTGGCTGATGAATGTTAATTAATTTTTTAAGGGAGTAACCAGATGACATCATACGCTCTCTCCCTCTGAGTAGCAATAAAGATGCGCATTTCACTTTAAACTTCTGTGACGTTTAAGGTCGCTTTGGAATTAGAATTTCATGTATACTTTCATGTACGGCAGAAAAAACTAAATTATCGTTAAATAAAGCTGGTAACATTTGTGCTTTATAAAAAAAGTTCCCTTGGAGCCCTTTAAGTGTTATTTTCATCTTAGATTGTTGCAGCATCATCTGGCTGTTTGCAAAGTCTCTCGTCAATATTTCAAACACACATTATTTAAACTGCCAAAGTGGCTTTTTCCTAGCAAATTTAGTCGAACATAAAACCGTCAGTGAGACACAAACAAATGCCAGAATGTGATGCATCCAGTTATTTCTGAGGGATCTCTGAAATCTGCAGTGAAAGCAATTATTTATATACATTTTAATAATATGTCACATTTTATGTACATTACTGATCATTTTTTGATGTCTCAAATGGGAATTTATGCCAAAAAAAGGCAAAATTAAGATACAGATACAAAACAATTTATTTATTTGTTTTTATCAACAGATGCAGAAACACAAGTTGCCCCCAAAAATGATATGTAATCGTAAATTTGCAAATCAAACTGTGACTAACTCCCTCTAATAAAATATTCTGAATGTGTTTGCAGATTAAATTTACAGATTGTTCTCCGTGCTGCAACAGTGCAGAGACAGACACGTATATTGTAGTTTGAACACATCCCATAATAGTTGATTTACAGAGAGGTGTGTGCATGAAGGTGAACTCTGTCAAGACATGTTTATCTCCTCTGAGAGTGATGTGTGTATCACATGTGCTCCTTTAGCGCCACACACATTTTCCACTTGGTGTAACCAGGAGCCTGTGGTTAATTCATCCTGTTTGGTTCCCTCCTGTCTGGAATCACCCACTGTATACTGTGGTTTCTTTTATATAGACAACTCATGATTTAATTGCTCGTCTTCTATATATATTTTTTTCCTTTTTCAACCAAATGAATATAAACAAATGATTTGATTGAGGGTCCATACATGCTACCTGTTCACCAGCTGAAGCTGCACTGACACGAAAATCCAGTCGCTATTTTAAGATTGGCAGAGTTGTGAAAAAGAAAAACAAGAAGAAAAAAAGAGAGAGTTCTGTTTTAAAGATTTACACCTTTAGTGGGAATGAATGAGCTCGTGACTCAATGCAACAGCTGGTAGGGGAGTGGGAACGCAATGTTGGTTTTGGTATCGTCATCTCCTTTGTTGACATATGATTTTTTTTGAGTTTGCCTGCCTGAGATCTCCAGACAGGGAGTTCCACATCTGAGGGGCCCAAACTCCAAAGAGTCGGTCTGGTCACCTTTTGTGACCAGTATAGATTTTGGAACCATTTGTAGGGCCCTGCATGGAAGATCTGAGGCAGCAATCAGGCTCATAAGGAGATAGATCACAGATATCTGCAGGAGCCTGACCATTCAGGGCTTTACATACAAGGAGTAAAATCTTCAAATCAATCCTAAAACTCACAGGTAACCAGTGAAAAGGCAGCAAGGACTGGCGTAATGTGGTCAATTCTCTTGCTACATGTTTGTTTTGGATGTTGCACTTGCTGATACCAGAATAAAGTGTATTGCAGTAGTAGTAATGGAAGTCTGGAAGAAATAAATGCACGGGTGACCTTTTCTAAGTCGGCAGAAGAAAGGAATGACCTGATTTTGGACATTTGTCTCAGTTAAGCCAAACATGACTGGATCGCTTTGGTCACCTGAGGATGAAAAAGACAGTTCTGAATCAAAAATGACCCCTAAATTGCAGGCCATAAGGATGAGTATAAAGAGACCCGCCTGTCAGTTCTGCAGTATAAATGAGTGTTTGGTGTGGACAAAGAGCATTTGTGATGATGTGTGACTCACCTTTGATAGAGAAGGAAAGGCATAGACAGAGATTACACAGACGGCATGAGAAGGAACCAGCGGGATCACATCAGTCCAAACTGATTAGCATGTGTCAGTCAAATTCCAATTGACTAGCAAATGATTTCCTCAGTTCGTTAAGGCCGTGGAAAGGCTGTCAATTCCGGTGCACATTACATGCTCTGTTACTCATGTGTCCATCATTTAATGCAGAACATTTAATCACTCACAGTTGTGCCGGTAAAATATGACAGCCTCCATCTCACTCCCATCTTTGTGTGTCAAACCTCTCTCTCTCTCTCTCTCTACCATCAGACGCGCGATCAGTACATGTTTGTCTAGAGTGTGTGTCTGTGTTTATGTTCGTCATTGTCATTTGTAAGTCTGTGCATGTGCATGTGTGCATGGAAACGGGCTTCATATGGTCCTCATCAGAGTAGGTTGTGTAAACACTCCAACACAGATAGTGTGAGAGAAAGAAGTGCCAGTGATACGTGACTAACAGAGCATAACATGAACTGTCACATCCAATAGATCTGGTGGCTGCAGGCAGAAAGTGTGTGTGTGTGTGTGTGTGTGTGTGTGTGTGTGTGTGTGTGTGTGTGTGTGTGTGTGTGCGTGTGTGTGTGTGTGCGTGCTGTAGCAAGAGAAGCAGGCAATATTTTCAGTTAACACTTAACATCCAATAAGTCGATGCGCGTGGCAATGCATCTTGAATATAAGTGTCTGCATCTGTGTATGTGTGTGTGTGTGTGTGTGTGTGTGTGTGTGGGTGATGATGAGGTGAGAAGAGTGCAGCAGCTGTTCCATCCTCAGGGGAACAAAGCGGGGAAACCTTCTGTCCTGGTTGTCATGGCAGCCAGAAACAAACAGCCCCATCCGGTTCCAATTGGCGATAAATGTTGCTGATAGATGGAGAGTGAGAACGGGACTTGAGCTTTGGTTTAGGATATGTGTGTGTGTGTGTGTGTGTGTGTGTGTGTGTGTGTGTGTGTGTGTGTGTGTGTGTGTGTGTGTGTGTGTGTGTGTGTGTGTGTGTGTGTGTGTGTTAGTCTCTGTGTGTGTGAGAGAGAGACAGAGAGAGACCATGTTTAATAAATGTGCGGAGGAGAGACAGACACAAAGACTAAGAGCTCATCCAGCACAAAAATCCGAGGGCTAAAAATATGTTTTTTTTGTTGGTTGGGAAGAACATGCAATGAACATAAAAGACGTCTTTGTGGTGAGGCTTATTTCACTTCACTGCTATATAATGTAAGTGACCTGTGGTCGCCCTTGAGGCCTCCATCTGCTTCAGCTTGACTGTCTGCATTGTTCAAATGAGCTCAAAGTAAACCTCACACTGAAGCTACTGTGGCTGTACTGACTCTTAACATTCATCTATTTCCATTTAGAATGACTCAATAATCCCGTTTTTAATTTTTAAAAGGGTTTAAGTATCATTACCTGTGACACATTATTAATACTGAGCATGTTTTCTTCCTTTTCTGAATTGGCTTGTATTTACAACCTGTCAAATGGTTGAAATATACAGTAGTAATATGTGTTTTAACAGTCAAGCACTCTGTTTTGTGTTTAATATAGATGATCTGTGATTTTCTTCTCTTTCTTCTCGCAGTAAATTTTGATCACTTCCAGATCCTGAGGGCGATAGGAAAAGGAAGCTTTGGAAAAGTGAGTCCATGTGTACCTACGGGATTTCTTTTTGAAGGATGGAGAGAAGAAGAAGTAGCGTGTTTCGGCTTCATGATACGTCAGCCTATTAATCCCCAAAGTAAAAACTAG
Organism: Chaunax sp. Z400; assembly: GCA_037577475.1. Classification (NCBI taxonomy): domain Eukaryota; kingdom Metazoa; phylum Chordata; class Actinopteri; order Lophiiformes; family Chaunacidae; genus Chaunax; species Chaunax sp. Z400. The sequence goes on from CM075201.1 coordinate 18,807,202, forward strand.
TTCACTGCAAAACAAAAAGAAAATATCAAACAAATGAAGTCAAACAGGACTCATGACAGACAAAGAGTCCAAGTGTTGCTCAGAAGCCTGTATATTGATTATTATGATTATAGTTAATGATTTTAAAGTTGTTTTTTTTATTACTGAAATTAAGGACTTGCTCTTGCATTATTCCAAATAGAACTGTTGTGTCTATTGGGAATAATGAGGGACTGGGAAGCTCTGCTGCGGGGCTCTATTACAATCGCCACTGTTGTTCTTGTTCTTCTCTTCCTCCTCCTTACCAGGAAATCTGCTCACCCATGCATGGAAATAAACCAAAGCAACCAAACCATTGTGCATACATCCAGCTCCATGCCAGCTGACATTATGGACTGATAGTCCTGACGGTGGTGGTACAGCAACCATTTAAAGTTTAAAACTTTGAAAATGTGCAAAAAAATTATTGCTAGGTGCAACTTTGTTCAAACAACACTAAACTTGCTGCGTTACATCTTCAGGCTGTCCACCACAAACGATCCAGAGACATTTCTGAACTCTTAAAAATCATGCAAGCAGTGCATCGAAATGTTTTCCTGTAAACAGATAGAACAAATTCTTGTTCAGTAGTTCTATAAATTAACCAACTTGCTACTTTTTAAGCTAAGCTATACTTTATTGTCCCCGTGGGGAAATTCTTTCTCTGCATTTGACCCATCCCTGAGGAGTAGTGGGCTGCCTTTATGGCGCCCAGGGAGCAAATTGGGGTTCAGTATTTTGCTCAAGGATACTTCGACTTGTAGACCTGGGGGAAGTGGGATCGAACCACTGACCTTCTGATAAGTGGACGGCCGCTCTTATATATTTGTCATGTGTTTTCATTTAATGCTTATAAGAGAAACTTTTAAACGTTCTATCGAGCAATGTTCTTATCGCTATTGATGAAGTATCTATTGCCAGCACATATTGTCATTGTTTTATCGCCCAGGCCTCGGGGCAACAAACAAACATTAAAAATAATGTATCATGTCCCATCTCTGTCACCAGTTAGAACACAGTATTGTAAAGCCTTCTGTTTTTACAGCTTCACAGAAACAAATCTGAGGTTATAGCAGTGATGTTTCCTCTTGCCATTAAGCCATGTTGTGCACAGTAATTCAAATCAGCTCCCAGAGTACATGTAAGCGTATATGTAGCAAGGCACATACACACTCCCATGCACATGTGTGCACAGGGCCACAAAGCATCCACACTCTATCAAACAACAGATAAGCATTCTAATCACAGCGGATGGCAAGCTGTTCAAGGGAGGAGTGAAGTGATCAGGGTCTGGCTGATTAACTGTGCCAGCTGGTCCACAGATCACTCTCTTAGATAGCAGTAATCACTGATTTATCAATGCTTGTAGCACAGACAAAAACAGCCACAAATAAATATGAGCTGCTACACTCCTGCGTATTCAAAGTACTGGTTATTCTCACATTGTCAAAAGAAGGTAATCAAACACTTTGATATACACACAATGACAGATTGCACCAGGTGTTCTATTGTGCATTTTGCAGCGTCACATCAGAATATCTATTTTCAATAATACACTGAGTGCTGTTTGCAAGCATTTGCTTGAATTTATGAAAGAACTCTCTACATTCAGCATAATGTTTCCCACCTCTAAAGAGCAAAACACGCCGGTGTTAAAAGTTGAATGTCTTAAGAGAGGATTAAATGCGGGATCACAGAGATTAAAGAGCAATGAAGTTCTCTCCCATCCTTGTTAGACGGGTAACATTTCTAGTTATTGCACAATAACACTTAATGTGTCCATGAGTCTCAAGCAATAAAGTTTTAGATAAACAGGAATGAATGCTGTCAAACCCAGTCTTCTGCTATAGCATTCTACAATGTGTCAAGCAGACTGTCAGAAATTTTATTATTTAATGCTATAGACAGTACATAACCAACCAATGATGGTAGAGGTATGATGGAGGGAATGATGCATAGCACTACTAATTTTGCACAAAGGGAACATAGATATTTATCATATATGCATATATATATATATATATATATATATATATATATATATATATATATATATATATATATATGCTGTATATATCATCATGTTCAGTGGATGATGATGTATAAAGAGTTTGCAGAAAAAAATAATTCATAAATCATTTTAATGTCCTTCAAAGTGCAGAAGCTTAAGACAGAGTCACACAAACAGAACCTGAACCCAGTGTTACCTTTGACCACAGCAATGATGGGATTCACCCTTTTATGCTTTGTCAGGTCTGCATCGTGCAGAAGAAGGACACTAAGAAGATGTACGCCATGAAGTACATGAACAAGCTAAAGTGCGTGGAGCGGAACGAAGTGAGGAACGTCTTGAAAGAGCTGCAGATCATGCAGAACCTTGAGCATCCTTTCCTGGTCAACTTCTGGTAAGACGCCGATGCATGAGCCAATCATATTTGAATGTGTCGTTGTGTATGTCTGCATACGAATTAGGTCTGGAAGTTTCTCTGTTTCTCTTATAGTTTATGATACCCTTTGAATTCAAACCGACTGCTTTTCATTGAGCAGTGAGTGACTTTGACAGCACCTCCATTCCTTGAATATGAAGACAAAAAGCTGCTGTGTAAAATCTGATGCACACTATGAGTGATTTCCACATCAGTGGGTCATCTCCAGACAGGCCCGTGTTTATTACCATCAGCTATAGCAGCCATTTGAATGATTTTGTGGTCTACTCTGTGTCAACCATTTGATTTTTATGACTGTATCCTGTCTATGAAGTTAGTGAGAGCACAGACACACAGGAGCCATTAAAAAAAAAAAGCTCTGGTTTTAGGTCTCCATCAAAGTCATCTCACCCAGTGAAGTTGTTAAAAGGAAAATGTTGTATGCTCGCTGATCCAAGCTTCAGCTTTTATGGGCACGACTCTCCTCTCCAGGCAGCTTCTCGTTTGCGTCAGCACATCTAAAGGGTGTGAGGAAGTCTTTCCCTCAGGGCTGCACAAGCTTATCAAAACTAAAGTGCACTAATCTAAGATGACTCATCAGGTAATTTTCATCATCTCATTCATCATCATTTGAAAGCCCAAGTTTACGGAGTACCAGGAATCATGCTTTTGAGATTCCTGATAAGTACGACTTGCAAAGTTTCAGTCTGAAATGCATCATTAACTCTAGATAAGCACTCCCACTCTACAAAGTCTGGGAGGAAACCACCCCAGAGAAGAGGGCATCTCTGCCATAAAATGATGAATAACTGTCATGGTTGTGTCCACGTTCTAAAAGTCAAGGCACTTTCATTCATTCATCATTCATTGTTCCTCTCTGGATTACAGGTTTGGTTTATGTTGAGATTAGGCAGCTCCCTCTATAAGTCAAGTCAAATCAAGTCAAAATTTATTTATAGCACATTTAACTCTTCTGTTGTGTTCCAGTCAAATGTGACAGATTTAAAAGTTTTGTCTCTAAAAAATGTAGTTAATTTCATCTGTTTGTCATAAGGTTCCATGAGTTTGTTCACACATATCATCTGAACACACAAAATTATAATAATAATAATTTGGATTAAATTTTGGGTGTTTTATTGAACTTGTGTACACCCTTGGTGTTGTCATTAGAAACGCCCCTTTTTGGCTTCCATGGCAAATCCACACAGGATCCCCAATAGAAGTGGAGCAGCTGCATTTTGAACATAGCTGCAGACGACGAACAGATGATTGAGCTAAACCCACATAGAAGGAATTACAACAATCAGGTCGAGAGATAATGAAAGCATGAATAACGCTCTCCAAATCTTTGGGAGAGAGATCGGCCTTGATCCTGGCTAAAAGTCTTAACACCAAGATTCTTAGCAAAACAATTATTAAGTAAATAAGTAAATTAGTGTCTCATGGCAACAAAACTCTCTGAGTAGTTTGTCCATTGTGCCTTTTTTTTAATCCTCTCTTTGCCTCCCCTTTTCTCCTATTTTAAATCCACATTTTTTGAAAGCTACATCTTCTCAAAGAGGTAAGGAATGAGACTAAAGGAACGAAAAGCGCAGTAAAAAGAGGAGAGGATAGGGAAGAACAACAAGGCCAGAGAGAGGAAGTGGAGGATGAAAACAGCAGAGGTGAGCAGAGGAATAGAGGAAGTGCAGTGCACAGATTCGTCAGACAAACAAAGCCAGGTCTTGCTTGATTGCATGCTTTGGTGGATAAAAAAAGGTTGGAAGTTAATGTGTTTGGCAGCGTAAACTCCCCCTGGGTGGGGGTGATTTCCTCTAGAGGTATGCTTGGGTCAGCATCCTCTCTCTCTCTCTCTCTCTCTCTCTCTCTCTCTCTCTCTCTCTGTGTGTGTGTGTTGAGTTGGCATAAGTTGTGATTGTCCTAAGGTAAGCACTCAAGGTCAGACAGGCACGTGAAGAGCGCTGTCCCCCCCGGCCTGTCCTCTTTTCAGTTTCTCTGCTATTTTCCTCTTCCACCACCTGCTTCACTTCCTTTTCCCTCCTCTTGCTGTCACTGCACTCGCTGCTGGGCATGAACTCAGGTGTCTGTCGGTGAAACAGCCAAGCAACAACGTACTTGGAAGACAGGAGCAAAAAAAAAAAAAACACAACAACAAAAAAAGTATCCACTTCTTAACAACTTATTTTCCCTCCGTAAAGACTACTAAGTAAAATGTTGAATACTGATTTTGAAGACTCTTAATGGTTGGTTGGTATATTGATATGCCAACACTGGTACAGCACGATGTGCCTGCACAGCACTGTGTCCCCTGTGTAAGAGGAGCCCTTATTGGCACTGCACTACTTTGACTGAAAAGGCCAGAGATACACTATATCATTGACGGGTAGAGAGAGACAGAGATGGTAACCAGACTTTGGTCTTGCTGCCTCTGTAAGTGTAGATTTTGCCGTCGGTTTGTTTGTTGATGGGGAAAAACAGAGGAAGTACTTTTTTTTAAAAACTGGGCTGTTTAGAGTGTTTGGTGTGATGGAAGTGTTGATCACATGCTGTTTAATGTGTTTGCGCGTGAGCTGCAGATTTGGATGGTGGCGTCGAGCAGACGGAAAACTGCAATATTCAACAGCTGCTGAATACACGGCAAATGATTGTTAAAGGTGAATTGCACAATAGCCACTTTCAGACAGACGCCGTGCAACAGAGCCGAGAGGAATTCCATTCTCTGTGACACCTTTGGTGTGTTCAAACTAGACTGGCCCAAGGCGTCGCAACCTCGCCACCTCGATGTGTGCGTTCTGTATTACTGATATTCTGCACTGTCTCCCCAGTTTAGTGGTCATTTTCTGTGCATGACTACCGAACTGAACATACTTGAGCATATTACTACAACGTCACACCCGTTCCGTAACGCCGGCGCACTCCATTCATACTAACCCAGCTTGTTTCGGCGCTGTTACTACCTCTCGAGGCGTCACAGAGGTGGAACAAACTGACAACCCATTACACCTTCATTGCGTTCAGACAGACGTTTGGGCGGAATAAAGGCGCAACAGGCCCGGAATGAAAAATGCTGTCTGAATGGGGCTAATGTTTAGCATCTCTGACCAAAACAACTGCGAAAGCTTTTTTTTTCAATAAAGTTGGGTGAAAAAAAGACTGACATTTGAACACACCCAGCTGACAAAAGTCAGAAATTAGGCGGTGCTGATCAAATATGAATCAAGGTTATTTTACGGCACAACAATTTGAAGCTTTTTCCCGCTTCAAATGTTTCCAGAGATAGATTTTAGCGTCCTGTTTCGCTGTAAAATGGGACTTACGTGCGCAGCTAGCTAAGATACCAAAAGATGTCATGTCATTCTCTGCTCAGGACTCCATTAACACAATATATGTATGCATGCGCAGAAAATAGCAAATACTTGTTTATACAGTGTGCTAATGTTTAATTTGTGGAGTACCGATCTGAAAAAGGGCTGATTCCAATTTTTGATAACAATCAAAAAATTTGGCTAGGATAAAGGACTTTGTATAACCATAAATCTTCAATATTTTTTTCTATATTTTCTTCCACAAGCTTGTCCACAGACTACTGATGTTCACTGCCAACACTTTTAATGTCAGTCTGGAGGGCTTTTCATTCCATAAAATCTTCCACGTCTCAACTCCCAAATATTGCATAATGTAAGTGCTATTGTAAAAAAAAAAAAAAAGTAATTGCGTAACCATCAGAGGAAAAGAAGACAGAATATAAAAGTCTGAAACAGTGTGGCATAAAAGCTTCACTTGCTTCAGGGAGTCCCTCTTTTTCTCCATCATTATGTAATCTTACTGATGCATTTCATTTCTATGCAGAGGACATCTCTGAGTGTTTTTCTCCACTCATGTGCATTTCTTCCCTCAGAACACCAAGCATAAGAGACATAATGTATCACAAAGGCGATGGCTGTCTCAAAAACCGAGCATAACTCCTTCAAGCATCCTCATATAAAAAGTCTAGTAGGAATGCTGTGAACTAAAATAAGTTTAAGACTCTAATACTACAATTAAGCAATGCTAGACCTGCTGGCATCTAAGGCACAGACTGCATGCTTTTGAATCTGCAAAATGTGCACTTCAATGTGCATTGTCATTTTACTTTTAATACTGCAAGCATGGTTGAACACTAGAAAGCAGCCTGTCAGCATGCCAAGTATTTGGCCCAATGTCAAGGTGACCTGGTGAAATGGAAGATCAACAGAATTGGGGCTGGAAAGTATAAGAAAAATATCCAGATGGTATCTTGGAAAGACCTCTTTAAGTCATTTAAAAAGTGATTCTTTTAAAATATGCTCACGTTTAGCTTGCATTAGATTTGATGTTTTTTCATTTACATTTGAGATCATTCACTTGCTGTATTTTTAAGGGACATGTGTGCATGTTTTTTTTTATTTCTGCATGAGAGTGCATCCATGCGTGTGCGCTCAGGGAGCACAGGGAGCCGGCACAGAGTGGACGGAGCTGTCAGTCGAAAGAGGTCCTGGGCGATGGGGGTGGGAGGAAAAAGGTCAGGGTTCTGGCATCGATCCAGCGTGTCACAGTCTGAGCGTCTGGCAGGCTGTGCCCATTTCAGCGACGGGGTTTGGTCCAATGGTGTGTGTGTGCGTGGAAATGTGTGTGTGCATGCACAGGCAGTATGCATGTCTAGAGTAATCAGCGTGATAGCAAAACCCTGGATGAACCACTTTAATACTGAGATTCCCTTTTTTTTGCTGTGGGCATCCAATGGATTGATTTTAATTAAGAAAACTCCTTCTACAGTTTAAACTGAGGTGATGTACTACATCTACTTCATAGAGGGTGTTCAGGTTCTGGGAGCTGGGTGAGAGAAGAACAAATCCTTTATCCAGTATCATTACAGTTAATGAATGAGTAGAGGTGATAGTCTCCTTCCAGACATGGGACACATTGAGCAATATTGCCACAATTCAATTACTCTAAAACTAAAGTAATGAAAAATTAATAAATTATTTAGCTGAATATTACACTCTGAGCAATATTTCTTGATTTTAATAGCCAGAAATAGTTGAAATAGAAATTATTTGTGTTTGTCTAAGACATTTCCCTGCGGTAAAAAAAAGAAAGGTATTGAAATATGGAAAATAAAGCTGTTTTTGTGTTATTTGAATCATGAGTGTGGCCTTGCCTGACACAGCTGTTACCTTTGAAAGACAGAAAGGGATTCTTTTTGTTAGCACACATTACCATCAGCTTGTGCCTCTGGTTTCTGGAGACCTCCATTACTGAAGTGGCCTGGGGTTGTCTGTGCCTCTAAAAGCTCCATGCTGGATGCTCTCCATCAGACCGACTGCCTGGAGGCTGTCAAGAGGTCTTATTGAAATGGATGCGTGACAGAGCAGATCCAGACGCTGAAATAAAGGCAGACAGAATTAAACACGTAGAGAGAGGGATGGGGAGAGAGAAGAGGAACAACTAGAGGACGAGAGCCAGCGAGAGAAAAACGAGATGCCTGCAAGGTGCCAGCAGGGCTAATGAAAAGTCTGCACCATTTCAACATAATGTACAGGAGCTGCTGTCTACCCAGACCGCTGGTCGGGGTATCAAGGAACAGCTGCCAATGGATGCCTGTCTGCTCTGCTCTTATCCGCCTTTTTCAGCCCATTGCAGCTGCAAAAAAAAAAAAGAAGACACTCATTTTTCACAACGTGTATATCCGTTCCATCATCTTTATTCCTCTGAGTATTCATTTGCATTTTATTATGTGGGTCTATATTGATTGTTAGTCATAACACTGTGAGGAACTGCACAAGCAGGACAATATGGAGGAGCACATTGGAAAGAAGTATGTTAAGACTTTATATGTTTTCCTCATTTGTATTTGCATGTACTCAACTCAACTTTATTTATAAGCACATTTAAAAACAACAGAGTTGACCACAGTGCTGTACAGTCCCTAAATAATATGATCACACAATAAAACAAACACAAAGCTTACAATTAAAAAGCAATAATATACATATACCAAATAAATTCAATCAAACAATCAATAGCAGAGCTGCAGCAGTTTCAATATATCATTACCAAGGCTGTAATTGCAGGTATACATTGAACAGGTACAGATAAAAAGAAGAAAAATGTCAGCTTGGTTGAAAGTGTAAATGTCCCGTGAGATGCAAAATGAAAAATGTGACTGAAACAGTTTCTGTTTTGTCCATCAGGGTCATGAATCTTAATGTTTATCACTGCTATTAATGCACAGCCCATAAAGTCCTTGCAATTTTTTTAATGGATGTTGTGCAAACTAGTATTCTACCATATATTATCTGGGTGCTCTGGATGTTAAGTGTAAATTTAATCACTTGGTCACTGCAGCTCCACTGTAAAATATTGTTTTCACTTATATTTTAAACCAGGACCTTTTGCGCTTTTGACAAACAACGTAATAAGCACCATTTCAAATCCGACAGCAGTGGTAGCAGGCCAGTGTAGACGTCATATTAAAATCCTTCTAAATACTGTAGTGCCCTATCAGACAAAGAGAGAAACAGACTTGTGTTTCGCAGAAATGTCATTGGAGACCAATTTATGCCCTAAATGGGGAAGAGATTGCTGAACCAGCAAACAATAGACAGTTAACATGACATCAGTCAGTCCCAGAGAGACAATGTTGATTTGCAGCTGTAATACCTTACATTCAGTGTACAGCATAACTAATTATTATTCAGTGCAATGGTGTGCACTCATGCAGATAGTCAACTGCTAAAGCAGTAACAAAGTATATTAAGTTGTTGACTTTGCGTGTGTACATGCAGGATATGAATTTCCAGTGTGCACCGTATGTATGTGTGTGTTTGCTTTTGAAAGTTTCAGCATTGGTGAAAAGGTCAGTGGCTCGTACAATAGGCTGTTACCTGTGTGTGTGTGTGTGTGTGTGTGTGTGTGTGTGTGTGTGTGTGTGTGTGTGTGTGTGTGTGTGTGTGTGTGTGTGTGTGTGAATAACCATGCCAGATGGTCAGCAGTCTTTCTTATGAGATAGGACAACTTCCCCAAACAATGATGGCTGAGCTCTATCCGTCTTTCCCACCTCAGTTTTTTCCACTTTCTGATGGAAACACATGTGGGGCAGAAAACATGGAAACCTCAACCAAGCATGAGAACTGGTTTTCTACTCCATTAAACTGGTTTCATGGAGGACTATCGATCGACTTGATGGACTTGCTGTCCCTATTTATGTACTGTACGCTGAAATGATTTGCATGTTCATACCTGTTTTAGTTATGATAATTTCTTCCACTAACCAGGTGATAAAAAGCTGTGACATCACTTTTGCTTTTCCTTTTTTTTTTATGGATCAGCGATAGGTGGGTTATTCAATGTAAAAATTCTGTAGTGCACAGAAAGTGATAAATTAAATACTAAAAGCAATTTGGCTTGGCTAAGAAGCGATGTTTGGTACAACAAGGTTAGGAAGGAATATCACCTCAAAAGAAAGTTCGCTAGAGACACTAATTACATTTTTCAACACATTAAAATTCAAAGAAAATACTGATTGTATTGTCCTGATCAGAGACTGTTCATATTCATATTTTTGTTCTGCTTTTCTACACTGATCATTTGAATCAGGTCAGAACATCTGTTGTAAGTTACTACAGTAGAGGAAATTATCTGACTGTATACATTAAATACTACAGCGATCAAATAAATAAGTCAACTGCTGTTTTCCTGGAAGAAACCAGTATTTTATCAGAGTATTTTAAGTGAAGCTTGTGTCTCCTAAATGCCTCTGACAGCAGCCAGTTAGATTCTTTGCCACCTTTAGTAGCTCTGCTGAGTTTATTTATTTACGCTTTTGTGTGTGTGTGTGTCTGTGTGTGTGTGTGTGTCACAGAGAAAGTGGGCATTCTGAAGGAGAGAGGAAAAAGTAAGAAACACAGGCACTTAAAAACAAACCAGAAAGGGAGAAGATGAGGATTATACAGTCAAAGATATTTATACTCTGAAATGAAAACAAGAACAAATTTTCCTGACACTTGTCTACATGACACAGTAGAAGCATTGTGGATAATTATGGAGTAAAGTTTTGAGCATATGTAAACTTAGTCACGTTGTCCCAAAAACTACAAATCCTGTTATTTAATCCTGATATTTACAAAAAAGGTGATTTTAATATGAGGCCTGTTTGATCTGTGATTCCTTTCTCCATCCCAGACCCTCTCATACGAATATATCTATTTCAAGTCATTTTGTCTTTAATGCTCTGTCACTATTGCTTTATATTTAATATTTAGAAGAGGCCATTTTTAATAAAACAAAGAAAACATTGATGTGTGACTTTCGCTATTTCGTCACCTCACAGAATGAAACATGTCCTCACCCCGTTCCACATTGACTGGTCTTTACTTTTGTGTTTCATTTAGAAGAAATGTGCCCAAAGTACTTGCATAGCATCAAAATTCTCACAGAGAGAATAAAGCAATGAATAAAAAATGCCTAGGTTTTAATTTGTAAATTCAGATCAGATTATTACATTAGTAATGACCATGACATTTTGAGAGTGGAATTTCATAAATAAGACATGGCATTTTGTGATATTATGACTATCTATTGTGATAGAAATATTGGGTTGGAGTTGCATGCATTCCTCATATCCTTTTGTATGACACAATAACTGAGCACCCCATGTTATAAAACATACATTATATGATATATTATGAACTAACCGATCCTTAGCTTGTATTGTAAATGCAGGCATATTTACAATGCAATTTATTTTTAACCACAGGAAAAAAAACAGTATCATCCCGTTCTGTCCACACATGCACACACATACACACAAACTTTGCTAAAAGGTTTGGATAACTTAGGTGTCTGCAGGCGTGCCTATAAGTCATTTCTGCTTGGCTGAGTGATTGATAGCATTGCAGCTGGTCCCATCCATTCAGCTGTGCTGTATTATACAAATTTAAGTGGGAATGGCTGGCCTCTTCTCATTTCCCGTTTCCCTAAACCTGATATCCATTGGTAGAGAACTGTTTGTGCTTTCTATAATTGGGCATTTGTGTGTTTAGGATGCAGGGACTCATTCAAATTCCAGATGTGTGTTGACTTTCTGCCAGGTGTTTTCTACTGTCACTTCTTAATATTTAATGACATTGTTTAATGCCATATACAGAAGGACAGTACTGTTATGTGTGTGATGTGGGTGATGTGTGTGTGTGCCTCTCTTTTTACACTTTGAAGCCATCAGCAATCAGCTGTTAAGTGGTCTCAGCATTATCTGAGACGTATCAGACCGTTTTGAGTCAGCTCAATCAATCCCCATCCATCCAGCACAGAAAGCACTGCAGCCAGATTATTGGAGAAGGGCACTAAGGAGAGGAGTTCACCAATGTGGCACAAAAAAAACTAAGCTCAGTCGCTGAGGATTGAGTTTGAGCCAAGATAGAACACAAATAATAATGTAGAATAATAATAATATTATAGAGCGCTTTTCAAGATTCTCAAAGACGCTTTACAGGTAAAAATAGAAAAACAACAAGTTAAAAACATATCAAAGCACAAGTTAAATGTGAATTAAAACAGCTCAAATAACAATTAACAAAATCACATCACAGGTCATATCATACACAGAAGTCAAACCTTAAATGCTGATTTAAAAAGATGAGTCTTGAGTAATGATTTGAATGAGGACAGGTCCTGCAGTCTCTTATGTTTTTGGGTAGGGAGTTCCAGAGGGAGGGGGCAGCAACCGAAAACACTCCGTCACCCCGGGTCCGGTGTTGGTCCTGAGAGGTGTCGAGAGGAGGTTAGCATCAGAGGAGCGGAGGCTGCGGGAGGGCAGTGTGAGCATGGAGGAGGTCCGTGAGGTAGGAGGAGGCCTGGTTATGGAGGGCTTTGTGGGTGAGGAGAAGAAGTTTGAGCTGGATGCATCGTGGGGCAGGGAGGCAGTGGAGGTTCTGGAGGACAGGGGTGATGTGGTCTCGGGAGCGAGTGCGGGTGAGGAGGCGAGCAGCGGAGTTCTGAATGTACTTGAACATTGTGTTGCACACAGAGCACGGCTTTAGGGCAAGCCAGAAAATGTTGACTGCTGCATTTTTGAAATATTACTTTTGCATGAATTACTTTCTTCTCCTCAGTAACTCATTGTTTGTTTGGGGGTGGAAGGTACTGACAGCTTCTCAAATGGCAACGCTCATAAAAGCTTGCTGAGCCTGACAGCGCGTGATGGATAACTAGATGGATTACCACAACTACAGTAGTATTACCACCCAGAACATCTCTCACACACTTACAGAGGACTGAGGCATGCAAGCAAACGCACGAAAAACAAAGCATACCAATACCATTTTTTCATTTATGAATAAAGGAAGTGGTATATTTTGTCACTTCCTGCCAGACAACTCCGTCTCTCTCTGCCAAATCCTTAAACTACACTCCGACGTGATGAATATTTAATAGATTTAATAGACTACTTTAATGAAATGGTAATGTGCTTGTCAGTCTGATGGAAACCTGTTAACGATAAAGACAGATAAGTGCAGGGCAGGCTCGGCACCGGCTTCCTGATTTCTTGATTCTTGATTTGCTGGAGGAGCACGAGGCTGATGAGTTTGATTTGCATTCATCAGCCTCTTTTATTGCTTAAGGGTAAGTTAAGTGCTGTATCTTCAACATGGAAGCGATCCAGAAGGAAGACTGCCAGACAGTCCTGGGAGACCCAAACCGTATAGTGAGAGTGAAATGGGAAAGATGGGTGGAAGCCCTTGTCCCTAAGTTTGTCAAGTCCTGCTTCCGCAAGAAATTCTCATGTAGCCCGGGGGAGGTTGGGAACATAGAATCCAAGTGGCCCATGTTCAAAGCCTCCACTGCAGAGGTGGTAGGAACTGTGGTTAGAATGTCGGTACCTCAGCAGTGACAGAAGCTCAAGAAGGAGGCCTTTGAGGCGAGGTTGGCCCAGAGGTCTCCTGAATAAGCAGATAGGTACCAGAGGGGTCAGAGAACACTTTGTTACCTATCTCACCTGTTTCCGAACTATCACAGCCACTTGTGTACAAGAGAAAAGGATTTTCTTCGTGTGATATACTTGGAAGACCTTGAAGACAGGATAATGAGCACAGCGTCAGGCATGACTCAGCCAAAATCTAGGTGATCCTACTAAGTCCTGCAGATTATGGAGCACCGTCTACCCTCCGAGACTCCGGAGGGCTTCAGAGGTTATTTTTAGAGATGATGAGGTTGAAATACTGATGGGTAATTTTTCTAATACTGCTGACTTGATGTCTTTCATTTTATACTGTTTTCTAAAGGTTGATTTGCCTGATGAGCAAGAGCTTGAAATTAGTCGTTTGTTTTTTTTTATTGTATTTTGACAACCTTCTGAAAGTGCCTGTTCTTCAAGCATGGGTTACCCCACCAAGAAATAACAAGCATTATATTTTGGGAGCCCTTCGTAGACACTGTGTAAGACTGAATTATGTGACTCTTAATCGTGACTGTCTTCTTGCTCCTCTCACTTCTTATTTCCCACCTCTTTGTCTCCATATTTACCTTCAATTCAAACATCCCTCTCCTATTTTCACTTCTATTCGGACTGCACATCTCTTTCCTCCATTTATTCATCTCCTTTTCTTCCTACCTCATGTCCTTGCCACTACCTGACCATCGGGCCTCGTCCCCTACACTCCTGACCCCCTTCCCCTGCAGGTATTCCTTCCAGGATGAGGAGGACATGTTTATGGTGGTGGATTTGCTCCTGGGAGGAGATCTGCGCTATCACCTCCAGCAGAACGTTCACTTCTCTGAGAGTACTGTCAAACTCTACATCTGTGAATTGGCTCTGGCGCTGGGATATCTACGCAGCAAGCGCATCATACACAGGTGAGAAATGTTCTCTGAATCTCCTCCCCCTTTTTAGATTATTTTGGCTATTATATTTCAATTTGTTAAGAACTTTTAGTAATGCAGAGAAGGGTTTGCATCTCCCCTCTATACAAAAATAAGATCAGAGATATAGTCTTTGACAGGTTGCCTGATTATTTCTCTTCCAGATATGGTATGTGTCCCTCTTCTGTCTCTCTCAATTGTTTTTCACCGCGAGTTTAAACATTTATCTCCTGGTGTTCTTTTCTCCTTGGCTGTAAATTTCCATATTATTTTCTAATATATCTGCTCCACCACTGTGAAGAAAGGTCAAGCTGTCTTGACATGGGGGTCACACCTGACACAGCCATTTACCCTGAGCTGCAGACTATGGCCATCATTAAATGCAACAGCTCTGTCTACACTGTTTGTAAAAATGCAGGTTGAGTGCTTTATAGGCAGACAGAGACGCAGCTAGAGACTCAGTTGGCCAAAAAAAAGACATGGCCGCAGCCCAATATTATTATTCCAAGTTGCTGGAGTGACACAAGGAGCTTGGGATATCCTGTTACAGCTAATGATGCTGCCAAGATGCATTAAATACATTGAGTGAGAGAAGTTAAAAACCGTCCTTCTTCACTAGATACTTCCTACACACAGCTAGAGCAAGTCTGTTTCGTACTATTATTTTCTAATTTGCTTTGCCAAAAACTTCCCAAATCCTGCAAGTCTGTTAAATTGCACACGAGTCAAATGGAGGTCAGCAGATTCTGTGTCTTGTGACCCATTTATGGTGACCATAACTTCCCGAATACTGGATTTACTCATCCATCACCCCGTACATACTTCCATACATCATCTGCGTTGACATAGATACAAGTGCAGTGTGGCAGTGGAGTTTCAAAAGTTTCGACAACAAATATGGTGACGGCCGTAGAAGGTAGTGATAATGTACCCAGTAAATACAAAGCGGCAAAAGCGGATGTAACGATGTACTCGGCGGTGGTCTGTGAGGTCACTAAATACATCCAGACTTGAGGAGGATGAGGTTTTACACATTTTTCTTCTTTGTTGTTTCGGTACATATTTGTCATGCCTTGCTTGAATTGTAGTTACACTGCCCTCAACTATATCCGGTGGCATTGCTCCGAGTGAATACTGTAAAAAGAGAGGCCTTTGAACCTAAAAAAGACTATTAGCTCTTGTCCAAGTTCTAAAGGAAAGAATGACAGAGATATAAATTCGATGGATTATTAATTTTCTTATTCATTCAGTCCATTTAGGGATATGAATATTCATATGATATTTTCTCTCTCAGTACTACTGCACCACTTGGTGTGCAGGTGTTTGGGCGTTTGTTTGGATCAGTCAACATCTTCTTTTTTTTTCCCCATCTGCATTCATTAGCCTCAAATAGGAAGAGGAGCTGAGAGTAACTCTCAGCTCATCTGTATGGAAATTGAATTTATAATTTCCTCCCTCAGATGGTGACATGATGACTTTGCTAGAGTGAGTGACTGAACTTAAAAGCCTTCAGATCATATTTACGTGAATGATTGTGTATATGTGTGCAAATACAGGATGTACAAATTGTCCTTCTGTCGGTCTTTGATGACAATGAAGGAAGTAACGATGATAATGACTTTATTTACATGCAGCATGATGATACAGTAATTGAGTTATTTCACAAGTTTGATCACAACTATGAATATGCATGTCATTAATTTGGCTCACCTTTAGCTAACCTTCTGTGAAGTTATTATCATTCACTTTGTATTATCAGTATTACCTTTGTAGGATACTCAACACTGTTACCAAGTTCTTATTTATAAATCAGTACAGTGAACGATTATTTTTCACGTTGTAATATCAAAAGTTTGAGCTAATGTGAAGTGCATACATGTCTTAATAGATTCTTCAAATGCTGCTGTGCTTAAAATGAGTGGAAGAGGTACAAAGTATGAAGAAGAGCTGGTTTGTAGCAGAGACTGTGGAGATGTTAAAATGACACGGCAGTTCTCAGTTGGAAATTAAATATCATTTGATGAGAGTGCAGAGTAAATTTCAGGGCAGCTATATTGATCTGTGTAGGATACCTTTATAAACTCTTTTAAGATTCAAGATTAACTTTATTGTCATTCGGACTATCCACCAGACAGAATTTCATTCTGCTGTGCATTTGGCTCCATCACAAAATAAAGAAAAAACACAAAAGCAAAAAGGCAATAGTAACAGTAATAGATAAAAAATTGAAAAAATACCTGGGTATTTGATTCAAAAATCAACAACAATCAACATCCTCAGATCAAAGTAAAGATCTTGGATGGAATCCATCTGTAACAATACTGGTATCCATAACAACACAAAAACAGCAGTGACACAACAACAGACATCGCCGTTTCAATAACGAGCTCTCGCACTACATGGCAAATATGAACAATCTCCAGGGAGCGGCGACACAAGAGCTATAAGGTTAACAACAGCAGTTCTGCTCATCTTGACAAAGGCTGGACGGAAAATAAATTAGGGAGCGGCGTCGTCATGGTGAACCTTTGGGCAGGCAGCATGATGCAAGGTGGAGGTTGAGTACAATATCATTAATATCCATGATCAGTATCATTAATCAGTGATGGCAAATTATCTCCCAGCAGCCTGGTCTGGCCTCACTTGTCATCACTGTACTGTAAAAATGTAACATCAATTATTATGATGGTTGTCATTATACCAGGTAATAAATGATGATATTATTATTAATACTTAACATTAACAGCATGGCCTTTTATGTTTCTCTCTCTCTCTCCCACACATGCCCTATTTAATGTGTTCTCTCTAAACCCATATCATCCCATACATCACCATTTGACTTATTTATGTTTTATGTCACTTTTTTGTTGTTGTCACAGTATTTTGCCAAAATGATATGGACAAAACTATCAAGAATAAGGCCCAGGTATTTTATTCAGGATTAAATAAGAAGTAAATAAAGAAACCTTAACCCATGCATTGAATTCCACCATATTGCAGTCTTTGTCCAGTCTTGTCTAATTTTGTGAAAACATATTTTTGTGAATGGTGTGTGTATTTTCGGGACGCCTTGCTCACTCAACCTCATGGGTGCCACATATCCGGTTCAACCTAATTCAGAGTTAGTCTGTGTTTTCAACTCAGAGCTCTCTGAGGAGTTTGAATCATTAATAACAGAATGATTCTCCATTAGAGGGCATCTTCAGAGACTTGATGTCTGAGTGTGTGACGGGGGTGAGGTGTTTTTTTTTTTTCACCTCACCACAGCCTCTTAGTAAGCAACAACAATAATCTCAGGCCCAATCCTCAGGAGCCTCCTGGAATCCTCATAATGGAAAGACTTGCATGATGTCAGCCAGCAGATGCTGTTAAGCAGTCAATATGCTTTACCGTTTCTAACGGTTAGCTTTTTATCAGGCTGACAGAGATGGATGGATCCTGCAAAGATCTCAGTTTACAATTAAATGGACAATGCACAATAACCACACTGATACAGTAGTACACAGGTCTGAAGTTTTGGTTCCCCACTATGCCTCTTTAAAGGATAAAACATTATGTAATTTCTGCATTTAGCTCAGTGTGTTATTTACGTTTCCCTCATGCACTTTTTTTTTCTTGTTTTTTTTTTTTTTTTTTAGGAGATTGGGGCTTATGTTTGCGTTCTGTATAAATATTTAAATCAAATATGAAAATAAAATAGTGAATTTTTTTTTTTTTTTTTTGCAAAAAGCTACTGTTCCGAGCTGCAGTTGGAGCAAATGGTTTTTGTGATGAGCATGTTTTTGGTTTTGGTTTTAGGAAATTGTCAAGTCTATTTATTCAGATTCCTATTTATTATCAAATTAACCGAAGCACACTGAGACCCAGCTGCTGCAGCAGCGGACCTATTTCAGCCAGGGATTCTCTCTTGCACACAGCATAATATGACTTATACATAATCCCACTCAATATCACTACCCTCTTTTCCCCTCTTCCTCTATTTTCTCTATACCTACTGTACTTTCTCTTTCCTGAGCTCTTCTCTCCCTCGTTCTGATTTCTTGGTCTGGGGTGTGCAAGGTCTGCCTTTTTCTCTGGAGGAGTGGCACAAAGTGTTGCTCTGCTTCAAAGAATGCATTTGCTCCCTCACCCCCTTCTCCTCTAGAGGCCTTTTGCCAAGATGCCAAAAGGAAAAATGGGCTTAACTGACCTATCTGGTTCATTGAAGGTGAAAAAAAGGAAAAGAAAATACAGTCTCAGTGGTCTTATCATGGATTGTCCTTAATATAAAGAGATAATATAGTACTGTGGATAGCATGGAGGCAAGCTAAGTCGTTTCTCTTACTCTCCAACAGCTGCTTGAACCGGCAAGTGTTTGTCATGTCTTCAAGGAAAGTATTCTCTGTTCATGGGGTGTGTTAATATTTTATTTCCCAGCACAAGAGGAAAAAGAAGAACCAGGAGGGAGGGAGACATGATGCTCTCATATTTCATAAATACTGATTAAGGTGTCCAGCTGGTGCCAGCTCTTTGATTTCCAGCACAAAATGGTGAATTGAGCATTATCATTGTGGAAAATCTCCCTCAGCTCGACTCGGCTCCCAGCAGCCGATCAGCCGATGGGAGGAGGTCTGAGCTGCGAACATGAGAGAATGTTTACCAGCTCGTCTGTTCCAGAAAGATCCCTAATTGCCTGTTTGTGTATTTAACTCATGTGCCCGCCTGAAGGAGACAGATCTTGGCAGAAAAAGTGATGCATTCAGACAGGAGAAGAGAAAGAAGGAGCTGCAGAAGGAGTCAAAGAGACAAGCAGAGAGGGTGAAGACTGATGATTCTTTGTAAGACTCCCTGAACGTTTCTGACTCAGTGAGTCATTCATTGCTGATAATTGTGATGGGAGTTTGGGTCTTTTTAGTTTTGACTGGTTGCTTTAAGTGTCTGCTCTGCCGTCTCCATCCCAAAAATCAGCTCCAAATTAAACTGGGGACTTGTCAAATCTGACTTTTGTCAACCAGACGCACTCATTATGTGTTTATGAATAAGGAATGAACATCATACACACTCGCACAGACAGTGTTTACCCACAGGCACGTCACCTGTGCCATCCTCACACTTGTCAGAGCTGCTTTTCTTTACCAGAAATAAGAAAGGCTGAGTGGGAGACGAAGCGGTTTTTCTGGGTTGATATAGATGAGCTGTATATTTTCCGGGGCTTCAAGAGCTCCTGCAAATCTCAAACAGCTCTCAGTTATTCTAGGGTGGAGAAGAGAGCGACTAAAGCAGCAGAGTCGTGGAAAAGATTGAACTGCCTGCAATCCAAGCCCAGAAAACCAGTAACAGCTATTTCACCAAAACAGATTTTTTTTAAATCCAATAAAGTAAAGATTTTTACTGAACAATAAATCATTTTTTTCATGATTTTATAATAGATTAATTGTTAAATTAAAAGTTATTTTTGAGCAGAAATGTCAAACAGTAAATTACCCTCAAATGTAAATATTTGCTGGTGTTGGTGAGATAAAAAAAAAAAAAGACTTCGGATTTTTGATTTTTTTCCATTTTGTGGATCAATCAATTATTCAATTAACAGAGAAAATAATCAGCAAATTAGATGATAGTGAAATTAATTGTTGCAGCCCTGCTATCATGTGCCAATGCTGTCTGCTAAGATTTCTTATCTAGTTTGAATATTTTTTATATCAGATGATTCTTTATTTCGGGCTTTTTCACACTTGGTCCACTTCAGCCTTCCAAACGAACTCAGATATATGACTCAGCTTTTTTTTTTTACAAATTTTTGTGCATTCCCACCTCGGGAAGTGGTCTGAGTTTGGTTTGCTTCCCGGTCCTGGTTATGGTTCGCTTAACCTGTGCATTATGAACACAAAGCGCTCCAGGTTCACTTCGCCCTTTGCCATTGTATTGTAGCCCTCTAGGCTTGCCGTAGACAGATCACATGCACTGGGACGCTCAGCCACAGTCCTTAAACATATACGATGAGAATATCTCTGGCTCAGTGCTCGAAAAACAAACACACATGCAAAGAACCATGGCGGCTGTGAGTGGATGAGGAGTAGTTTGGTCCGAGGAAGCAACCGCTGCTCTTCTGCAGATATGGAGCGAAGAACACAAGCAGTAAAGTTCTGAGCTTAGACAGTGTGAATAGAAAGAGGACTGAAGCCCCATCAAAGCTGAAGAGGACCAGACAGAGAACAAATGAACTGACTGAACACAAAAAGAACTGAGTGTCTTTTCTGTTGGTCCACTTGAGAGGACTGAGTTTGGTTCTCTTAAAAGAGGATTATATGTGAAAACACCCTTAAATAAAATGTTCCTGAGTCACTGGTTAAGTCATTATTGGAGAACTTTGGGTTCTTTCAAAATAATAATATAAACTATAAACTTATGGTTTTGTGTAAGAAAGAAAAAAATGATAATACATCTATCAAATAAACAATCAAAAACACATTGTTTTTATATCTGTAACACACTCAGGTATATGAGGCCATCAGTGCTTCATTTTTTATTTCCCACAAATCCCCTGGGAGCTCTTCCTTCCTCACAGTTCACATCTAATGGAAGACAATAGTGTGCATATGTGTAGAAGTGTTCATGCTTTCTTAAGCTCCTTGAATGATTTGATGGTGGTTGCATGACCTGTGTGTGTGTGTGTGTGTGCGTGTGTGTGTGTGTGTGTGTGTACGAGCCTATATTCTCAGGTGTGCTGGCCTGCTCCAGTATCAGTGCAGTATTGTATGACCAGCTAAGGGTTCAGTTACCCCTCTGCCTCTCATAGCAGGCTGTAATGAGGCCATTAGATCCTGGTAATTGCTTGTAGGGTCAGTGAACTGAGAGAAAAGCCAAGGGACTCATCTTTCAGAGAGCTCTCCTCACCCTCCGTCTCACAGAGGAATCCCAAAATATTTACATCCATTTGTCCCTTTTTCCATCGCTCACTTCACTTCTTTACCCTGTTGCTTGGTATTTGTTCTCTCAGCCTCTCTAATTTACTCAAAACTGTTTATATCTCCTCTCCTCTCTCCTTTAGTCCAAGCCATCGCACTCTCCGATTTATTTTCTCCATTTATCTGTGCAGAATAGCACTTTATATTCTGTCTTTTTTCTCATTCTCAACCCCTCCTCTCTCTTCATCTCTGACACTCTGTAAATGTATAGCTGTCTGGCCTGGCTCACCTCCTCTTCCTCACTCTGGCCTGTGTAACTCTTTCTCTTAAAACCTCTTCACACTCTCTCATCTTATTTTTATACATTATATATTATATTTTTTTTATTTTATTATATTATATTTTTATACATTTGACTTTACTTTATATCTCCTTCCTTATCTTTCTGTTTCTGTTCTCTTGTTTTTTAGGTTTTTTTGTTAAATTTTTTTTTTGGGGGGGGGATTCATAAATAGCTGTCGATTATCATAATGTGTTATAATTTTTTTTTACTTCCAGATGAAAAAAAATCTGAAAAATCTTTTAGAAAATTAGAAATGAGCATGTTCAAATGAAAGAGCCATAATTTCATACAGTGACAATAAATCACACACTGCACGCCTCTAAACCCAAGAACGGATTTTAAGAACGTAAAAGTCACTACACACACAATGCATGGAAAAAATGTATTTTTTTGTAAATGTAATTACTAACAAAATCAAACACCTGCAGTAGCGGCAATTAACACCACAGTCTCAAGCTGAGTCAAGGAAAATAAAATATCCTGTGAATACTACTGTAGCACTGATCGTTCCCCAGACATCATGATTACAGAGCTGTCTGACCTACTTTTCATTATGACTTCATTTATGATGGGAGGACTTTAGCTGTTAATCGTTGTGTAATTCTTTTATATCAGCTTCTGAGAAAGGACAATCGAATTTGATTATTGGATTATTGAGTTTTGAGTTTGACGGCAGGAATAGGCTTCATAATTCTCTGAGGTTTGTGAAGTAGTGACGCCGTCCATTTATACAGACCTTAGCCCATGAAGCATGTCTGAGACTCTTTTATTTGATCTGTTTTGTTTTAAATAAATCCAATTATTTTGCTTCTTGTAACTTCATTCTTCATTCTCAAGCCGTTAGCATACAGATACCACTGAATGATACATACAAACTTCTGTTGTGGCTAATTGCTCTGCAAGTTTTGCCAAAACTCTACAGAGACATGCCGTTTCATTCAGCTTTTTGAGAATCCTCTGGAGACGTTATAACTGCACTGAAAGTCAGCCTCACAAACAACAAATAGCTGTCAGATTACCTCCTCCGACCGTCGCCATATTTGTTGTTTGTTGTTGTTGATAACGGAATGAATGCAGAAGATGTATGGAAGGCTCCGCCCGTCTTCATATCCATCTATAACGTAGAGCAGAAATGGGCCTTAAGGAGGATGATGGAGGGTGTTTAGATGAGCAGGAAAGGTGCCCTCGATGTAGATCTCTATGCATTCAGCCATAATTGTCATCTGAGACAGCCTCTTTAAAAATTATGTTTATTCATGTTGTTTATAGTCCTAATTTCTCCAAATCTCTGCAGGCAGGAGGCGTGTGCAATGTTAACACAAGCCATAAGAGGTACAGGTCAGTGATGGCCATCATCACCATCACCACAGCCATGGACCACCTGCTAATGAGCCTTGCTTCTTTGCTTTAGAAAGCTTGTCACAGCGCCTCCTTGACCTGTGGCTTCACAATGGCAGCCTGGCCTTTCGCTTTAAAAGATGCCTCCTTGTTCTCACTTACTGCTTTTTTAAGCGGCGACACACGCCCCTCCTTCCTCCTTTAGTGCCAGCCTTTGAGGAAAATGTCAGCTAATTAAGGGCAACAGGATCGACCTTTCTCACCCCCACATGGGCGCTCGCCATTCGATCCGCCAAAGCACGCTGAGTTGAGCTCCTTGCTAGAGGTTGTGAGTGTGTCGCACAAAAACGCACACATGTACACACAGGCAAACACAACACGCAGGTCAGTGTGGCCTCTGATTCACTAAACACTGCTGAGATCCTGCAGTGCAGAAGACTCAATTAGAGTAGACACTACCTGTCTGGTGTTGATGATGCACAGTGAGTCTACCACAAAGATGATGTGTGTGTTGCAGTGCTCCAGCCTCCGTATGTCCCGTATGTCCCGATGTTCTTAGACTCCTATTGCTGCTACTATTGCTCATTGTTTCCCTAAAAAATCTGCTTCATAATAATTTCGTTACAACAAACAACGTGTCCTGCAACAGAGGGTCAGAGTGGAGGGTTTGGACCGAACTCAACAAGGGTCCACTCAGGTCCAGCTAAAATTGTTGCGCTTTGCCAATAAAGATGGAGCAAATACTTTGTAATAGTTTATGATTCAATTAAATATTTTTTGTTCAGTTTAATTAATAATTTTATTCAGGCCAGCAGTTTCAAGTTTTCCTTCTTATCACACATTGATATGATTGATTTTTTTAGTTCATAAAGTTCTACATGGCCTTGCACCAGACTGCGTCTCAGAAATGCTAGTTGTTTATGAGCCAGTGAGATTATTCAGATCCTCATGGTTCGTCTCTTTTAGCTGTTCCTCAAAGCAGAACTAAAACATGTGGGGATGCTGCTTTCAGACATGATGCTCCAAACCACTGGAACAGAGGATCTGAGAGGAGCTACAACCCATTTATTCAGCCTGGCTTTTATGTAGTGTTATATAATTTCATAATCTCATGGTTTTAGTATTTATGCTTGTTTATCACGACATTTTACATTACTTCATTACTATTCATTCTGTTTAATTATTGTTTTTAAATTGATTTTTAATTATTATTATTAAAAATTATGTGTACTATCTCATTATTTTATTATTCTCGTTTTTTCTTCTCATCTTTTGCTTGTATTATCGCTTATTCTTCATCGGTCTTATCTTAACTACCCATCTTTTATTGTTTTTTTTAAAATTATCTAAATGCATTAATCTCATCACATCTCTTTCAATTTCTTTTGTTTCATTGGTCACTTGTACAGCACCTGGAATTTGCATGCACATTGTTTGAAAGGTGCTATATTAATAAGGTTTGATTGGTTGATTGATATACTGCATATTATGTGATTTATTATCCTCATCAACCTCTAAAGTCTTTAACAGATCCAGTGTAAGCATAATTTTCTGCTTCCAAAAGCAGATTTGGCTTCCAGAATAATTTGGAGAAAGTGAGTTGCTTCCAGACGCCGCTTGGATTTATATGGCATAAAATTAAAGAAAATAGTATGTGCAGAAAAAAAAATCATCTGCTTAAAAATGGATTAGAAAAACATAAAACACAAAGGATGATGAGAAACAAGCAGAAGCCGTGACTCCATGAGTTAAAGCCTCAGTCTACACCTGTTCATCATCTCAGGTGTCACAGCTGCTCCCACACCTTAACCTGCTGTCCCTCCTTCCCCCGTGTTCATTATTACATGTTCATTTGTTTTCATCACTTGGTAATGAGAGTGTCATTTTAAAAAAGTCTCAATCTGAGGTATTATTTGTCTATTTTCACTGAAGCAGGTTGATAAAACAAAATAGTGACTCTGCCTCTTCTGTATTCACCTCCTGGAGGTTTTCACATTTGATGATCTGTGCAGTGATCGCGTGGAATGGTTAATAAAGACACTGGGTAACAAATACGAGCAATGTAGCCTCCCTGCAGGAGAAAGGGGAGAGTGCCATCTACAGAAACTCAAACGCTGTCAGCAGAACCACTCTGGTAAATAGTGGGAAGGGGTGCTGAAAAGTTATATCCGTGTTTAATATAAATAAATATCAGTGCATTTGAGTGTTCAAAAAGTATCTATGAGTGTCTGATGATCTTCCCCCATGGTGAAGTCAGCATTTTTCTGCCTTTTACTTTAACTTCTGGCCTGCAAAGCCTGGTCTCTATGGGGTGAAAATAATTTTGTAAGCTGATTGTTCAACAAATAATCAATTTTCGAATATGTGCCCACAGACACAGCATTGTGATGTAGCCTGGCTCATAGTAAATAGTTAATAAGGTCTGTTCTGCATCATGAGGAGAACTATTTCTGAAAGTGCACAACTTTTAAGTAAAATAATGTGAAAGGAGTGATTTGGAGTTCATGAAGACCAGCGTTGGCCAGCTGCTTACTATCACTGTGGTACTCAGATACAAAATCACACAGTTATATCTGCACACATACAAAGCACCATGTCTACACTGGGCTTCTTGGTGTTGCCTGAAACATATAAAAAAAAATCTTAGGTGTTTAAGGTAATAAATTATATTTAACTGACTTTTTCATATCAAAATATACATATTTTATTTAACAGCTATTGTCTAAAGACTCTGGCTTTGACTCTATTCTCAGAATTTGCAAATCCCACTACTGCATGTTAGATTAGACAAAATTGGGGAAAAAATGATTATTATTCTGCACAAATACAATCTGATCCTGATTTAACTCCACAAAAACACTAACCTCACTGTATTGTTTGTGTTTGTCCTTCCAGAGACATCAAACCTGACAACATACTACTGGATGAACACGGTAAGAGATCCCCTGTCTAATTATATGTTTAATTAATTAACATAGATGAGAGTGGTTGTAATTCAAAGTTCAGAAAATGACTCACAAGGTGACTTGAGTTAGACCCAAATTCAAGACCTACCTGTTTCTACGGATTTTACTGAACTTCCAACCCCAGAGATCATTTCTGCGCAGATCAAATTAGTTGAAAGGCTCAGAGACACGACTCACAGTCGTTGCCTAAAATGGTCTTACTGCATAAAGAAGGAAAATATGTCACGAGTATTTGTATTTTCTGTCCACACTGTTAGTCTGCATTGGTTAAGGCACTGTGACATTCCCATGGTGGTTTCTGCCTCTGAGTTACTGTATCGGATGAAAAAAGAAAGAGGGATGTGACGGGAGGGCGTGAGGACAGGTTGATATTCATCATGCCTCCCCTCTCTAATGCAAAATCCTATTCTGAATGATTGATGACATCTCATCATAGCCTTTGGTGTCAATTTCAGTTTCACAAAAACAGATAAACACATGCATGCATATACAATGACAATAAAAGGTAGAGAGCAGTGTGTGTGTGTGTGTGTGTGTGTGTGTGTGTGTGTGTGTGTGTGTGTGTGTCTGTGTGTGTGTGTGTGTGTGTGTGTGTGTGTGTGTGTGTGTTTACAGTCTGTGTATCAGAGGGAGGGGAACATAAATCAAGGCAACATGAAAAGAGACGGTACATTTTTTGTTCAGTATGTTAATCAAGAGGAATATTAAAGCGTCCTAGAGAAACACCGACATCCTCAGACAGATATGATGGCACAGACTTCACATGCACTCTAATGAAAAGACCGTGTGCATTAAATATGCTGCAGGAATTTGCTATCAATCATCCCTAAGATAACTATTGAGAGGCATGTCAAAGTTATAACATAATCGCCTGATCACGATTATTTTGGCTTGTAAATCAATGAATAATGGATGTTTGAATGGCGCCGGTTCATGACATCATCTGGTTGCGTTTATTACGCTATGAGTGAAGAGTTAAATTAGCCTTAATCGCCAACGACTGCTTATGTCTTAAGGCGCGTAGCTTTTCAATTAGTATCTATTGTCATAAACATCATGGATCATTTATTGGTGGTAAAAAACTGCTAATACCACAAACATCTGTGGATCCACCACCCCACCAAATTCGCTGATCAGATGTTGGCCGTCCAGGTAATTGGCTTGTTATGTACATAAATTACTGTGATACATAAGTCAATACATAATTAACTAACAAACTATATTGTAGCATCAAGATTTACCTTAATTGGAATTAAGTGGTCAAGACCGAATTCTTAAAAACAGCCCAAGACCAAGAGTGTCCATACACTTTTGGCCATGTAGCGTACACAGATATGCACCACAGTGCTGTGACCTCGGAGGGCACTGGACAGCTGGCTAAAGGAGCAGAGGAGATATGTGAGACGGCAGCCCTGCTGTCACTACAAACTCAAAGCTGACAATGAAAGAGAAACAGAGAGCCACAAGGACAAGACAAGAAGCAGGAAAAGCAATGAGCAACCTTTACTGACAAGAAAAATTACCCAAAGGAAGAAAAACAGTCTAGACAAATAAAAGAAGAGAGAAAAAGATGGAAGAAAGAAGACAGGTTTCAGGTTGAGAGTGAGCAGGCGGTTTTGCTTCTGCAAACCACGTCAGTTTCGTAAGCAAGCATTGACCCATTTTTCTTGTGTTCTTCTGGGGCTGCTTCAAATCGACAAAAACAATTGACCCATGCACTTGTGATGTCGCTTCGTCAAATAGTATATCCTCAGGATGCTACTGTCCAGGACATCCACTGTGGTGGAAACCACATAAACACCCATGAGACTTTTTAGAAAAGTATAATTTAATATGCTGTGTCCTAATAAGAAATGCAATGTAGAGAATTAAGGGTAATGTCAACGAGCAACCTTGATATCACCGTACCTTCAGATAAGTTCTGTCACAGTAACAGAAACAGATCTGATTGGATTTTTGTGTCATTTTGCACAAATCTGGAACAACCCTCTTTAATGAGACTAACAGGTGTGATCTCAGCTACTTTAATTTCTTACTGCTTTGAGATGCAAAAATACAACCAATGAGGACAAGCATATTCCAAAGCAAGCAATGTTATACTTTGGCAGAACAAGTGCCTCTTGATCATTGGGGTTTTACAATGCCTACCGCAAATTCTACTATAGTGTAGGCAGGCATGTACTGTCTGTCCTGGAAAATCTGTTTACATATCATCTGTCTCTGTGAGCGTGAGTGAATAAAACCTGCAAAACTTGAGTCCAAGTTGTTGTTTTGTTAGGGATAATTAACCAGTAAAGAATGAAGAAGGTATATCTATTAATACGATTGCCTTGGATCAAATGTTTAAATGTAAAAAAGTTAGTTTTTGAAGTTTAATAATAAAATAGGCCAAACATAGGAACCGGTGCACAGGTAGTTTAGGTCCTGCATGCTGGGAGAGTGTGCTGGCACTGTGGATGATATGGTATGAGATGAGATGCATACTTCATTGCAAGAATTATTGCAAGGTAAACAGTAGAAGTATAGTGTTGACGTTACACTGCATGGATTTGATTGGCCAACTGACACCTTGCACGATGACACCGCATTGCTGTCTGCCAGGTTCAACCTTTATCTTGCTGTACAGCCCTGCATTACTTTTGTCAGGGTCGTCTGCGTTGGCACTCCTGGCACATCAGTGGAGACACATGGACATGTGCCTTCAGGACCAATTGACTAATCTCAGTTTCACCAATTTTATTCAGGCCAAGTCAACAAACATGCTAACGTTTTGACCTAGTGGCCTTCATCAGAGCATGTAGGAAAATAAGTCATGTCATTTATATATATAATATATTTATATATTTTCTTCATTTCAAACTTGTTTGTGTGTTGTACAGTGCGCACAGTAGTGTATACACAGTTGCCATCTGTGGTTTGGGTATTTTGAGGTAGCAGCAAGCAAAGAGAATTTAAAAATAGAATAGCTATGCAGCAGCATGATATAACCCCTAGATCAAACCTCGACAGTTGCGGAGGTAATCCCAGTAAAAGACATTAGATAACTAAGCCAGCAGAAATCCTGTTGAACTGTACGTGTGCACATGTGAAAACTCACAGTTCAGGGAGCTGTTCCACTGCAGACAAACGGGTTAATCTCACAAACTCACTATAGATTTTAGAGCTTTTATTTTAATTTAAAGGAATAGCACCGCTCTGAACTACACGAATTAATATACCAGATTTAATTCAAAACTGATCAGAGTGAGTGAAGTAGCCATCTCAGGAAAGGAACTGTAATTAAGGCTTGACGTAGTCTAACATTAAAAGCATTGGAGCAGATTTAGTAAGGCCTCTAAAACAGTTTTTATTACAGTGTCCATTTCAATATGCTAAGCAATAGCAACAGAGCATGAAAAGAATTGCTTTGCTAAAAATGAAAAAAGAGGAAAAGTAATTGTTCAAGCTAGGCTAGGCTTGTTATGTTCAGTCATTTTAATATATTTCATCACAAAGGCTGATTAGCCTCCTCTCTGTCTCTGTAAAAAGCAGATTGCCTGTAGTTACTCTACAGCAGCCGATGGTAATTTAAAATAAAAGCCTCTCTGGTATTCACTTTTCTCCTGAATCTCCCTCACTTAAAAACCATCTGTCTCTGACTATGCTGTATATGGTCCTAGTTTACTACCAAATCTACCCTATCAACAAACAAACCAGACTTCAACTTATACTTGTCTTCTCTATTAGTTAATATTGAAAAAATGGACAATTAATCACACTGGAGCAAAGCGATGAGTCTCAGAGCCTCTGCTATTGGCCAAAAGAGGATGACACATATGACATCTGGCTAAATACTCAGAGAGCGCATACCTCTACCGACACCACTGTCACCAAAACCTGAACAATCATAAAATATAGAATCATAAATATGTTGTAATACCACCAAAGTTTGAATCCTTGAAAGCTACTCCTGGTATTTGAACATGTTTATCATCAGACGTCACCAGACATTTGAGTCATCGACAAATATTTGATTTTCTATAATGGCAGATCCAGATCTACATATTGGTGACAGCGTCGTGTCTCTACACCTCTCTGTACTGTGACCCAGTAGATGTTGACTTCTCAAAATATATATTTTAATCTCTTTTGTGGTGGAAAATCATGATTCCATGCCTGTGTGTTTTTATATTTTGATTGGCCCATTGTTATTCTTCGTGATATTGGCACCATGTTTTTAAAAAAAACAAACTCATCTTGCAACCTTGAAGAAAGTGAAAAAGTGATCCATTCAAGGTTTTTTCTCAAAGTGTAATTTACTCTTCCTTGACCCAAGATCAAAATCCATTGATTGTAAGATATCGAACAGAAAAACAAGCATGGGTGATCCCATTACCGTCTCCAGCTCCTTGTTATCAACAAACAACAACTAAAGGAAAGAAATACAAATAAATTGCTCGGTGAGACCAGGATTTCATTTATTCGTCCACTTCGAATTGATTTTCAGTTTCTTTTATCCATTTGTTTATAAATATGTGTTTTAACTCATTTAGATGCTAGATGATCCTCATATCAAACTGGACCAAATAGTTCTGAACAAACTAAGCAAAGGATTCTGACTGCCATCTTGTAGCTGTTTACAACTGACACTGAGGTTAAAATCAACAACATGTTATTTTGCTAACAGATACTTTTGGCCGAGTAATCATTTATGGACGTCTACCTGCCTGCTGGCTACTGTGCAAAACTCCCATTCTTAGTTTGTCTTCTGCAAAGCTACGTGAGATGAAGACAGAAAAGAGAGCAAGGGAGAAGAGACAGGAGAGGTTAAATATGGAAACAAGAAAAAGCTCTATTCTTTCTCAAGCTCCACTTGAAGTGACATTTCAGTCCTGTCGTATACCTTTGCCGCAGCCTTCAGAGTACATTAACAATGGTCTTTTTATACTGTCAGAGCGCCAACCAATCCCCTCTTTGTGCATCGCTACACAGCTACACTCATACACCACAACTCTAAATACGGTGCATGAGCATATTGTAAATGTGAAGGACACAGAGAGGTGAAAAAATAAGAGCATAAGGTAGCAGGGGGGGGGGGGGGAAGATATAGATTTATAGAGAAGAAAGAAAATTAAAACCTGAAAAATGACGAGAGGATAGAGGAAGATAAGAGAAGGAGAGATGAGAAGAGAAGAGAAGAGGAGGGAGTAAAAAGGTACACAGGAAGAAAAGGTGTGATAATGCAGAGTGACTAAAAGGGCGGGAGGAAAGAGAGGGAGAAAATTAGATTTATTTTTTTTTGAGCAGTTATCTTTGCAGCGTTGTATCTTTCTGCCTGCTTTGTGTAGTGTGTGTTAAAATATCCACCTTTAAAGTGTGTACCGTATGGCTATGCAGCTCATGTGTTCTTACTGTATGTGTTCGCTGGGGTTACCGGGGACGTCCATTCATCCGAAAAGTCACTGCGACAAAAACTCTCTGGCTCTGTCTTCCTCTCTCACTCAGTATGACACACACACACACACACACACACACACACACATCTCATTAGCGAGTGCTCAGTGTGCATAGCAAAGACTATAGGCCTTCTTGCTGCACAGTGAGACACAGGTCAATAATTTGACTTTGAAAATCTCTGAGGTTGCCACAAAACACGGCACTCTTTGAACTCAGTCATCCTATCTACACACATGTTTTGCTCAGTATATACAGTAAAGCCCCAGTTCATTTACATTGAATGTATTTTAGTAATAATGATGTAAAAGCATTATGATCACGAGGTTGTATCAAGAAAAATGCATCATTTTCAGCGGATTATTATGTATCATGTATATTATATTATCCCTATTTCTGCAAATACAGCACTGCTGTATGTGTGGGATGTGATTACATTTAATGCAACAAGAAAAAGCTTAAACTCTAAGGGGGAGCACAGTTAATACTGTAAACAGAGCTCTGTGATCCGACAGCTCTGTGTCACATCAGGATTTACACAGCTAACACAAGTG
Source organism: Chaunax sp. Z400 (assembly GCA_037577475.1). Classification (NCBI taxonomy): domain Eukaryota; kingdom Metazoa; phylum Chordata; class Actinopteri; order Lophiiformes; family Chaunacidae; genus Chaunax; species Chaunax sp. Z400. The sequence continues at coordinate 18,839,041 of CM075201.1, forward strand.
AATTTGTATTAAACACATGGTCTGTGTCACTTTTCTTCAACAGGCCACGTCCATCTGACGGACTTCAACATCGCAGCAATAGTAAAAGAAGACCTAAAGGCTACTTCCATCGCTGGGACCAAGCCATACATGGGTAAGAAAATGATTTTTTACCCAATGCTTCACAAAGAAACTTAAAGAGTGACATCAGAAGCTAGAGGGGTGGGTTTGAAATTGTTATAAATGTGTTATTGAAGACAAATCACTCCCAGATCACACCCACCTGCATAAAACCAAGTCAACGTCAAAGACAGAGCCTTATAAGGGAAAACAACAACAACAACAACAACAATAACAATGGGAATGTTGATTGTGGGTCACATGCAAAAACAACAAGGAGTAATTTTAAGATCTGAGACGAAAAGCTGAAAATGCTCCTGTGCACTGCAACAATTGAGAATAAAATATTTCACTGTTAAAGCCACAAAAGCCAAAGTCAGAGTTTGATTTTTATCAATATCAGCCTCCACTGGCCAGGAACAAATCACAGGTAATAATAAGTGGGTAGTTATTGACCAATGCTGGCGCCTTTGTATGGATTAAACTTAGGGAGTTTAATGCATACATTGTATCTTTAAGGGATTTGAAGTTACGAGTAATTACCTCGGATAAACAAAATACTGAGACATTCATCCATTTGTGTCTTTCTAGTGCTTGAATTAAAAGTATTTGCAGTATATTCTTGTGATTTATTTGTTTGATTTTGATGTATTAGCACCAGACCTGAGTGTAGCACTTGAAATAAAACTAATACTGTCTTTAGAAACCAACATTTATCCCTTTCAGCTCCACTGCAGTCATTCTCTGCACGACTCTTTAGTACAGCACACGATCAGGTCGATGTGAAATCAGCTCCTGGGAGATCAGATAGTGGGTAACAGGATTATGGGGGGGGATACAAATGACCAGGCAGCATGTCTGTGCATGTGTGTGTGTGTGCATGTGTGTGTGTTTGTGTGCATGTACCCTGTTTCTCATCCTTACAAAAGGGTGTGCTGATAATGGAGAATGATCTTGTGACCGGGTGTGATTAGACTCCAGGTGAATGCTCTGTGACATAACACATTATTCATGGGTACTCTGGGAGATCTATTGATCAAATTGGATCAACATTAGCGCCTAAATTCTTAGGATTAAATTCATGTTTTCGCCCGGAACAAGAACAAAAACTCAACAAAAAGTTTGAAAACTGGCTGTTTATGAGCTCAACCTCTTCTATGAAAGCCTGCAGACAGCTTCCAAAGATCTTATATGTATCAGCCACTGACTACAGCAGCACTGTGCTGTTCTACAGGCCCCCTTTCAGACTTACAATACAATTTTTTTTTTTTTACATGCTGGTCTTCTATCTGCAAAAGCACTCAAGTCACTTTACATTCGCATCACAGAGTCGTTACGTAAGAAAGGCAAAGACGTGACTTTAGCAGGCAGATGAAGCGAGAGAGTTATGTATTCCATATCTGAAAAGGGCTGCAGTTAGAATAAACAGTCCCTGAGCAGCATGGTGATGCAGTGGGTAGCGCTGTCGTCTCACAGGGAGAAGGTTCTGGGGTTCCTGACCTGGAGTCTTTCTGTGAGGAGTATGCGTCTTCTCCCCCTGTCTGCGCTGGTTCCCTACAGGTACTCCGACGTCCTACCCCAGTCCGAAAAAAACATGCAACATAGGCGAATTGGTGACTCTGAATTGCCCAGACACGTGAATGTGAGCATGACTGGTTCGTCTTTCTAAGTGTTGGCCCTGGGATGAACTGGTGACCAGATCAACCTGTCTCCCTGTCAGCTGAGATAGGCTCCAGCTCCCCATGATACATAAAAATACACCACAAGTTTCTCACGTATTTAATTTTGTTGTACAATGTTTTTGCTGTCTAACAGCTCCTGAGCTTTTTCACACCTTTGAGGGGTCCCACCCTGGCTACTCCTTCTCTGTCGACTGGTGGTCACTGGGTATCACAGCCTATGAACTGCTAAGAGGACAGGTAACTCAAACACACACACACACACACACACACACAGAACATTATCACCGTGTCCACATCTCAATCCACTTCAGAGTTGGCCTGGCACACTTTCACTGCAGTGAATAATCTAAGAGAGTGCTTGAAAGGTCCCGTCGGGGAAGCAGACATTAAGTCCTCAGCCCTCACAAAACAAAGGGGGTGGGGAAAGCTATAATTGAATTTTACATTCAAGCTGACCTTACTGGAGAATATTATAAATGTTTGGCCACGGTGTGAGACTAACCGCTGCAGGGCAATGAAAAAATAGAATGTGAGTTATATCATGAGTCATATAATTGGAATTAACTTAAATTTGGAGTGTGTGCCCTCCGAGAGAAGTTAAACTCTGATGACACGGACATAAATGCAGGGCCTAATGTTTTCACTCAGTCTCCTTGCTGTACCATCTAAATGTGTCACTGCAGAATTTCCTCTCGTATTTCAGGATAGATGACTACAGTAGCGTCTCTTCAGGGGCCTTGTCTAAACTGACAAGGACCCAAAATGCCTGAAACTGAATCTGGAGATGTCACACAGTGATACTGAAATCAATTCCTCTTTTTAGGCATCTCTGTGCTCTCCCTTGCAGCAGTATCCCTAAACCTTTCCATCACTCACTCTAAAATACGTTTTGTTTCTCATGCCAAAGTTACGCTGTAAGCGCACCGACATATCTTTACTCCTATCTGAATTTTACCTGAAGATGTCTTCTGTCTTACCTCAAAGCTTATGTATGTCCTGAGATTTTCCGAGTATTCTTATGGCCCATTTATGCTCTGTGTTAAAAATGGATTCGGAAGGCTGCGTCCGTCTTCTGCATTCATTCCCTGATGGTCTAGTGGTTAGGATTTGGCTCTCTCACCGCTCTCACCTGTTTGTGGACGGACTTATCCATTTATGTGCATAGATGGAGCACAACTGGGCCTTTAAGCTTTAAGATGATTGTTGATCACACACCTTCTCACGCAAAGTGACATCGAAATTAGCCAAATCCTCTCTCCTCACTCTACCCCTTTGAGAAATCCCTGCATAATCTATGAGTCATCTTTCCTCCACTCTTCTCTTTTCACACCACCCTCACCCTCTCCCAGACAATTAATTTGCACTTCATCTCTCTGTCTCCCCGGGACTTTCTTATATGCCTCTCTCTAACTGCCACATTTCAGCGCCATCTATACAGCATAAATCAGTGTGTTAAACTAAGCTGCAGGGCCTGACCGCTGATTGTAGCTACAGATCAAGTCAGCTCAGGATCGCTCCAGAACTGCAAATCAGTCCCAGTCACGTAGGATGCTTTCACACCTGTAAGTCTGGACCAAGGTCCGAACCAAGGTTCAGGTGTTTGTTACATTGCATGTGTTTGATCAGGTTGGTTTTAGTTTCACATTGCGATTTTCCAAGCGCACTAAAGAACTTTTCATGACATACCTATAATCCTGTCGTCATCATCTATGTCGGCTGCATCTTCCTATACTGATTGTCCAGAATGCTGTCCAAGTCATGATAAAAAGAAAAATTGCCCTTCTCACTTATAAAGGCATCACTTTTATTGGTGGCATCACGCACTTTCACATACCGCTGCCAGTTTTTTTTACATTCAGGTGTCATTGCTCGCCCGTCCTCTCGTATCTTCCCCCTCTCTCTCTCACCCTCGCCAAAAGTAAAGAAGGAGACCATGGGCTGCATGTTGCTTCCATTCCTCTTTCACATTTCCTGTTTCTCCTCACAATGAACCATCTGACAAAGAAATGGCAATTATACTGTATATATAAAATATACAAGAGGCAACGGTGCATTGCCCACCTCCAATCAGCCTAATGTAGCTGTGTCATGTCACTGTGTCATTCTACAGCTGCAAAGGATGGAGGACTGGTGTTAAGAATCCTCCATAAGCTGTCCCTTGTTTTCTGACCCATGCACAGAAAGCCCTGTCACATTGCATGGCATAAAGTTTAAAACCAGAGTTTTGAGAATAGTCCCTTATTCCCTGTTTTCTCTCTCATTTGTCCTCATCAGTGCAGGAAATGGGTTCACAAAAGGTGAGCACAAGGAGAGGAGGAAGACAGAGTGGAGCGAGATGACTGCGGAGCAAACTTTAAGACACATCCTTAATCAAACAACTCCTCCAGGCAGGACATGGCCATGAATTAAAGTAACATATTTTCACCTCTCCTCTCTTCAGAGACCATATGTGATGAGATCCAGCACAGCAGCTAATGAGATCCTTCAGACATTCCACAAGGTCCATCCCAGCTACCCGGCAGCCTGGTGTTTGGAGATGAAGTCTCTTCTCAGAAAGGTACATGAGCTGCACATGCATAACGCACAGGATCGATCTAACCTGTTCACCCTATAAATATCTTGTAGAGAGATCATAAATTGGCCTTTATACATCTACACCTGACACCAGCATTCATGCAGCTTTAATTATAATCATCAGGTACAATCAGTTCTCAAAAAGATGATTTAGTGCATGAAGACAACCTCAAAAGAGTACAAACACAGAGAGCAGCACAAACCTTGTCACTGACAAAATAATACCAGTGTAATGTAAAGTCTATCTATAATTGACTGTCGAATGTCTATTCTTGTTGTTGGAGCATTAAGGGCTTTGTCATGGCAGCAATGCACTGCAGTCAAACTGTTGCATTGCTTCGTGCTCAGACTCCTCGTACCTCATTGGCATTCCAGTTGCATAAATGTGTATGTGGGAGTGAAAAGGGGAGTGTGTGTGTGTGTGTGTGTGTGTGTGTGTGTGTGTGTGTGTGTGTGTGTGTGTGTGTGTGTGTGTGTGTGTGTGTGTGTGTGTGTGTGTGTGTGTGTGTGTGTACGTGAGGGAGAAAGAGAGAGAGAGAGATGAAAAGAAAGTAAGAATAATAGGGGAGAATTCCAGGGTTGGTATATTCGTCCTTCATCCTTCACAACCTATATGTTTCTCATCCCTCCATCTTCTCTTGTCCTCCCCTTAATTCCTCCCCCCCCCCTCATCCCTTTTGTCCTTGTATTCTCATTCTCAGACACATCCCTTCAGGAGAGAATGTGCTCATGTCTCAGTGGGACCCTGTAACTTCTCAGCCATGCTTCCCTTTGGACAATTGTTCTTTCTCTAATCCTTCTGTCTCTTCAGCTGCTGTGCATAGATGTCCAGAAGCGCATTTCCTGCCTGGCAGAGCTGCAGGATCTGGACTACATGTCAGACGTCAACTGGGATGCTGTGCTGAGCAAACAGCTTCCTCCGGGCTTTATTCCCAATGTGAGTATCAGATATAAACTGAGCACTGTGTCGGCATGCTGCCCAGTGAAATGCTCACATCAGAATACGACTGAATGTGTTTCTGATATATTATTTCATTATATCCACCACACTTTTTACAACTCAGCTACCCTAAAAAAAAAACGTATTTAAAAAACACAACACAGCCCAAATTATGTTTCATCTTTGTCGGAATACACCGGCATCATTTTGCTCTTTTACAGTATCTCTGAAACAAACTTACCATCCATCCCAGAATTCTCCCATATACTTATTCCCATATCCGCATATGCCTTAAGGCGACAAAGATGCAAGCAGCAGATGATTTTAAAGTACCCACTCTTCATTTAATCTGTTCTTGATGAGCTATAGACTTTACCACCCGCTGGGCTGAGCTGGATTTCCCACCGAGTGTGCAGACTGAATTAGCAGCAGACATGTGTGCCTCCTCTTAGGCACAGACTAAGGCAGAGGAAGCTTAATCATGTCTACCTGCTGCTCTACAGGTGGTAGATCATCATGATGAGTCGGGTGAAAAGAGTGCCTACATGTAATAATATCGCTAAGCAGGATGTCAAGCAAATGGCTGGTGAACTGATGTACTGTACACTTTCTGTTTGCTCAAGTTTTACTTCAGTGCTGGTAACTGACCTACCAAACATCCAACGTTGCAATACATTAGAAAGAAATAATATTACAAAATCAGTCCAAAATCCAAAGACAGTCATTTTACTGTAATAAAAAACAAAGAAATTCAGCACATCTCAAAAATAACTAGTTGGAAACAAAAACAAAAAAACGACTGTAATGACTCATAACAATTCAAGCTGTTCTTGTTTGTCAGTCAAGATCCAATGATCAAGCAATACAAAAACTATCCTCTATTTTAAAATGACAACCATCACTGCTTCGTACCAGGGCTGAATATGCGTATGCAGAATAAATGACTTTGTCTAATCTTACGTCTACAGTGACGTCAGAGCAGTGGGTATCCCCAGCAACAAGGCTGGCACAGCAGAGGAAAACCACAGAGGATCGATGGTTAATTGACAGAGTCTCTGTACTTAATTATAGGCCAATCCCTGGCGTTCATCCCTCAGAGACTCAGCCCTTACGTTTCCAAGGATTTTGCCCGCTTTGTCCTTATTGGCTGCGTCTTGATCATTCCTGTAGAATGAAAGTGTATTTGCATCATTCTGTATTGTATCACGTCATATAATATTGAATTGTAAAACACATATAATCTAAACGTGTAAGTATTTTTGCGTATAATTTAACATATCATTATGGAGTAAATGTTGCACCACGTACTTTTTATAGAATAATGTAACCAATGGTGCTTTGGTTGGTTGCATATAAACCTCGCTTTCTTTATGCAATTTTGTCCACCTGGAATATCCTGGTGAAATTAATGTCGACTGGTGATCCAGTTCGACTGGCAGCCTGGCATCAATTCTATTTGCTCTCATGGATCCATTCTAGACGAAATGAATGGATGAAAAAGAAAGAAACTCTTTCCTCTACTGCTGTTATACTCTGAGGAAAACGGAGAGTGACCCGTTGTCTTTGTGAAAGCAGAGCCAACACTTGTTGGGGGAAGATGTCAGTTCCCGCTTTAATCAGTGGATACTTTTTTTTATAGGAGTCAGATCTGAACTGTAACAATGACTGACTGTCACTAAAAGTTTCGCCAAAATCAAAACCAAGAGAATCTCATTATTTCTAAGCATGGACGGCAAGATTAAGTTATGGGTCAAAATTTTAAAGGTTAATATGATTCAATACTTGACCCAGTGGATCAATGTTGTCAATATTGTTTTTTTTTAATGCATGCATGTGTGTGTGTTTCTACAGAAGCGGAGACTGAACTGTGACCCTACATTTGAACTGGAGGAAATGATCCTCGAGTCCAAACCACTTCACAAGAAGAAAAAAAGGCTTGCTAGAAAAACCAGGGACCAGGGATCTGATGGATCTCCACAGGTAAGGCTCTACAAACTAGAGACATTAACCCCCCCAGAACACACACACACACACCATCAGCAGAGTTTCTCACACAAGCATGTTGAAATTTAGGATAGCGTATCCTGTCCTTAAAGGTGTCTTTGCTTCTTCTTATTATTTATTAAGGACAACTGGCCAATGGCTTCATTTGGTGTGGTTACAGACAATAATCCCCTCCTCAGCTCATCTTTTAAATGTGTCTGGAGGACTGTTAAGCATGTTAAAGACACATTTTGGAGCTCTGTCCTCCTTCACCTTCAACAGAAATAAACAGGCCGCCTGCCTGCTGCAGGAATGATGAGGGGAGAAGTTCACAAGAACTTGAGTTGATGAAAAGATGAAACACAACATTAGGCGATAATATATGTATTATTATGGATTTATAATCAGCTAGATTGGAGCGGTCATTTTTGACCGGGAACACCAAACTAGTTAACAAGAAGCAAACACAACAGGAGGATTAAACAATTAAAATTACTCTTACTGTTATAAGTGATAATGCAGTGACAGGGTGTGTTGGGTGTGGTCGCTATCCAACATGGCGCTTTGCCATGTACATAGGCTACAGTATGCACACACAAAACCCATGCACCCTAAACTACTGCACACACACACACACACACATATTCAAACTGTGTCATTACAAAGTCAAATAGTGTGTCCCATCCTCCCCTCTTAAAACAATTCATGACACCCTTTCATAATAGAGGTAAAGCCATTTGTGTGGTCTGGTCCCTAGAGCACATTACTTGTCAGCCTGCAGTAAGATGTCAGAGCTGGCCCAAAGTGCCCCATGTTTTATGTAAGCTGACAGCTGCTGGGGAGACCTGCCTCTGTGTGTATATCAGAGATATCTCACTGTGCTGCCAGGAAACATTTGTCATCCTTTGGCCCCTTTAAGACAAAGAAAATGTGTCCTATTATAATGAAATAATGAAAGCAGCCTATCAGGGAACTATTTATTGTGTTTATGGAGGATATAGCAGAAGGGGAAAGAACATTAGGTCAATGAAACAGTTTTATACTCTAGTGGCTAGCATTTCATAATGAAAACGTCTTATTCTCATGTGATTTAGGTAATATTTATTTAATGAAGCTCCACCAAAACCTGTAATTAAATTTGTCAAAATTTACTTGAGTACTTTAAACAATAAACAACTACAAATATCATATATTAAAAGATAGATTTAGGATGCTGTGTTTTCTTTGACAGGTTTTATGCAGATAATTGAAGTAGCAAACATTAATAGTGGTTAAGAATTGTGAAATTTCTTGAAAGGATCAAAAATTGAGGTTTGCATGAATATTTTTAAGTCCTCTCTGGATCCCGGCCAGTTTGTCCTCCTCTTTTTAACTCCTTCCCTTAGTGTTGCTTTTGAAGGCTGGTTTGACTGGAAGAAAACGTAACATTTGTTGACAAAAATGGTTTTGAAATCTTATTTTTCCAACCAGTAAGTCACCCCACTGTATTTGAAGATGATTATCTCCTGTTGTCGGTGGCTTGTTCAATAGTAGGGGCAGTTTGTTCCTTAGGGCGGTCAGGGATGCACCAGTAAATGGGAAAAGAGAAGAATTTAACATTCTACTGCGGCGGCCATGACAGCTATCACACCAGCTGTGGCAGTTCTAGACATGTCCTGGCTCTGAATATCATAGTCCGATCAGCGTAAAGCAGTGTTCCATTGAGGACCACCTCATTCGGCGATTTCAGCCTGGTTTAGAAACGCCTCTGTTGCCATGATAGACTCTCATGTTAAGGCAATTTTTGAATGGGTTCCAGGACGGGCTAGCACTAATGCACTTTCATTATATGAAACCCTGGTGAAGGGGTATCTGGGGCAACCAGTGATCCTTGTCTTATGTTTCCACCTAGTGGTTACTGTGAGACTGTAGTTGTAGGAAGGATTAACTTGGCTGTGATTGCATTCATGTCTTTGTTTAATCAGAACACAACTAACTACAAAACAATGGTTGTAAATTTTCAGAACCAAAAATAAAATGAAAAGAATGTTGAGTCAGATTATTTTGATTATTGTGTATTTTATTTGTTTTATGGTGAAGCAGGCCTCTCCCCCTTCATGTCTAAAGGTATTTGGGAGGGCAAACTAATGACAGTGTGACATCATTTTAGCCATTTAGCTTCATTCACTCCCATTCATTTACTCCTTAGCCAGCGCCCTCTCTGTGAATTGCGGCAGATTTCAGTACAATGGAGTTAATAGGGAGTGAACAGGCTGAATGTAGAAGGGCTGTGCTCATTCCTGTATCCCCCGCCCACTTCAGACTGACTTTACAATTGTCGGTTCCACGGCAAAGGACAGTTTTTCTCTTACACCATCCTGTGGGCAGTACGGTAATGAGAGGAATAATGTATGCTTGCATTTACTATGCAAGTGACATCATGTGCTCCACAGAGGTTGACATAAAAAAGAAAGAAGAAGAATGTTATGTTGGCTCTTGTTTTTTCTTTTCTGAATTAATAAACATAAAAATAGTAAAGTATCGTAGGGCGGAACATCTAGGACATCTAACATCCTCCCTAACCCTTTCTAATTACTTTGCCGCAGAGACATATTGGAAACCCACACTTAATTAGTATGAGAGTCAGGTAAGTTAATGGGCCGTGAGCTGCATGTGCATCTGGAGATACAGCTCCATGTGTGCCAATAATTAAAAGTACAGTCAGAGCTCGTCTTCAGTTTAATTCAGGATGCAGGAATTATAATTAAATCATTATAGTTATAAGACACTTGTAAATCAAAAGGTTTAACTTGTTCTCAGCAGATTTGAACACTAAAAAAAGGGAAGGTCAACTGAAGAAATGTATTGTACTACATAACCTGTAGTATAGTGTTCAATTAAATATTGTTCGTGACCTGCAATGTTGAAATGAGTTATTTCAAACAAAGTTATGATGACATAATATTGCCAGGGCATCTTTAATTTGAACTCATACAGGCTCCTTTATTTTGATGAAACCTTGTGGTTTTGCCCTGCGCTAAGAGTCGGAATGTGTTCAAATTAGCGACATATTATTTCATTTATTATTGTTTGCTTGAATGTTACGGGATTTCCTGCTTCAATAACTGTCTATATTAGCAGTCGCATCAACAGAAGCTTTTCCCCAGCCCCAAGGCAGGAACATGGTCAGCAGAGATAAAGACACTGAGAAATGTCCCTGTAAGGCTCACGTCAAGCAGAACACTCCCTGTTGGCTTGTCTCATCAGATTCAAAGTTTAATCCAGCAGTTGGAGCAATTAACTTCTGAACTGTCTTTTTAAAAGGGAGAGGGAGAGAACAAGACAGAGAAACGGGCAACGGGGTTTCTACATTTAAAATAATTTTTGCTGTTCTCTCCAAGGCTTAGCATTTTGCATGAATGCCTTCTCCAGCGAGAAGAAAAGAAAAGGGAAGGATTCTTTTTTTTCTTTTCTTCAACAGTATCCACCTGGCCCTCAATGATGGAGAGCAGGGAGAAAAAAACACATCAAAAAACATCAAGTGTGGCTACATCAAGTTAAAGATGTATTTGCTTATTTCTCTGCATTTGACCCATCCCTGAGGAGCAATGGACTGCCATTACAGCACCCAGGGAGCACATTGGGATTCAGTATCTTGCTCAAGGATACTTCGACATGTAGTGTGTGAGACACTACATCATACCTCATCTGTCATATTTCTCATGGAGCACATCTAAATGATGCACAGCATCTCTCCTCTCCTTCTGTCCGCCGGCTAGTTTCTTTGTCCTTTTGCTGGTTTGCGTCACTTTCAACCATTTCTAAATCACTGTATGGATTTCCTATGGTTATGTAGTTTCTTCTGTGTGATGTAACAAGTTCCCAAAAGGTTGAAGAAAAGTGAAAACATTTTGGAGGTGATCAGTTTGGATGTTGGGATTCATATTTCATTTCTATCATAGGGTAAGTTAGATTCCCTCCTCTGGCATCAAAAAAAAAAAGAAATATGAGGGAAGAAGTGTGTACTGCATGTTGAATTGTTTGAGCCAGCAGAGGTACAAAACTCTAGAATCACAAGCGATGGTCACTAAGTTGCTGATGTTGCTCTGTGTGTCCCTCTTGCAGAACGGTCAGTTGCAGCAGCGACTGGAAAATGTCCAGAGAGACTTCATCGTCTTCAACAGAGAACAGTAAGGAACCTCTATTTTCATTGTCTGTATATATATATATATATATATATATATATATATATATATATATATTACAAACATTTGAGAAACGATCATTTTTTTCAAAAATTAAGACCTCATTTTAAAAATGCTATGTTATTTTAAGCACAGTAACATAATTTAGTATACACAATATTAAATGAAATAAAAGTCTTTCTCTATTTGGTAAACTATTCCCAGACCTACTTTTAAAGTGAAAGGAATCCTTGCTGGCCGGTGAAAGCATGTCGGATGGTGTGAAAGGACAGTAATGTGACTATTTGTGGCAGGAGATCTGGCCCATATATGTGGCTGTGTGAATAATGCAGAAACACAGCGACAGAGTGAGTGTCCCTCACGCTGACTTCATAATGAACATGAGAATTAAATATTACTGGAAGTACACCAAACTCTGACTAAATTAATGACAAATCAAGAAATAACATTCATCACTGATCTGCATAAGTGAATGTTGAAGCAGTTACAATCTGTACTCATGCGATGGGAGCCGAGACATGACAGAATTGAGTGGTAATATGAAAACAGAGGATATTCATCAGTCTTAGACATAAAATACATACCATAAAGATACTGTAGCTTGTGGAGGATTACGTTTTTGAGGAACATAACTTGAGATATAGGGCTTCTGCCTCGTAAAAGGCTACGATTGTTGTCCAATCTTGTGCTGGCTTTGGCTGAAAGACTGGAGGAGGGATAATCGACTGCAGGAGAAACAATAAAAACTGAAGTCATCCATCCATCCATCCAAAATAACTAAGAGCTGCGATGTTACTGTGTGAACATCAGCCATCACATGACTAGAAAGACACAAGAAGAATCACAATGAATGCATGGATAAAGAAAACTGTGCACTGTTTCTTGTATAGTTATGCTTTCTGCTCTCTCTGTTCAATGTTAATAAGAGGTGCTCTTTGCTCTACAGGTCAAAGAAAGCGGCGGTGGACTCAGAGTCCTCTGAGCTCTCCACGAGTGAGAGAACCAAGGCAATAGAGGATGGACAGAATAACAATGTTCAACCAGCTGCGTACTTATCAGGATAGGTGTCATGACCTCAGAGCCCTTCTTATTCCCTTATCATCTGCTCCCACCCACAGCTTGTAGATCAGCTATTTACACACCTACTGTTCTAACAGCACAGATGCCCACATCTGGTCTTAAATGTTCCTGCACCGCTACATCATCCATGAAAAAAAAACAAAAAAAAAACACATGCACCCTTATCACCCACAAATGTACATTATCAAGAGCTCCAGAGCTGCATGGAGAGATGGATTCCTGGAGCAGCAGCCATGCCACCGCCAGGCTTTTCGCTTTCCTGACACCAAGAAGAGTGACTCTCAGCAGTTTTCATTCATATCATGCTCCCTGGCATCACCCTGGTGTTCTGAAGTCTCCTTAGCGTCTACTCTGAGCAGTGCGCTCAAGTGAGGAGGAAATCTGGCTGCCAAAAAGGAGACAGTATACCTGATGTGATCGAATTGGGCTGAAGGTGGTTTGTACTGCTGCTGTCTCAGATTTTTAACCTAAGCCAGGCATTTTCTGGTTTATTAAAGCTGTTTAAATTCAGATAAATGGTTTGCCAGAGCAGCAAGGAAATGGACTTATCAAGAAATTACATTCAGGACTTGTTTCGGTAGCAAATAATCATTTGAGTGAATGGCTTTGTCCCATAGGTAAAATGAAGCCTTTGGTTTAAAGACAGCAAACACAGATTCCTGCAAGATAGACGATACAGAGCGGAGTTGTAGGCTTGAGCATGAATGGCTCATTTTATGGTAGCGGCAGATACATGGCTGCTAGGTCATTGTGCTCGCTTTTCTAGTAAAGCAAACAAAGATGGTGATATTTGAAACATTTCATTAGCTGCAGATATAAGCAGAAGACGCTGCGAGTTTTCTTTTCAAACGTATGCTTTCAGTTACTGATTCAATGTGGAAATCTGGAATGGTTTTAGGGTTAAAGGTCCATTTTTTTTTTCAAACTAGTTTCAAATTCCTTTAAAACATTGACATTTCAAACTGACATTTGATTATTCTGCAAATCACACACTGGGTCTTGAAATAATAGCAATGACAATGTAGAAATGGTAGCTGCTAGATGTTCTGCACAGAACCCGGCTTTGCACACGCTTCTTCATCAAGTGTAGCATTGATGCACAAGAGAGGCAAAAAATGTAAAACTGAGAGTGAATAGTTATTCCCTTAAGGATGTTTTTGTAGAAGATTAAGATGTGTACAAGAAATTATTAGTTTTTAAGTAACTGCATTGAAATTTGTTTTTGTCAATTATTTTTCATATCTCTCAATGTCTGTATTGCCAGTTTCATGCATTATGTTCCACCTGATACGTCTGTATATTTGTATTTGCAATTAATTGCTCCCATAGAAGAATAGATTCTGCAGCAGTATTGTGCAGATGGTAGTCCAAAGTAATTTGGCGCTACCTGGATAAAACAGCGGCAACAAAAATCTTTACGATTATTTTCACATTTTTTGATGGTCAGAGTCGTTAACAAGGAAACAATGAAGGAACCAAATGAGCACCAGAGAAGATAATAACCCCTCATTCATATTGGATAAAGCCATGTCTAAATGGCACTCGGTAGAGCAAATCACTCCACCAAGTCCCAACAGTCCCCTTTGATCCAATAGAGCCTTATCCAAAATCAAACTCATAGCCCTATAACCATCATTTACAGTAACTGGATTTGTAATAGCCGACCATTTAAATCCGGTGGAGCTGGATTTCTATTTGGATCCGCACAAAATCGCACACACTCATAGATACCAAACACTTAAATATGCCTAATTTGTTTTTCCTCATCAAGATTTGTGAATTATCCCCTTAGAAATTCAAGAAAATCCTCAATCTGTCCCTTTATCTGGTTCCTCACCAAGATTTAATGACAGAATAGATGCTATTCTGTCACAAGACCCATCCTCCCACCCAGTTACACGAAAACATGTGGAGTAGTTCTTACAATCCAACAAACAAACGGGACACGGGTGAAACTATTACCTCCTTGGCAGAGGCAATAATCACACCTGTCCATGAAATCCTGTAAATTATGTGTGTAGGTAGTAAAAACCTGAGGTTTTTTTTTTCACAACCAGTGATTAAATCTGATTTCTACAAATACCTGATCATGTAATTGACTTTTTCTTATGTAATACGACTCCATCCTTGCAGGCTTATGATATGTGTATTATATTTAAAACAAATTTCTCTATTCTCTTCATGACTGTTGGCACTTTTCTATTGAAAATTGAGACAATGTTTAGACTGACCTTTGTGGTGTTGTTGTTGTTGTCATTGATGTAATTGTAATTTTACACATCTAAAGGTGGTTTCCTGTATAAATTGTAAGCTATAGTGGGATCCTTAAGCAGGTGGACTAATCCCAGTAAACCCGGAGTAAGTAGTATTTGTGAATGATTATTTTAACTTGTTCATTTACAATATAGGGGCACCAGATGTTGGTGTCATTGCATCAGGTTAGTGATTGATAATCATCTAATGTGGCAGACTGAACCCTGAACATACAATAATCATTGAAAAATAATTTTTTCACCCAGGAAATACTATTTTTCAACAAAACATCCACCTAATCTTTCATTCCTATTGAGATTTTGTTGTCCCTCAGTTGTCACTGTGTGTTTATTGTACTCAAATGTGATGGAGTTGCAAACTATTAAGGTGTGCCTTAAATAATGACTTTCTTTTTCTGAACCAATCTGACTGCTTTGTGTATTATTTCACTTTGCCTTCCTGAATCATCACATTTTATTGAATACGGATTATAGATAACATTGGTACAATAATGGTTGACTAATTTTTTTAATCAAAATGAGGAGTAGTGAAAGGATATAAAATGGATGAAGGTGTTAATCATGCTAAAATTGCTTTACCATAATTAAACTAAACCTGAAATAGCTCTCCACTCTCCTAAATATAATAGTGCCCTCTAGTGTTAAAGGACCAGTAGTACAGTTGTTAATTCACAGAGTGGTGGGGATACTTTGTGTAACAGACATGATTATCATGCAAACACTGAGCCACAAGGTTAACCATTGAAAGGATTTTAAATATGACCTGAGGAGAAGCAGAAACAAAACACAAATCATCCCAGACCTCAGTGACTGATGTTTGTCTTCAGATGAATCAGGTCTAATTTGGCAAAGTGTTAGCGAGAGAGAGTGTGTGTGTGTGTGTGTGTGTGTGTGTGTGTGTGTGTGTGTGTGTGTCTGTGAAAAGACACTAATTGTAGTCTGAACCCATTTATTTCTAATGGTTGGTCATTTTTGACCTGGAACATCAAGTTCAATAAAACACCCAAAACTTTAATAAAACAAATTCTCAAAATGTATTCTGTGCGTTCAAGTCATGGAACTTTACGACAAACAGATGAATGAAATAAATATATTATCTTTACAAAGAAAAACGTGTAAATCGGTCAGTTCGACCAGAACACAACAGAGGGGTTAATGAACCCACGACCTCAGACGTGCACCATGTGCTTTTCCTTTCTCCCTCTCTCTCACCAACACACATTTGCATCTCGCAGATTTGTGCCCACAATTTCCATCGGCCATCCGTCCCTTCCATCATCTACAGTTGGCTGAGCTGGGGCAGCACTTTTCCACATCGGTGGCTGGTGAGAGGGGGATTTCCATTCATGAAATGCTTCAACAATCTGCCTGGAATCAACGCACACAAAGCACAACACCTAAATATGTACCATATATTATCCACTCGCTGTATACACTTTTCTCATTCTCACACGAGACGGACCAAACAACTGATGCACTTTATTATAAGCAGAAGCATTTCCTCTTTGAAGTCAGATACACTTTCTCATTGTGTAAACTACAACACCGACATTCAACCACCACACACATCACTGCTGTTTAGATTGAGGCTGCTGACTCATCTCTCCATCCAGACCTAGTCTGCGTTTCATAGTCGTCGTCTCTGCCCTCTCACACGGTTGCCATGATGTCATGAGACATTTGCTCACTATGAAACAATGCACATGGAACCCTGCAGCAGTTTAACTGGTGGACCTCACAGGGAGGGTGAGTGTGTAGAACCTTTAACGCTAGGGAACGCAGTGGGACTGAGTGGACTAATTATTCAGCCATGAAGTTATACTCTAGTGTCAGGAGTGTTATAAATGTGCCGTTTTGTTTAACTACTTTTGTAATGTTCACCCTTCCTATCAGTATGCCAAGTTTACACAGTTTGGACACAACATAGCCTCTGATGACATATCAGAATGTGGAAACAGTCCTAATGACTCCTTTTACTATTCTTTGCCGCAATATTGACAAAAACCACCTAAATGTCCAGGTGTTTAAGTAAACCTACAACCCAAGGATGTCACAGGAAATAATGTTGACTAAGGCCCCAGTAAACTGTAGCTGCTTCACAATAAAGGCCTTACAAACCCATTGAGACTTTTATTTTACAGATATTTTATTGTGAAGCAGAAACCCGAAGCTTGTTTGCATTAACAGAAACTTTTCTGCTGGTGTCTTTCATAATTTTATATATTGATTATCTCGATATATAGTCATAACAATAGTTATTGTGCCGTTTCATTGTGAAATGAACAATTGTGTTTTAAGCAACTGTTAGACTTGATATGTAATGTTCATACGTTGGTGAGAGTACTAGTGTATATAGAAATAGCAGAACTACTTATGCAAATGTAGTGAAAAAAAATCTCCAATAGTAAATAAAAGTCACATTCAGCCTGATGCTTTCTATTGTTTAAATTTTAAAATCTAAAATCTATGTGTAAAATGCACATGAATGCATAAGATGTTAATATTAATCATTGAACTAGAATATTTTTCATTATCATTTCCAATATCCACATTAAAAAAAACAAAGCCCTCTTTTACACTTCGGTTCAGATGACAGTGGAATCTGTAATTCTAGGTCTCCTCCTTGAAAGAACCATTCTGTTCATAAATTAAAAAAAACATACTTCTTGTTGAATAATGTAAATAAGAAAACCACGTCCGTCAGTTGCAACTCATGTTTATTCAGGAAACAAATCATACCTCCACAACACACCTTATTTTTGACCTGCCATCTCTGGGTGTTGATACAACAGTAAAAAAAAAAAGAAATAACATAAAAACAATAACAAAGGTTGTCAAAGTAACATAAATACAACAAACCAGCACTTGTGCCTGCCTCAGTCTGCCACACCACTCCCCAATAAAAAGAACCATCTCCTCCCGTCCGTCCCTCCTCCACAGGGGGGGCGGCGACAAAGTAAAAGCTTCCCCCACATCCCCCGGCCTCATCAGAAAACTGTTCTAAGGACCCCAACACAAACAGATCCAAAGTGTTTAGGTCAACTGAATTGGACACAGTCATAATCAGGCTGATGTTGGATTGGTCAGGATTGCATTATAGGTCTATGTTGGGTTTTCTTATGAAATGAGAGCCCAGTTTATCAGCACTGGTGCTGCTACATAAAAACAGGCTTCTGTTACATATTCATTTCATTGCATCTGTTTTCTTTGTCCTCATTTCTCGAGAACGGGTTTTTATGTGTGTTATTTTTTTTTCCCTCTGTTGTCCTTCTCAAGAAGATTTCAGGATCACAGCAGCAGGCAATAAGCTAGAAGCAAATGCAAGGGACGGTTTCTTATGTTTCTCACAGAGCCGTAATGGAGGAAATTAAAAACTGACGTAAACCTTTTGTGGACGCAGGATAGTAAAACGCTATTAAAACGCGTCTGCTTCTTTTTTTTAATGCTAACAATAATGCGATCAATACATCAGGGGGATTGTATTTATCAAGCGCCTCAGAGGAGGGGTGCAGAAGGATCGTGCCCAACAGCACTCCAGCTCCAAAATGTGATAAATACCTTTTACTGGTACAGAAAACCCACACAGGCTGCAACAACATCATTCACAAAGCTACATTACGTTTACCAAACATACAATGCCACCTAGAGCTAATGGTACTGCATGATGATACAATGCTAATGTGAAATCTAGCGTTATGTTTTGCTATGAAGAAGGAAGGCTACTGAAAACAGGTGACACTGAAAGCCGAGCAGGATGAAAGAACCATAGCATCACTCTGAGAAATGCAGTATCCATTTTCCTTTAAGAGCCTAGGTCTGTTTTTCTTGTTTGGTTGCAGTTTTACTGGTGTATTTTATAACTTTACCAAAGCACCAAGTGAGGGGTGTTTTTACTGTATTTGTACTGTATTCTGTATTCTATAATGAGGAGAAGAGATGCTGAGACTGCTTGTGTGTGTTGTGCTTTGGTGGCAAAATCAATTTCTCATTAGCAACTCCGAAATATTTCAATACTCTAAATTCCCCAGGAAAAGGGATACTTTTCTCATTTGAGCAAGGTAGCATTGTGACAGGTAAGGCATGAGGATTCAGTGTTTTGCTCTATTAACTTTTACGTAATCGTGGTCCTATGCATCGCTTTCTCCCTCCCTCCCTCCCGCCCTTCCCCATTCCCTCCCTCCCACCCTCAATCCTGCGCTCTGGCCGCGGTCCTTTCTTTTGATGCGTCCCCCTGCTCCTCCTGCCGTTTAACTGAGGGATGTGATGTTAGAACGACCACCAGGGGGCACTACAATACGCCGGCCAGCGGGCCTGATGGGGATGTCGTCTGGGGTGGGGGGACCTGGACAGACAGAAAAGGAGAGAGAGATTAAGGGTGTTAGATGGATAAAAAAAGGCAGTAGAAAAATGAAAATTAGTGCAAAGAGACATGGGTTTGTCCTTTTGTATACATGTATATATTCTTTTGTATATATACTTTTATTTATTACTTTTATACATATATATATATATACATATACATATATATATATATATATATATATATATATATATATATATATATATATATATATACTTTTGTACATCTAATTAGAATCCATCGACACAGATCTGTGGGACTATGCATGTGCTCCTTTTGCTGGAAACTATTACTGGTATAATTTATCAATCCTTTCAAACATATCCTGAAGAGCTTTTATGCCATCACAGCACACAAATAACTGTTGTCATGCACACATTATTACTTTCCAGGTGACTTTTTAAGACACAGGACTACTATTAATACATGGTATGTGTCACTGAAATGACAGGGGAGAGCAGACCAGTGCTATATGAGCCCAGCTTAAACATGAAAAAAAAAGAGAGGCTACAGTTTGACATAAAGCATGGTGTTTGCAAAAGATGAGCCAACAAAACATCAGTGAGTGTATAAATGGAACGAGGAATGATGTCAGACTGCATCTAAGCGAACAAGCCTTTCCATCACCTTCCAGACCAGTACATTTACTCTGCAGGTGGTGGCCTGGGAAAAACTCAAACAGATAAGGGAATGACTCACTCTTGACAGTGCGGACACATACTTACATCTAATACTCACACTCTTCACCAGACATAGCCATTATAAACACAGGAGAACCAGGAGGAACCTCACTCTCCTCTAAATTCATGTAGTCAAATGTGGACATTCTTTCCAGCGGCGGTCAGCCTCTTTATTTTTTGCCATCGATGAGGTATCGCACGTCAGCTACAGGTTGCTCAACATCATTCTGTGGACTTGATTTATCCACTGTTAAAAATACATGTATTCACAAAGACAGGCAACACCATGGAGAGTGCAGCTGTGTTCTGTTCAGGTTATAAGGGGGAGCTATCACTGGTTCAGGGTCACACATGGACACACTTAGTCTGCCACGAAGGACAGGCCGACTAGCTACAGTAACAGCTACGTTTGCTCTGTTTGATTATAAAAGAGTGGAAACACTGACTAATCCGGCTCATTATTTTTACCTCATGTACAAAGTTTCACTGTTTGGTAGCCTGACAAAAACAATTTCTCACACTGGTTTTATAAATCTGAGATAATCCGACGCTGACCCTACATATGGGCACAATCAGACTGCCACTCAGCAGCTCTGCGTAATGGAACAGATGTTCAATGTGAATACTTAGTGTTGTGATCTCTCACATTAGATAGGCTTTCTCTATAGACCGTGTCCAGATGCCTGGGCTGAAATCCTGTACGATATATGGTTTAGGACTTGGGCCAAAATTCACATCCAGCCTGACTTACAAGTGCAATACTGGAGAAAAAAAAAACGTGATTTCCGACTGTAGCTCGACATGACAGGGAGTCTGTGGTTCGAGACCACCGTGTCATAAAGAGTTATCTTTCTTTGAAAAGTCTTAGGTATGACTGATCTGAGGTAGAAGAGCAAACTAACAAGTTGTTGAGTGGTGCAATATACATGGATCATATATACAGTATGTTTATGCATGCTTGAAATCAAATACAAATATCTGAAGGCAAGAACAATATAATACATGGAGGAACATGGACTACGTAGCTCCTATCTGGGATGCTAACCTACAAATCTGTTTCCAAAAAAAGTTGGGACGCTGTGTAAAATGTAAATAAAAACATTATGCAATGATTTGCAAATCAATGAAACCCCATAAGTAATTGAAAATAACACAAAGACAAAAATTCGAATGTTTAACAGAGAAATTGAATTGTTTTTTTAAATGATATCCTCATTTAGAATTTGATGCCAGCAACACATTTCAAAAAGGTTGGGACAGGGTCATGTTTACCACTGTGTTGCATCACCTCTTCTTTTAACAACACTCTGTAAGCGTTTGAGAACTGAGGAGAACAATTGATGTCATTTTAAAGTGGAATGTTTTCCCGTTCTTGCCTGATGTAGGATTTCAGCTGCACAAGAGTTCAGGGTCTCCTTTGTCCTATTTTACATTTCATAATGCACCAAACATTTTCAATAGGTGACAAGTGGGGACTGCAGGCAGGTCAGTTTACCACCCGGACTCTTTTACTACGGAGCCATGCTGTTGTAATACGTGCAGAATGTGGTTTGGTATTGTCTTGCTGAAATAAGCAAGGCCTTCCCTGAAAAAGACGCTGTCTACTTGGCAGCATATGTTGCTCCAAACCCTGTATATAACATTCAGCATTAATGGTGGCTTCACAAATGTGCAGGTTATCCATGCCATGTGCCATGGGATTTCTTCAGATTCTCTGAATCTTTTGATGATATTGTTACTGTACACGATGAAATCCCCAAATTCTTTGCAATTTCACATTTAGAAAGATTTTACTTAAATTGTTTCACTATTTGCCAGTGCAGTCTTTCACAGAGTGGTGAACCCCTCCCCATCTTTACTTCAGAAAGACTCAGCCTCTCTGGATGCTCTTTTTATACCCAGTCATGTTACTAACCTGTTGCCAGTTAACCTCATTAATTTTGAGATGTTCCACCAGGTGTTTCCTTTTAGCATTTCACAACTTTTCCAGTCTTTTGTTGACTCTGTCCCAACTTTTCTGAAACGTTGCTGGCATCAAATTCAAAATGGGCATATAACTTTCAAAAAACAATGACATTTCTCATGTTCAACATTTGATATGTTGTCTTTGTGCTATTTTCAGTTAAATTTGTGGTTACAATGTTTTGCAAACCACCACATTCTGTTCCTGTTTACATTTCACACAGCGTCCCAACTTTTTTGGAAACAGTATCTTAAAAAAAAAAAAAGAAAAAAGAAAAAAAGAAAAGTAAAACACAGTTCACATCATGAGTTTGGTTCAAAAGTACCATTTGTATGGTTTTGATTTGGAGTTTTGCCTTCATGTGAAACCACACTAAAACCAAAACAGACAACCAGCCAACTTTGACTGATTGTGAACATAAGTTTAATTTAATGCCGTCTGCAATGTGGTTCATTAAAACTCATTAGCAGCCAACTTAACGACATACATAAACAAACTGATTTGGTGAGCGGGGTGCGTCTCAGTGTGCGACCCGAAGCTGTATACCTGAAGTCAGATTATTGGCATATAAACAGCGTTTGAACCCTTTTACACAGGAGTGTGATATACTGCAGACACATGCATGCCACGTCAAGAGTTATGAAACAGGAGGGGATATTGGTATTAAGAAGCTGGGCTCACCGCATGGCGCAGGGTTACCTGCTAGACTAAATCCAGACTGGTGCAGGTTTCGGGCAGGCTGTTTGGTGGGGGAGGTACGGGCCGAGGCAGAGGGGGTACCACCGCGGGACATAGAGAACTCAGACACTGGACCGTCGTACATTCCCCTCGGCACGGCCCTCAGGACGGCCAGCTACGGGACGAACAGGAGCCGATATGGAGAGAGACATTAAGAAAAGGTGGGAGAAGAAAGGATGGATAAGAACAAAGAGAGCCATTATAGCCATTAGAGCCATTAGAGCCATTACATCCATGCAAATTTCCTGTTCACGCCTGTAATTATGTGGTTGTTCATGCAACTGTAACTAATTATTCATTGTTTAGAGAGCTTTTCCTGCCAAATGCACAACATAGAGTACGGTTTTGTTTTCAAAGCAAGTTGATACTTCATGCTAGCAATAAACAAGCCAACATCTGCCTGGCTGTCTGTCTGTCTGTGGTGGAACTTGCTGGAATCTTGGAGGCTCCATCAACAGTTAAAAAGAGACATCTGTGAGTGAAGAAAGCATAACAGGGACGGCTACCAAGATAAACAGCGCACCGTTACCAGAGCTCCATTTTTTCTCATCGTCAGCCAGCTGGAAAGTAGGAAATGGTTGAATAATGAGATTTTTGGCCCGCAGATAAGGCAAGGCTCATTTAACTGTTTGATTTAAAGAGTTAAACTTACAGCAGGGAATGGTAAACGGTCATATGAGCGTAACCAAAACGTGCACTCATATCCCTGAATAAGTGGAATAGTATCTATTTTAATGTCCAGTTATTTCCTTTAAGGATTTATGCTTGTTTTACAAATATTGAAGCACTTAGTGCTTACAATGTTATATCATTTCTTGCCAGTCTTCCATTAGTTTCCATTCATTTTTTAAATAGAACCATTATTAGATGTTGTAACAATCAATTTCATCATTTGCTGTTGTTCTGAGGATGCAAATGTGTGTACCTAGTAACAAACAGGGCTATTATTTGGTTTTACACGAAATATATCACATATAATAATAACTTTTGATGATTGCGTCATAAGAAAGACTTTTTAAGATGTTACCGGTAATCTGGGTTGAAGCGCGATACAATTTTCTTTCAATGAATCATCCCCAGAGGGCTTGTCTGGTGTCATATTAATGTATACCCCTGCTGCGCATTAGTTGTGAATATAAATATGTACGTCTTCTTAAGGCACAAATGTTTCTTATATACTTGAATCAGCTACATGACAGTCTCTCCTCCACTTTGACCGCGACAGCCTGCATCTCTTCCAGACTGCCTTATTGAGAGGTGAAGAGCAGGACGTACACTTGACCAGAATACAGGACAGGTAGGACGAGACTGCTACTGTCAATGTTTGAGTTTTGAAGGTTCTGTGTTTCCTGTTTCCTGTTTTATTTTGAAAGTTCCTGTCTCCGTGTTGATGTCTCATCACCCATCCAAGGCTCTGTTCCCGGTGTTTTTCCAACACTCAACATCAACTCTTGCAGCATTTTTTAAAGCTCCTTAGTATTTCCAGCAGATACATATAATGAGCTATCATCCGCACACATGAACATGCTTGCATTTATTGATACACGTGGCAGGTTGTTTGAAAATATGTAATATAAGAGATGAAATTGTACACATCTCTAACCCATCTTTGTATCTATTTAGAGGCAGCTTCATACTGTGCAATATTAGTGTTTGCCTTTCAAAAAGACTATACCGTTTGATTGCCTCCACAAAATAATTGTTAACTAATGTGTAAAAAGCAGGCTGGACAGAGGTAAAAACCTGTATTTACCTGCTTCCTGGCTTTAACACGCTTGTAGGCAAAGTCAGGGAAGGCAGAGCAGGGAATATAGCGACCCACACCGGAGGTGACGTGCAGGTTCCCGTCCTCCAGAATAATCTTCCCTTGGCAAATCACCACCAGAGGGGCTCCACGCAACTCCATGCCCTCAAAGACGTTGTACTCAGCAGCCTGAAACACGAAGAGAAACTTATTAGGTACTGGAAAATAAATCAGGTTGTTTCACAGCAAAAGTAGCTGAATTTTAGCAATTGTGGGGTCAATAAATATGTTAATCACAGGGGCGAGCCCAATATGGGAAAGTATGCAAAATATACCTAGAATGATTACAGTGAAAAATGATTGATTGGAAACTACAGAAGCAGATCGACTTACAGGAATACATGGCGCATACATGTGCATCATATTCCTGTTCAGAGGGATACACATGTATGCCGTTACAACAGCATGCATACAAAAAAGATATGAAAGAGAAGAAAAACATCATATCGCGCCACGCTTTTGACAGAACATCCTGTCAAGTGGGTACAGTGTTAAGAATGAACAGGGTGAGGAACCAAGGGACATTAAAATTCAAGGTACCAACGACGAGTCTTGATTCGAAGTCTCACAGGGCTTTCAGATCGTTTTGATTTGGAAATTTAAATCAAATCAAATCTAATCAATCAAATTTCATTTTGAGAAAAGACAAAAACAACATACACCCCTCCTGAACCTTTCACTGAAGGAGGGGGGGGGGAGACAACAACAGGGGGACCTACAGTATGGGGGAGGATGGATGAAAAGACAGGACGTGAAACATAAACTCTCTTTCTCCTCTGCTCTCTTCTTCCCTTTCTCCCACTCCTCATCACTCATCACTTGGTGTCTCACACTTGTCTGCTTGGCATTTACAAACAGCTGCCGTCATCCAGCTGCCTTCTAATGCCTCCGTGGTTCTCTTCGCTTTCCTCCACCTCTTTCTCTGCCTCGTTCTCTCACTCCCTTCACATCACTCTTTCCAGTTGTCTGTTTCCGTCATTTGTTTACACCTCTTTTCATGCCGTTCTCTTCCTCGCCCGTTCTTTCTTGAGTCATGCAATCCCTTGCATTTTGTTCAACCTCGTACACAATTCACCCTATTCCGATTCTCCCTGTGCCAACTTTCTTCTCTCTACACGCCTGTGATCGGTAATGGCCCCCTCCCCTCGACTGTTTCCTCTGCACACGGCCCAGTTTTCTGCTGCTGTCCAAATTCAGGCCAGAACAGGACATAACTAAGACTTACTGCATGCCAAACGTGATGTCACGACTAAAGCCGTCCGTGTGTGTCTCAGTGTGTGTTGCTGCCTGCTCTTGTCTATGTGTTAGGACATCCTCATGTGCATCTATGCAATTTTATGCTGACAACAACAAGCGATCCGGACCAGATGTGGGCTTACCGAAAACAAACTAAGACACAGCAAAGTCTAGCTCATATTTACACTGCAAGGAGAGGAAATCTCCGTGAAAGTGTCCCGGTAAACAGGGCAGCTCCCGTTTGGCCTGATGTCAGACTACCCATTAAGGTGGATTTCCTAGAACTGGGAGCTGCTCTGCTCTGGTCTTCTGCTCTGTTCTCTTATGTTTTATCCGGAAGGACGACCGATGGGAGCAGAAAGGGTGACATCATTATGTAAAAACCCACGGATCCTCAGTAGACGTACTCAACATTTGGAGAAATCAGAGCGTTAGTCCAACTCTCTTTCTATTCCTCCATTTGGAGAACAATGTTTGTTCTTACCCTATAAATAAAGCTAGGCAAATCAAAATCTGCTGACCCCTTCGTTGTTCCAAAGCGACCTACACACATTGTTAGTCAATGCATTCCTGTCTTACTTAGGCATGAGCAAGATAAAGCTGTTATTTCCTGTCTGCAGCCAATTGGCCTGTTTGAAATCCTCTAATGTGTCAGGCTCACTGTGTACATACAGTATGTGTCTGTAAGATGTGTGTGAGTAAGAGAGAACGTGTGCGACTTAGACCCCCAGAGGGAGGACAAAAATCTGTAATTGGATAATGTGGTTTCACGTGTTTGTAATGTTTCTACTGTTTCAATATTCAACTCTGAACACATGACAATGCACGGTTTCAAAATGCCACCGAGCACAATTTAAGAAAGTCGCCGAATCACATGTCCAGAGTAATCTAGCCTAAACATCAAATAAAGGAAATGACTGGAACTTCTTATGGTGTATGCAACACAGCTGGAGATACCTTGAAAATAAAGTAAGGCTGCATGAGAATAAAAGGAAAACACATTAGCTGTCAGGATGGGCAGCCTTCCTCCCTCTCCTCCCTTTTGCTTCCTCTGTTTTCCCCTTTTCCTCGTGTTGCTGTCTGTCTCTATCTGTGTGTGGACGTATGTGTAATCTCCAGGGCGTGGCTGATTGGTCCACTCTCTAGCACACTCTCGCCTCCTCCTCTTCTGAGCACCTGCAGCCAATCCCCTCATCGGCGCCACCTGTGCTCAGCTGTACATAAAGCCCTGTCTTCCCACCCAGTGTTGGTCGTTTCATCCGGTATACACCGTGGTAACGACGTCTGACTCCTACCGGCTTTTTGTGAATCTTTGGAAGCTTGTTTGCTCGTCTGTTGCTGATATTTTTGTCTTGTCTGCCTCAGATCCATTCATCCCACTCTGTCGCACTCTGCTTCAGTCACAACCTGGAAATCAGGCTGTTCTCTGTGAGCTGGTCGTGTGTCAGAAGATGTCTGTCTGCCTGTCTTGCTCTCTGCCCAGTCAACCTGTCGATCATCCGTCTGCACATTTTTGAATCCACTTGTTACTCCAGTCCTGAGTTTTACACTTTGGGTCCCATTTTCGCGTAAATGTAACATTAGCAGGCAAAAGCTTGTTTGATACTCATGTTTTTAAAGGATAATTTCAGTATTTTTAAACCCGGGTCCCATTTTACAAACATTTAGGGGTCTAATAACTACAAAAAGTCTTGGAATCCGTCCAGTAGATTGCTTCAGCTGACAGTCGTGAAACAGGCTGCAATGCATACAATCTAATCCTAAAGTCAAGATTTATGTCGATTAAAAGACTTCTTATGGCACAGATTGTTATTCTAAGGCTACGTTCACACTGCCAGCCTTCATGTACAGTTCCAATTTTTTTCTAAGATCTGATTTTTTTTGTGTAGCTGTTCGAATTACTTTTAAAATGTGGCCTATATCAGACTCCAGTATGAACAGTTAATGGCCCTGAACCGATCCATATGTGCAAAAGAACAGTAACAAAAAAGTCACATGCAGCACGGTGTCATACTCGGCTGAGGCGACCAATCTCGCTGAAAAAGCTCGTAGCAGTTCGGTATTAGGTTGTACTGGCTGGCGACAGCTGCGTGTTACCGTACGTTGACTAACTTGTTTGACATCGCAAAGTCCTTATTTGCTTGATTGTCCGAGAATTTTGCAAGGCCGTGCGCCATGTCCTTATGTCTATTTACATTAAATTGCCCAAAGGAGATGAACTTCAGGAGGTCACACATGGCTTCCGAACGAGGTGGGTCGATCATCAGTTCTGGTAAGCCTATATGAAATAATCCTCTATACATTTTTCATTTGTCATTTTTCATTTTCATTTGTATTTGTCAAGCCATCAGCTCAAGGCTATGCTGCAATACTGTGATGTTTTCAATTGCAGTATTGAAAACATTGCAATAATAATTAACAATAATTTCAGTTATTCGATGGAAGGTGACATCAAAGTCGCATGATTCCTATCTGACGTTTTAGACTGGGGTCTCATTGCCAAAAATCTGACCTGTGTGTCTGATTTAGGACCACATATGGAAGTGGCCCAA
The DNA here is from genome assembly GCA_037577475.1 of Chaunax sp. Z400. Lineage (NCBI taxonomy): Eukaryota > Metazoa > Chordata > Actinopteri > Lophiiformes > Chaunacidae > Chaunax > Chaunax sp. Z400. The sequence continues at coordinate 18,867,189 of CM075201.1, forward strand.
ATCGGAATTGGAAAAGATCAGATTCCATGGGGAAACCCTGCCATGAAAAAGTCACACATGAGCATATAATCAAACCTGAGCCACATTTTTCCTGCAGTGTGAACAGGGCGGGGCCTTAGTGCTTTTTGAAGCTGGTATATCTATCTATATAGCGTCTATACTTCACAAAACACGGGGGTGGTCTACCTCTACCTAGTTTGATGATGTAATTGTGAGTAGTTAGATTGGATCTGAACTAACGTGCTGAAAACCCAAAGCCAGTATTACCCTTTAAATCGCAGCCGGGTCATGAGATTTTTTTCCTCTATAATACAATATGAAAACTGGGTATTCTTCCAAAGAAGTGAATTACAAAGGAGGCAGATGGAGTAAACGTATCCACGTTAAGCCATTCCACTCCTGATACAGACTGCACACTGAGTGAGATATGTTCCCGTGAAATCAAATATCTCCTGACCAAGGCTGATTGAGATGAGCCGTTTTCCCTTCGTGTAATGTGTGCAGATGTTCCACATCTCTGGGGTTTATGAAAGTATTTTAAATATTAGTACACACTGTTACATGATCCTGTACAATGAACGACATTCATTTAAACCTACTATGGTTGTCCAATCATGGAAACTCTGGACGAATCCATTCAAATGAAAGTGATATACAAGAAGTAAATATCTCTTGATTACAGAGCACATACGTCTGTTGATTGCTTTGACTGGACTGTATGGGAAATTTAAAAAAATTTAAAAAATTGTTTGAATCACTGACGAAATGGTTATTGTATTAGAATAATCCATATTTAGTCCAAACCATTACATCAGCCACTGCTGAGGATTTCTGTGTTAGTGTGAGTCATATTAGCAACATCCACTGAGACTTCATTTCCGTTCAGAGGAACTGAGAGCTCTCTGGAAGCTACTCAAAAATGTGCTCTCTCCCTCTAACATCCTCTCTCTCTCTCTCTTTATATTTATCTCTCTTTATCTCTTGTTCTGTTTTACTCTATCCTTCAAATTCTAGCTGCGTTTTTTGATCCGTCTCACTTTCACCCCAGCTCTTATATTTAGCTAATCACATTTCTGCACAACAGAACATATGGACTGTTGCCAGCAGGAAACAGCGCTTACATTAGTCAAAAAGGTTCCCTCACTGCATGCATCCACTGTGTGGAATGAATCAAAGCAGCTTCACCTGTTTAAAGCTGATCTTTTCGTTAAATTGTCCGGCTCTACTACACAGTGGAAAGGACAACCAATCAATCCCATTCAACAATCCCATGTACTGTAAGTTAAATCTAACTGAATTTTCAGCCGGATTTAAGTATGAGCTTGACTAGTGTGCACACTTAAGTACCGAGTTGTGTGTCTTGGCGGTGATGGTGCAGATGGAGTCTGTGTCCCAGATGACCAGGTCGGCGTCGGAGCCCACGGCGATCCGACCCTTACGAGGGTACAGGTTCAGGATCTTCGCTGCATTGGTGCTGGTGACGGCCACAAACATGTTCTCATCCATCTTACCTGTAGTCTGAGAGGCAAACACAAAAAACAGGGAATAGTGAGCATTTCTCAAAAAATGTTCACTGCTACTCCTTTAGCCTGGTATAGAAATGCATTTTGCCAATGGATATATTATATGTATATATATGAATATGTAGCTGGATTAGCTACAACCCCATTTCCCAAAAAGTTGGGACGCTGTGTAAAAAGTAAATAGAAACAGAATGTGATGATTTGTGAAACATTGAAACCACATATTTATTTGAAAATAGAACAAAAACAACGTATCAAATGTTGAAAATGAGAGATTCAATTGTTTTTTGAAAATGATATGCCCATTTAGAATTTGATGCCAGCAACTTGTTTCACAAAAATTGGGACAGTGGTAACTTAAGACTGGAAAAGTTGTGAAATGCTAAAAGAAAACACCTGATGGAACATCTCAAGATTAATGAGGTTAACTGGCAACAGGTTAGTAACATGACTGGGCATAAAAAGAGTCCGGGTGCTAAACTGACCTGCCTGCAGTCCCCACTTGTCACCCATTGAAAATGTTTGGCACATTATGAAATGTAAAATAGGACAAAGGAGACCCTGAACTCTTGAGCAGCTGAAATCCTACATCAGGCAAGAATGGGAAAACATTCCACTTTCAAAATGACAGCAGTTGGTCTCCTCAGTTCACAAACTCTTACAGAGTGTTGCTAAAAGAAGAGGTGATGCAACACATCACAGGGTAAACATGACCCTGTCCCAACTTTTTAGAAACATGTTGCTGGTAAAATCTAAATGAGGATATAAATTTAAAAAACAATAAAAAAATTTCAGTTTCAACATTTGAAATGTTGTCTTTGTGCTATTTTCCATGGGGTTCCATAATGGATTATGTATTATCGAGCTATCTTACATTGCCTTTCATCACAGCATCAAGTGATGCATTTCCGTACATTTTATGATTTATTGTCTTGTGGTTTATTTTTCTTAGTCCCATTGATTAAATGGCCATTTATAAATGACCTGACATCAGATGTGATGTGCAAACATTAAAGGAATATTTTACCCTTGCTCTCGTGGCATGGGTTGGATGAGATGTAGGATTTTTGTGTCTGTGCGTTATGTATGGAGCTGTCGTCAGGAGGCGATTAGCTTAGCTTAACATTAAGACTAGAAACAGAAATAGCTGCCCTGGCTCTGTTCAAAATGAAAAAAAATATGCCTACCAGCAATTCAAAAGGCTGCAGTCAGTCCAAATTTGGTGTTAGCTCCGATTTTAAGTGACCTCTCAAAGGAAATAGATTCAGATCCATTTCACTGCCCATCCACATTTTATAGGCTGTACAGCATTCCACAGCTGTACAAACCTACATGCTCTGTGTCAGCTAGCAGTTTAGTAATGCAATGTGAACGACAGAGGAAAGGTTAAAATAAATAGAGCGTTGTGCTGCATCCACGGGGAGATAGTGCTCAACACAGAAGGAAGACTTGAGATGACTGGTTTAAAAGAAGGCCATATGTAATAATATATACTGATTTTTCTTATTGGGGAAAAGGTTAGAGTGAATCAAGAAGTTTTTGGTCCTCCTGGAGAAAGAAAAAACAAAAACAAACTGACCACAGCTTTATCCCAAATGAGGGACATCCTCTCCTCCACGCCGTTGACTCCCTCTGGGATCTGAGTGAAGTCGTCCTTACCGATGGCCTTCTGGGACACACTGAAGGTGCAGTGAGCACTGCCAGTCACACTCAGGTCTCCACTGGGGGACAAAGAAACGTCAAAATACAGTTTGGATGGAATACAATCAGCACAGCACGAAAGGAGAACACAAGTAAAGTTCTGATGTCACCAGGACATATTTACTTTATCAGGATATAGGCAATAAAGGACAAGGATAGGGAATGATTTACCTGTAAATATGCTTTGAGTTTGTTTTTCTGGTACAAAACATCTACTGATATACCAAAATGTATCACCTCAAACAGTCCCAACTTCAGTTTTCACGTTTTCTAATTTTCAGTGAAAGGTAAACTTTTGCACACACACAAAAACACAAATACATGCGATGTATAGTCGACACATGCATCGAAGGACATGAGCAGTGCAGAAGTAAAAAAAATGATCTCCTGCACGCTGTCAACGCTTCAGTACATTTATTACAGGCTATATTTCTATTTAAGGCTCTTTATTAGGCGCAGTGGCTGAAAGCTGTCATTCGTGACTTTCCTATTCTAGATTCCTGACTCACAATAATCGCCTGGTTTTTACGGGATACTGACTTCTAATGAGGGAAGAGTTGGAGAGCAAAGGCAAAATTCTGAGCAAACCCTTGTATTCAAATCAGTCGTGCTTCATTTGTGGCTATATGAGCATGACCATGTGCCCTCACTGATTAAATAGTCTGTATCTTGCTTTGCCTTGTGTTGTGTTATCTATGAACACTACAGTAAAAACAGATTATACACTGTTATAACATGAGAAATGCTCAATAAAAAATGTGTACATGGCGCCCCTGATAAGTCCAAGATGCTAAACGTGTCAGCTACCGAACCAGAGGGAGTTGCTGTGATACCTGGCCAGGAGTGTGTTCAGATAGTCTGGAGTGGTGGGATCAGGGCTGAGAGGAGGTGATGTTACAAAAGAAGCTGCTTTGGCCCAGTTCTTGCTCCAGTAATGTGTTCCATCAGTCCCCAGACTGGCCGTGATTGGCTCCCCAAATACGACATTTCCTGGTAAAGAAGTGACAGGAAAAATCTGTTAAAGTGTCCAATGCAAAGTCTGTCAAATTCATTTATTGATTCTTGGCAAGGTCACTGTAAAGTCATTGGAGTATTTGCAGGAGGGGAGGCACGCCTCAAAAGCCAAACACTGTTCCTGGCACTGTACAAATTGGGTTCAGTTGCAGCTGAGTTTGTTCTTCCATGCATCGTCAGCCACACTTTTGATTCCTGTCTGCTCATGTGTGTCTTCGTGGTCCTTCGCTCTCACACCTTGCTGCTTGATGTCCTTCCTGGTCGAGCACATTGTGCTGTTAAAGAGTCTGCATAACTTCAAAACGAAGTCATTTTGAGTTCAGAAATCCAAACAGCACATTCTTCTTTTCTGCCCTCTCCAATTTCCCCTGTTACATTCCCAAAAACTGTGTATTTCACCGTCCATCACAGCCAGGCCTCGGCTCTTTCCTGGGACTGTGAGGAATGGTCTGTGTGACAGGTGAACCACAGAGAGGACCCGAATACCATGGCTGAAAATTCCTCTGTTAACAGCATCCTTTTTGCTTCATGTCAAGCAGAGCCGCCAAAGTCTATCCATCAGTCGCATACAGGAATCGGCGCAGTGATACTGGTAGGAGCATTCCAACAGTCATGGCAATAAATGAACAGAAGTAAAACACATACAAAAAGAATTGCTTTAAGGCAAGTTTGTTGTATGTTTATGAGTAACAAGAATTAAGCAAAAGGGGGGGGGGGGGGGGGGGAAGAACACAAACAAGCTGTAAATTAGATGATAAGATAGAATCAACATCATGTTTTGTGTTACTTTTGTGTTACTCCAATCTCCACAACGTTAAGTGTTTAAACGCCCAGAAATGAAACTCATAAATTGGATAAACGTCATGCAAACAACTGTATCTGTCAGAGATAAGTTGTGCTCTTTTTTATCCAATGTCCAATGTCTCATTTTACAATGTGCAGCACAACCTTTATGTAAGTATTATGTAAATTAACAGCTGGACTTGTTGCTGCAGTGTACATACCTACCACTGTGTTTCTTGTCTTTAGGTGTGCAGGTAGTATCATTTTGTTTAATTAACCTAATACTGAAATAAACAGATTAAAAAAGATTCTTTACCTTTTTTCCGGGCCTGTGAGATGATGTCAGCAGCACTCTTGCTCATGACTCGGGTCACATAAAGAGGGCAGTTGGTTTGGCTGGCGATGGTGATGGCACGAAACACCGCCTCTGCCTCCAGCTGAAGACGGGACAGGACATTGTGGTTGACATGGAAATGTTTTTCCCATTAGGAGTTTCTCAAATAAACTCAAACACAGCAAATTATGTATTTTTGGAGCTGTAACGTTTAAACAAATCGTTTTTAACCAAACTGGCAAGTTGAAGCTTATAATTTTAACATCATAACATCATCTGGTCTTCATTCATTTACATTGAGTTATTTTATTTGAAAGTAACTCCTTTGCGGAGTTTCCTGATTGGAAGACTAAGTCCGTAATATAATATAAAATAAGAGAAAGAGCTGGAGGCTCACCTGGGATTTTATAATGATTATTAAATTCCATATCTATGCAAACATAACAAAGAACTTTCAAACATGTTCAGACTCCAGATGGGAATTGAGTCTCCTAACATGTGTTTTGTATCAGTGTACAGTATCAATGATCCAAACACTTCAGCTGATCATTATGTTCTAAGCTCCACCTGAGTGCAATAACCAATAAATTAAAACCAAACTGAACACCAGACACAGATCAAACTCTGATCCAACTTGGTCTCCGCTCAATTAAATGATGTTACTGAGCTTTTGACTCTTAAGACTCCACCTAACTGTATGATACTATGAGACTGGCGGGACAGCTTCATTCTACTGCACCACAGTGGAAAATCCCTCTTAAACTAAAGGCAGACAAGTTGCAGTGTTGGGAACATGGCTCTCATTTTCCTGTTTGTAGAAGAAACATTCGCAGGAACTGTCAGGGGAACCAGGGAAATTTCACCTAATGCCTCTAATGTGTCTGAAACCACATGCGTGTAACAAGAGCAATGTGCGTGTGTGAGACGACCGGTCAAAGGACGTCATCGTGGGCAATGTGAGTGTGTGTGTGGCTATTTCCGTCTTTAAAATGTTCATGACTACGTGCGTAAAATCATTTAATGTAATTAGTGTATCGATACATATATGGTACAGTATGCATGTGTTGTACCTCCTCTGGCCTGCTCAGCACGTGTCCCTCTGGTCCAGTGATGCCCATCTGCAGCATGCGGGCCTGCTCCTGTTGAGCAAACACAGAATATAGGCTGTTAGCTGTTTAGCTCATATGGAGGAGAGTTTTGGTGTTCGGTGGTTTGAGAGTTCAGGCTGATGTAAGCTTTTGGTCACACTCCAATGATATTCTGTTTCTGGGCCACAGTTTTGTCATCTGGGTCAGGCCACACACAGACGATGAATCAATGGGCTGTTGAGCATCTTCAGATACTCAGCTGCACTTTTATGTTGTAATCATGCAGAGGTGACCTCTGCATGGACACAAGTTGGCAGACCGCCTGCGATTACAGTATTTCTTAATCAGGCTTTGATTCTCATAATATGACCGTTGCTAACTTTGCTGTTTGACCCAGATGAAACTACACGTATCTGGGCAAGAGGAGCCTCTAAAAGCTTTCCAAAAAAAAACAACTCAGCTTTAATAACTCATTCAACTGCTCTGAGTCTGACCATATGTAGCACAGAAATTAGCTTCCTGAATTTGCTAATGTAGTTAACCTTATACACTAGAAATCAACTTCTGAGGCAACTAACTTCCCATGCATCTGCACATGCTGGTTTGATAACATGAAGCTAAAGCTATCCATCCATCCATCCATTTTCTGTGACCGCTTATCCTGTGCAGGGTCTTGGAGGGTCTGGAGCCTATCCCAGCTGTCACCAGTTCATCACAGGGCCAACATAAGACACAAGACACCACTCACACATGCGGACAACCTGTTGATGATGACAGGACTTGGAAAACTTAGATGTATCCACAAATGAGCGATCCCTGCTGTTTTACTACAGCAACCAAATCCAGTCCGGCAACACGGCCGGGTTTTCACCTCCCCAGAATCAACTACAACAGGCTGGCTAGACCAAACAGTCGAATTATGCAGTATATAATACAATTAGTAATTAATGTAAGTTATAACTATTAAATGATCTAGTTCACAAAATACCTATACAGGTAGCTATTATAGCTAATCAGCAGTGTAATTTTCTGTTTAGTGGACTCAAGGTGCTTTCACACCTACCCCGTTTGGTCCGGACCTTCAGACTTTTTCGTTTGATCAAGACCAAAATTGCAGGTGTGAAATCTCCCCCGGACCTACAGTAGGTCTGGATCAAACACCTGGTCTTTGGTCCAACAAAAGAGGTGGTCTCAGTCCGGATTAAACGGAACCATGGTTTGATTCGTTTACGGTGTCAAAGCACTTTTCTGGATGGTTCGGACTTCCAAACCAAATTACAGGAAGTTACCGCAGACTACTGTCACCAATAAACAAAAGAAGAAGAAAAACAACAGAGGAGGAACTTGGGGAAAAAGTTGCCCTGGATGAAAATATTTGAATCTCCTTCTCCTTTTAAATTTTTTTTCCAAGAGACACAAACATTCCTTAATGAGATGTAAACTGTGAGGAAACAGAAGTTAAAGTCACTTTTCCTAGAGTGAGCATATCATGGTTCTAACAGAAACTGCAGCTTAAGACACTTTGGAAATGGTCTCAGCGCTTATCTGTGAAGGTCGTCACTTGGTTCCAGCACTAACAACATCCATCACACACAGGTATAAACAAGACATCTCTATCTAAAGTAAAGTCAGATTACAGTATGACACAATCTCTGGGTTCAGACAGATTTGGTCTTCAAGCTGATGGAAATCAGACTCCCTCAAAGTCCTTGTTTAAGACGGAGTAGGAGAGCTGAGATTTGTGATGAATCCAACACACACACACACACACACACAGTAACAGAATCCAGGCATGGTCTAGAGGTCTGAATAATGCCAAATCTATCAATCCACCAACTATTCATTTATCCACAATACAGCACAGTCCTATACTACACCCATACATTACTGTCCAATTAGAAACACATTCTTCCTTTCGTCATTGATGGTGTGTTTAGTCTGGAACGGGTCGCCATGCACTGTGATAAGGCTTGTTTGTAAAGGTGAACTAAACTGAAACAAATCACACTTAACTATAAAAAAAAGGTCACAGCTGGACACAAGATAAGTAATTAAAGACAGAGGACAGTAAAGAATGTGTTGTTGGGAAGAAACGGAGAAGATGTATCTGTCCTTTTACTTATTTATTTATTTCAATATACTATTATCACAATTTATTCTCACCTCAGCAATGATCTCGCCATTCTCAGCATGGACCTGAGCGATGCCTCCCCTCTCTGCCAAGAAGGTGAAAACCTCATAGAGCTGGAGGATGGAGACAAAGAAACGGCAAATTACAGCGGCACTGCTTTTAGATGTAAAACCCTGCTCAGCTGTATACACAAGAATCAGACACCCCGAGGCCACAATTTAACAGAAACCCATCATTTATGTGATGTTTAACATGACACGCTGCAATTATTGTGTGCGGGCTCATGAAATGGTTAAACTGGTGTGGGATGAGCTGTTGTTGCCGTGTTGCTATGACATCAGTTTTTCAAGCTGGACTATTTCAGTCACCTCATGTGCTCTTCTAGCCGACCAAATTAGCCGCGGCTGCATGAGAAACATGCAGAGTCCTGCCTCGCACCATCTGAACTTTTGTTTTTCTACATTTACGAGCAGGAGCTTACGGTATGAACACAGACTTTACATCACAGGCTACAAGTTACATGAGGACAGGTTAGTTCTTACATTTAGAGCCAAGACATTGTTGTGTTTTCATGCCTCTTTGTCTCTCGACTAGTCAGCAGTTAAAATTCCTTTGTGTCTCCACTGACATAGTTTCCTTGTTAAGGTGCAGCGGAATGACAGAAGCACAAAAATGGGATATTATATTAAAAAGACTTGGTGGTCGTTTACAAAACTTTTGTTGCATTCTGGCCGTCCATTTACACGCCAACGGCGTTTTAGCAGACTAGAACCGCAAACTTTTAAAAACGCGGTCCAGAGTGGAAACTTTTTAATACGCTACCCTTCTGTTGTCGTGTAAACGGGTAAATCGCAACTCTATTGAAAACGATGACGACAGCTCCGCTTCGTGCATTTCTATTACAGTTCCTGCCAGCCTTAGTCGCGTGCACAGACAGCAGACAACCTACTATGGCCAGAACAACAACAGAAAACCAATGTCAAACTGTCCAGTTTTGTTCGTGCTGCAGACAGTTGATTTTATTAATGTTCCTCCAATGTAGATTTGCTGAACCGCCACTGTGATCTTGTTCTATTTTGAAAAGTTACACCACCAACTACTGCCTCTGATTGCATGCTACAGCATTTCTGTGGATCTGTGTGTATGGGGATTGTTTCGAAAACGATGCCGTGTGAACGCAGATTTTTAAGAAAACGCAAAGAGGGTCTCCATTTTCAGCAAAAATGTTGTTTTGTAAACTTGTGCATTTATTCACAAATGGAGAACTATGGGTTTTGCCCCCGATTTCTTCACTACCAGCATGGAAAAAAAGTGAAAAACTTTTTTCAGGTGACAGACCCAACCTTATCTTTAAGTACAGTATGCATTAAGTTAAAGTTATTCTACCTCGCTGTTGCTCATCTGGTAGTAGTCCTTGTAAGCCATGTAGACCTGGAACGAGTTCACACCTATAAGAAAGAAGTGAAACATAAAGAAGTAAACGTGAAAAATGCTACTTACAACCTCATAAAAAGGCCAAAGGTGTATGAAAAATGAACTAATAACCAGTATGTGGTCTGTCATGTTAAGGTGTAATAAGAGTGTTTAATTTACTAGGTATTCCATTTGAATATACAGAATGTTTTTGTTACATTTTTCGACGGCAACAGTTAAACAATTTTCAAATTTGTATAGATTTTTAATTGTTTTAGGTTGTTACCATCAGTAATTCTGAGATACTTCACATTTCTAACTATTGAAAGCAAAGTACCAACATTTGAACAACAATAAAAAAAGGGAAGTGTTTTTGTTGTTGTATTCAATCATAGGGAGCATCATGAAAAACTACGGATTTGATGTTAAACCATCGTACAGCCTACCCTTCTCCTTGATGAGGTTATCCACCTCCTGCTTTATGCTGTCATTCCAGTGGGTGATGTCAACGTGGAGGGAGTAGTCGCAGCAGGTCTTCTCATCGGCCCACTGCCTCCACTGGTCATAGGCCTCCATCAGGCTGTTGCCAGGCTCTGTGATCACGTGGTCCACTGGAGGAGATGGATAGTAGAAGGAGGGATGAGGGGAGGATGAAAGGAGGAGATGTTTGTAGGGAGAGACGAAGTGACAAGGTGAGACGGGAAGTCTGGTTGATGGAGACAGTGTGATGTCAGGATTCGTTTCTTCTTCCTCCCTTTCTTCCAGCAGGGCTAAGCCGGTGGGCACCAACTTTGTTAAATGTCACATTATATTTTGAACTGGGTGTAATCACAATAACATTTTTAGAGTTAATTTATGAACTCAGTGGTGCCATGAGGTGTTTAGGCGACTGCAATGTCCTGCAACATATGGAAGGTCTTGTGTTTTTTATTTTATTTTATACACTCAATGAAGTGTATCAACACAATACTGTCAGTAAGACTGAGCTTTACTTTCAGTTAGAATAGCACCACAAAACATTCCTACTGAAACATATTTTAAAAGACTAGGAGACTTTGACAAGACCTTTAAAGGACTAATGCCTACCTTACACTAGAAGACTTTGACAAGACCTTTAAAGGACTAATGCCTACCTTACACTAGAAGACTTTGACAAGACCTTTAAAGGACTAATGCCTACCTTACACTAGAAGACTTTGACAAGACCTTTAAAGGACTAATGCCTACCTTACACTAGAAGACTTTGACAAGACCTTTAAAGGACTAATGCCTACCTTACACTAGAAGACTTTGACAAGACTTTTAAAGGACTAATGCCTACCTTACACTAGAAGACTTTGACAAGACCTTTAAAGGACTAATGCCTACCTTACACTAGAAGACTTTGACGAGACTTTTAAAGGACTAATGCCTACCTTACACTAGAAGACTTTGACAAGACTTTTAAAGGACTAAAGCCTACCTTACACTAGAAGACTTCGACAAGACCGTTAAAGGACTAATGCCTACCTTACACTAGAAGACTTTGAAAAGACTCAAATGACTAATGCCTACCTTACACTAGAAGACTGAAAAGACTTTGAAAAGGCTAATGCCTACCTTACACTTGAAGACTTTGACAAGACTTTTAAAGGACTAAAGCCTACCTTACACTAGAAGACTTCGACAAGACCTTTAAAGGACTAATGCCTACCTTACACTAGAAGACTTTGAAAAGACTTTGAAAAGACTAGCGTTTTCCACCCACTCACATCTAAAGACAATTTGTTAAAAAATACAGGTTATTTAGTCACACTTGATAGGATTTTACAAAACCTTTCCTCACTAATTACAAGACTACAAGTAGATTTCTTTTGAGATTATTTCCCATCATGCTCCTGCTGGAAATTTAAAGAAAGACAAACTGTTGAACACAGTTGCCCTTCTGTGTGTGTGTGTTTCTGCTCTTTGTCCACCGTTCAAGAGAACTGAGGCTTGTTCACATTATTATGTCTTCCAGGAGTCCCCTCCATGCTTAGTATCTACCTGGTTTCCTGATTGGTGCTCGAGAGAGAACACAAATTGATTGTCAATGATGTTCATGTGATTGAACGTCACTATTTGCATGAGCCAAGACTAAAAACCTATGACAATATTTTAACATAACATTTGGAATTTTATCAGAACGTCAAGACGAGAAAAAAACAGACTCAGACTGAGTTTTATGACCACCTTACACCAAACGATCGAGACTGACTTAATCTTGCTCATGTCATTTAACTCGATCAATACTTTGCCCAATGCGTGCACTATTGAACTGTCCTTAAATAGTGCTACATCATATTTATCTCATTCAGAATGACCAAATCTGCTTATCTGGTATTTGCATGCTAATAGGATGAAGCTGGAAATGACAGTCACTGGAAAAGAAAAACATTGTTTACTATGTCTGTCAACCATCTGAAATACTTGTATGTTCGCCGCCACACAAACACAACATCATCTGTTAGTAGAGATGGACATTTACTGTGTATAACACATACAGATGCCATCTACAGCACACGTTTTCACACATTAACCAGCAGAATATAATCCCTCCATTAATGGGATTCCATGAATACTACAGTAGCACGGCTGTTAGTGAATGTTATCTGTTCAAACACTGAGCCACACTGGCAGACAGGCTACAAAGAAGCTAATGGTATTAACGAGAGCGTGGCACCCAACAGCTGACGGTGTCTCTCAGTTACATGAAGCACACATATAAACCCACAGTGTACACAGTATGCACACAGAATCTGGTGCTGGCTTTCTGTTGGGGCAGTATTTCACTCTGCGCCCCCCTTTCCCGATCCCATCTCCACAGACTCAGTCTTTTGTATGGACCTTGAATAGCTGCCGAAAAACAGGCCAAAACCGCTTCCCATCCCTTTCTGTTGTCCTCTGATTGGGCCTCTGCCCTCCTTCCCCTCCTTCTCCCCCATCTTTTAAGCTCTAGTCTGTCTGAAACTCTGCTTCACGGTGTTGATGACCTATCCTTCAGCCCTTACCGATCATGGTGGTGCCCCCAGCAAGAGCAGCCTTTGATCCCTGGGCGAAGTCATCCACAGTTGTGGTTCCACGGTACGGCATCTGAAAGTGGGTGTGGATGTCGATGCCACCAGGGATCACCATTTTCCCATTGGCCTCAATTGCCTTCACCCCACCAGGCACAATCAGGTTGTCGCCGATCTGCCTGTGAAGGGCAGATGATGATGTCATCATTGTATAATGATATGATAGTACATGCACAAAAGATGCTTAGATGACAGAACATTATGCTTTTCTTCCCTGGGCCTTTTACTATTTGTTCCGTGCATTGAGAATGAATTGAATCTATGATGTCACTAAATTCAAATTTAGCTGGCACATTTTCAAGTGGATTAACAAAACAACCAGAGATTTCTGCACGCAATTCCTGAACACCAAGGTGAAGAAGAAGGTCCATTTCTCCATCAACCATACATATGTTAAGTTGTCACAATTAGATATTGTAAAATAAAAAAAAAAATACATAAAAAAAGCTCCCTCCAGTCTAAAACCTGTGCCAGATCCACTAATCGGATGGAAAAATCTGCTGTGGTGACCCCAAATCGGTATCAGCCAAAAGAAAATTCAAAACTGTTTTGAAACTATGAACTCTTGAATTTACAAATAACGGAGGTTGCAGATGAGAAAGGTTCCAAATATCCACACATTTAATTTGGTAGTACATTTACAGTCATTTTCAGTACTGGTATTTTAATCAGATATCTTTGTAAAACATTTAAAACACGAATGAAAAAACAAGTAAACTGACCCTAAAACAAAGACAGCCATGCTTGAAGCAGCACATTGTCACCATGTCAACACATTAATATTTACCCCTGTTAAAAAAAAAAGAAGAAAATCCTGTTGTTCTGTTGTCGTTATAGAGACCAGCCAAACAGGGAAAAGCTAGTATCTCATTGGATTTGCCAGCAGGCATCTGGGTGTTTATTATGCCACACCAGGCTTTCAGTGGGTGCCTCTCTGTGAGCAGCAACTAAAAGGGACTATAACAGGAAAAATCAAGATGGAGGGGTAAGTAATTCAAGGAGACACAGAGAGAGGAATTCAAACTAACTCACCTCACCTGGTGGGCCAGGACATACTAGCACACAAAACTGGGAACTAGACAGGCTGTTATGGCCTGATGGATGGTCTTTTGGCCCACTGACCACCGAGGTTAGGATCAGCTTGCAGGACACAATGTCCCTGATCAAACAACTTGTGTTCATGCATTCATTTTCTACAGTTTCCAAATCCCTCATTCTAGAATGAATCAGAATTAGACTGCTGTATTTAGTCTGGGTTCATTGAGACAATAATAGCAATATTTCAATTCAATTTAAAGTTTCTATTTTTTCACGTGTCAAAAAGTTTTATTTAACCTGTCACCTCTCTGTCATTTACAAATTCTGATCATAATTAAACACATTCAAATGAATCTACTGTTAAAAGGTGCAGCCTAGATGTTATTCTCATAGTTAGATCAATTATGGGGAAAATTACGTTTCTGGATTCACGAAAACATTTCTCATTCTCACGAGAAACTTTCCCGTGCGCCGGATACACTGTATTTTCTCGTGAGCGCGGCAAACGTTCTCTTGTACATGGGATAGTTTCTGTTGTGCACCAGATAGTTTTCCGTGTGCACTTGTTCATCTAACCCTTTGAGTGTCTTGCTTGTTGTTTTGGAATCTTTGCTGTATTCCCTGGACCTTGCCCACTTTTATATATATCTTTATTATTTCAATGTATAAGGCCTATATTTCTGTTTTTGCCTCACTTCATTTGGTTCCTCAGTTTATGAAGCGAAGCTGTGTACACACAATATAGGCCTCATTCTCCTCAAACGTCATTTAACACACCCTCCCAACTGACGGACTATTTAAGCTGCAACAATTCCCCCATCTCTCACTCTGCTTGCCAATTATGACTGTACTGTCTCTTCCTGCACAGTTTGATTACCTCATGCAGGAGAAGCACCTGAACAAACCACGTAAACTTATTTTCCTTTAATTACTTTCCCATTTGATTTTCCTTTCTTTTCTTTTTTCCATCCTTTCTTTCTTCTCTATGCCCTTTTTTCTTCACACAAAGTTATTATTTTCTTTTTATTGTACAACTATAATAATGTATTCATTTTGTTCTGTCGTTTTGTTTTTTTATTAAACTGTAATCACGTACTATGACTTAGGGAGACACTTCATAAGCCGCTCGGGGTTTCTTGTCTTCCTTGCACATGTTTATACTGTATACTGGATTAAGGTAATTGTGTACAAATTGTTCTGTTTTTTTGTGTGTGTTAAATAAAGTTTTTTTTAAAATGCTGCAGCTGCCTTTCATGCGTATTGCTGCCTGCACTTTCAGCCCAACCACCATCCCAGCATCCACCTGTAAGGCTCCGGTTAGGGGGTTCATTAGGTTTGCTCATCACTCCCCAATGCCACTATGTAAACATACCTGTGGGGAGTGATTAAGGTCGGAGCCTGCATGGCCAACCCAAACTATTGTATGTTCTGCTGTTGTGGTGTCGTGAGTTGTCTGACTGAAATATAATCAAACCCCTGAACTGCACCTAATGTCCCACCTAATGTCTGCATCTGGGTCCTCCTATATTCCTTATGTTCCCAGTTCCCCTCACAAACCTGACACACATGTTAAGAAGAAATGTACATTTTGTGTATTTTCTTCAACACTTATCTGCGCTCACATAAGAAAGGTGCTGTTAAATGTGAGGGAGAGGCAGCAGATCAGATAAAAAAAAGTTGACTGATAGAAAGCAAATGGATGATCAGCCTGACTAGCAGTGGAGAGCTAAAAGCAGGGCAGAAAGGAGGACAGAGCAGACTTACTTAATGAGGCCATCCTCCATGTAGATATCGGCGTGGAAGGACTGGTCATCATTCACGATCCTCCCGCCTTTGATCATAAGCCTGTCGCTCTGAGGAGAAAGGGATGGGAGGAGGGGAGAGACAAGAAGATAGAAATTATTCAATGGAATTTTCTTTGAACGAGATCCCAGTCTGGCTTGAAGAAAAGCTTAATTGGAAGACTATCTGCTAAGCCAGGTCATTTCTATTCTACATTTAGAGGTGGACAATGTCTCTCTGTCCCTTTGTAGTTAGATTATGTCTTTATTTTTCCACCCAGAGGAGATGAACAATGTGTCATTCATCCATTTATTCTGGGCTGGGAAGAAACAGGGCTTGTCAGTCTTCTCTCGTCTAAACACCACTTACAGTCTGGATGTTTGGATTCTCTTTACAAGCCATCCACGTTTTCATCAGTGTCTCTCTTGATATCCTCGTTAAATGAGTCATCAAATAACACAGACTATATGCAGAGACCAATGAAGTGATTTACAGTGGCATCTTAAACATAGACAATAACAGAAAACCTGTTAACTTTGGTCATTTAACGTTCCTCGGTTGATTTTGTGCTTCTCATACATGGGTCATCATTTCAAGTTAGGCATGTAATCTCTATTTATCCATCTACTTTGAATTAGAAATGTTATAAATGTCATCAAGGTCCACCGCAAATGTTAAAATATTGCTGTTTTAATGTTGCTTTAAGGAAGAATTTTCTTCTTGCACCATGCCAACATGTTCTCTATTGTTGATCTGATCTGTTTGAATCTGATTTCACATATGTAGTTGCTGATATAAGATTACTGGTGCACAACATGATGCTTGTGATCACCATCATTGCTCCTGTCATTATGCTTGCAAAGATAACATTTACTGGTACAAATGCTTACTGGCTAAACCTGGGAGCGCCAGTTTGATTGCATGTCTCATAGAATCAGCAGCTAGAAGGTATTCATAAAGACGGACAGGGCAGTTTTTTTTGCTCGGTTTTGTCAGAGCTACAACGTTTGGGAGGACGACAGTTTGTTGTTGGAGGCAGAACTGAAGCTGCTTTGAAGGACTGATCAGGATTAACATTTTAACCAAGTTAATCCAGATTCTGTTATGCAATCATCTTAACTGCGTTTTCATTTCATTTATTTTGTCAGCATTTACCCAACAGAACAAATTCAATCGCCAATACTGATTATTGATCATTTCATGCGGGAGGATATTTCTAATCTGCATGAGAAAATACTCCTTTTATCCATCTTTGACGCATTTAAAATCAAACTGCAAAGCGATGTCACATCTGTGAAACATCACATCTCATAATATAACCTGCTCAAGGCGTTGCCATTATACCACAAGGTCAGACATCAAATTAGCTGCTGCCTGTGCACCAGACTGACTCTAGCAGATCATTGTAATATAGGTTGACTCCTGCATGGAGAAAGACTAAAGAGGAGCAGAGAATGGGTGCCTGGTTTTGCTCACTTGTTAGATAACTAGATCAATGAACAACTGGCTGTCAAACTGAGGTTACATGCATAAGTTACATAGGAGGTTACATCGATAGAGGGGAGATGTAAGGCTGAGTTGGTGCTGGTGGTGAACTGACTGGTCAAATGAAGATGGGCTGAAACAATACGTCAATGGAGCTGAAGGATCTAATCAATTAATCCACCAGATGGTGACATGAAATTATTCTATTTAGATTATGAATTAATTGTTCAAATCATATTTCCAGCAAAAAAGGCTCAAACTCTACTGATTCCATCTCCTATATGGAGATTTCTTTGCCTCATAGGAAATTAGATTTAGACTTTAATTGGGGTTTAGATTTTGGCTTTCGTTCAATTCAAGCTATTTTAAATCATCATCTTGTGAAATTATGATGGGTGTTTTTCACTGTTGATAAATTAATAATTTTAAGTGTTGTAAGTGGGAGTCCCAGTATAGGTAGGTGCATCTGAATGACATCAACCAATTTTATTAAGCAATTGTTGTGAACAATCTCAAATGTGAGTGATTTATAGCTAGATGTTGCAGATAACAGCTTCTCAAATGGGAAGATTTGCTGCAATCTGCATTTTAAGTGTGGCTGTTTCTCTGATACAAGAAATACCCTTATATTAAATGATGGATCAATTCATTGTCGTCTTCTGTGTGGGTATAGATAACAGTTCCCTGAAGAACCAAATGTGTGCATCATTAATACATTCAAAAAAGGCAGGACTCAGTTCCTGGCCCTGCTTAGAGAGACAGACTTCCATATTTTCCCATCAGGCAGTTTGCCAGCGTTCCATCACTATCATGAACTGCAGCCACTCCTTCACATATCAGAAAAAAACCCCAGTATAACACAGTTCTGTATGTGACTCAGATTACATAAACTCAGTATTGACTGAGATCATGAACACTTGTAATGTATTCATTCATGTGTCTTTCCATGTGTGCATATGTGATGGTGATGGAGCGCTGTGAAACAGAGCCCTCCCAAACAACCACACCCTGAAGTAACACATTGCAACACACAGTAATCCGTGTCTGGAAGACAGCAGCAGCATAGATCATACTGCAGAGCATGCTGCCCTGAAAATGTCACTCACTAACGCTGAGAAAATCCCAACCTCATCTATTTCAAACTGAATATGACGTGCACTCATAACTACATTTAATGTCTTGAGATACTGCAATGATTTGAAGTCTGACACAGACAATACGTAAGCTACTGGTACTGAAAATACAACCAACATTAGAATGAAGGGGTATATAAGTATCATTCTGTGTTTATGCCAATAAATATTTTCAGTGAATAGGTAGGCTATTGTATTCAATCAATTCTCTTCATCATCCTGGCCACATGGGGCAGCCGTTGCCTTGACTTTAATTGTGGTGAGTGCTTCGAGATGTATGGTGTTAATTAATTATACATTTTTATTTACTTTTTACTTTTACTTTTTAATCTTGTAGAGCCAGGAGGAATATTTCCTCTCTGACAGCCAAGATGGGTCAAAGCCTGTCTTCCTGTGCTTGTCAGTGGGTGCAGCTGTGTCAGTGCTCAGGGCAGGGCTTGCTTGAGGATGACGATGATGAGGATGCTAATAACTCCTCTCAGCAGCAGAGGGGTTATTAGCATCCTCATCCTCCCCAAGTTCAGGTTGGGTGGCGGCAGGTGGTATTGTGACGCATTTGGAAATTGCTGATATTTTGGCCTGGTTTGCACTTTTGTTTGCACAGGTTTGCACTTTGTTGACATTTGTCAGTCTTGGGTTTTCGTATCAACTTCATCCTCAACTCGGGTTACTGTCACTCAACCTGTCTCGTCTACTTCGCTCTATGTGTCTGTGTGTGAAGCATGGATAAGCCACGCCCTCGGTAGGAACACCAGACCAGAGCAGAGGAGAGTCGAATCATTGATCAGGACAGCGAAACACATACAAGACAATCACACTCTACTGAATTGACACGAGAGCATACAAATTACGTAAATTCCATAAATAAAATATTTTGTCCCTTTTTGGGGGGCGGGAAGTGTTGCTGGGGGGGGCAGCCCTTCGCCCCCCAAATGAATGGTAGGGGAAACACTGAAAAAAATCACAATGTATTCATACTATACATTATAAATCCAGTGCTTCTCCTACCATTCATTTATAATGTACAATATGTATATGATTTATAATGATTTATACTGATTTATAACATACAGTATGTATATGATTTATACTGATTTATAATGTACAGTATGTATATGATTGATAATGATTTATACTGATTTATAATGTACAGTATGTATATGATTGATAATGATTTATACTGATTTATAATGTACAGTATGTTTATGATTTATAATGATTTATACTGATTTATAATGTACAGTATGCATGTAATTTATAACGATTTATATTGATTAGTAATGCCCTCATGCCTTTCTGGATGTCTGCCTATCTCATTCACTCTTTCCCTCAGATACACACACACACACACACACACACACACACACACACACACACACACACACACACACACACACACACACACACACACACTTATGTTCCCCTTTGTCAGTTTCGAGCCACTCCCCCCACTGGCCAATAACCGGAGATCACAATCATTTGGCAATCAATAGATTTCCATTTCCAGTACAACCCAGTCAGTCTGCTGAACTCACTATTCCTCACTTAGTGCATCCACAAGTAAAGCACACAACGGATGTCCATTGAGTGGAGTTATCTCCACTCAATGGAAAACTGCATAATAAAGTGTTTAATGTCAACAACTAGAATCGAGATTCATAAAATATAAAAGCAACAAGCATGGCAAAGAGTTTCGACAACACATAACTTAAATCCTAGTGGTGAGCAATGTGAGTGACCAAACTGTCAGGATCTGTCAGAGACACATCATCTGAAACAGGAGGGGTTTTTTTTTGTGAGCACCTATTAATCTCACTCCATAAATCTGAATGCAGACATAACATTTATTGTGGCTTCTCCTGGAAACTATGACAGACTGCCATATTTGCTATAGTGCTCATTTCATTCGACCACAAAGAGCAATATGTTACAACTCTAACATTTCATAGAAAATATAGCAAGTGACAACATGTTGTTTGTCGATGTCGCCACAGCTATGCTGTAGTGATTATGCGTGGCAAAAGGCTGTTTGAGAATTCATGCATTTTCCCTGATACTGTCATTTTCCCCCAAAAATGATTTCTCAGCATTACAGCTTTATTTCTAATATTTATGGAAAAAAGAGCATATTTCCAGTAAATGTACTGTGCGTATGCAATGCAGCTAATCATGTGACCAGAGGGTCCTGATATTAGCTCAGTTCATGACCTTTTTACATTATAACATTCTTCCCCATGTAACTGAACTCTTGGGACTATGGAATAAAGACACTGAAGTTCAACGATCTGTGCTGTTATTTGGTTAACGGAATACACTTAACCATTTGTTACGACGCTAACAAGACATCACCCACCACATAATAAAAGCATGCCACAGTTATTATGCTGTCTGAGCATTCGTCGCAGAGGATTTGGTTTGATGGTTTTCAGTGGTTGTAGTGGTTCACCTGACAGAGCCTGAATCTGAGTTGGGACTGGACGTCCACTGCTGTTTAAAGATGGTGGTTCACATAAGCATAACATCAGATAAATACATACTGACGTCAAAGTCTTTAAGAACAAGACTTAATAATGATTAAAGCATTATGGAGCGATTAAGATACAGGATCATTTTTAATGCCGTTGCCTTCTTTCTTACAGGCATGTTGTGACTAATGTATGATTTGATCATAGTGAAGACTTGCTACTGCTCTCTCTGCTCTCCAACATAATACTTATTGATTTTGGTTGGTTCTTGCCCTCACTGCTACCTGAATCATTGTTGGATATTGATTCCACAACTAACTGACAATCCTTACCTTGATTTAAAACATTTGTACTTTTCGTTATGATTTTATCCTATATATCATGGTTATATCCCATGATAATGTCAGGACAGGGGACATGATTGGTAGTACAGTCAAACTAGGTCTACCGACCACCTCTATAAGACGACCCCCAGCTCACGACGACCGCTTTTTCAAGTCCCATTTTACTCCCCCTTAACATGCGCATTAAGTTTCCTGTATAAGACGCTCACCCATCCAACACAACCGCAACCAGCATGGCTGGAGACCGCCAGCAGTTTTTTTGCTCAGCCTTAAATGTAAACAGTGTATAGCAAGTGCTATAAAGTGGGATTATGAGAGAATACTTGCACAACTCTGCTGGGAGTTTCTCTGCGACACAACATCCCGACTTGTGCCAACGTTAAAGGAACATGCCTCGAAGTTCACCGAGGACCTCGGTAAAGCAACTTCAAAGCTTGTAAGAACTGGCCGGAGAGTTTCAAGAAACACCATAACATTGGTGCTAACACAATGGCGGGGGAGAGTGCCGGCTTCGACAACACCGCGGTCGAGGACTGGATGACAAAAATCCCCAAAATCCCGAGAAAGGCGAACAATGTAGCGGGGAAAGAAGGCAAACGATCGTCTGACCATCATGTCGTGCGCAAACATCTCTGGAGGAAAGAAGAAGCCAGTGATCATTGGCAAGTTGGCCCCTTCACGATGTTTTAAGAAAAAACACCATTAAAGTCTCGTCATAGCCAGTTCCCAGACCGGGGTGCCAAACATGCGGGTCACGGCTCCCCCGCGGGGTCGCGAGATGCCAATCCTGGGGTCGGGAGATGATTTCCAGAAATCAAATCAAATTTAAAAAAGATTAGAAATAGTTTATTTTAGCCATAATTGTTTGTTTATGTTTAAGGGAGTGTAACCATTAAAGTACAGAACTTGAACTTGGAAACTGTTTGGTCCCTGTTTTGATTTCTCTATAAGAAGACCACCTGTCTAATGTGGGCACTTTTCTTCAGTACCTTGAGTGGTCCTCTTAGACAGGTTTGACTGTAGTTGATTTGTTTGCGACACTGTATTTAAAGATGCCACCGATCATAATTCCATTAAGCAAACAGGAATCATGGAATTTCTTGTATTTTGACATAATCTATCCTGTGAAAAGAGCTTAGTTTAGACCACTCTGTCATAACCTGCCTGTGGAAAAGGATTTGAAATTGTTTGAATCATTCTGGCTTGGACTGGAAGAGGCGACTCACAAACTGGGACAAACCCACTGATCATGTCTAACTGTTTGAAAAAGATTAATTTAAGCTTGGATTCTTTGTTTTGTTCAAAGCCTGAATTTTATACTTGAATCAGCCATTTTTGTCATCTCATCTCATATCAAACCGTTTTCTGAGACGTGCTTGGTCTTATTTTTTACAAACTTAAATCTAGTAACATCAGTGTATTAGACCACAAAAATTAATTTTAGCTTCGCTTTTAGCTTCAGCTCAATTTTAGCAGGATTTGATGCTGGGTTAGAATATCAGTATGAGACATAGGTTGATCCTGATTCGCTCTGACCTTCCAGGGTCACTGAACATGTCCTTGTTTGTCAATCATGTCACTATTAAAGCGCTCAGAGAAATATATGATCTCACTGCATGAGTTGCACATAGTATTCATTGGAAATAACAAATTGGAGAGTTGTGTTCAGGCACAAATTTCACTGCTGAGCTGTTTGTGTAGTCCGTGTTAATTCACTGTTATGAGCATATAAAAAAACAAACTGCAGCTTTAGACACGAAAACAATACAGTCAAAGCAGCTGTAGAGTAAAATAAAACTATTTAAAATATCTAATTCGCCAAAACATAAAATAATGTGTCACCAAATATCCAATGAAGAAAATCACTGAACATTTACTTGATTTAAAGCTTGAATGATGGAAACATGGAAAAGAAATGTTCAATCATCATCAATGAGACAACTAGATAAATCAGATGTGGGTTTTCTTTGTCTAATTCTTTAAAAAAAAAAATTTTATGGATAATAAATAACAATCTGACGAATGTCTGTCTGCCTCTCATTAATCTAAACTGATGACATGAATATTATAAATTTGCATATTTACTTATTTATGTATTTGAAAGTCTTTACTACTTTACTCAACTGCAGCTTCCTTCTAGCGCAGACAAGCTCATATATTAAATTTCTGGCAACAAAGTGAAGTTCACTTGGAAAACATCTTGTCATTCAACTCTTTAAAAAAACACAAAGCACCAAAAATAAAACACTTCTCTACACAGGAAACTGTCATTTTCTGTTATACAATCCTGCAGCATAATCAAAAATAGAAGGCAGGATGTTGTTCTTTTACTACTACACTGACATGCACTGACAGCTTTTTTCCACTTCTACCAGACTGGAAAGACAAGCGCTCATAAACTGGGATGCAAATTACTAATAGTCACTCCTCTGTGCTTAATAAATGTGAGTGGCCGTGTTAAACTTCCTGGCTGCGGAACAGGCCAAAAGGGATCAGAGGACATTTGAGGAGATCTTACTGTGGCTGGGGAGAGCAGGAGAGAGGCAGGCAGGGAACCAGTGCAAGAGGGGACTCATCCTGAATGTGCACAACAGCCTCTGCTACAGCCCTGTTGCCTAGCAAGCATAAATATTTACTCTTTGCACCAAACTGCACAGTATTTTTTTCACATTCTTGAAAAGTGAAAACAATGAGACTCATAAATCTTAATTAATTGTGGCTGCTGAGGTCAATGCGTTAAAAAAAGAAAAAGAAAAAGAAAAACCCTATATGGATCTGATTGCATTAGACAGGCTGAATAACAGGCTCTGTCAGTCAATACGTCTGAGAAATGTCTGCTTGTATGCGACTGCTGGAGTCACCACAGGGTGTTTTACTTAAGCCCGCTTGTGCCCAGTGTTTTGTGGTGCGTCACCAGGGGGAATGGGTTTCATTTCCTGGGCAGAGCAGCCATCTGTTGACCCAGCGTCATGCCCACAGATGCCCACTCCAGCTGGAGGGGATTACTGATGAGATGTTCCAGCTTGGAACAACACTAGAGTGGGTATGAGGGAAGGGGAAGAACCACACCTAGAAATCTGACAGAGCCACTCCTGCACAGAGGAGTTACAAGGAAGCAGCAGGAATAAAACTGACAGGCAAGGAAATATAGGAAAGTCTGGCGTGGAGGGTTGTAAGCAGGTATAAGGTTGTTGTGTGACTGTATCTTTATACTCTAAATGATTTTATGACATCAGTGCTAACTAAAGGGTTGTTGGTCCAATCCAAGCTGATGTAACTCTTGGATGGCTGTTCAAAACTTTGAAGTTTAACTTGATAAATTAGGTGAGAGTGGATTTGTGCATACTGGTTTAGGCCCTGTTTACACGACAATGGTTTTGCTGAAAATGGAAGTTTTTCCTGTGTCTTTTTAAAAAAAGGTTGGAAATGCTCTAGTATGCATGCCAAGGCAGTAGTTGGCGGTGTAACCTTTCAAAAATCAACACCACAGAATAAGATCGCAGTAATGGTGCAGCAAATATACATTGGAGGTGCGTTAATAAACTCAGCAGAGTCTGCAGCACAAACACAACCAGACAATCCGACGTTGTGTTTTTGTTGTTGTTCTGCCCATAGTGTTCTGTCGATGCATGCAAATTAGGCTGGAACCACAATAGGCATGCGTGAAGCGGGGCTGTGTCGTCATTGTTTTCAGAAAGGGTTGCGTTTTGCCCGTCGGCACGGTGGTGTTTTCAAAAGATTACACTATGGAGCCCATTTTTGGTTTGTGTTTTCAGGCCCCGGAATCGGCGTTGTCGTGTAAACGAACTGCCAAAACTCAACAAAAGTTTACTGTTTTAGGGTAAAACCATTGTCGTGTAAACGGCCCCCCAAGTGTTGATATTTACGTAGTTAAAGAAATACTCCAGGACTGCATAGTAATTAGCCTCTTTAACACTGCCTGGTCAAGGCGGGACTGTTGCGCCTTCATTGCGCCTCTCCGTTCTGTATAGACATTACAAAGGCGTAATGGGGATCATGGTAGAAGTGGTAATAGAGCAGAATCAGAGCAAGCTGGCAATGCGGTAGGACATGAGGCTGGTGTGATGCTTTAACAATGCGTTATGTGTGTGAGGCCCAACCAAAATATTTAAAAAGCAGCTGGTAGCTGTTAGAAGCTGTAGCAAAGAAGAAGAAAAATGTCGACCAAAAATGTCTGTAAACTGGGGAGACTGCCTGAAGTCCGGGAGTTCGTCACCCCTGGAGTTGACGACGAGATCAACAACCACGTAACAGGGAAGTTAAATGATGCGATATATATTGTATGTAAAACGTCACACTTGGCATTAACGCTGCTATGTTACACGTCGAGACTCTTTAGCTTGTGGAACACCATCTTGCTGGAGCTGTCATTGTTTTGTTCACTGTAAACAAACAGAGAAGGGTCTTCATTGCAGCGCCGTTGCACGATTCCTGTGTGGAAAGGTCTTCAAATCAGTTCATGTTTCATACTTCAGTGTTACTGCTGTAGTTCACTTTCCTGTGCAGGAATGATGATTTGTCTTCAGGCTGTTAGAATATACTTTAAACAGATACACAAGTTTTTCCCCCCCAGTACGCCTTCACTGCGTAACGGCATTGAAGCAGACTGTGTAAAAGGGGCGACTGTTAAAGATCTGAGATCTCGCTTCGACAGCCAGTCTACAGTTTACAACTTCCTGGGAAAATATGACAACAGATTTGTCACAGAGTGGAATGAGTTGGCTTTTGTCACATTTTGTTATTTGCCAACTCTCTGTCCCATATAGAAGAAGTGGACTAATCAGGGTGCTATATAAGCAGATCTGATTTTGAGGTCTTCAGAAAGTCTTGCATTGTGCGTCCAAAGTCAGCACTGGTTTGTCTTTTGGGGTGCCAAAAAGCTATGGCTAATGTTTGATTAGGTTTAGCCACAAAAACAACATGGTTAGTTTTAGGGAATGATCATGCCTGTGGTTACAATCACTACCTCCTTAAGATTGGGGGTTCTACCTTAAAAAAAAAAGAAAAACCATGGTCAACGTTGGTTGGAAGGTCTGATGTCTTGTTTACCTCCATTCACTTTCATCTCTGATCTCCTCTCTATGCAGACATCGTGGCTCTATAATAATGCCGTCCTATTTCCTCCTTTGCTCCCATCGAAATCACTCTTTTTTGCTGAGGGTTCTTTCACTTGGACATACAGTAAACAGATGCTGTTTGGGAGTTGCCAAACCAACAGGGAATAAAATACTAAGGATAACTGATTACAGTTACTGATGAAACTGGAAAGGCGGGATGAAAACTGTGCTTCATTACATCGTGTTTGGAAGCATTGTTCCATTTTAAAATGATGTGATATGAATCCACCTCATCCCGGCTCCTTGTCACGGACATCAATGAGATCCTGACTGCAGCTGAATGTCAGTCCAGTTAACATCATGGTTAGGGCAAAGTGGAGCTTGTCTTTCAAGATTACAACAATGTCCCAAATGAAACATTTCAGTGCCGACACAGCATATATCTTGAGGCCATTAAACTGCACACAACTCATGTTAGGGATTTTTCCAGTGTGTGTGTTTTTTGTTTCTTTTGCCTGAGTATCAAATAAGAAGAGAGTAGACAGATCTTATCTTTGTGGTATGACTTGCTGATTTTGTCTAACGATATGTGCCGTGACTTAAATATCATGTCTTCTGTAATTTTAACAATGCAGAATTCAAACATATAAGGAGGCTTAAAAAAAAAAACAGCCAAACTCTCTGGTAAAATTTTAAAGTCCATCCCTTGAATGACTGTGTAAAAAAAAACACGCCATGGAAATTTCTGGCCCATTTCAGCATATTATACCGCCAAGCCCCACTTTAACAGCAATGACAAGCTGCACGCTCTTCCCCCAAATCAGCCCTTTGAGGTCATATCATCTGAGGAGATGAGACAAAGGCTGAGTCTCCCACAGCCATGCAACACACCCCTGACTGCAGCCTGAGCTCCAACAATGAAAACTGGAAGGCAGGCATTTCAGACACACACACACACACTAAGAGAAGGAGAGGGTGTGGGAGAGCTCTGCAGTTGTAACACATGCCAACAACCAGCTAGCTGGCTGTGTAACACCAACCTGCCCTGAATCCAGAATCCACCCTTGATACTCTAACAGGAGTCTGAATCGTTCTCCCTCTTGTGATGCAGGACCACAAACGCCCCACTTGCAGCTCAACACAAATGGGCGTGTATGTCCCCCATCTGCACCAGCCTGCAACATGTAGGCGTCTGTAGTCTGCAGGGGACACATTTCATTCTGAACAGTAATATTAATAAGGGCCCCTGCAGTCAATCATGAGCTGATGAACAATAGCTGGGAAATATTTTTACACTGTTCTCTCCTGTCTATTTGGTGTATAGGCCTACTGTAGCATCATTGGGACAGGCCTAATTTTAAGATGCCTCTAAAAAGATTGGGCACAAAGGCTGAGAGAAAATGAAACGTCACTGCTGAGTGGCCTCAATTAGGCCAGAAATGGTTGATCACTAAATGGCTAAAAACGTGATTTCCATCGCTTCATGCGCACTGAAAATATTTTTCTTTCCAAAATCCACAGGGAATTAATGCATAGCAGATTAATGCAATACTGTACAGAAATATGCTAACAAACTACATTAAATATACCATTAAGCAGGCCTATGCACTCAGAAACCACAGCTATGCGCTTTCCCTGCACTGCAGACACACCACGGTGGGGTTTTTTTTTTTATGGGCGAGCCGGCTCCACGCGCATGGATCCCTCAACAAAGAAGATGCAGGACACCTTTAAGAAAACGCCTCGTTTCCCTGCCTGGCCGTCACTATGGCAGCCAGTCGTGTCATTTCACGGTGCGTATTTTTTCCATTCCTGCATAACTCTGACAATAAAAGGACAAATTTCCAGCGCCGAGCCGTGATGATGAAAACCCCTTTCTGATCCATCCTGTTATAAACGGCAGCCGAACACTGATGCGGTGATTTGCACCACCACGCATCAAAGTTCCCGCAGCCGCTGAAGCGTTAATAACTCTTCATACTCACTGTGATTTTGGGGATGTTCTTTTTTCCTTGATAAGACATTTTCCGTGCGATTCCACCTGACAAATCAAGCGTTGATAAAAAACGGTATTCCCTCTTTCCGGATGCTGCAGCGACCCTCGTCTGGATGGAAGCTTCGGGGAATGGTCGCCCCTCTGTCAGTGCGATGTAAAGTGCCTCCCAGAGCGCGTCTGCGGCTCAGTCACCCGGCCCCTCCCTCAAAAGTGAACAGACGCAATGCTGACCACTAGAGGGCGCAGTGGAGCAGCGCCTGCAGCCTGCAGCCTGCAGCCTGCACCCACCCAGCTGTCTGCATTACTGAGCTGTCAGACATTTTTATTACGCATATTAACTACAGCATATGATATATCACACAAACATGAGTCAGGATTGACCTGCAGTTTTTGTTGCCTTAAAACCAGATTAATCCTCACAAGATGGTTTATAATTCACCGCTATTATCTAATCTGTATCAGTGCATTAATGCCACTGGGGATCATTTTTCAAAATAAAAGGCTACCAAGTGATTGATTTGAAGATAATGTGTAACACTGTATAACTAATAATAAGAAGGGGGAAAAAAATATGAATTCCTGCAGGATATAAATCAGCATCTATGCGCTCATTTATTGGCATCCTCATCTTCACCATTAAGGGCTGAAATTCTCTGGCTCCTTTCAAAATCCCGTCCCGCCATTAAATATTTATTAACCAAAAGAGACATTAAATTAATAGACTTTTAAAATGCTGCCAATTGCAAAAAATAAATTCATTGGAATGTTGATACGAAGAAGGATAGTATATGAAAAAAATGTAGTTTTTAGTTTTTAGTTGAACAAGAGACATTCTATGAATATCTCCTATTCGTATAGGTTATGAGCGTAAATCTTTATCAGTTATTATGGATTTTTTTTTATTTGTTTCCATGAAAACAGAGGAAGCTCAAAATGGTGGAGCAGCTGTCAAAGAGCCTGCCCAAAAATTTACAGACATGTGTATTCACCACAACACACACACACACACACACACACACACACCCTCTCTCCACATGCCCCCACCCAGACATGTGTCTCTTTTGTTTGGACCTAAAGTGGATCCCCCCCCCCCTCACTCCACCAGTCATTTCCTTGGTTCCCCTCCTCAGCACTAATGCACCCATAATGAGGAATGACTGAGGGTGTGCCTGTACACACACACACACACACACACACACAATAATTACATTTGTGACTATCCTATGATGAATATCTCATCTTTTTAAGCCTAAACAAGACATTTATTGTAAACATTTTTAAATAAATTGCTCTGCAAATTTTAGAGGAAAAACATTCACTGTATCAAGATGCAGGAAAATCTGAAATCTCTCAAATTAGCATTTGTCCAATAGAGATGTAATTATGTCACTTAGTTACATTCTGAATGTAGAATTATACATTAACACTCCTGTTAATATTCCCTCTGTCAGATATCTTCATAATGTAGGTGTAAAGACTTAGAGCGAATCAAAAAGAGAATAATTTTATATTTTGAATGATTTTAAAGTTTCATTACATCAAATATCAATTCTTTTGCATATTTGTGTACATGACAAATTGTGAAGTTAAATACGTCGCTTTACCTGCATATTTCCAAATCCCTACTCTTTTAAACATTTACAAGTATCTCACCTTGACCTTTTCTCAACATTCACATATATGTATGCTTTAAACATTTTTTCAATAGCCACTGATTTTTCTCCTGCCTTTTGCTGCAGGAGGACACAGCGACTGGATGCTGACATGTCCTTTCATGGCAGACAGTGAGGCATTAGCTCAGCGGTCCAAGGAAAATGGAGAACGCATCAACATGCAGACCACATTAACTAGATGACACTGACAGACAGACTGCACTCAGACAGACCGAGGATGCAGAAAAGACTGTCAATCATCAAAGCTGCAGTGGCAGATAAAGCACCTCGATGGCCTCAAATGGACCACAGAACTGATAAATGTTCCCTTAATACCTAACAATCATATTAAATCACATCAATAGCCTGTAGGCTTGCACGTTAGAATGTTTATGTTTACTGCCTATGTGTGATACCTTCATACCAAAGCCTACCAGAGAATTTAATGCAACACTGGTGAGTGCATCTTACTTTCAATGATGTTTTTCAGAGGATGTTTCAAATGTCGTGCTGAGGAGGATTCATTTGTGAAGCACAAGAACTGCACAGAGTCAGGGCTTTTTTTTACTCCTCTGATATTATCTAGTACAGACTGGATGATAGAGATTGATGATGACAAGTAGAAAAAATGTCTGTTTATGATGTTTGACAATCAAATACACCAGTTCTTTTTTTTTAACTCCAATGAATTCAGAGTGTATTGAGTTTATAATGCTGTAGTTCCATTTATTGTTAAGGTTTGTGCATGGTTATTTTATTTCATTTTATTGGCAAAAATATATAGATATTTAATACGATTGTGTTAGATAAGTCCTGACTCTGTCGGCTCTGTTGCCCGATGTGATCAAACGGTTTCCAAATAAAGCAAATAAAAATATGCATACAGCCTAGCTGTCTGTTAACTTCTGCTGAATCATCTGGTCCCACAGGAGGTGCAATATTGCAGTTCAGTATCAGGCCACATGATGGGAAGCTGGCTTCACCGCCATATACTGAGGAAGTCTATTGCACATAAACACGAGAGGAAATCACCATAAAAGATTATATTTAGGATTCAGGAGAGCAAGCAAGAGAGAGTAAGCCAATATATTATTAGGATGATGTGAGGATTCGGGGTAGTTAGGGTGCTTGCAGCAGCGTAAATTATAAAGGTGAGAGTTCAAACACATGCGTAATGTGAACAGACATTAAGAGATGGTCAGTCTTGCCATTAGATTTTAGCTCAAGAATCGAAATAATCAAAATGAACATCCTCCCGTATAGCTGCTGTCTTTTTACAATCCCTCCCTACTAAAATTTTGGGTAGGATGATTTCTAGATTCATATGGAGAGGTATAAAAAAAAAAAACATGTATAAAAAATTCTACATTACAACTGGCAAAAGATAACCTTGGGTGGTTTGGCATTCCCGAATTTAAGAAATGACTATCGGGCAGCACAACTCGGACCATTAATCAAAAGGTGTGACAAAGATTAGAATGCCAAGTGGAAAGATATTGAGAGGACTGTAGCAGACATTCAGTCCAGTCACTCGCTGGTAATATGAAACAAGCAAAGGCATTAAATGACTCAACAGGCCCAATAAGTTCCAACACACTGAATATATGGTTTGATCTAATTACAAATTAGAGAAGGAGGTAAAAATGTTGAGTTGGTTCTCCTGTGATGATAGGTTTAAGAAATGGGGAGAGAAAAGGAATCACAGCAATATGTACAATAAGGAAAAGTGGAAATGTGACAAGTTTTAAGGACATTAAAGGCAGATATGGATTAGAAAATGTAGATTTTTTTTTAGATATTTACATTTGAGGTATTACTTTATAAAGGAAATACAGGAACCAAAAATCTTGTGGTTGATGTAATAGTACAGACATATCAGTGGGTCAAGATTCAAGGCAATTTCGGTATTATATATGAATATTATACATTTGTTTATTTATGTATTTTCTCTGTCAGCTTTATTGTAAAAAAAAGAAAAGAAAAGTAAGTTATAATCTTGCTGATTATACATATAAAAAATACTTAAATAAATATTAAAGTTGTTTTTTTTTAAACAACGTAATGTAACTTTAGCAATGCTCACAAATAAACGTACTATTTTGTGGCTCCAGTGCTGCTGCTGAATGTCCAAGGAATAAATGTTAGGAGACAACAAAAGATCTGCCACCACAGCCGAAACAGCAAAGTCTAGTTTGACTTTTTTTTTTAATGTGATTAGACTTTGGATCAAGCAGTATTTAAGTTGTAGAAGCAATAAACATCACAGCGCAATATGACATATACCCAAGGGCTACAAATACATTTGAATCTAAGTTCTAAACTAATGTGCGCCTTATTTCTCCATATGTAGGACATTATAGAATCAGCTGCCAAAATCATAACAGCTTCTATATCAGCAGTGCTGAAGTGTTGCTTTACATAGACGTTAAAAGAACCAGATGCTGCAGTTCATGAGTCTCCTAATGAAATAAATGAACAGCGCCATCAAAACAAGGTGACCACAGTAAAGGAAAAGAGAATTTTACTGATTAGTTTTAAATTTAAAGATATGACAATGTGTTGTCAGGGTTATCCTCTGAGGCAATAGATCACTGAACATGACCACAGCAAACACAATCGCAGCTGCTGCTGATTTCAGGTCAGATTTAGTAGTGAGGCCGACGCATCACACCAGGCAATTACGTGTTTTTAGATTTCATCGCACAGTCAACTATGACATTTTGTATTACATCGGCTCATTACATCATGTTTAACTCTTTCCTATCCTTTATAAAAAAAATCAATAAGCTCCATTCAGGCTTTATAGGAGTGTGTGTGCAAAAATGTAGCCAGCTCTGTAAAGAGTGTGTCATCCTCACTTTGTCTGAAGGGTGTCTCCCATCTCTGAGCCACAGTTACGAGGGTATTTGTGTGTGTTTGTGTGTGAGAGAGTGTGTCTGTATAGGTGTGTGTGTGTGAGAGTGTGTCTGTGGGTGAGTGCGTTTCAGGACTATAGCTCTCAATCAATAGGCTTAGAGTACATGGGCTCAATTTGTCCATTTTTTGTGAAATATGGTAAATCCTAAATATTAAATGTCGTCAGTGTTTCACGGACTGATTATTTATTGAAATATAATCAAATCACAGTCTTACCCCGACGTGATTTTGCTTCCTAAACCTGAACGCAGACGGGAATCTGATTCGTGCAGCTTTTGAAGAAAAGGTAATGCTCATTTTTCTCAGCAGCATTTTACGTGCAACGCCTCTAACACACTTAAACGTGATATGATATCACCTACCTCATGCATGCACATGCTATAACAACAAAATATAAACCAGGAGGTGGTTGTCATACAGTTCT
Source organism: Chaunax sp. Z400 (assembly GCA_037577475.1). Lineage (NCBI taxonomy): Eukaryota > Metazoa > Chordata > Actinopteri > Lophiiformes > Chaunacidae > Chaunax > Chaunax sp. Z400. The sequence continues at coordinate 18,900,584 of CM075201.1, forward strand.
GGCTTGCATCCAGCTTGTCTGTCTCATAGACCTACAGTTCTGACACAGAAACAGCAGGTCAGTGTGTTAGACTGCTGCATCACTTGTTGCAGTTTCAGTGTTTATGATCACTATGGTTTCACTGATGTCTGCAGTGGTCCCCGTTGCAATGGCAGAACTTTACACTGTCCAGCTTAAAGCTTTCCTTGCTCTCTTTTTTTTTTATTGCCTTCATGCATTGGCTGAATTTCCTAGGTTTTAAAATTTTGTAGACTGAACATTGTTGAAAAATGTTGGCAGTGGATGGTGAGTCTCTCATTTTCCAGCCTTATTGGCAGGAACCTGCACCACCCTCCTCTCCTGAGAGATTATTTTACAAACTCATTTAGTTTGCTGACAAATTGACTTTGCTCATGACGGTTAAATAGGCCCACTACGCTTCATGCTCATTGGAGTTCTATGAGATACATTATAGACTGCTGCTGTATCCATTCTTCAGTGATTTTAAAATGATCTAATTTTATTAGAGACTAATATTCTCCAATAAACCCCAGTCCGTCGTAACGTTGCGGCTGTGTGATCATCTGTTACCAAGAACACTGAGTTTATTGAAGGCTTTGAATACTGTAGCTGGATGAAGTACAGAATTGTATTAAGGTGTGGCCCTCAATGAGGTCATGTATGAGTCAGTCAATGAACTAATTATTACAATTTCATTTCTTTCTTTCTTTTTTTTTTACATCTTATTGTCTAATTATACTAATAGAATATTTTCTAATATTAAATATCACTTTAAAACAGCACAGGACGGATTCCAGTAGAGAGTGAAACAAACACGCACAGCAGTAACACAGTGTAGAAACCACAGGCTGCATCAGTCCAGTACTGAAGTCTTACCTTCTCATCTCCCAGGTTCTGCAGCACCTCTTTGCCGCTCCGGGTTCGGATCTCTACCCGCTCTCTCTGTGTTCTTGCCTGAGGACTTTCCACACCAGGGCAGCTCTTGTTGTCACTCGCCGGGCTCCTCGGCTCCTGACCGGTGTCACGTTTGGCGGTCCTCGGGGTGCGGGAGCCCCTCTGGCCGACGCTCAGAGCATCGAAGTCTATGGTTTTACTGTCAAACGCGCCCTCCACGCTGCAAAACAAGCCGCCGTATTTCTGCCGGGGCACCTGGTCGGCTGTACCGGGTCGGGCGAGGTAAACCGGCAGGTCGTCCTCTGCCTTGTCCCGGTTTCCCCGTCGCTCTGCCATGGTGGAGCTGCACAAGTGACCGAGACAGATAAACTGGTACTGAAGTGGTGTGTGTGTGTGTGTGTGTGTGTGTGTGTGTGTGTGTGTGTGTGTGTGTGTGTGTGTGTGTGTGTGTGTGTGTGTGTGTGTTGTGCTTTTAGGAAACCTGAGCAGACAGTCAGGCAAGAGTCCAAAAGTAACACCATGGTGGCAGGTTTCTCTCAGTTTTAATATGGCTTTATTTAAGGATGATTGTGGACTTTGTAAAGGCTGTGTGATCACAAACGTTTGTTTGTTTGTTTGTTTGTTTGTTTATTTGTCGGTTTGTTTATCCGCAATATATCTTGGACAGCCTTTTGATTACATTTTGCGTAGGGGTGGATGTTGGGACAAGGAGAAGTTCATTACGTTTTGAGGCGGATGAGGATTTTGGATCACTTTTTCACTTTCTCCAGTATTGCATGATAGGGCTTTTTTTATTTATTTTTTTTATTTTGGCATCATGAAAAATAATAATAGGCCAATCAATATAAAAATACCCAGCATGGACAACTCATGATGTTCCACCAGTATATAATTAGGTCCAGATCCTTATCATAATCCAGATCATGGGTAACATTTTTCAGGTTTTTAGTGACAATGACGTTAGTATGATACTGGTATGAGCTGCTCATCGCAGGTTTTGGAAACACAAAAACATGTGGCCTGGTGAGCAAGGGGCCCTTTCACATGGGCATAGACTGTTAAGACTGTAAGACCATCTCTATGTATGTAAATATATAGTGCAAAAAAAAAGGTAATAAATATGAATTTATTTATTGTGACCATAGAACACTTTATGTTTTATGTTTCTTTAGCTGGATATAAAAGTACATTTTGCATTCTCCCTTAAAGCTCCCTATTCAAAAGGTGTGACATGATATTAAGTAAGAGAACAGAGGTTCACACTCAGCAGGTAACGTTTCCAAAGAGCAGGTGGAGCTGTTCACCTGTTCACCAGGTGCAGGTACCACATTTCAATTCAAAGCAGCTGATGTGTCTTAATGCTCGTCAGGGCCTTCATCAGTGACAGCCCCCTGGGTGACCACTCAGGTCAGCACAAATGAGACAGGATCGGGTCAGCAGTGATGGCTCTCAGACAGCAGGCCTGCTGAGTCGAGAGGACTATGCAACGACCGTATATCAGCATGTTTCACAGATCTGAGTGGGGTAGAACGTTCATGGAGACTTCTTCCGGTGACACAATCCCAGTCACGTTGCCCCAGCCGTGGCAATCTTGCAGATCCGCCCTGGTTTTAGTGCCTTTTTTTTCTAAGGTTGGGTTAGTTTAAGAGACTTTTGGTTTGGGATTAGTCGGATAAAGGCATCATGACCGTTTCTCTAAAGACTATTTATAAAAGTCATACAAGTGTGACCAAACTGTCCTACATATAAAGATGTTCAACCAGTTTTAAAAGCCTCGTTTGCAGGATGACTATGGTTTTATTGTGAGGTTGAGGTTTGGTGGAAATGCATGGGAGAGAAAAGAGAAAGGATGATCAAGCACTATATTCTGAAGAGGTGGCTGAGTTGAGATTTTTTATCAGGGGGGGATGAAGCTGTGAAAAATGAAAAATGAAAAGCGCCTCCATTTCCACACATTCCTTGCGGCTCTGTTGGCATCTAGTGCAGCAACTTGTCAGGCCGGCAGATATGTGCATGAATGTGATTAAAGCGTCGAGGTTTGCAGAGATGCCAAGAAACCACTAAAATGATTGGGTCTCTGCAATTTGCTGCTGTCTGTCCTCTCCTCATGGCCTCCACTAGGTTATGTTCAGACAGTAAATCATGCTGAGAGAAGAGGGACACTGTCACCAACCAGTTCAGATGACTTGAGAAGAATAACGTATTATGTGAGAGGAGGACAGAACTCAAACACTAGTGCATATATTTGAAGTAAAGTGTTTCACTGTGGTCTGTGCAGAGTGACTGACTGGGAGGTAGTAGAGCCATCAGTTACACTGACTGGTTTTAAATATCATGAAAGCTGCAAAGCATAAGAACAAAACATCCATCCATTTCCTTAGCCGCTTATCCTGTGTAGGGTTGCATGGGGGCTGGAGCCTATCCCAGCTGACTTTGGGCGAGAGGCGGGGTACAACCCTGGACAAATCGCCAGTTCATCACAGGGCTACATATTAAGACTAACAACCATTTACACTCACATTTCACACCTACGGGCAATTTAGAGTCGCCAATTCACCTCTACTGCATGTTTTTGGTGGCGGGAGGAAGCCGGAGAACCTCGAGGGAACCCACACAGACACAGGGAGAACATGGGAACTCCACACAGAAAAGTCCCAGGTCCTCACAAAATATTCAACCAGGATACTTCGACATGTAGACTGCAGGGGCTGGGGATCGAACCGCCGACCTTCCGATGGGTAGACGACCGCTCTATAAACCCTTTGACCACAAAAACATAAAACTCCTTCACAGTAGATGGCCTGTCTCGTGTTTTCCACCAAATTGCACTTTTTGAATGACATGCACAAAAACTTTGACAGTGTTTGGCGTTTGGTCAAGAAGCTTCGAGACAGGATATCGCCCAGACTTAATGAGGCTCTTAAAATAATGACTGGAGACTATTCCCCATCTTCGTATTAAAAATGTATGTAAGGTAGGTAGTAAAATTAATACACCATCCTCGGTTCTCGTGTTCCCACTGGTTTAAATACATCTCCATCCCAGCATAATCAAAAGACAGCAGGAAAGACAGTTTGGCACAATTTATGTCGAGTGCCTTTCATGGATTTGGCACAAAAGGCCTCACGGCAAGTAAGACCCTTGAAGATGTGGGTAAGTGGGCCAGCGCTCCACAGGCAAGTCAGTGGACATTATTTCAAAGGGGAAATGATCATACGTGATGTCTGACTTCAAATGTATTTTCTCACCTTTATGAAATAAAATAAGTTGAAAATTTAAAATTGCAACAAAATAACAGTCCTTAGATGTTATGTCCTAACCCTGTATGTTATTTTCTATGTGTGTCAGTATAACTGAGCCACAGCTCAAAGCCTATTTCCTCCTTCCTGACATTAACAGAGCAAAACTACATTAGCTGGGAGAGCTGATGGCAGATGCTGACAGACTGATAGGTGCAATACAAACAAAATGCTCAATTAAATCCTGTTTACAAGGTTCGTTTCTGAGCTTAGAAACAGTCGATGAAAAAATAAAAATCCATGGCTCTGAGCACTTTAATTCCCTAACTGTCAAGAAAAGAAAAGAAAATGCACATCCACAGCTCCATGACAACTGGAAAACACCGTCCCCTCCAGGAGCACTGAGTGATACATGGTGTGAATGTTTTCTCAGATTAGGTCATGATTAAGAACTGATGGCAAAAACAAAATGCTAGCACTAAATGGATGGATAACAAAAAAAGGACAAGTTAAACATGAAAATGTTCCATCTGCATCTTCAACATTTTAAATAAACTGTTTCTGAGAAACGGATAAAGGAGTAAAATTCTAGACATCTCAAAATTGTGTGAACGTGTAAGAAAAATATGAGGAGGGTGTGAATTTGCTCAACAAACATGCCTGTGTTAAAAGAAGACAATTCATCCATTGTGGTCAAAGGTCATGATATTTTTTTTTTAATTTTTGTTCCAGCATCTCTCTTTTTTTCCAGTTTATTTAATAATCTAGACAGAGAAGTGAGAGGAGGGGTTAAATTCTGGTTGGAAGACAGACGGGGTGAAGATTTTTTTTTTAAAAATCCTCTTTGAAACAAAAACAAAATATACATATATTTAAATATATATACATTACATTATAATATTAACTGCCTGAAAAAAAATAATGGTGGAATTAAGGGGTGAAAGTGCATTTAAGGCAACTGCTAGTTAGCTGAGTTTGCACAGAAATAGTCTCAGTCATTCCCCTTGGTAATGTGGATGAGGTGGGTCGTAGCAACTGTCTGCAATGTAATGAGATGCCTAGATACCCCGGACCTGTGAATGGAGCCGGCGGGGTGGAGTGATGGCAGATACGTTAGGAACACGTACGGTCAACTCGTGAATATTGCAGGGACTGTGCCTGATAAGAGGGAGGTGGAGCAGGTGGAGTGTTGCATTCACTTTCTCCTGTTTCATTTTGTGGGAGTGGATGCCTGAATAAGTAAGTCATGTTTAATAAAAGACGGTGGTTAGTATCAAAGACATTTTGGTTAGTAAAAAAAAAAAGGGGGGAGTCGAAAGAGAACCTGTAGAGTTCATAATGTTTTTCATTTGAAATTCGACAATTAGGCTTTTGTCCCATTTTTTTGACGAGCACCGATCAGCTTACTGTTACACTTGAATTTAATGAGACCAATTATCCAAACAGAGTTGATGAGGACAATTTGCAAGTTTGTTTCAAGATCATGTTCCTTTACAGGAAGCGTCGGAAGTTGGTCTGGTGAAACCAGCAGCCCCTGCTGGCCATTTACAGCATCACACCTCAGACACAGGAGAAGAAGAAATGAAGTGTTGTGTGTGATCGTGGGTAGAAAACAAGGGAAAGAGGAGGCAAGTGTTTCATTGTTCCACATTCATGTTCCAATAACTTTTCAGATATAATTTTCAAGGACATAAAGTTCATCTTCGCAGTCTTCACCACAGTCAAACAGAGCAATTTATACCCTTCATACACAACTGTTCAAGCTGCTTCATAGAGAAAAAGAGAGTGCATCTATTCACAAAAATAAAAAGGGGAAACTGCATGAAATAGTTCAGACTCATGTACATATCGACAAATGTGTATTTTGTTCTCAGTGGAAATCTTGGGACGCAGTATCTGAGTGGTAGGAGCTGTAAAAAAGAAAGAAAGACAACCAGAGAGTCAATCTCTTACAGTCTGCTGGTTTTTAAGACAAATTAAGATGCGGTTTGACAGTCCGTAGTTTTTCTGTGAAGATCCAGTTTGAGAGGAGCTGGATCAGAGAGTGTCATTTCCCTCATAATCTCTTCTTTCCCTTTAGTTTCAATCCCTCTCCACTAAAGCGTGTCCGGCAAAGACGTGTCAACCTGAGCGTCCTTTAGTGTCCGTACACACCAGTCTCTGTGGTGCACTTATGTTCTTTTTTGCAGGTATAACCATCTGGAGAGTCCAAGCAGTCTTGGGAGGAGCGAGGGCAAGCCAGTCGCTGACACGCTATATCCCGGGTTTTCATTGTTATAATGTGACTTGAAACACTCACGGACCCTGAGTTGACTCACTTCTACTCACCAATCGTGAGGAATGTCCTTTCGGGATTTGAAAGGAAAGGAAAGAGAAAAAGAGGAGAAGTTGCGGTCTGGCTATTTGTTTGCCTCGTTGTCTATGAGTTTCTGTCTGTTTATATGCCCACTGTGGATAAATGGAGATGAGTGACATACAGTATTATTACCCTGCATGGCAGAGAGAACATTTCCCAGGCTTTGGTTTGGATTTGTCAAAGCATGTGTGTGTACATGTGAGTTTGCATACACGTGTGTCCGTAAACTGTATAGATGCATGTGCGAGTGTGCGTGTGGATGTCTGTGTAAGTCAGTGTAAGACAGTAACCCTGGGTGTTCAGACAATTCATGTCCAACACATAAAGAAAACTCTGAGTTGTGAACGTCCACGGCTGACAAGTGACACAGCCACCTATGATGAGAGCAGCCACGGATGTTATGACACTCGCAGCCACTGCTGCTGCGCACCGTGTTCCACCCTTGTCCAGAAAATAAATAACACTGCGGTCACAAACAAGATCTCCAAGCTGACACAGCACCTGATGGACAGAGAGAGAGAGAAGGGCCATAAAGAATAAGAGGAGTCAAAAGTACTGCGTGTCAACACACATTCAACATACGCTGCATATTTTATAACATCTAGAAGTCAATATTACTGTTTGTTTTTTCCATTATCAATATTTCATTGGTTTTATGATAGATGAAACATGCAAATATGTCAATAACAAGTGACAATATATGACATATAAAAAAATAATATGAGATAGAAAAGAAAATTAAATAAAGCCATGATCACAATAAAAATAAAGACACAAAAACATATTTAATAAATATATAAATAAGAACAAAAATATATCAGTGATGTCTGCAGCATTGCCATTATTCCAATAAAGTGAACACTTCATTTATTCACATTCTTTGTAGTATTTTCTATTTTTTATCCTATTTTTTTTAGATTTTAGCAGTATTTCAGCAAATCAGTCAGAAGTCGAGACCCTCTAAAACATCTGAAAGTAATGCCAACAATCTAAGCAGAGCGTTAAAGTATATTGTATTTGTAGTATTCCACTGTGTTTTCATAATTTACAGTCTTACATTCCTCAGTAGGGACATTAAAGAATGTATTTTACATTTTACACTTTACCACAGTGTAAAATACTCTGTGCTATGACTAAAATCTTACTTAAGTAAAAGCAAAAATATGGGTACTTAAAGTAAAAATTGTACTTTAACTATACCTAAATTAAAAGTGCTCCTAGTGCAAAATGGCTCATTTGAGTGCAAAATATATACAGTATAAGTGATGCATTAATAAGTAAGCATCACCATGTTGCAGCTAATTTCATCTACTTTTTACACTGCTGGGTGGCTTCATCTATAACAATATGTCATAAAGTACTGGTTGATTCATAATTAGTGTTTTAGCTTCCTTGAGCTCAATATCTTGGTTTTAGTCATGCAACATGTTTCGGTTAGGCAGGCAGCTGTTTTGACTGGACGCTAAAGCAGACAGAAGTTAGCGGCTAGCTGGTAAACATAATGGAGAATTAGCAGCAAAAGCACAAGTTGTTTTTCTGAGAAGTTGGCAGAGAGCTAAACAGAACTGAATCTTAACATCCTTCAGGTGCAAGAAACACACAGAACTCCTAAGCCGCTGGATGTGTAAAAAAAAAAAAGAAGAAAAAAGCAATTGTCTGCAAACATGCTGGCAGTAATAACAACTTCATTAGGTGATAATGTTTGTTGTGCTGCCCCCAAGTGGCTGGAAAAGAAAAACGCAGGTTCAGGTTCAGAGGTAAGAGCTGGGATTTTTACGTTACAAAAAAATACAGGAAAAAAAAAGACCATTTAAAAACATATGCATAATTTAAAAACCATGTATGGAAACAACAAACAAATACACAAGTGATGTTGATGGTAACTGGAAAGATTCAAAGACAAAGAAGGCATGACAGCTGAATATTTCTAAGTGAAGGCAAAGGAAAGTGTCTCACTACACAAGGAATGTATACTGAGCAGACAAGGGTCAAATAACTTTTCCTGCACCACCCAGTGGCCACATTATGGAGTAAAATTACAACATCTTTAAATGTTTTAAGTGTGAGGGTTTCATTTCAAGGGCATGATAAGTCAGTACCAAACTAGATCACTTTAAAACTATCTTACAAAATAACTTTAAGTTCCCTGCTGTTACTCTGATGGTCACAGACTCATAGCTGCACAAAGCCAAATCACTTGCTGTGCAGGATCTGCTTTAATAGAAAAATATTTGACCGGGGTGTCGCAAGAGAGACGGTTTCTACTATGAAAGCTATCGCGACTCACCTCTGCTACAGGACACGCCAAAGACTTCAAGGCCAAAGGATAAAGGCGAGAGAAAAGAACAAGAACAGAAACAAAAACTGGAGAAAGAAAGAAGGAGTTGAAGGAGAGACACAGAAAGAGAGAGAATTAGAAGAGCACTCAAGATATGTTAGTAACAGGAGAGAGAGAAACGCTGGTTCACTGTACAGGGAAACTGGAACAGTACCCATGAAAACACACTTATATAGATAGAACGTGGAAGTTGCACTTTGAGCGAGAAGTGTGAGGAGAATTATTCCAGACACATTAATGTGTCCCAATTCAGGGGCCGCATCCTTCGAAGGACCCGGTCTACAAAGTCCTGTCTTGTCTTGTCACGGTTGAAAAAGGTCAGGCTGCCTTGAACGCTTGTAAATGAGACGGTCTGGTCTATGGAGAGTGTCTCTAACTCTTTCTGGTTTTGCCCTTGCATCATGAGGCGCTGTGCCTGTCGCCCTACCAGGTGTTCTTTTTCTTTGTTGACCGTAATCACCGGTGTGCAATGAATCTTGGGATAGGGCGGGCTGCGAAGGATGCATCGAGTGGATCCTTCACGGACCGGGAAAAGGAGGCTGCATTTGAAGGAGTCTCCGAATTGGGACTGGCCTAGTCGCTCCGCTGTGACGCATTCGTTCTGCAAATGTAGCCTTCAGAGGATGTGGTTCTTGGGACACAGCTTTAATGTGATAGGAGAACCCACAACCATCTTCCATCTACACCCTCAAAAGTCAGTTCAACATTGATTCCACAGGTTGAAAACATCCCCGACTCTTAACTGTCTGAGTTTTGTGTCAAGCTACTGCTTAATTAACGTACACATTTATTTATTCATTCATTATTTACAGAGAGACATCAAACATGGTGTACCTTTTCCTCCAGGTCTTTAATCTGCCTCCTCTGGATTTCTGTCTTGTCTTCAAGGTCACGAATTCTCTGCAAAAGTTCGGAGAGAAAGCAGTAAGGATTGTGTTTCTTTGTGTTGGCAGACTGAGGCAAATGCCCTCAACAGCATCTTAGTTCCATCCCCTCAAATGCAGACTGGCCAATCATAGCATAGCATCTGCTACTGTAGCTCCAACGAGCATCCAACAACGACAGGCTCCATGAACTTTCATGCATGCATCATTTCACATTTCCTCCATACTCAGGCTGGCCTGAGGTTTGTGTAATAGTGAGAGGTTAGGAGGAAATATGCAATTATTTTTATTCAGTAAATCAATCTTTACGTAGCACAATTCTATTCTATACTATATATGGAATGGAAACAAATGTATACACATGCTGCTTTTACTTTTTTTTATCATCTATTGATGCTGCTTGTCTGTTTAAAAAAAAATTAATATAATATAAATATAGATAATATTTCTCCAGGAAGTGCAGTTAGTGAAAGTGTGTCCTCTATACTAGCTCTGAGCAGAGGCTAAAAATGAAGCCACTGGGTTTTAGTGGTTAGTTCTCTGATCCACACTTGTGTTCACACAAAGCTCTGCTATCACAGACAGACATACATGGACCACCAGTTCACACATGGACAGACCTGGTGTGCCTGGTGCAGCAGTTCCATCCTCTCCTGGAGGATCTGGCAGTCGTACTCTCGGCTCTTCCTCAGCATTTGCCTCCTGAGCTTCTCCACCGAGCTCCGCAACTCGTCCTTTTGAAACTCATCCAGAGGTTCCCCGTACTTTATGACCTGGCGGTAGGAAAGCAGGCATCAGACACAGCAGATACCACCACGGATTCTCTGTGTCAGCGGAGATTTCGGTGAGTTTCATGTGCGAGAAACCGAACAAACGAGTGCATGTAAACTGTGCAGGCGTTCCAGAAAAGCGGATCGTGCACGATCACAAGAGTGCGTGCGTCAAAGCAACTAAATAAATAAATAAATTATGAGTCACACATTTCTTGATATTTTTCTAAATGATGCCTTAATCTCATAAACGTCAAACCTTTAGTGCTTAAATGACATAAACGTCACCAGTACTGCTCTATATAATGTGTTTGGACATGAAGCACCTTGTCCTGCTGCAGGGCGTTGTACAACGTTGCTTCCAATTCCTGGATTTGCTGGCAGGAGGAGAAAAAAAACAGGTTTATAAAACCAACCACAAGTCTTACTGTGAAAAATAAATAATAAACCTTTGTGGGATGGGAATGAAGTCTGACCTTTGCCCCACAACATGATGCACCCTCCTACACATGTATACTTACCATATAGGCCTGGTCCAGGGCCTGTTTTCTGTAGTCCAGCTCCTCCTCTAGGTATCCCTTCTGCTTACAGAACATCTCCTGTACATATTAAGAAGGACAAAGACAAAAGTGGTCAGGGGAAAACAGACAGTTTAGTATTTTGTCCTTTTTTTTGTGCAACTCGGTTGTGACATAATACTATATTTATGCCATTATTTTACTACCAGGGTCTAAGTGCTACAGTGGATATTTAGAAAGTAGCTGCAAAAAGCCATGAGGAGTGCAAAACGCTGGTGTTTACTGTGTATTCATCGCACAAGATGAAGATTATTGTTAATCAAAATGCCTCTAAAACTAACCTACTACCGCTAAATACGGCATATAATAATGCTTGCAGGTTTGTTCTTGGTTTTTCCAACACCACTCCTCACTGTCTCATGTATATAGTGCTAATAAAGGAATATCTTATCTTATCTTATCAGTCTCTTAACTGGCATCCACTCAATACAAGAAGACACATTCACTGGCTTCAGTTCATATTTAAATGTATTCATTTCCGCTATCCTCACTATTTAAAACAGTTCCTAGTTCCACATTCATCAGTTTATCATTGAAGGCATTCTGAACACTATTTAAAAGATCTTTCATGTTTAAGGCTCCTCCTGACTGGAATAACATAAGATAAGATATCCCTTTATTAGTCCCACAGTGGGGAAATTTACAATCCCTGCAAACATGAGATCATCACATCCTGTCACCTATTTAAATGCAATGTGCCTTCTTTTCTTGGAACAATTGTTTATGTTTCAGACGAAACTATTTTTGCATGCTAAATATAAAACACATTATTTATGTTCATGCCATATTTTTGTTTTGCTGGGCAGGTATTTGTTCATGGCCTCTCTATGGCCATCTAGTGGTTGTGTTCATTATTGTACTCATTTTTTTGTCTTGACGTTTCCGTGTTTACTGTTGTAATTGCTGTATGTTGAATTGTTGTTCTGTTTCCTATGTGTTTTCATGTTTATTTGTATTTTATGTTAGGACCCTCTTGAAAACGAGATGATTCATCTCAAGGGGTTTATCCTTATGAATAAACTTATGTCATTATATCTGAGGAGTTTGAGTCCTTTGACTTAATTTGGGCGGTACTTTTGCCTCACAGCAAGAAGGTCCTGGGTTCAAGTCCACCTGTGGACCTGGGACTTTTCTGTGTGGAGTGAATGAATGAATGAATGACTAGATTACTGTAATGAAAAGAACAGTTGGCTGCAGCCTCCATCATATCACACTGGACTACAGCTGCCGTGAGACTTTAAGGCTATGAAAATATGTGTATTTGTGCAGGAGACAACAGAGGTAAACAAGTGTTACATATATATTCTCCTATACATGATTATTGTGACTCACCATCTCTATCTCCAGATCTATCATCTTCTGATGTAGCGCCGCCTCCGTCCCCTCGATCTGTTGAATCCACTGGAGAGCAACAAACGGCAAAACATGAGTCAGCGCAGCACAAACTATTGTGCGTGTGATCATGTTTAGTTTAGCGACTGACCTTTTCGGCTAGTGACAAAACAGTGCTAGCCTGAATGATGGCTACTTGCTCCTCGTTTCTCAAGTTCTGAGGAAAAAAGGGGAAAAAATAATCCAATAATGAGCCTGTTTTCGTATCACATGTTGATTTGTTAAATTCCAAATTAAATTACCCCGTTGTCGCCCAGGATATCCAGAAGTTTGATGAGATCTGGTATGCACACGTCCTGTAAAGAAAACACAACGAAAATCAGGAGCGCTGTCACTTACCGCTAACGTTACAAAGTGTAAAATACACAGTAATATATCAATAAAACAGGCCAGCATAAGGTGAATAAAAATGAAAATGAAAACCATGTTTAAGAAAACAAGTGGATTAAAATAGAGCAGGACAAGACTTAGTTAAAAATAAGAATAGATATAAAAACATAAAAACAAATGATTGTGATAAAGCAGGAGTTCTTCTTCTCTTGCGTACCTTGACGCCCTCTTTCATACAGTAGATCTGCAGTGCGCTGACTCCCTCAGAGAAGGGATGCATCCTTAGATGGTTGAATGGAGGGGATCTCCTCTCACGCTCCTATTACAACAGAAGCAAACCTGCCGTTACAACAAAGAATGTACTGGAACCCTTGTCCTTCTATTAGTCTTGTACGAAACAGCCTTTTCACTATTGCTGGCTGGTTTTAGACGTCCTCGTCACACAGCATTAGCCAGCTTAAAAATCAATGTTGGCTTTCAAAGCCAAATGAGACACGGTGACACTCTGACCCCGCTGCTCTGCGTCAACAGACACGTTACTGTATGTACAGCTCGTGGGAAGAAGCTGCTCCTCAGCCTGTGTGCCTGTGTGTGTGGCTCTGAGCCTGCCTGAGGGGAGGGTGGTGTACAGGTGGGGTCCGGAGTGTGTGTGGTCTCTCATAATGCTATCAGCTCATTTGTGGGGAGACGGCTCGAGTCAATGACGCTCAGGTCTGGGAGTTGGGACGATCAGCCACTGAGCCGTTTTGACTACTCGCTGCAGGTTTTTCCTTCCCGCTGTAATGCAGCTGGAGTACAAGACTGTACAGGAGTACGTCAGGATACTCTAATGTGCCGCGGTAGAAGGTTTTCGGCGGATTTTGCGGGAGCTTGTTGTGCATCAGGGTCCTCCAAAAGAGTCACTGCTGCGCCTCCTTGACCAGGTGTAACCTGTTCAGGCTCCAGGTTAGGCCACCCAATACGTGGACTCTTATGCATATGAAACAGGTTCGGCTCATTGTCCCTATACCATGCATACAGTGTCTGGAACTCCTCCAAGCAGACTGTTTACTTATTGTTGGGTATCAGACCCACTATGGTCATGTCGTCTGCAAATTTGTTGAAGACGTTGGAGCTGTAGGTGGGAGTGCACACCTCTGCGGGGCGCTGGTGTTGAGGATGATGATGGAGAAGTGATTGCCCAGACTGGCCTGCTGGGGGCCTGCATCCACAGACAGAGAGGGGTTCCTAGACACTGGTGTCAGCAGTTTGTAGACCAGTTTATTCTGGCTGATGAAATTAAATGCAGAGCTGAAGTCAATCAACCATCCTGATGTAGGTGTTGGGGTTTCTCTATGTGTGAGAGGTGTGAAGTGGATATGTTGGCCTTGTTAGGTTGTCGGTTGTGTTGGTCGGGATCGGCAGGGCAGGGCCTTGTTGTGGGCTGGCACCAGTCTCAAAAAACTTCATGATTACTGTCACCAGAGCAACCGATCGGTAATCATTTGTCAGGTCTTGAGTCCAGGGATGATGGTGGTGGATTTCAGACAGGTAGGGACTGTGGCTTGTTGTGATGACAGGCTGAAGGTGTCTGGTCAGGAACACCATCAGACCCGGTTGCCTTGGTGATGTCAATGTTTAGTAGAGCCCGCTTGACTTGGTAGAGCTGGAGACTGAGTGTCTGGTCACTCTCTGGTCAAGTGGTGATAATGGCTTGTCCTTCGTTGGAGCTGTCCTCAAAGCGAGCAGAAAACGTGTTGAGCTGGTCAGGGAGGGACGTGTCAACTGGGGGTAATGACTTTGTTTATAGGCAGTGACGTTCCATGTGCATTGTTTATATGATGCAGGGGTCATCTGAGGTCAGCGAATTTAACAAAACAGCAGATAACAAGATTATTTTGCATCAATTCCCTGTTGTGTTTTTTTTCTGTGTCTCTGCGAAAACTCCTAGAATTAATCCTTTGCTTCCACTTATGTGACTTTTCATTTTTTTCAGTGTTGAGGTTCAGAGATTAAAGAGGGATTTGGCAGGTGGGTGGGGGGGGGGGGGGGGGGGGGGGGGGTACCTTAAATTCCTGTGGACCAGCAAGACCCAGACAATGTAGGATCAGAGAAAACATGTAATTAATGGATTAATATCTTACCTATAACCATAACCCTAAAAGCATTGAAAACTCTTTAAATGATCAAATACATCAAATAAAAAAAACCTTACAGTGACAATTTGAATTCAGGTTGTCTGCCACTCCGGCCCACTTTATCCCCTGCTGATGTTTACGTTTCAGTGGTTGATTTGAACAGCAATGGAAATGCTGACTATTTGCTGCACTGCATCCACATCTGAGTGATCTGTTCTCCTCTGCTCACTAAGTGGCAACTGAGGCTCTAACAATTTGCTCTCAGTACCTGAACTGTAGTCAGAAAACACAGATTGCTGTGTGTCTAGAAAACCAGGCTTTAAGTTCACCATAGCTGGACGATAGTTCATGGAAACCCACATGAGTTTTATTCCTAACAAAGAATAGCTGACATCTGATTTGTTGGCTAGTATTGAATTCTGGTTTAATTCATTTTAGACAAAAACATCAACATGAAACACATGATGCATTATAGATATTGATAAAAATGTTAAAATGAGATTTCTCTTAATAAAGGCTTTGCAGGACACTCTTTGTGACTCACCTCGAGCTCCAATATCCTAAACTCCAACAGTTCATTCTGGTCTTTGGAGTCTTGCAGCTCCTCCTGCAGCTGACTGCACACTGACTCCATCTTTTCCACCTGGACCACCGTAGAGAATCATGATCAATACAGAAACAAGATGTAGTCATCTACACGTTTAGATTGTAGCAATGATATGTGATGTAATATACTGGAGAAAAAGTGGCAATTACATAAGTCATGACTAACTACTTCAAATAATGCTAAATGTGACATCTGTAACAGTCGTCATCAAAGTGACACAAATCATAAAGTTTCAGGCAGTTATTAAGATCGGTCTTAAATATACCAACGGTCTGACAAAGCACGACTCAAATACAACGACTCAATCACAAAAGTCTTACAAAAATTATGTCTTTTTTAAAATTGGAAAACCAACAGAAAGTTGAGTCCAACCTTCTCTAAAAGCTCCTGATTCCTTCGTAAGAAGAGCTGTTTCTCCTCCACCCATTTGGAGTCCTGATGGAGCACAGACACAGCTGAAACAACCTCTTACATGATGATGATGGAGCGAAGTAAATGGTGCACATGCCAATGTTTTTTGGTATCCTTAAAGTCAATCTCTTTGACGCACATTTCTAATATATTTAATACAGCATACACCCCATATTTCATATACAAGGAGCAACGCATCAATTCAAAACTTTGGAGGGAAAGATTGAGATCAATTCATTAACAAAATTATATTTATGGAATGCTGCATATATTGCATTGCATTATATTGTCAGGTGCTCCTATTGTGTTGCCCTCGACTCTATGCATACATTCGTCAGCCTTCATTCATGCACATGCTTGTGTGTGTCCTACCTGTCCCTTCAGGGTCAGTTCCTTCTCCAAATCCTCTATTTTGGCTTTATACCTGAGAACATCTGCTTGGAGCTGCTCATGAGCCTGAGACATGAACAAAGGGGACCTTCATTAGGCACTAGAGCTCTGTCTCTCAAGTGGAGGTCTGTGCTGGCATCGCAGGAGGTAGAGGATTTCTATCAAGTGTAAGCCTGGTGGGGATCATGCATTTGCACGTGTGTGTGTGTGTGTGTGTGTGTGTGTGTGTGTGTGTGTGTGTGTGTGTGTGTGTGTGTGTGTGTGTGTGTGTATAGGTCCGTCTACAAATAATCTTACATACTACTGGACACAAAGTTCAGGCACACAGGAAGCACATGAGACGGGCATTTGAAATGTGTTCGATGATGTCTAAAAGTGCACTGAAAGCTTGTTGCTCTTGCGGTCTGCAAATTTCCGTATCACTCAACTGCATCTCTCTCCTTCCCACCCTGAAAGTGGTTTGTCAGTTAACAGAATTTGCAATGAAAAAGTCCTCTTTTCCTATTTGTGCACTTCCACGCTCTTCCAGGACAACTGAGAACCAGAACTGGCTTGAGTTTAATGAGGCTTTGTACCCGTACTTTTCATGTGCAATCAGCTCATCACAACATGCCAGGAATATTTGGGTGTGCAAATATTTCAGACAGGAATAAAAACTACGATTTTGTCTGTGTGTACCTTTGCTTCCATCTCAGCATCTAGAATGCCTCCTTTCTGTTCCTGCAGTAGGGCATAGGCTCGCTGTAAGGCCTGATACTCCCTTGTCAGCTGACGAAAACGCAGCTCTGACTCCTCATTGGACAGACCCTTGTTTGACACACAGACGTAAAAGATTGTTCAGTTGGGCTAACATGAAATCCCTATTTAGATGCAACTGAATGGATGGAAGATCTCACCACCTCCAGGTCTTCATCGGGAGTAGCAGGAGTTCTGTCCATCCGGAACGAAGCCACTGAGGACGACTCTGAGTCCATAGACTCTTCATCATAGCCAAAGAAGGTGTCTACTACAATGTGCCTCTGCAGAGAAGAAAGTTGAAGTACTTCCTTACTTTTTCCTTTCCTTTCACATTGTTGCAATCTGCTAAATACATCTCAGTGGTGCCATCAGTGCAAAGAATACACTGTCACAAAATGTGTTTACTGGTTTTATATAATGGTAACCAATATAACCTGTAAATAAAAAGTTCTAAAATACAACCAATTCAATCATTTTTACCTTCACTGGCCTCGAACTTCTTTTATGCCTTTTCTTTCTTAGTAGTTTTTCTCGGTCCTGGAAATGGAAAGAAAAAAAGATAACACAGCACTATAAGATAATAAACACATTTTCGTTCTTCTATTTTCAAATTTAATCCAAGGATTTCCATTTGCTGTCAGATAGTGAAGGTTATTACTTAACGATATTTGTAAAATAAGCTACACACAGTGCCTGGTTACAAGCACTCATGATTATATTAGTTTTAGGGCAATTGATGATCTGAAACCTTAAGTTTGTGCACTTTTGGATATGCTTATCACACATAAAACATCTGAAAATGTCTTTAAAACTATAATGTGTATGTTTTATTTGATAAATAAATAAACATGCCTTGAGGTTTTGTTTTTGACGAGGATTAATCATCATCACCCCAATTACATACTCTTCAATTTACAGAGCAAAATCAAAGGAAACCTCTAAAAAACAAAACCAGAAAAAAAAACATACTCTTGTCAGTTCGTCAATTATGTTTTGTTGCTCCAACACTTGAAGCTTGAGAAAGGCTATTTCCTGGTCATCATGTGCTTGGTCCAGGTCATTCAGAGACTTCAGCTTCTTCAGCGAAGGATGGGAGCTGATCTTCTCCTTCTGCAGACACACAGAGAGAACTCTTCTAAAGATCACAACATCCACCTGTCAGTCGGCCCGTGCATTTTGCTGAAAAGGTAGAACAATATGTATTTGATGCTAATGTGACTTTGTGCTGACCATCTCTAGATTCTCCTTGGACAAGCTCCTGAGTTTTTCCTCCAGCTTCTGGATCGTCTGAGTCAAATCATCATTCCTCTTACTCAGCAGTTTGTTCTTGTCCAGCAGGGGCTTACACTGCTTCTCTGACTCACGGACTCGCTTCAGCTGGTCCAGAGAAAGGGAAACAAGGGTAAATTAAGTTGTGACTGATATGAGGAAGGAGGACAAGAAGAGACAGATGCTGGAGATCTGAAGGAAAGGCAGATAGAAGAGAGAGTGCAGCTAAATAATTTGGTCATACCAGTTCATTCCTCTCGTCAACCAGCAGGGAGTTGCGGTCTTCTAATTTGCGTATAGTCGAGTTGAGATCGGCAATGCGCCGCTGGTTTCTCCTCAGGTCCTGACACAAATACAAACAAAAACAAACCAAAACTGTACCTTTTCCCGTATCCATTTACCAATCAGATGTAGAGAAAAAAAGATTCTAACCGTGTCAATTAATGTGGCCGTGTGGATTTGCAGTGTTTATTTATTTCCACATCAATGTAGATGTGCCAGAGTTAGCTAATTAGCTAATTTTCATCCATAGTCCCTGGTGTCTCGACTGAAGTTCGATCAAATTCTGATCCAACTGATCAACTTACTGTCATCTAGTTTATTTCTATCGGTATGTCAGACTTGCAGCACCCTCGTTCTGAAACTGCTGACAGTGTGAATGTAGTCACGGCCCATAATATTATTAAATGCACTCCTATCCTTGTTTTTCTGAGCTGCAAACTAAATTATAAGACTGTACTCACATCAATGCTGATGTTAATTTCTCTCCAAATTGATAAGAATCTGCATTTCATGTGTTAAAAAAACGTCTCAGTCGCTGTCTTATGTTTAAAATCATCCTGAACCTCAAAAGGCCAGTGGTGACTATATAATTTTACATTTGGGATTTATCAACAGTTTGATTTTTAATACAAATTAAGATGTCTCCATTTGGTTGGTAAAAAAAAAACAGTCCCAGAATTTACTTGACAAATTTGTCCCTGCTAACTCTTAAAGATTGACTTGCAGACTGAGTACAGCTTCTTGTTTTCTGCTCTCTAAAATCTTCAAAATACTGTCATCCATGTGGAGCTGGAAAAGTGTTGTGGGACCGTGTAAAAAGAAATCTCTCAAAACCAGTCCTGACACATTGGGACTTTAGCTACAAAGTGGTCTTCAGGGGCTGAAGCAGAGAAAACAATGAGAAGGGCAGGAAGGCACCCCGTTTCTTTCATATGAACAGGTTGATATTGTTTGATATGATTCCACTGAGCCTGAAACATCTCCTTGATTTCCCTCTACTCACTGGGCTACCACAGTGCTCTGCTCCATCTCCAGCTCTGCCTGGAATCTCTCTTTTCGGGCTTCCCAGGCCACACTCGGACTCCTTGACGAGGAAGAGTTGTTCATCCAGGGCATCCTTCTGAAGCTGCAGCTTCTGTAGGAAACCCGTCACCGACTCCAACTCCTTCTCCAGAGCAAAGATGGTGCGGTCTTTGGATTTGATTTCATCCACCTAGAATGAAAGAAAATAACAGTGCATTTAGGAAACTGGTGACAGGACTTGCTTCTTTTGTAGCGTCTGTAGTATTATGTTTGATTTTCTGTTATCACTCTATTGTTGTATCTTCACCTTGTGAAAAGGACAGTTTTTGTTGAAATTTAAATGACCCCATCAGTCAGCTGTGACTTCAGAAAAAAAAGAAAAAATAAGAAGCATTATCTGGTTCTTGCTCTGCCTGTCGCAGGTTCTAGTTATCATTAATATCTTTAGTTTGCTTCTTTTTTTTTTTACCTCCATCAAGAAGGGAAAGGATGTTTTTAAAAAGCGCTATGAGTTTGATTTTGGATAAGGTTGAATGAATTAAAGAGGATAGCTGGGCTTTGGTGGCGGTATGAGCTCGTAAGTCACTGAAATATTATTTATAGACATTCAAAGACTACAAAATGCATTGATTCACCAAAAGATATTATTACTATCGTTATTATTTAGTGGATTCATTTAGGAAATGAAAAAAAAATTTTTGAGTAATTAAACTTGTAGCCCTTATTTGTACACATATAGCTTCACACACCTGGTTAGGCTCTTTGAACAGATATGTACCTTTGTGAATGAATGGTTGCATGTCTATTTTATGAAAAACACAGTTACATTTACAATGAATACGACAACATTCTGGTAAAGTAAGCTTTAAAAATCATCCCTCGAATACCAAAACATCATTCTGTATGCTGAAAATGAAAAGGTTCATCTACACAGAAGTGGACCTTATGTGATGGAAAAAAACAAAACAATTTCCACTGTCTGTGCTGTATACATATGCAATGTAACATGAGCAGTGGGCAAAATATGTTGGATAATCTAATCTAATCTGTTAGTGAAGTATTAAATCGCAGTGACTTTGCGCACCAGTCTGCGGACGTCCTTCTCACAGTCCCACTTGATCTTGGAGATCTGCTCCTGGTGGTGCTGGTGCTCCACCCGCAGATCACCAGCCTTCATCTTGTCGGCTTGGATCATGTTGCTCAGAGCCTCGTCAGTCTGCTTCTTACAAGACTTCAGCTCGGCTATCTCCTGCAGGAGCTTCACCCTTTCCTGGTCAAAGAAGCGGCGCGCGTCCTCCTTGGCTTCCAGGGTCAGCGCCGTGCGGACCTGAAAAAGCAGGGCGAAAAAGAGCGAGGGATGTTGATGCGTCTTGGCAGGATGTCCACAGAACACTTATCAGTATCTGGAGAAAGGAAACGTAAGTATTGAGTAGACATTTCTAGTGAGACATCTAGTCTAGACATCCCCCCCCCCCATCAGAGACTGTTTTGTTTTGAGTGAAATGCACGTTTCTTCTACTCACTTCTGCAAAATAAAGCTTCATTGCAGCCTCACTGCCCTATCTTATCTCACCTTCTCTCCGCTGCCATCGCGCATGGCGCTCAGTGCAGCTTTGAGCCTCTGGTTCTCTTGGTCTTTGATTTTAGCGTGGCGGGCTAGCTCCTGCTCATGCTGCCGTGTCAGGCTTTCCCTGAGAGCCTGAAGCTCCTTTTGCTTTTCCTCGTGCCACTTGGCCCGCTGCTCTGTTAGCATGGCGGTGTGACGGTGCTGCTCCTGCTCCCTCACGCGCTTCACCTCCTGCACCTTGTCGCGCTCCAGTTTGCTCACCTTAGAGAGAAGCAGAGGAGGAAGAAGAGAGAGGAATGAAGTTATTTGTATGTGACTGGCACAGCTACTATTGAAATAGGCTTTCAGTCATGACTTTCGAATATCTGGCTCTCTGGTTCATGTTTTTTTTTTATCTTTCTTGATTTAATTATAATTCATTTAGTTGACATTAAGGGCTATTCATTCTTGTGTATTTGCCAACAAGCTTTCACGTGGATTGTGTCTTCTTGTGCGCTGAAGAAAATCTGCCACTTTTCCAATGTTACCAGTTTTATGAACAAACGCGAGGTAAAATATGCTCGTCATTGTTTAACTTGATCAGTCTTGTGTAAAGGCCATAAAGATCTATATTAACAAGTAGACTACAGAAGCAAAGGAACACAGTTTATTGTATTCCCAATGGACTGTACAAGTAGCATTTAGCATTAACTGGGCGTAAAGTATGTCATACAATGGACGACATCAAACACATAAGCATACCATATATGGTAGCATGTCACAGGATGTACTTGCACCATTGGCTCTGGTTAAAGCTGGTTAACATGTAGTGTCCTAAAAGTTGTCTCTAAAGATTCCGGAATCAGAGGTCATTGGCTTTCAACACATAACGGAATCCCTATGACGTATATCTAGGTAGAAATAACAATCTATTAAGTTCACATTGAATATAATATATTATAGTATTTGAAATATTAAGGGTACATAGGTGTTTTTATGTTGTGCAGTACCTTGCATTTTTCTTGGTGTAGCTCTATCTGAATGTCAGTCAGCTTGGACCTGAGATCTTCGTTTGCTGCCTGCAGGGCAGAGATGAGCGCTTCAGGCTTCTCGCCCTTCGTACGCCCTTTCTTGGCCATTGAGTAAAAGACTAGAGATGCTCCCCCGATGCTTTCATTGAGACTTCAAAGAAACTTTCCAAGGCGCTCCAAAGGTTTTCCAGTTCCTCCTCTTCCTCATTCTCCTATCAGACAAAAGGGCTTGGGGGATGGGGGAGGGACAAATTGAGACACGGTGAACACTACAGATATAATGTTCACAACGTACGCCATGTCAGTCCAGTGGAGGCTGATCAGAATGTTACTGTTTTTTTTTTTAAGGTATTTGGTTATGAATCAAAGATTTTAGTTTAGACTTGATGATGAAAACAAATCCACTCATTTTACACATTAGAGTCTATTTAACATAAACCTAATTATGCCTCACTAGGGAGCTCAGATCAAATCAAATGAATACCCTCACGTGATTGAGACGCTGTCAGTTCAGGGGGGAAGAGAATAAAATGAAAAATAATCAGGGGGTGTTAAGAAGAAATGAGGTTATCAGACATCTGCAACCCACTCGTGCAGCCCAGGACAGAGGGATGCATGAATTATGAAATATAATAACTGTGGTCATGCATCATTTTAATGCTTGTTTTCTTGTCCTTCTGTAAGTGTTAAAGTGGACTTATTAGAATTTACTCTGTGACCATGAATGAACACATTTCCCAGTAATCAATTCAATAACTGTAGAGATTTTCCTCTAAACCACAAACGTCATGGTGTCGAGGGGATGAACTAGAAGACCGTGTCAACACTAAATAGCATGATTATATTTTCTAACTTTCAAGAAAAGACATCACACGCACATTTTACACTGCAGCTATGCCCCGAGACATTGGTACTTTAATTAATGGAAAGGCATTTACTCATTGCTGTCATGCCTTTGAGTTAACATAAGCCCGACGATTCCATGACTCCACAAAGATGATCTCATTCAATTCATCCAGCAACACAAAGCACAAGACAAGACCTTTTCGTGGCCTTAAATGACTTTGTAGCATTAAACACTCAGTAGGTGGCAGTGACCTGCAAATTCACTGTCTAAAACAAAACTTTCAACGTCTACTTTTCGGCTAATGTTATCATATTATTGTAAATAATTTGCCGATGAATGACGATGACGATTTCCATGAAGAATACTTTTAAACTACTTGAAACCCCAAAAAACCCCAAATCTGTCATCTTCCAAATGACGACAAACTCACTTCAGTCCCAGCTCCCCACCCTGTCTGTTGGTATGAGCAGCAATTGAAATAACGACACAAATTAATCGCACTTTACTCATAGCAGTATCGGGTCTACATGGTATGCAGATCGGAACACGACAATATACGGGGAACTAGTCAGTGCACCGGGATCTAGAGAGTTGGCTGGTTCTCCATTTTTACAAAATTTCAGTCTTCCCTCATAAGTCTCTTCCAAAAGAGAGTGAAATTATGCAGTATCAATTAAACAGTGAGCTAATTATTATTTTTAATGAAAAAATAGTACACAGGGGGCGCAGATAGCGCAGTGGTTAGAGTGTGCGCCCCATGTACTGAGGCTGTAGTCCTCTGGCGGTCGGCGTGGGTTCAGTTCCAACCCGTGGCCGTTTGTCGCATGTCTTTCCCCAACTCTCTTTCCCCCATTTCCTGTCACCTCTTTGGCTTTCCTGTCCAATAAAGGCATAAAAATGCCCCAACAATAACTTAAAATAAATAAAAACCGTACACAGAAATCTATATAATTGTATGTTGGTAAAATCAAATATAAAAATGTATCCCCAGCATCACTTTTGTATGTCGGAGGCTCACGCCACCGTCGTCAACAGCAGCCTAGGGTCTTTGGCCCTGCCCTCAACTATGCTTGCATCCCCTTTTACTAAAAAGCTTATTGAGAGGCTACTTGACAGATTTCCATTAAGTTGGTGGAAGAGTGACGCATGTGCCAAACGCGGAGCTGTTAAATTTGGAGTAGATCTGGATAAAGAGGTGGATCCATTTTGATTGTGCACATGTCTTGTCTGAAGTTGGATTAGATTCTTCCCTGTCACATTACCCCACCCACACACCCACCTCCCACCACCGCCAGGTTTTCATGAAAACGTGTCAAGTGGCTTTTGTGTAATCATGCTAACAGCCAGACAGACAAACGGACAAGCAATGAAACCAACGGCGTTGGCGGAGGTAAGTACTGCGTGTCTCATAAATGAATAAATAACATTACATGATGAATTCTGTTCCAAGTCAGAGGCTTGGAGAGGACAGGTGGATTAACCCAACATGTATATTATGAAATAAAGGTCTGACAAAGAAAGGCTTCCTGTCCCTCTGTACCGGCTGGGACCTGGAGGCAATGTTGGTCCCGCTGAACAACCCATCACACGAAGCCAACCACAACTCACCATGACTACTAATACTGTATTAACCTACAAACCATTCACAGCAGCTTGATGCTATTCTGAAGGGTCAGAATAGATATGAATTTGGTGTGAGGCCAAGTCAATCTGATTATATTCCATTTTCAGACTGCTCTGGGAACTAATCCCCTGGTTAGTCAAAAGAACATAATACACCCACAGACAGGAGTCATGGGTAATACTGGGCCATGCACAGGATGTTGCCTTAACTGTGCACCTTATTTCAACTTCCACTGCTACGTTTAAATGTATTACTTTCACTGTAAGGTCACTTTCACTACGTCTTACCTCGTATTGTTGACTTAAAGAAAAAGCATTTACTTCTCCTGGGAACGTCAAATTAATATTTTACTCATCACTCTCGTATTTTCACAGGAAAATCTGTAAATAGCTTTAATATTTAAACACAGAAGGTTTTTTTTTTTTTTGACTCATTAGACACCAATGTTAAGGTGGTTAAGTGCTGAATCTTCCTGACAGAGTCTGACAGGAAGTAATAGACAACCACATGCAGAAAGTCACGCTGCTGCCTGCCAGCTCCAGTTTGCTGGACATGGTGATGGTGATGAGAAGGTAAATGGCTCAAATGTCTATATCTATCTTTAAGGCTGTAGAGTTCTGGAGTCTTTCATTTCCAAAAATCAATCTTTCAACCTAGAGGCAACATTTTCCTTATCGACCAACCATCATGCCTTCCATTACTCTATCGAATCACTGTGGAAGACTTAGTTGACTTTGGGTGAGTGTTAGGATGAAGAATAAATGCCAAACAGGAAACGCAAAAGCGGCTCTGGAGTGACGGACCGAAAAGGAAATTGATCATTAATTTAAAGACAAACACACAAACGTGTTCATGAGTGATCAAATAAAATCTGACTATTTACAGAATAAGTATTGCTAATATTTCTATTATTCTTTCTCTTAATCCAGTGGGCGGCGCAGTAAGGCTGTTGCCTCACAGCAAGAAGGTCCTGGGTTCAAATCCAGCGGAGGACCTGGGGCTTTTCTGTGTGGAGTTTGCATGTTCTCCCTGTGTCTCCCTGTGAACCCCCGCCTCCCACCCAAAGTCAGCTGGGATAGGCTCCAGCACCCCCCCCCCCCCGTGACCCGACACAGGATAAACATCAACAGAAAATGAATGAATAATCCAGTTTGGCAACAGTTTGTTAGACTGATGCCAGTGCTGCCCCTCTGTCAATGAGCAACTAGACTTAGTAAAGTATAGGACACGTCTTACTAAAGCAAGTCTAGGTTGGCTGGCTCAGTGTTTTAGCAACATCCGATTTACAAATGTGTCTCTTATGAGGGATGCTATTCAGGAGGTTGAATTTTTGGAACCGCAGTAGTCAATAAGAGTAGCATTTATTTGTTGAATGTGGAAAGAAAAAATACAAATGGTTGTGTGATTGTGTGATTTAGTAAATGCAAAATAAATTGGATGTTTTGTTAATAAACCTAAAATACACTGGTGATTGAATCATTTAGCTTCCAACTGTAGCATTGAACAGCTCTCGTCTATAATCTATTGACTTGTGGGCGTCACTTGCCTACATCTGTGCTGACCCTGAAACAATAGTGTGATAAATGCCCTCCCAGCAGTGCTGATGTGTGTTAATCAGGCCAGTGTAACACCCTGGGGTGGCTGCAGCCTACAGACCCTGAGTCTCAGTCTGAGGGCCCTGCCAGCCCACTGTGGACCAGCATCAAATGCAGCATCAGTACAGCATGCTTCAAAAACACGTCCAGTAATGTGTGATGACTTGTCAAGCAGAAAAATGCACACACTGCGAACTGTATGCGCATCTGGTTCTATACCTGAGGTACAACAGCTGGAAGCTTCACTGCACAACAGGGACGGCTGCCAAACGCCTAAACACACACTGATGGTGCGTCTGAGCATCCATCGTGTGAACTGCACGGCCCTGCATGGCGATGAAAAGCACCAAGCGGATACACGCTCCATCCTCGTCACCTTAGAAGGGCTTGCAAGTGCAGGCCAAGCTCTGCCACTTCAGCCATGCAAGCTAAGACGATGCTGCACGCTCACATTAGACAGGATTTCAGTTTTTGTGTCATCATACACGATGGTTGCGTGTGTGGCTGTAACGCTGTGGCTCAAAGCGGCAGTGAGATAAAAAAATAAAATAAAAAAAACGAGCACAAAAAACGCGACTGATCTGATCAATCTGACTCAAACCAGCAGGCCCGCTAGTCCCAGTAACTCCCAGTTCAGACGGTGTTAAACCCTCCAGCAGCAGTATTTACCAGCAGCTTTCGTAGCCTTACCTCGTAATCATCGTGTGTGGAACCATAATCTGCGTGGATCCGTGTCCGTGACATGTTTCTTTTGTAGAAAAAAATAAAGAAAAGAAGCCGCCTCCGCTACGATCTCAGCATCAGCAGCTGCCCGTACAATGAAGCAGTGATGGCCGGTGGTGATGATGCTGGGAGCCCCGCCCTCCTCTCCGTGCAGCCACAATGAGCTCACTGGTTTCCAGACCAGCCAGCTCCAATGCGCCGCAGTCCACCAGCACAGAGGAAACCGTCATCGGACTGTCCATAATGTTCCCGCTGCGTTTCCTAGACGTTCCTAAATTCTTAAAGGGAAAAATGATACATTTCGATTGTCGATCCAACTTCATGTCAGCATGTTTTCAAAGGATTCGCTAGAAACGGTGACTTTTGTTTACATCGTGATGTAGTTTTTTTCCATTTATAATTGATGTGATTTTCCACACACTGTGGATCCCACTGGTTCACATTAATGGAAGCATTTAAGGAATGGTTTAAGTTACATCTGCCGAGGGAAATTGGAGGAGGTTGTGTGATTTGCCCATGTTTTTGTTGTTGTTGATGAATTTTGGATCATCTTTTCACTTTCTTCAACATTTTAAAAGAGAGACTCTTTTTTCTTTTCTTTTAAAAAAAACAAAACATTTTGCCAATATCATGGAAAATGAAGATAATGACATGCCAGTCTAAATAAAAAGACCCAGCATTGGGCAAATCATGGTCCATCACTACATGTAATTGGATCAGATCCGGATCTAGGGGATTAAATTATGACTATGTTTGGAAGGGGGTATTATGTATTGGGTAACAGTAACAGAGAGGGGTAGAGACATGGCACTGCAGCCAATATGTAGCTGAGATAATACAGATTCAGAGTCATTTAAATAGATTTCATGTGTCTGTGAAGGATAAGAAGTTCTATCAAGATGAAAAAAGATCTGGATCATCTGGAAAATAATATTTTAGTTGATAACTCATAAACAACTGATGATAAACACATGATTTAAATGCTAGGAGTAGGTTTCCAGTATTGCTGAAAAGTGGTGGGCCTATATTTAAGTTGGCACAGGGCAGGTCTGAGTAAATCAACATCATCGTGGCGACATCAACATTGCCCTGCATGCAATGATGCAAACACACACAAAAAAAAGATGATCTGCTAATACATTTTGTTACATTTTGAGGATTGTTGCATGATTTTGTTTAGACATAGTTGGAAAAATATTCTCTGATTGCTCACATGCAATTAGAAAAAATTATTTCGATTTCGATTAGTATCAAATTTATGTATTTAGTAGCATAACTTCTTCAATTTGACATCTACACATGAAGGTCAACCTTTTCTATACAAGACACTAATCACACTGAAGATACAAACTGCATACAGTATTATAAGCATCTTCCTCACTGGCTTCCCTCCAGGGCTGGATCCTATCCTGACTGACTTTGGGTGGGAGGCGAGGTACACCCTGGACAAGTTGCCAGATCATCACAGGGCCACACATAGAAAGACAAACAACCATTCACTCTCACATTCACGGGCAATTTAGAGTCATCAATTCACCTCTATTACATGTTTTTGGTGGTGGGAGGAAGCTGGAGAACCCAGAGGGAACCCTTCAAACACAGGGAGAACAGGCAAACTCCACACCTCAGGTGGATTTGAACCCAGGATTTTCTTGCTCTATGAGCCAACAGTGCTAGCTACTGTGCCAACCTAATATAATCATAATGTAATAATCACAAAATGTACACTTAATGTATATATTATATGAGGGGAAAAAAGATTTTCAAATATTTGCATAACATTTTTATGACACTGTAGCTGATTATTTCATCTAGCTCGCCAATGAGTGTAGTCATAATCTCAGGCTCTAATGAAAGGTTACACTTAGAGCTATCTTATTCACTATCCAGATTCACTCTCAGTATTACTGAAACAGAGTAACCGAAGCATAAACATATTATGCTGCTTTTTCTTCCTTCGTGAAACTAAAGTTTGTGCATACAAAAGAGTCAGTACAAGTGCTATGGTAGAAAAGCAGTTTTTTAATCACAGAGCAAACTTTATATTTACCGTATTTACAGGGGATGCCACAGTGGTACCGACATTTTTCAAGTCCTTTTTTATTTTTTTACACGTTTTCATGCCAGTCTTTATAACAGTCACGGTTGGGTACAAAGCACAAAGGCACATGACAGGAGGAGCACTTCACGGGTGTCTTGGCATGGCACTGCCTGCACTTCAGCCGACCTGCTGTGCTGCTCCCACTGATGTGTGCCGGCATGTGATGCGCTCCGTGTGGAGCAGGAGGAGGTATAGGTCTGGCTGTGGAGGGAGACCCCACCTCTGCTAGCTCCATGGCGAGGGTCTCTCTGAACGCCTTCTGGTGCATTGGCACCGCTCCTTTACTTTTCTCAATGTCTTTGTGGAGGAGGAAGGCGTTCACAATGGCAATGTCTATGAAGTGATAAAAGAAAGTCCTATACCACTTCTGGGTCTTGTGGAGCACTTCATAGTAACCTGAGAGGTCCACTCCACCCATACGCCTGTGTGGACAGAAAAACACATCATTGAGAAAAATATACCAAACCATAAATATATCAAAGGCACAAATTATTACATCTCAGAGGGCACTAACACATATATAGCTGAATATGAATATATAGTACGTACTGGTTGTACTCATTCACTGCCGGTGGAACTGGGACGTCCTTCTTCTGCCAGTGCCCATCTGCATCTTTGACCCTCCTCTGCACCGTGTCATCTGCATGGGCCGCGTGGAGTGTTGAGCACAGGAAGACGTCCCTTGTGTCTCTCCAGTGGACAAAGAGAAGGGAGTCCTTCCGGATCCAGCGAATGCTGCCACGGGGAGCTTTTGAGTCCAGACTGTTGGTTGTGGTTTTAGGGAATCCAATTCTGTTTGTGCGTATTGCTCCGCACGCCCAGATCCTCTTCTGAAGGAGGTCCTTGAAAAGGGTGGGACTGGTGTAGAAATTGTCTACAAACAGCTTGTAGCCGGTGCCAAGCAATCTTGTGTCGACTAGCTCCATCACCGACTCATAACTGAGCCCCTTCCCAGTGTTTCCCTGGAGCTTTCCCTCGTAGACAAAGAAGTCCCAGGTATAACCATTTCTTGAGTCTGCTAGCACAAAGAGTAAATATCCCCGGCGAACTGGTTTGTTTTTTATGTACTGTTTTAGTCCAATGCGGGCTTTGGAGGCAACCATTCGCTCATCAATAGAAATTTCCTGGCCAGGGTGAAAGTTTCTCTTACATGCGTCCCTCATCTCCCCATACAGTGGTTTTATTTTGCAGAGACGATCAAAGGCTGCCGTGCCTCTCTTTTGCTCGTTTGCAGCGTCATCAGCCAAGCTATTCAGGTGAAGGGACCTGCAGATCCTGAGGAACTTCTTACCGGTCATTACCTGTCTGGGGAACGGCAAGCCGTACAGTTTGCTCCCTCGCCAGTAATCTGTCAACGAAAAGCATTTCACTACACCCATGTAAATGACCAAAGACATGTACGCATACATGTCCTGCAAGGTAATGTCAATCCAGGGGTTGGAGGGTGCTGAGTGGTGCTTGGCGCCATAGTCATTGGTGTTCTGAATTATTGTCTGTAAAACGGACTTTGTGAAAAAAAGCTGGAAGAGCTGCAGGGCTGTGTACGTAGCTGTAGTTATGACCCGGGGTCCTGGTGGATTGGTGGGTCTGAAGGTTGGCTGTGGTGGTGTTATGTCTGGATCACTGACATCATTCCACCTCTCTCCAGGCGTGCTGGTTGATGTGCCTGGTTGGCTACTGCCTCTTCCTCTTCCTCTCCCTCTCGCCCTCCCCCGTCCCTTGGGTCGTCTGCTGCCAGCAGAACCTCTCCGGGGCTGTAGCTCCTCCTCCTCACTGTCCGTCTCCTCCAATCTTGGCTTCTTGGCAGGCACCCAATCCTTATCTGACTCATCTTCACCAGATGATTGCCTATTATATGAAAATAAACATCACTTAGTCCTTTACAAAACTAGAGAAAAGTTTTTAATCTTTTGTCTACTTTGTTTTTTGTTTTTTTACAATAAAACACAGGGAGAAGTGGGCAAGCACACACACACACACACACACACACACACACACACACACACACACACACACACACACACAAACAAACAAACGGTTGCCCCTTCCCGCCCTGGGAATAATAGCTGGGGGGCGGGGCCTACGCTAGTAATAAAACCTTTTCCCTTTCATCAGATTGAAAACACACACGTAAAAGCAATGTACAAACTGTTTTGTGATTCAAACTAAATGTTAATGTAAAATGTTATAAAATACTCACTTGTCCAGTGTAATGTCCTCTCCTTCAAGGAACCGCTGTTCTGCCGAGTCGGAATCGCCAGAAAGTTCACTGTCGCCACTGTCCTCCTCTTCTTCATGCTCGTCACTGTCTCGTCCTCTAAGATCTAATTCCGCTGCCTTCTTAGGCTCCTTAGGCTCCTTAGCCGTATGAGTGTTCTTTGACATTTTCCTTGGTCAAAACTCAACCAAACTCACAAAGAAAAACACGCTGAGAAACAACAATACGGCACGGACTGAGCACCGACGAGCTCATCCGCACAGCTGGTTGTGGCGAGCTGTCCCTTTACTTCTTCTTCTTCTTCTTCTTGTTTTGTTTACCGGCGGTTGGCAAACAAGGAAATGGTGCATTACCGCCACCAGCTGGACAGGAGTGTGGGTCAGAATGTCGACTATTTACTTACTCCCACCACCTCCCCCAAAAAAAATTTAAATTAAAAATAAAGTTAAAATAAATAAAATTAAACTAAATAAATAATATTCTTTCAATCAAATTTGTTACTCTAAGATAGTGCAATATTATTTTATGACATTCAAATGAGTCCTTCTGAAGAATATTTATGAGATTTGTCCTGATCTTTCTTAGTTCTTGTGTCATGTGCCTTCTTTTGTGTCTCGTATTTCTGACAGTGAATAATGACGTGCTCGGTTGTTCCTGCCCACAGTAGTCACATTTACCTGTGTTATGTTTTCCCATTTTTGAATAATATACTGTTTAAGCATGGTGTCCTTGTCAAGCATGGTGTCAATGAAAAGGGCAGAGTGTGGTGGCCATTTTGAGACCAAGACAAGTCTGTGGGTCACCTGTAGGCTCCGATTAGGGGGTTCAAGAAGTTCTCTCGTCACTCCCCAATATATTCATATAAACATATCCGCGGGGAGTGATGACTTCGGAGCCTAGATGCCAAACTTAAAGTCTATATGTCCTGCTGCTGTAATAATAAACATTTCTAACTCATGAGTTGTCTGACTGAAATCCACTTTGTCTCCTCCAATCACAGGGCACCTTCATCTTCTCTATTGTCAAATACTCCCCGCTGAAATTTGGTAACACTTACGTTTATCCGCTCTGGGCCAACATCTTGGGCTGGTTCATTGCCAGTGTCTCCCTCTCCCTCATCCCACTGTTTGTGCTACATAGAATGATTCAGGGAGAAGGAACTCTTCGACAGGTGAGCATGATCTTGTTTCTTTCTCAATTGTTTGAGTACTGTTAAGTATTTTTGTTTGAAAAAAACAAAAAAAACAACCAGAAGATTTAATAAATGAAGCTCATAGTAAAAAGGAAAAAATCAGACTCGCTGATGTTGATCAGTAAACCTTTTAACCTCTGACATATAGTATACATTAAGCGCCTGGTGCTGGTTAGAATTTGTTCTGCTGTGAGCTATACATTCACTGAGTAAACAAAAAATCATGTGTGATTCATTAAAAGGATGGATCAGTTTTCCACCAATCAAACGGAGCTCTGTGATGTGAGTGGAGTGGAAGGTTTTTTTGTTGGCAGCTCTCAAAACTTGATTCTGAGTACAGTGTGTGGAGGGGTTGATGAAGGACAGCTTGGCAATACAATAATATTCATGGTGTTTCTCTGGGATTTCACAGATTTCTCATTTTCCTCATGACAAACACCAGCGGGATTTCATTACTCGCAAAACAAATGATCTTTCAACTTTTGACTGTAGGAGAACATTCCCTGCTTGGAGGATAAATCTGTCCTAAATCTAACATAGGATAAGCCTATGTTGGATTTATTTTGTCATTTAATCCCATTAAAAAAGACCAAGGCCAACAATGAATAGATTGAAATGAATGGATTGGATGTAAGAATGTTCAATTTAGATTTATTGTCATAATACTTGCATACAACAAAGAAGAGTCTTGTCATTCCAAGGAAGTACAACTTGATAAAAAGACTGAAGGAGATGAAAGATGAAAAAAAGTTCTATCATAAAATAATAATAATAATAATAATGTGCAAAAATGTTTCATGGCATAACTGTATAATACTGTCATGCTGTGCATACAGGAGTAATAGTGCAACAGAATGACTCTTAGTATGCACAAATAGAGAATGCAATAATTTATCCTGAGCTGCAGAGTAAATGACCTAACCATGCCTCTTCTTTTTCCCCTTCAGCGATTCTTGTTGCTCTGCCAGCCTGTGGACAATCTACCCATGCAGCAAAAAAGTCTTCCCTCAACAGGAACCAGTGGCACCATTGGTCACACAGAGCTCAGTCCTTTATCCCCCACTGGGGAACTCATTGAACACAAACAAGTCATTCAGCTGAGTGGTGTACTGTGATTCCGTGTAAATAAGGAGGATTTGCACCATTTTGAAATGCAAGACAGGTAGCGTAACCTCCTATTAAATGTGGATTTGAGCTCAAGGAGGAAAGCAACAATTTCAAATAGAGGGCTCAGATTCTGAACTATTGGTTTAAAGAACATTAGTTCATCATGAGTGATGTTTTTTTTTCTTTTGGTAAAGTAATTCCTGGCCATGTCTCAGAGGGTGCACTCCTGCTTCTCTTCCTGTACTGTCGTCATCTAAGAGCTGGAGAGTCTACTCTTAACCTACTTTGGAGACTTCTGGAACTCTCTTAAAGGTGCAATGTGTAATAAGAAATGTAATTTAAAACATTCTAAAAATCAACAAAAAACTATCAACAGCATATGATTAATGTGAAAGACAATTGTACTACAGCCATATCTAGTGGAGGTAGCCCACTCCTCTCCCTCTTTAGATATCTAATATCTCTGCTAGCCATGTCTGCCATCCCCAGAGTGAGAGCCCTGTCAGAGTCATGTACATCATCACCTCAGAACCACGTTCCCTGCGGTCAATGCGGCGTCAGCTATGCGGACACTAGCTGCACAGATAGAGTATGTTAGCATCAGTTAACGATGGTTATATATTACCCCTACTTATTTGGAAACCTTTGACACGTGGACAAGTGTTACATTTCGCAGCTTTACAAAGTTTTTCTTTGTAAGTAAAAGTCCATTTGACAAAAATCTTTGATTTTGAAGTTTGAGAGTGGAACTGAAGGTGAGGAGTTTTTAATATCTTTCACTCGCATCCAAAACGACATTTTATGGAGTTTGATAAACGCGGGCCCTCGCCTCATCACCACAACAGCCATCGCCAAAGCTTTCTGAAAAGCCTTATTTTGAAGGGATAATAAAAGTGTCATTTGATGAAGATACATTTTGTGTCTCCAGAGTATGAACTTGACTTGCAAAGATCATAAACGTCAGTTTTTTGATAACTACATGTGATGTGTTGCCTTTGTATTTTATTTTCCTGACTTTTTGTATTGTGCATGATACATAAGCCCATTTTGTATTTTAGAGCATGTGCTATCTGTGTATTTTTTATCCATTCCATCAGCAGTTTTGCCCTGTGCATTACTTAAGTATGTTTGTATCTGGAGTCTAGTATATCCAGCTTTAAACAATGTAAAGTAAAACTAGCAACATTATGTCCTCCTTTTGTGAACCATGTCAATGAAGCCGTCTCTTATCAGGTCTTATTTATTTTACTTTTGTTTCCGTTTTCCAAGGAAACTTTGGACACTTTCCCAGTCAGTATCAAGGAATCATTATCATTTCCTGGTGCTATGCTGTGGTTGCTTACTTACTGGCGTTACCCAGTTTGCTAACTTGGTGCATTTATAGTTCAGTCAGTGTTAATTGTGAATTAAGACGCCAAACATTTTCTTAAAAGACACTGTTTATTGACTTGCTTGTTTGCCATCTCGAAGAAAGGAGCACAAAGTGTAACAACAGTGGAATAATTTAAACACTATAAATAAAAACAACGTGGACATGATTTGGAGGAAATGAGTGAAACATTTTGGCTGCAAATGATGGAGAACTGTCTGACTGGAGTGTAGTGACATTTAAAACACAAAATCAAGATGTTAGAAATTAAGGTATAGTAAAGCCAGTTTGGGTCTAAAACACTGAACTAAAAAACAACATTAAGAAATTTTGCTCTTGGATTGTTTCCCAAATGAACCTCTAAATGGAGCCGTTACCAGCTCGTAACCTCACTCTGCATCCAATGTATTTTCTGATAGCTGGCAGCCAAATGTTTATTATGAACATGTTTTCAGTGGCGCCCAGAAACTTTCTAACAACTTGAAAATGTATGTTGGAGAATACTATCTCAATAATAGTCAACTCTGGTATAACTTGTAGTGTCTTCATGTGGCACAAAGTCAACAATTGGGTCCACAAGTGCATCACCAAAAGTCATTTGCCATTATTATGAGTTTTAAGTAGTCAATCATTGTGAATAACAGATTGAAAATTAACCTCAATGACACCATTTGTTAAGGTTTTCATCACACTTCCTATATGTATTGGTGTTTTATGAAGTAATGGAATTTTAAATTTGATCAAAATTGACTATAATGACTATAAAATTGGCTTACATTGTTACATTGAAGGTCCATGATTGCGTTTATTTGTTCATTTTTATTTACAGTGCAGGCTTTTATTAAATCCTTAACTTGATTCCCTTTTTTGATTGGGGTGGTGTGGAGATGCATTATGGACAACTGAGTTCTGTATGGTTTAAAGAAGGAAAGGAAAGAAAAGAGATAATCCAACCAGCTTAACCATGAGACAGATAAAACAGTTACATATGTGTGGGAAAATGTGTTGAGTTGCATCATTTCCAGAATCAAGGCACTACTGATGGCATGTGTGAGCTTTCATATGCCCCTCAGGTGTGTTCAAACTCTAATCGACTTCTGTCAGGCCACAGGGTCTTCTGAACTCTTGCCCTCGTTCGTGAATCCACTTGTTTGACACTGACAAAACAAAAACAACATGAGTGTGTGAAGGAATGAAAAAGACACAATAAGTCTTCACTGCCAAAACTGTAAAGCATTCCTCCAGCATATTGTAGGTCAAACATTCGTTTGAAAAATAGGACTGTCTTCCTGTGATGAAGCTGCAGCGCTTGGAGGAAGTGTAAGTTTATTGTTAAGGATAGTTGTTTTTTTTCAAATGATGCAGTCCATTATCTTTTTTTTATCGTGATACATAAAATAAAAAAAAAATAAAAAAAATAAAAATACAAAACTGGAAACACTGCATGAATGCATGTTCAAAATTAAAGCACTGCAGTAGGCCTTCACAGTACCACACAAACAAAATGAAATTTATTGTTCACTAGGGGTGTAATGGTATGGTATATATTCGAACTGAAAATCTTCGGTACGGGCCTTTTGGTTCGCAACCAGTGCACGTGCGTAACTTAGTGCAAACCCAGCTACCCATGGGATTTAAGCAGCCGCTTGCCTACAATTCAGACCGTGCAAAAGCAACAGCAAGCATCATAGGTGTTTTTATAGCAGTGGATATGCGACCGCACGAACTGAACCGTGATTTTTGTGTACCCTTACACGCCTATTATTCACATATGGACTTTCACGTTTTAAGGTCTCAGTGACTTTGCGTTCTAAATAGCACGGTCTATGGTAGGGCTTTGCAATAATTCAATACCGTGTATACTAACTTTCTATGGAATCATACTGTGATAATATGATCATATTAATTTGCAAAAAGCTGTTATCTAAATGAATGGTTCAAAGTAAATTGTGAAAAAAACAAAACAAAATTTGTTAGTGAGGTTTGTGAAACCAAGAGTTTTATCTGATGAATATCTAATGGATAACGATGAACACACCATGATTTGACTTTACTGTAAGGTTAATTTTCACACATTTTATTGGCTAAGATTAAGAGTGATAACTGTGAACTCACCCCATTTATTTCCTACCAAGACAGGACAGGCTGCATGTCTGGTCCTGTAGTCTCCCTCCCCACTCTTGAACAGATTGTACCAGAACACCGCTGTCCCCTGTGAACGCAAAAAATATAGTAAAATCTAAGAGAGAGAAGAAACATAAAAAAAATAAAAAAATAAAAAATATCTGCAAGAACAAAGAAGACTTGGCCCAGAAGCCAAGAAACAGAACATAACACAGGGAGCCTCACAATGAGATATACAATCAACGTGTCAGAACTCATTAGTGAAACTTGATGAATCACAGTAGATTAGACATTAAACTGACACCAACAATATTAAGATTGCATCTGTTTCCCCATCGGACAATAGCAGCATAAACTAAACACACATAGCACATGAGTGAAAACATGCTATAGAATTTCTTCTCTCACACACTCTCCTTTTTACCTTTCTAGGCCAGATCGCTGCTCCAAAGTCAGGGAAGACTGTGGCACCTCCCGCCTCGACATCACTCATCTGAGAACAGACAAACACCCTCTGTACTCTCCTGAAAGGATACACTCCGGTATTCAACAATCCCCCAAAAGGGGCATTTAAAAATATACATTTTTGTTTTTCACAGCAACATAGTGTCAACATTCAAAGCAAATGTATCTATTGATATAATGAAACAAATGTAATAACAATGAAAATAAAATACTTTTTGAGAATATTTATATGCATCCATAAATCCCCATGTACTGCCAATCAAAATGTTAAAAGTTTCTATGTTGTGTTCCATTAGATAAAATATACAACCACTGCTTGATGAGTGGTTTAAATCAAGATGCACAAAATGACATTATAAACTCTTCAAAAAAATGAAGGGAACACTTAAATCACACATCGGATCTTGATGAACGAATTATTCAAGCTGAAAATCTTTACTGATGTACATTGTATAGTTTGTTGAGAACAAAATGACGTAACAACGGACAGTGGAAACCAAAACCATCAACCACATGAGGGCTGGATTCAAAATCACACTGGAGCTGCCTACACACTCCGGCTACATGAGGCCGGGCATTGTCCTGCACCAGGAAGAACCCAGGGCCCGCTGTGAGGATTTCATCCTGGTACCTAACAGCAGTCAGGGTACCGTTGGCTATGGCATGGAGGTCTGCGTGACCCTCCAAGGATATGCCTCCCCAGACCATCACTGACCCACCACCAAACTGGTCATGCTGGATGATGTTACAGGCAGCATAACGTTCACCACGGCGTCTCCAGTCTCTTTCACGCCTGTCACACATGCCAATCGAGCTGCACAGTGCTGGGCTGTTAGCACAGGTCCCACTAGAGGACGTCGGGCCCTCATGCCACCCTCATGGAGTCTGTTTCTGACAGTTTGGTCAGAAAAATGCACACCAGTAGCCTGCTGGAGGTCATTTTGCAGGGCTCTGGCAGTGCTCCTCTTGTTCCTCCTCGCACAAAGGAGCAGATACCGGTCCTGCTGCTGGGCTGATGCCCTTCTACGGCCCTGTCCAGCTCTCCTGGTGTAACGGCCGGTCTCCTGGTAACTCCTCCATGCTCTTGATACTGTGTTGGGGGACACAGCAAACCTTGCGACCGCACGTATGGATGTGCCATCCTGGAGGAGCTGGACTACCTGTGCAACCTGATTGGGCTGCAGGTACCGCCTCATGCTACCAGTGGTGACAAGGACACTAACAAAACACAAAACTAGAGAAGAATCAGTCAGGAAGGATACGGAGAGAGCGACTGTCTGTGGCCACCACATGTAAAACCATTCCCTCTATGGGGGTTGTCTTGCTTTTGCCTCTTCATTGCACCTGTTGTCACTTTCATTTGCATCATTCATTCATTTTCTGTAACCGCTTATCCTGTATAGGGTCGTGGGGGGCTGGAGCCTATCCCAGCTGACTTTGGCCATGAGGTGGGGTTCACCCTGGACAAGTCACCAGTTCATCACAAAGCCACATAGAAAGACAAACAACCATTCACACTCACACCTACAGTCAATTTAGAGTCACCAATTTACCTATATTGCATTTTTGGGTGATGGGAGGAAGCCAGAGAACCCAGAGGGAACCCACAAAGACATGGGGAGAACATGCAAACTCCTCACAGAAAAGTCACAGGTCCTCAGGTGGATTTGAACCCAGGACCTTCTTGCTGTGAGGCAACAGCGCTACACACTGCACCACCGTGCCACCAAAGCAGGTGAAATTGATTCACAATCACGTGTGCTTCCTAAATGGACAGATTGATAACCCTGAACTTTAACTGACTTAGTGTTATACTGTGATGATTAAGTGTTCCCTTCATTTTCTTGAGCAGTGTGTACATCTTTCCATAACAGTGGAGTGTCAGAAAGTTGCAGCATTTACTACAAAAAGGGAGGAGAAAAAGACTGAATAAGATCTCATATCTGAGCAAAAGAAAACATTTCGTTAAAACTGAGCCATTAGTTGTACCACGGGTCACTTTGTGAGGTATTTTCCTTGTGTCTAAGTGTTCTAAAAAATATTCTTTGGACCAGTTTTGAACAGGAATCACAATATACAATACAATCACAATCACCTATTTCTAATTCTTTGTGCAATGTTTTAATCCATGCATTTTATCTTTTATTTCATCACTATCACATTTGCTGCCACCTGGCCATAATTCCCCATTAAGGTTTCATTGTATTCTGTCCAGTTTTATTCTGTCCATATCTTATGATCAAGTTAAAGTTATGATTTGTATCTACAGTATATTGTAATGAAGCACATCAAAATCATGTATCAAGGTAAGTAATAAACCCCAATAAATCACTGGTTGTATGGGATAAATCATTCAAGTGCATACCTCATAAAAAAAAATAAATTACAAAAAAAGGTTCTTGTTTTGGGTATCATTTTATTTTGTATAACTCAGTGTTAGATGAAGAGTTGCTTCTACATCAGCGTGTTAATGGGGAACACAACTCTCCACAACATGTACCAGAACTGATTGACAGAATACCTTTACCTATTGATATTTATCTATAAAGTCTCTCAGCCATCCAGATGATGGGATACTTATCAGGTGCCATTTTTAAGATCTTATCTCCTATCTCTACATTTTGAACTATGGGACTGTGATGCTACACCTCAGGCCAAATAGCAAACTATGAAAGTCAATCAATCCAAGTCCAAGTTTGAACCAGAGCTTATGCATTTGCCCATGAAGCTGCAACCAAAGACGGGCGGAGTGGAGATTTCAGGTGGCCACTGCAACCAGCCTTCAACTAACGGCGACTGGGTCCACATACTTACGTAGTTCAAAAAAGTTGCCACACGATTTCCAGTGCCTAATCTTTTGAAAGCATCAGGCTCATCTTTCTACAAAGATAAAATTCAAGAGTGAAAATGCGTGAGGAAAATGCTAGACACACATGTACTTACGTAGTTTAGGAATGTAGCAAGTCTATTTCCATCGACCTTGAGGGTGCTGTCAAAAGGGCGCTGCAACAGATGTTTAAAACGTTTCACCCATTATCATAAAGACTCATGATAGGAGCCCGCCACAAAGGGCACTAAATGTACTCACATAAAGAAAGAAAATCTGGCCATTATGTGTCAGAAACATTACTTCATTACAACTCACAGCTGTTGTTTTACTTGAAATTAACTTGAAATTATATGCACATACAAATAGAAAGATAACAAGCAGCACTTATTTGTACTGAAGAAGAGCTCAATCATTAAGTTATTTAATCCAGGGGTCCACATCTAAGTCATTAGATTCTCAACCTTGGGTCAGTGATATAGTGACAAAAAGTATTTTTTAAATGACCCTTTGAATTATATTCATAATAAATCATTCTGCAGTTGCACGGTTGTACATGTAGTGCAAAGCACATACAGCTATGGAACAGGTTGCCAGACTAAACACAGACAGGGAAGTTACCGTAGCCAAAATCTGTCAGCAAGTCAGAAATAAGGAGGAGAGGCGTGCATGAAAAGGGGGGGGGACACTTAATTCGGGAAAGGAAGATGAGCTCATGAGTATGAGTCCGGGAACACTGAAGAGGAAAGTTGCGTTTTCAAAAACCTTCTGCGTTCACATGGCATCGTTTCTGAAATGATCCCCGTACACACGGATCCGCAAAAATGATTGAAAAATGATGTAGTATGTATGTATGTATGTATGTATGTATGTATGTATGTATGTATGTATGTATGTATGTATGCCAGGGCAGTAGTTGGTGCTGCAACTTTAAAAAATCAACACCACAGAATAAGATCACAGTGGTGGCTCTAATAATAATAATAATAATAATAATAATAATAATAATAATAATAATAATAATAAACTCAAAAGTCTGCAGCACAAACAAGACCAGACAATCTGATGTATTTTTGTTGTTGTTCAGGCCATAGCACCATAGCCACAGCTGTCAGCTGGCAGGAACCGTAATAGGCATGCGGTAAGTGGGGCTGTGTCGTCATTGTCTTCAGGGGATTTGCAGTTTGCCCATTTAAAAGTACAGAAAGGTGGTGTTTTCAGTTTCCACTCTGGAGCTGGTTTCCAAAAGTTTGCGCTTTCAGTCCCTGAATATGGCGTTCTCATGCAAACGGACGGCCAAAGGGGAACAAAAGGTTCCCGTTTTTGGGTGAAACGGTCTAAAAAGACAGGGCTTCTTTCCATGATGACCATTTCACCCAAAAAACATTTTTGAGAAGTTAAACCACCAACTACTGCCCTGGCATACATACTACAGCGTAGTACATCGTTTTTGCAGATCCGTGTGTATGGGGGAAAAAACACAAGAAATTACCTTTCAGTCTTCAGCAAAACCGTTGTCGTGTAAACGGGGCCTTACATACGTCACCTGGGTGCCGGTTCTTTTCCTATCATGTCCCCTTCCTCTGGAATATCCTACCTGCTGATATCAATCTGACACTGCTGAGACCTTGAAAAGTTAAAATTCTCTTTTTTGCTTTCTCTTACATTACTTCAGGCCTTGTGTCCATTATTATTATCATCCATCCAGCAGGTCAGTCTGAGGTGGATCTATTCATTCTTGTACTTCAGTCCTTGTGTGTCCTGCTGATGAGAATCTCTCTCACAGGCTTGTCCCACAAACACAGCTGTGTGCCTATCCATGTCTCTCATTTTGTTTCATCCATCTAGTCTGAATGGCTTTGTCTCTTGTGCGTTTGTGAATCTGTCCTCTATCCAGGTTGGCTTGAAGCCTGTAAAGTCCTGCAACTTAAAATGTTAACATCCACACTTATTCACAGCCATTCTTTAACCCACAACTCACCCTTGAGAAGTCATAATGTGGCTCGTACTGTCCTCCAACTCCATAGTTAGCAACCTGGTCCGTCAGGTGATATTAAATAAAAAAAAGCTGACATGAATAAAAAATAATTTGCAGTACGATGCATGAATACTGACTGGTAAGATAGATCAAGCTAAATCATATTGATCCCTTCAAAAGGCTTGCTTCTGCACACTGTATATTATTCTGTGTTCCTTTTTACCCATTCTTCATCTTCACCCAGCATTTATTATTAGCGTTACTGTTACAATCTTTAATAAAAATAGATATCATATGTCCTCGTAGTGTGTATCCTGTTTTACATTACCTGTAGTAACTCTGCAGTATCTACTGTAAGGCCTGTGATGTCTTCTATTCTCTGATTGACACTGGCAATGACAGGGTCTTCCTCTCCTTCCAACCATGCGCTGGAAAAACAAAAACATGTACACGTGTAATTACAGAGTGCACTGCATACACACACACACACAGACACATTTACACTGGATCTATGCAATTTATTTACACTTTTAAATGACTTGCTGAAAATGGTCACAAACCAGGTTTCCCCCTCATATGTAACACAGCTTTTACAGAATTTCATTAAATCTCCAGTACCTTAAGTTGTAGTTTATGTCCATGTTTGTCCAGACTTATAAAAACACTCATTAACACTTGAAGTTATCAGAAGAAGAACTGAAGATCTGAACAGTCATCACAGTTTCAAGGTGGGCAGGTTTTTTTAAGCACAAATTGAGAATATGCACAAGGACAGGTGGGTGGACACCCATTTTCATTTCATTGTCTCAAAGACCACACATTTCACAGTGGTTTACAGTGGACAGGGTATCTTTTGGCGGGGGCCGCTTAGGAAATGTTCCTGTAGTTAAGAGTGAAGAACTGAAGAACTGGGTAAAAAGGTAAACGCTCCGCTTCGATTCAGTTTCCGTGGTGCTGGCATGCAGCTTCCGTAGTTTCCGCCTCACAGGTTGGACGGGTATTTCGAGCCGGGCACCGTCATGGACCACGGCAATGGATGAGTGAATGAGTAATTCATAATGAATGATACATTCTTAATACAGAATGGCTTGTATAAAGTTTTTAAAAAAAAATCCAAACGATGCCCAACCCGATGAATACTTTACCTTTTTGACACTCTGTAGTTGGCTGTCGTCAGGACGCCTGTTTTGGGGTCGCGGACAGTAGCTCTGGCAAGCTTAAAAAACACAGAAATACAAATAAATGTTTGTCATCATACGTACACATTATCGTTTATCCACTCTTTCCATGTTTTCACGCTTCAGTATATTTTTTATTGTACCACAAAAGTCTTTTCATTTACTCTCAATGATTGACTCTATTTCTTACATCTTGTATCTGAGTAGGTTGATCCAAAAAAGCTTTTTATTTTACTGCTGTAAAGTTACTGTCCCAAGTTTGAGTATTTTATGACAAAGTTCACATCGAATCGTTGGATGGTTTCTGCCAGCCACCATATTTCTCGTCCTGTAACCACCTCTCACTGAAGGGAGCGCAAACAAATAAGACGCTGCTGTAATGGTCACTGTTGCAGGATATAGGCTGAAATACCGGAAAAGTAAGACATAAAAACTTAACAAAAAATAGACCCGCGGATTCATTCTGTCCAGATTAAAATGAATACTTCCCCATTTTAGACCTTGACTATCAAAAAATGTATTTAAGACATTTAAAAAAAAACTTTTTAAGGAGCAGGTACCCTGACTGTATTGTTTATTTTTATTTTACTTTTCATTGGACAGCTGTTGCCCCCCTGGCCACAGTTACACTGTCAATGCATTT
This sequence comes from Chaunax sp. Z400, assembly GCA_037577475.1. Taxonomy (NCBI): domain Eukaryota; kingdom Metazoa; phylum Chordata; class Actinopteri; order Lophiiformes; family Chaunacidae; genus Chaunax; species Chaunax sp. Z400. Next base: position 18,944,770 of record CM075201.1, read on the forward strand.
CAAAATAAATATTGAAGTAAGGACTGAAGTTTAGATCATGGATCATGATTGCACTTCAATAAATTATTTTATTAGTCTACTAGGAGGCACAAAGCTGTAATCACATCTAGAGTAAGTGTTAAACGTGGTAGATATTTAATAGTGCACTAGGTTGGAATAATAATAATGAAATAAAACATGCGTTTTTCTGATTTACAGCGACTGACAAAAGTACAGCAGGAGGAATTTAATGAAACGACTGAAGAATCTAACGTCTTCGTTTTCCCTCTAAACAGCTTGTCACCATTTCTGGCATATTTACAAGGTAGAGATATGTTTTAAAGCCAATCAGCCACCTTTTATTGTGGCCTTTCTTTCACCTACGATAGAAGAAAACCCTTCAGCAATCATCATCATACCGAAATCCTTTCACACGTGTACAAACATAGAATGCAGCACTAAAGTGAAAGTATTACACTTGTGTATTTATTGCTTCTTGTCTCACCCTGGGTCTGGACAGCTCCTTTATCTTCTCAATCTCACTGTGTGACAGGGCATCCAGATAGCGTACGATGTGCGGACTATCCCACTCATCCTCCTCCTTCATGGGCTTCAGCAGGAGACGAGGGTTCATGTTACCATCCTGGTAGCGACAAAACAAACGGCTGCGCCTCGCTTCGTTCTGATAAAGTACACAGAATAGAGACAAAATTATAAACCGTTTGCCTCATTTATGCATAATTATTCATTTCAATCTAAGCATTAACAAATGCAGAAGGAAAATGCTCTGGTGTATTTTAAGAGAGGCTTGAGTTAGAAAAACTGGGATCTGATTTGTTTGGATTGTCCCGTGCTGCCAAAATCTAAGTGTGTGTGTGTAATATAATAACATATCGAAATGATACATCCGTCCAATTGGAATCAATTCAAACCAAAAGCATCTTGTTATGAAATCTTTGCAGACAGTAAAATATCAAACTATCAGGTACTTTATTATTTAGTTTAACAAAAATTAACACTTTTTCCTCTCAGCTACGACTCTTCACATTACATACAGTCGAATTATAACATATAATATTATATAGAATATCTTATATGATAATAAATATAACATACCAGTATGTTCCTCTTCATGTCTTACCATTTGGAGCCCCTCTCCTCTACAGAGGGCCTCATAGGTCTCTCTCTCTGGGAGATGGTCTTTAGGTCTGCTGTAGGTTCCAAGCTGGATGGGCTCCTCAGAGGCAGGCTCGTAGTCCTGGTTCACCTCATCGCGCTGCTTGGACAACAGCTTCTCATAATAACGGAGATTTCCTCCTGCCCTCTGGTGGCTGGAATCTGTCAGTACAAGAAAGGTTTCGTTAGTGGCTCCATTCTCAGCAGCTGAGAAGTGGGATAACCTGTACAGAGCTGAGGAAATGCTGCATTCAATTCAAACTGGCCTATTTTGTTCCACTGATGTCTGATGACAAACACATTAATATAAGTGGTTTGTGCATTTGACTCCACTACATTCCTGCATCAAAAATAAGGATCTACTAGTACAATGAATAATACATTGACATTTACTTGTATTTCCTCCCCCCGGTGGAGTTTGAGGAAATACACTGATGTGGGAGCAAAAGTGGCGGCGTGGACCAAATAATAACACACTGCATTTCATGAATAGACTTTAAAGTTTATTGAATTCGTACTTATTTAACCGCTGCCATAGAGTCAGATTGCTGAGATGGAGACATAAAAAAACCCACAATTACATACGCAAGCTCTTTTCCCAACGGTTAACTGTAGTTACATAAATTCAGTCCTGGCAGATACTCAGTATGACAACATTTCCTACTAATAATGATCTGCTCGACAAAACCTTCAATAACTTTAACAAATTTAAATGGCTCTGGATAGAATAAAAGGATTCAATCTATTTCCTTCCATTTCATACGTAATCTGGATTGCATTGCCTAGCCTAGCGATTTGCTCTACTGTCCCATTATTGTGTCTGTCCGCATGCTTATTATGTAATTATGTGTTGACCTATATTCTTTGTTTCTCGTGTTTTTAATATGTTGTATTTTTTGGTGACTTAACATTATCCGTAGAAAAAATGCTTGTCTCACCCTCTGCTCTTTATTATACCTCGATTCTTCTACTGATGTGAGTATAACCTATCCAACATGACGTTTCATTACGCTCATGCTACATTTGCTCTGCCACAATTCATTTGGCAAGCAACAAGCATACTTCAGTTCTAGAATAGCCTGCAGCTGTGAACACAGCCCTTGATACCTATACCAAAATAACAGTTACAAACCACGGAGCCCTACTTTGGACGGGCTACACCCTGCTTCTCTGGAGAGCCCATACATTAAAGAGAAGACTGCAGTGATTGGTCCAACAGCAAGAGGACAACCCATAACTTACCAGCAGTCGGAGACTGCAGCTGTATTGGTCAGCTAAGTGGCTGCTGAATGACTGACAAAGTATGAGTAGCGTGTGAGCAATAATTTGACTTTATATCTTTTGTCTGTGCACCCCGCAACTCACCAATGGCCACAAGCCGGCGTGTCAGCTCAATGGCCCGAGGAAGGTCTCCCATTTGGTAGACGGAGTAGCTGAGGTAGTCCAAAATGTCCGCCTTGGAAACCACAGCTTCCTCCCCAGCATCCAGCTGCTTCAAGGACTGCTGCATCCACAGCACAGCATGGTAATAATCTGCATCATTATAAGCCGTCTTTCCCATGTCGAAGCAGTCGTCCACTGTCAGTAGGGCACTGGAGTGAATACCTGGGGGGGGGAGTCAGGATTCACTACATATAAATACTGCTTATACTATGCTGTGACATATTTGGCATTTTATTGTGGTTGAGACATGTAGAGTCAATCAACTAACGTTACTGAATTTAGGTCTGGGTGAACTGCCATAGATATCCCACAGAAACAGTCTTAGAACAACTAAACACAGATAAATACCTGCAGATGTATACACAACTATACATATCGGTGTTTAATCCAAATCGATGTTACTAAAACAGGATCTTTCTAGATCCAATCATCATCCAAAGCCACATTAAATTTAACTTAAAATGAATCTTAAACTAACAGTAACTTTAATGTTTAACTTAAGCCCTATACTGTTTAAAAAAGGTGAGGACTGGGTCACATGATCTAACAAAAATGCACTCTATCGGGAGGCCCGAGACTAAAACTGCTTATCACCAAAGGAGTGGTACAAACACATCCAAACACAACATTTATAAATCATTGCGGGAGTGTTCAGTTTGCCTTCCTTCTCTGGTAAATGTACACACGAGTGGACCCGTTAATGAACTCATGATCTCTGAAATGATCACGTCACTCCCTGGGTTACCTGGCAGCTTTCCTCTGGAGAAAACCTCAGAATCCAACTGGTACGTATCCTGGAGACGCATCAATGCCTTGGCTGCGCCCGTCTCGTCCTCTTCATCTGGGAAGTACTGTCTGTGCGTGGACATGTTGGAGATGAAGCCTGGAGAGGAAAGTAGGAAAACATTACCAGGAATGTTAGGAAAATTTTGAGGCTGAAAAAAGTGAGTCCATCAATGACAAGGATGACACTCAGCATGCTAATGTTCAGCTTTGTATCTATCTATCTATCTATCTTTCAATGGCAATTTATGTTCATTTGCTTTATTGACATGGGAATACTTCAGTGTTCCCAAAGCATAAAGAAGAAAATAATTTTGGATAAATTAAAAAGATCAATGTTCTTTTCTACTAATGCAAAAAAAAGGTTTAACGATTGAACGTTTAACTAAATCAAAATGCTGTAAGTCCTCTATCTACTCATGCTAATAAGCTTTCCATCCAATTTCTCTCCCTCTCTGGAATCATGACACGTATACAGATTCACTGGTAGAACATGATTCATGCTCAGTTTCCTGCCTTAAACAAATATGGTCCTAAGTGTAAACATAGAAAGATTTTAGGCTCAAACACACACACACACACACACACACACACACACACACAGATGCACACACACACACACAAAATATGCAGGAACAGCTGCAGCTAAACCATGACAGCCTCCAGACTTAGAATATTGGCTCAGAAAATGTTCTCTCTGAAGTCAAAGCTATGATCGCTCTGATCAGGATTTCATGTTTGTCGTTCGCCTCTCTCTTCCTCTCTCTGCTTATGCACAGAGAAGCTCTATAGAAACAAAGTGCCTTCCAGATGCATCACACCAGGAATGTCCCAGATACAGTTACCCAATAATACGATAGGGGGCGACATAACATAAGCTATCCAATTTTTTATTTTCATTTTTTTGAGATACTGTATTCATCCCACAGGGGGAAATTCTTTCTCGGCATTTGACCCATCCCTGAGGAGCAGTGGGCTGCCACTACATCACGGTGCCCGGGGAGCAAAATGGGGTTCAGTAAATTTCCACATGTATCACTAATGAATGCAGAGGGAAAGGAGCAAAAGGAACCAGTCTGGATCAAAATAATATAATTAAGTATTTGGGCACATGTTGAGGCACACAGACAGGCCCAAGTCCACACACATAATCTGGGCATGTTATCGTAATAAATGTCTGTATAATCTCTTTAAGGCAACAGACATAGAGCTGCAAGTGGGCAACACATACAGATATTCCAGGAGTCAATTTTGTGCTAATAAAGCATTCATATGAGTTATCATGTGAAATGACACCTCCTCTCCTTTCCTTTCCTTACCATCAGAGGGATTCTGCAGCACCAGGGTCTCCAGTTCAGACCACTCAGTATTCAGTCTCTTCATTAGTTTGTAGGCGTTTACTGGGTGGCCCAGGTAGCCCTCGGGGTCAGAGGTGGACAATGTGGTCAGAGCATCAAGTTTGCTGGCCCAGCTAAGAAACAAACCAAGTGTTGTTAGTACAGTAAAAAAAGAAAAGTTCTGCATTTGTAATCCCGCAAAAAGTATTATCGGTGCTATACATACAGCTTTTCAGCAGACAAATGTCTCTGTGTATTTCACAGAACACTAAGTTTTGAAATCTCACCTTTTGACAGCAGCGAGTTTGGACTCCTCTGCTTTGATGTAGTCCCTCAGAGACTGGACCAGCTCTTTCTCTGTGTAGATCAGGTCTGTCATTTGGCCTGCAGCAAGACAAAGATGCTGGATATGAGGGAGAAGGTGTCACCGATGAAAAAAGCACCACCTCCTCTCTCACGTGATGCCTTTTAATGTCCATAAGTGGCCCAAAAAAAAGCTACCAAATTTCTGTATTCCTGCCTCTGTGATCTGATTTAAATGCCTATGAAATGTAAGGAAGTCTGTTCACCACAGGCTCACAAATTCAGAGGCAAGCACAGTTGGTGGACCTGGCTTCAATCAGGAATAATCCTTTACATTATTCTAAAAAAATGCATTGACTTGTATAGTCTGAATTCTGAAATCAGATTTTTAGCAAAACTGAATGTGACACAGTTAGCAGGGTTTTTTTTTGTGTTCGTCACCTGCAATAATCTCAGTATGTTAAGAAAATATAATGCATAGACAATATAAGAGTGGCATACAAAAATGTAAAGATTAAAAGTCTTCTGGTAAACCAAGACCAATCTTATAGTACATTCCTACTGTACCCTTTTCAGGAACATCTGCTAAAACGTCCACATCTTCCTACAATAAGACGTACTGCTAAAAATGTTAATTGCAGCTTTCAAGGCCATGCTCAGGATTTTTACTGTGCATTTAAAGGTTTCTGAGTTCAGTATACATAACAATGGCACAATACTGCCCTAAATGTCACTTCACTTGTGCGAGGAAAGAATGTATCCAAGGGAATTTGACGGAAAGCCGATTCCAGAGACTCTCACAATGGATCAAATGAAACCTTGAGTCGTTGTAAAATTTCTTCTAACAAAAATAACACGGGGGAAAAAAAAGACATGGGTCTTTAAACCTACTTATGGAAGTGAAAATCTCTGCCTGTGTTGTCCGGCAGCAGCAGCCCCACAGCAGAGCCCAGAGGATGTACGACTTCCTCATTCTGTCTCTTTCAATAACCTGCAAGGACAAACATAATCACATCATTTCACCACAGAGCTATGCACTCGGAGCTCATGCAGCAAAATACTCTAATATAGCATGACAATCTGTTATGTTATCACTAATTGCCCTTATTCTAAAACCACACAATGACATTATAGCAGATACAAATAGACATTTAGTTTGTGAGTGAACACTAAAATAAGGTGGAGAAATTAGAATTAAAATGGTGAAATGAGAAATAACCTAAATACTATATATAATAAAAAATAATGGTTACACTGTAGGAAACACTGTTTGCTCATTACATCTTAGCCTTTCTTATCCACAGGTATGTCAGGTCAGTATCAGCCATAACGAACAGGCGATTATTGGCTACTAGCTGAAAAAAATCCATACCATTCTGTCTCAGTATAGATCAACTTGCAGTTTAAATAACCCCGAGTTAACAGTTTATGGAATGATGCTTTGTTCCTGCACTGAATTGCATGATGGTACAATTAATACCTGCAGAGAGGCATGATGTCATACAAGATTCTATGCCTATTTTTCATTAAGAAAGAAAAGGAAGGACAAAATGAAACATTTTGTTTCCATGAAGATGCAGAACATGGAGTATAAAGTATTTGGACAAAAGTGTTAGGACACACGTCCTAATCATTGAAGTCAGGTGTTTCGTTTAGACCCATTGCCACAGGTGTATAAAATCAAGGACGTAGCCAAGCAGTCTGAATTTACAAACATTTGGGTTAAGAATGGGTTGTTCTAAAGAGCTCAGTGAATTCAAGCGTTGTTCTGTCATAAGATGCCACCTTCGCAAGAATTCAGTTCATAAAATTTCTTCCCGGCTAGATAGACTACAGTGAACCGTAAGTGGTATTATTGAAAAGTGGAAGGGTTTGTGAACAACAGCAAGTCAGCCATGAAGTGGCAGGCCACGTAAAAATAGAGCGTTCCAAACCTCCTCTGGCATTACCATCACCACAAAGACACATGGGTTTCCATGGCCGAGCAGCTAGCTGCATGCAAGCCTTACATCACCAATGACAATGCCAGGCGGTGGATGCAGTGGTGTAATGCATGCCACCACTGGACTCTGGAGCAGTGGAAACGTGTTCTCACACTTCTCTGTCTGGCAGTCTGATAGACGAGTCTGGGTTTGGTGGATGCCAGGAGAAAGTTACCCGTCTGACTGCATGGTGCCAACTGTAAGGTTTGGTGGAGGAGGGATTATTGGATGGGGTTGTTTTTCAGGGGGTGGTCAAGGCCCCTTAGTTCCAGTGAAGGGAAATCTTCGTGCTTCAGCATACCAAGACATTTTGGACAATTCTATGCTTGTAACTTTGTGGGACCAGTTTGGGGAAGGCCCTTTTCTGTTCCAGCATGACTGTGCCCCAGTGCACAAAGCAAAGGTCCATAACGACAATGGTTTGCTGAGTTTGATGTGGAAGAACTTGACTGGCCTGCACAGAGCCCTGACCTCAACCCCATCGAACACCTTTGGGATGAACTGAAACGGAGATTTTGAGCCAGGCCTTCGTGGCACAACACCAGTGCCCTGACCTCACAAATGCTCTTCTGGATGAAGGGTCAAGAATTCCCACAGACACTCCAAAATCTTGCAGAAAGCCTTCCCAGAAGAGTGGAAAGTGTTCTAGCTGCAAAAGGGGGGGGACGACCAACTCCATATTAATGCCTATGAATTTAGAATGAGATGTCATAAAAGTTCCTGTAGTTCCAATACTTTTGTCCATATAGTGTATCTGTAATTTTGACATTGGGGGCACAGCTGTAAGAACTAAACACACAAAGTAAAACCACAAACTACGTTATCCAAACATCTGGTGGACTGTATACATTCATTTCCCCCATCTGCTAGTCCGTCATTGTCTTCCTTTTGATGCTGAAAACACCTGCCAGCTGTGGCTGAAAAAGACACCATGAAGCGCTGAGAGTGAATCCAAACAGTAAAGTGGTGGGCAGGGCAGCGACACAATGAGCTGAAAGAAGCAATAAAAATCAGCAAAGCAGAGGTAAGCTGTGGACGATGGAGACTAAATGATTACAGAAACAATCTGCAGTTTACTCAGTAGTGTAAAATAATCTTTAGATGCAGCCCCATGTTGGCATAATAAGGAAAAGGCTACTAAGCAAATATAGACAAAACATAAAGGTAGATTGCCTTTATTAAGCTGTTTCAGTATAAACAGCTGAGTAAAAGCCCATTGTTTTAGGTTTATTGTGATTCTCTTGTCAGACGTCGCCACATTTCCTTCACTAATATTTGCCCTTTCAAATAAACAGTATGGGCAGAGCAACATGAGCTGCTCTCAAACACCGGGAACAGCTTTGCTAGGTTTGCTCAAGTGAAAAGTGACCCTGCACCACTTTCCCCTCCTGGATTTAATCTAATTCTGCTTCACCACATCACTCCTCAGTGATGACTGTTTACTGCCGCCTGTGTTAAGTCCACACACACTTCTTAGTAAGTACGCACGCACACACATGTCTGTCTGCATCACCATGTAATCAAATCCTTCCAGAGACAACTTTAACAACATAACTGTTAGTGTAATAATAACCTGCTGAGGAATTAGCTCCAGATAAAAAGATAATTTCCCTTAAATGGCACTTTAAGAGTCATGCTACCGACTACTACCCTCGCATGCACACGACAGCGTCTTCAGTCGTGTTTGCGGATCCATGTTGTATGGGGATCATTTCGGAAATGATGCCGTGTGAACGTAGAAGGTTTTAAAACGCAAAGAAACAAACTGCTTTCAGCTAAAACGGCCTCAGTATTTGGTGGATCTCTGTAGAGCAAACAGGACTGAAGGCAGAATTTGGCTCGTGTGTGACAAATGGTTCCTTTTAATGAGGCAAACACCAAGACAACCACACCATATGGTACTAACCAACAGTAGGTGTTATTGGTGAAGGGCTGTGAAATGGCTTTTAACCATACAGCAGGTCAGAGTGAATTTTAAATACACTTTCCCACATGTTTAAGCCCTGCATGCCTGGTGGAAAAACTAATTTGGCGAATGCTAAAAGAAGTGATAGAAGAGTCTTGAGCTAAATGAGGTTTCAATAAAAGTCTGATCAAGAGAACTTCACAGGACTTTTGAACATCAATCTTGCAGTTAGTGATTCTTTTTAGAAAAAAAAAAAAAGACCTACGTTTTCATCCGAGCAAAGTTCTTTAACCTAAATGTAGCTTTTAAAATCAGCGATTTTCTTGCTGGAAAGTACCACATTTGGTGTGTGCATATTGGTCAGTGGCTTTGTAACAAACACGTCTGCACAACCACACATAAAGTCATAGAGCAACACATACTTTGTGTTGCTCTTTGAGAGTAAAAGCATTTGATCAATTTCCTAAAAGCTCCTTCTGTGTCTTCGATGGTGTGGCAGAGGCAGAGCTGTCCTAACTTGTCTCCACACATGCCAACACACCACACAGAGGTGGGAATAGGCCCACAGAATGCCACATTTAAAATAAAATAAGGCCTCCTCAAAGACACAGAGAGAATGGATTAAAGCTTATTTTGACTAATTGTGTCAGGGATACACCTTTCACATAGAAAGTATTGCTCCCGGTGTTTAAGAAAGGCCTGATGTTTTACTGCCCGCCCAAGTTAACTATTACCAAAGTCCTAAACTACAAATTAAAGGAGCAATTATTTTACTATTGATTTGCAGCTACTGAGCTTACGTAAGCCTTTCATAGTCTTGCCTTGGGTTACAGGCTGTAACAGCCATGCAACATTCCTGGAAAGGGCCTGCTGCATTGACAAGCCCAAGTTCCCGAGGGCTGACCCTTGCCTGGCATTTTTGGCAAACGTAAGGAATAGCACTGAGGACAGAACAGGATGTGACATGAAAAGGTTATGAGAGGACAGGACAGGACATAGACCCATTACACGTCTGTCCTGCAGACCTCTGTTTTATGTAGTCAATAAAATGGTATGGCAACGAGAAACCGTCTTTTCTTTTCTCAAAATTCAAAGAGGCCATCAAAAAATAACAACCTTGCTGGACAAAAACAGTATTCTTAACACACATGTGGGTCAGTGCCTCGGGTCTCACCATTCTAAAATCTTGGTGTGCACAGATTTAATTCTGTGCTGCAGAAATACACATTACACCTGATGAAGAGTAAAAGTACAAGCCTGCAAGAACATTTAATTCAATCAATGTGTGTCATTTGCTGTTTTCCCACATTGCTTTTTGTTTTGCTTTTTGCCAACATAGCAGACAGGAACCAAAATATCACAACCCAAATTCTTGCTAAGACATATTAGCCTGTAAAACATTTTATGAGCCTTGGAGCTATAAGTCTACTCAGTCAGCTTAATACAGGGACTATTTAGCGCACACGAATGTACAGCACAGTATGTTAACTTTATTTGCTGCACAGCTCTGAGCAGTTGAAGATTGATCCAGCATGCAACAAATTGATTCTGGTCTGATTTGCAAGGGTTTTGGTTTGCACTTCAACAGACATTTTTAATTGACTGTGACTTTGATTAACAAGTTTTTTTGCTCTGATGTGGCAGACTTTGTCTGAACTGAATGATGACAGCGAACCACATGAACTCATCTGGAGCCAACTATGAACTTTTTCTTGCTTTTTGCAGGTTTGCGCGGAGGTGTGGCCTCATGAGAAAGATAAGAAACCAAAGTAACATACTCTGGCAAAGCAGTCAGGACCCAAGGTCTGCAGTGGGGCAGAGGTTTCTCCTGAGCAAACAGGACTGTAAATATTTCAACATGTGTAGTCATCTGGTTCTTTTCAACTGGACCACACTTGGCAGAAAAACCTGGTTGGTCCAAGAAACAGCTGTCCTGTGTCACAACAAGTACTAATTGGAAAAGTCATTCAATTCATCATTTTTTCTTATTTTGAAGGAAAGCAGATTAAAACGTGTCAAAATAATACGATAAAGTCCATTGCTAAAAACGTAACCCTAAAACTGACCATTATAATCCTTTTTTACCCAAACAGTTAGGAAGAGTTTAAAAGAAATCCAAACAAGAGCAAAGCCGAAAAAGTACTGGAGCTAATGTGTGTGGGAGAGCAAGACATCTGGAGCAGTAGTTCAATATTGTTGCCAAATACCTAAATTCAAAACTTAGAAAAAAAAAGGCTATAAAAATGTAATATAATAAACATGTAAAAGTGAGACATCTATGATAAAGAAGACAAGGACAAACAGGAGGCTTTTGCAAATGATAAAAGAAAAAAAAATGAGGTAAGATTCAACAACTAACCCCGATGTCTCTTTGCAAAAGGTACCAAGAGAAACACCCTGCTTGGTGCAGAGTTTTTGCTAGAACTACTCTGAAATAAGAGCTATCTATGTTAATAAAAATGAGAGTCACATTCCAGAAAACTGAAGTCCACAAAAGATAATCCATGCAGTGTAGCCTGCAGTCCTGATTGATGCTCAACAGGTATTTTTTGACAGGTATTAATCAGTCAGATGATAATCAGTAAGCAGGACAGGCATGTATCCTCCACACACCCAGGTATAGACAACATACTGACACACATTAGCATGCAGGGCGATACATGCTACACAATATGCCACATACACTATGCACATGTTCATACTGTGTCCACATTCTGAACATGCTCAGACAATCCCTTCCTGTCAGACTCCAGAGAAATGACTCTCTACACTAAAGAAACCAACATGTCCTAACTGCTGATCTGTACATTTTCATTTATACAGAACAAGAATAGTTACCTCCAATGGGGAGGTTCTGTTTTTAACAGCGTTGGTTTGTCAGTCTGTCTGTTAGCAGGATTACTCAAAAAGTTATGGTCTGATTCTGATGACATTTTTGGAGAGGTGTCTTGGAGGTGATCCAGATCTTCATATGGCTGCAATTTCTTTAAAGGATTCTTTACATTTGCAAGATATTTGCTTCTAACTTCATGGATGATCCCCACAGCTCTTGGACAAAATAGCACATGGGACATTTCCAAAAGATCTAGCACGCATCAAAATCTGATCTGGATCAAAGTAATATTCCAGATCTGATGATCCAGAACGTTTAAATTTATAGATCTCACGAAAAATTCACCACTGAGATAACAAATAATAATAATGATAGAGACTTGCATCTAAGGATGATGTGAGTTTGGTGTCAAATTTGACTTATTTTCAAAAGTTACTGAGCTAGATCCTGGAGAAAATCGGCATTAGTTAAATAGTGCAATGATACTGTGATTCCAAATTCTAGGAAAAGGTTTTCATGGTCAAGGAGTCATATTATGGGAATCACACTATCATGGGATTATTGCTTTTAGATGCAATGACATAATGGGAAAACTGAGTTGCCCTGGCAGAGGTTTGCTCTCTCTGAACACTGTCTTGTTCCTTCTCAGTTACACACATCTGTTATAGATAATGTGATCCGCAAAAATGTTTGGTGTTACTGACAGGATAGTGACATTTTTATTTCATAAGACAACCAATGTCCTCCATGGGTGGACATCAGTATCAGTAGTGACCACCAGGTATACTCTGAAGTCAAACTAAAGGTTTCAACTTTCACCTCAACGGACGACACAATGGGTTTTCAAGCTTTGAGGAACCTCATGCAACCAGCTCACCAATAGAAATACTGCTTACACTGGCATTTCACTATCTCCCTGCTCTGAGATAAAGGAAGTGAGTATTTCCGACACAGTTTAGCTGAGCCTGTAAACTCGACAAAATCAAGCTTTTTTCAATTACAAAGCACTTACTGTCATTTGCTTTGGACAAAAGCGTTTGCCGAATAATGAATGCAATGACACACAACAAAGACAATATCATGTTGGAAAAGAAAAAAACCCCACCCAAAGTCATAGTGCAACTAAAAATAGACACTTGTGGGCCGACCAATTTTTAAATGTTCCCCCTTCACCATGAACGTGACTGAGATGGTAATGTGGCAGTTCGACAGTGGTAGCACTGGTAAAGTATTACCAGATTGCTGTGCAGAGAACAGGTTTATCTCTACCTGACTGAAGATCTCATGCATATCACAGGGTTACTGGTTCCAGAGTGTGGCTCATGTTTAAACCACATGTTGATATAAAGAGACAATGTGTATGGTGCAAGAGTCCACTATACACTTTCAATACCCTTTTCTGGTATGTAAACACTGAAGGGTAATGTCATAAATAAATCACCCAGCTATTTAGGTTGGTATTGCTTCAATATCTATGACTAAAAGACACAACCGCACTTGGACACTGGATGGAAGGTTAGATCATCAGACAGAGACACATAATTTAATTCTCGGCTGTTATCTAGCGAGGGTGCATTATCTTGAGCGGGATCGTAACCTTACTTACAGCCCAATTACTGCTGACATGTCTATGGCATCCCTCCATTTGTTGCCTTGCTTTTGTACACAATCCAATGACTACACATCAAACACTGGAGGGCATCACTCACCTGCAACAAGGATGGTTTGGCAGTGATATTTTATCCTATTTAAAAAAGGGGAGACGAATCCAGAGCTTTTCTCTCTCCCTCTGAACTCACCTTTTAACTCAAGACTTACTTACTGTTGGGGTACTTTGAATGATGCTTGCAACACAGTGTGTATTAGTTAAACTCTGCTGCCACAGTCTAGCTGACACGATAGAACATTTGACATGGTTATAGTTGCAATTTTGCTGCAGCGCTCAACTCTCATTACATCGGAAACAAATGATAAATTAAGAAAATAATGAGCAGTATATTAATTAAATTGTTTGTGGCAGCCCTATTTGTTCCCCTAAACAAGACGTCGCCCCTTCTGTGTGCAGCCATGTAAATAGGTTTGTTTATTTTGCACAGGTTTTGAAATCTCTATTTCAAACACAAGCCAAATCATTCAACCCCCATTGTGTATTAGGTCTATTGACAAAATTTACGATCTAACAGCTGTTTGCAATAACCAAATGAAACATGAACACTTTCTATAGCTCAATACAACACATATTACAAATATAACACGAAAGGCTACTTTTACTGACTACTGCAGTCTAAAAATTAATAAGTTACATAAAGATTATTCAGCCCTTTAATGACAAGCATCTCTAGTACTTTATAGAGACCATTATGCTGCTATGACCTGCTGCAAACATGATGCATATCCAGACACCAGCTTCTGGCAGCATTCCTGAGGAATCCAAGCCCGTTCCTCGTGGACAAAGGCCTCCAGTTCTGGAATATTCCTGGGCTTACGTGATGCAACAGCCTCCTTCAAATCCCACCAGAGATTTTCTTCGGAAGTCAAGTCAGGCAACTGTGACGGCCACTCTAGAGTGACCCAGGATGAATGACGGAATCCATCTTACCTTCTACGCGCTGCAGTGGCCGAGTGGGCAAAAGCAGCCCCAGAGCATCACCCAGCCACCGCCATGCATACGCTTTTCGGCATAGGCCCCAAAAGTTACAGTTTAGTTTCACCACTGCACAGAACAGCATCTTAAAACTGCGTCTCATCTAGATGGTTCTGAGCTACTGGAGCAGATTTCTCTCGTGCTTTTGGGTCAGCAGTGAACATTGAGCCTTGATTTTTTTTTTTTTAAAACATTGGGACTATACTGCTAAAGTAAGTCTATTAAGGGTGACACAGTGTTTTAACCACATCTGATTCACACCTATGTGCTCTTTTGAGGGATGCCATACAGGTAACTACTGTAACTATTGTAACTACGCTGGTGAATAAAAGCAGCATTTTCAGCTGAATGTGGGAACAAAAACTTACATCTGTTGCATTGTTGTACATCTGTTTGAGCTTTTCGTGTGAACCGCTACAGAGTAGCCAGGACCCTGGCTTTGGCTCACTTCGCCCCTGTGACGTCGGCGTAGTTGTTTCTAGAAATTCCCAACACTTGAGCTCTGGCTGTCGCAGGAACGTCCAAATACTGCGGGTAACTGCGCCAAAATTCAAAGACCCGTGTCACTGTCCGCTTGGAAGAATGCGCGTGATAAATTATGACATTAAAGTCACGCCGTCTGGGATGCTCTGTCACTAAGTTTCAAAACTTTACTGTTTCTTCTTCGACAACGTTGTAAACCCGCTGCTTCGCAGAATATTATATTGGCCAACAACATGTCAGAAATGAACACACACCTCGCGAAATAACGAGTCGTTATAACTATACCCTCCTGGTACCCAAAAGTGTTCGGACACACTCCAAAAAAAAAAAGAAAAAAAAGAAAAGCCCTGCTGGATCCAGTGATTGACAACCATTCCAGCATGTTCGGTAACTTCAACACGCGAGCTCACGATTCGACCTCCTTACAAATGAAAATAACAGCTGCGAGGTAAATAAAATACTATTTTTTTTAATGTTATCTTACCTTAAGGCTCCTGGCTTGTAAAGAGCGACGTCACGTTTGTGTGTGTGGACGCTGTTTCATTTGCACCCCTAAGGTTATGAATAGGACAGAGAGGGGTTGTCTCTGCCACGTACAGAACCTCCCGTGCGGCTGGCAGTAATACTTAGAGTAGAGAAGCAGGGACATTCTTTTCCCACAAGTTCCAGATTCTGAGCTGAAGGGCAACTACGGAAGAGGACTAGGGCCAGAGGAAAAAATATATATAAATTAAAAAGTCGGGAAAAAAAATCAGAATCCTGAGATTAAAGTCAGAATTCTGAGGTGAAATATAAGTACTACAATCCTTTAGAAATACCACAATGTAAAGTCCTGCGTTCCAAATTTGACTGAAGTAGAAGTGTAGCAGTATTAGTAGCAAAATGTAGCCAAGTGTATCAAAGTAGCCGTCTCATCTGTTGTCCAATCACAATGCTATGCTATATTATGCGATATACATTGTATTATGCTGGTGGATTATTGCTTTTTATGTGTGAACATGTAAGAATCATTTAAAATTTGTTACAATGATGAGGTGTCGCTAAAAATAGTTATTTGGATAATTGAGCATGAAATGGAACCTAAGCACACATCACGTTGCTCAATGCATGTTCTGTATAGATTTTTACTTGCAACATTCATCTGGTGAGGATAAATCTTGAGAACCAGCTCCAATTGATGTTTATAAGCAAAAAAAACAACAACAACAACAAGAACTGAGCAACAAAAGGTGTTGCTTGTAAATCCATGCTTTATTCCAAGTCTCTGAATGCAATATGGTTTTTATTATCAAAAGAGCCTCAAGCTTGGACAGGGGAGTCACTCTCAAACTCATGGGGAATAGTTTGTTTTCTTTTAAATTATATATTTAAATGTATGCATTTGATTTTTGTCAGCTCGAAATGTCCTTTGTTCTGAAATTGTTTTTACTCAATATTACTATTGTGAAATGCAGTAAATAGCAAAATAGTTTAATAATGTAAGACGGGTTTTGTTATTATATATATATTTGCAGGGTATGACTTTTACATAAAAACTGTTGAGAATGTTCATATGTTGAAATAAATATCATAAGGTTTAATATCACCAGTACTGTTGTATGGCAGTAGCAGTGACAGTGGGCTAAGAAAGGTTAGTTTGGATAGTGCATTATGGTATATTTCATACACACAGCAGACATTTAAGAAAAAAAAGTGATTTGAGTAATAAGGAACTGGGGCTTGTGTCTCAGTAGAGATTTATATCCTGCAATGCCCCTGGATGAACATTCAGAGGCTTTTCCCCTCAACAGTTCGATCTTTTAGGATTCTTACGGTAATGTAATCCATGCAGTCCGTCACGTTCCCACTTTGGAGCTGGGTTTCCACATCTTGTTCTATGGATGGACTGAACACCATCTGGAGAAAGAACATCTGGACATGGCTTTTCAATTATCTGCTGTTCTTGCATTCTCTGTTTCTGTGCACTCAATGTCTCTGATGTTTCTCTATTATATGCAAGTGGCAGTAATGCAAAAACTTTATTTAATATCCTAACTTTATTAAAGCCATGCCAAATCACACCTGAGAACTTGGAGAATGTGGCTTCCCTTAGCTTTTGCAGCGTACTGAAATACATGTGGTCGCCTCAGGCTCTCACAACTGATGAAACAACCCTTGAATTGCATTGCACACTTGCAAAGTCTTTACAATGACTATATTTTAGCTGAAAATATTGGTTAAAAGAACAGTTTATCTTAACTGTTTCAATTGCGTTTTGGTCAGTGAAAGGTTTTATTAGGTGATTTATTATAAGTGTATTAATTCAAACTGTGGTACATTATACACGTTGTATTTCAACAAGACTCAAATTTATCTGATTTCTGATTGGCAGTGTAATCCATATATTTGTGTTGCTGAATATCTTGTCACTTGTGATGAAGTTTGACCAGCAGATGTCACTGTAGGTCAACGAAAGAGCACCCACTGCTTCAATAATCCCATTTACAGACCAATAAATAGTCTATAAATAGGACGATAACTTTAATCATCATGAAATAATAACTTTAATGATGATTAAAGTTATTATTAGGAATATATATGATTCTGTGTTTGCATCACGTCCTCTTACATGTCTTATTTTCTAGGGGCTTGGATGCTCTAACTCTGTCTCTTCGACATCATGACTCATCATTACTCATGACAAGAGAACGCAAAATTATTTTTAGCCTGATGAAAACAGCAGACACTGTTAATATGCTGTGCATGTAAATGCCACTAAATATGTGTGACAGGATGGGTTTGTTCCCCCTCCTCTGCGTCGTTGATTTGCGCCTTCAGGTGTTTCACCTTGGCTCAGAGAACTGAGGCTGCACGTTGCCGGTGCTCTGCTCGGGCCTTGGGCTGGCAGGCTTTTACCTTGCCTTTTGCGTTACGTTTTCTGCGCGATCAGCTGACAATATTATTCTTGTAGCTCTCTGCGCTGCAGTGACGGAGCTTCCGCCTCCCTCCGCCTCCCTCCTCCTTCCCGTGTGTGAGGGGTTACGCCTTTGAATGTGGGTAAGCGTTGCATTTTTTAAATTCATTTTAAATGTGATTACATCCCACAAGTAACTCTAGTCTCCCGTGCACATTCATAGGAACGTGCGCCGGGCCGGTAATTACTGGCCGCCTCCTCCTGGAGAAACTGCTGTCTTGTCTTGTCTTTTAACCTCACTGGTTATTTGATATTTGTTTGAATATTTGCTTAATTATTTGATTGCTTGTTTATTTGGTTAAATTAGTTGATTATGAGTAATTGATTGGTCTATTATTTTTTTATTTGTTTGATTATTTGATTCATTGTCATTATTTGATTCATTATTTGATTATCTGTTTGCTTACTTGTTTGATTATTTGGATTAAATTGATTATTTGATTAGATTGACTGTTTGAGTAGGCCTACAGTAATTTGTTAAACTATCTAATTGGTTTATTTACTTATTTCTCGTTTCTGCTTGTGATTTTAAGGAGTTCTTTGCCACATTCTTAATAATGTTTTTTCTGGCAGGACAGGAGCAGTGGGCGTAGCGAGAGGCAGTCTGGCCCTTGGTGGTGGTCCCCTTCACGGTCCCTGATTTAGTTTTGGTTTGGTGTGTGGTGTTCACGTGTGGTGTGTAGTTTTTGGATCCCTTCCTTTTTTTGGTCCAGCTGCCGTGGTAAGCCCCCATCCTGTTCCTAGCCCTTTAATTCGTTGTGGCTGTTGTTTTTGTTTTTTTAACCTAGTTTAAATAAAAGTACATTTCAATATGTTGTTTAATAAATTCATATGGTTAAATAGAAATCTTGTCTCTGGCCTACTGTGTAAAACGAACCTGTGTGTGTCCTTTTAGTTGATTGGAGGTGCCTAAAACTATTTCCTGGGGCGAAATAACCCTGGTGTTGGTGTAAGTAAAACAAAAACATATACATGTATAAATAAAATATCCTCCTACCAAACACCCCCTCCTCGCCACCTATGTATATGTCAGACATTTTGTATCACTGTTACATCATCAAATTTTCCTGCTTTTATGAGAATTGCTTATTTTGAACTGATGTGTTTTAGAAGTTCTTTAAAGAAATTGAAGCATTTTTTTTTCTGTGTGGGATGCCAGCCGTAAAACATAATTGGATGCAATGGATTTTCATTTTGTTTCACTTTATTTGTATTGACTGTACTTTTTTAGCACTATTCCCCCAAAATCCCAGGGCAAAGCATTCATGCAGAAAAGCCTGTTTAAACGTGCTTAACGTCCTCCAACCTTTCATTTAGGTTTAATTTCACTGTGGACTTGAACTCCAGTGAGGGTGCGACTTGCGCTCAATCCTCTCGCACTCCATCCAAATATTTGTCTACAAACACAAACAAACCAATAATAAATAAATAAATAAAATTTCACATTTAAACCACACTTAATAGACCAACGTTATATTATTTTTTAGATTATAGGCTTATTATATATTACAGCACTGGAAACTAGTTGCGGGTCATTTTTGTTTTCTACCCTGGTTTTGCTGAGGAGTTAACATGTAGCTGCACTGTTCATCAATGACCACTAGATATCAGTAGTATCCAATTCATAAAAGACAAGCACGCCTTTAAATTCTCAAGTACACTATTAGACATCATGTTTGTCATATAAAATACATAATGTGTTAAGATGCTCAGACGACCACAAACCCTTTGTTGATCGATTCTGTTAATTACTGTGACACAATCCTCTGGCTTTACTTCTGATCCCATATAAGGCTCCATGCTTTTACCTGTGTATACCTGCCCTTCACAGTGGGTGAGCACTGTTCGTAATGATGAAATATTCCTTAACGTGTAGGTGTAGGTTGACTGATGTGCGGCAGAATAGATCAGCAAAACAGGCATCCTTAATCCTCCAATCTAATGTTTTTACCATCTTGCAGTCTCAGAAACCTGTGAAAGCGAGGGGCCCAGAACCCCCCCCCCCCCCCCCCCCCATTTCTGCAGCATGAACCTATGTTTGGTTCCTCTTGCTCTTTTTTGATCACTTATTTCATGTGATTTTGTGTGCATTTTTCGCAAACTAGATCTAGTTGTAGAATAATCTGAGTTGAAGGAATTACATACTAGTTGAACAGTGCAGAAGCTGCATATGCAACCTGTGATGAGAGGTAAGAAGGCTAAAACATTTGGGAAGCCCTGGTTTTTAAGATACAGTATGAGAGAGTAGCCGATCTCCATTTATCACTCTGTCCTTTCACACTGATAACATTCAATGCACTATAATTCATTTACATTATGTTACATTTTCCAATAACACATAATACAGAAGAAATAACCTGTTTGTTTATGTCAGCAGCTAAAACTAGTTGCCTTTTCCATTAATGCCGCAATATTGACACAACAGGGCGTCTCTGTTCTTACACATACATAAAGGTATTTTGCTTGTTGTGCCTTTAAGTTCTAGGAATAACATCCAGTCCTGACTGTCAGATAATATTTTCACCTGAGCAGCAGGTTTGTGATTTTTTTTAAAAAGAGTGCAAGACTGTGATTTAGTAATTACACATAGGGAACTGAATGTAAGGCATGTCACAAATCCTGATGCACAGAGACCAATTATAGAGTTTAAAACAAATAAGGTTGAGGAATGTATCAACCACCTTTAATGTGCAATGCTATATAGAGAGATTGTTTTGTGAATGTGCACAAATATTTCTTTCTGGCTCCGTATGGAAACGGCGGCATCACGCTTTGTGAGTGTTGCTTGATGACAAAATGACTACAGGAACCCGAGCATCTCCTTACCCCCATTCATTTACCGGAGGTTAAGGTTTTCCAGATGTTTCGAGAGCTTCCTTACGTCGAGCCCCATCCTGTGCTTGGCTCAGGCTGGTAAGTCTTGCATCAGAAAGGTCATGAGGTCAGAGATGTTCCCTTGTTGTGCAGAGATGATTTAAAGAGGGCACACACATGTCAGACTGTGTAGTACTCATGTATGGCTTCTATCTGGTGTACTATCTGACCTTTAGCTTGTGTGTGTGTACGAGCCTCGGTGATTGAAAGTGAACACACACAGAGCAGGTTTGGGGTTTCAGCCTCTTTAATCAAAGCTCATCAACTGAGCTTGGGGGGGCCTTGACATTGACTCCAGCCTGTGTGTCATTTATTCCACCCTGGTGGGAGTTTAAACAACACAGTAAGAGACTGAGAAAACATTCAAATGTGTGTCTGGTCCTGTGACTCCAAACAGGTAATGAGGCAGAAAGAAGATGGTAAAAACACAAAAGAGGAATCATTCCCACGAGTCTCTTCTTTTAGGACACACTGTTTGTTAAAACTTAAGACGTCCTTACTGGATTCGAATCAGGCTTTAGCATTTTTGTGAAGCACACATGGCATGTTTTCGTGTGGTTTGTGGATGGTCCAACATCAAGTAATGACTCAGGGCTGGCTGCAGTACCCGAGGATTGGGTTGCATGAGCTGTCTGTCAGCATAAACAAAATAAGCCCCCCCAGGACAGAAGAGACAGTGTTGTTCACACCACACTGATGTCAAATGCTATTTAGAAGTAATCCCTCACATTTGTTTTAGAGGGCTTAGAGTCTCAAATGGGTGGTGTTTGACACCAGATACCTCTGGAAATCATCGGAATGCATTGTGAAGTCAGCGTGACTGGTGTGTTATTAACAGTTCTACAGGCAACATGTGAATCCATCCATTCTCTATACCCACTTATCATGCTTAGGGCTGCAGGAGGCTCATCTGGGTGTGAGTTACACCCTGCATGGTTGACCACAGGGCTGACAGAAACAGGCAGAAATCCATTCACATATTCACAGCTATGTGTGAGTCAGCAATCTCCATCTATTGATTAATCTAATCTCCATCCTTCTGTATGGCGTTTGCATGACTGTGGATGGTGCTTTTCACGGTCACCTGTTTAGAAAGATGCAGATGAAAAGTAACAACAGCTTCAACCCTTTTTTTTAAATTTACATATGATTGATTAAAAATGACTAAAATTACTGAGAAAATCAAGCCTCATTGATGATCCCAGTCTGGAGTAACACTGAAAGGTCTGACAAACAACAAAATCATAGAATATGTAGGACGATATCTCTAAAAAAATTTGAATAAGTCATAAATAAAACTTAATGTTTTTGGAGTTGCTTAAAAAGGTTGGGATAGCATGGAGAAGTCAGAGGTTTGATTGATAATTGAGATTATCTCAAAAAGTAGTGGAATAAGACTGAAAACTCCAAGCAGTCTCGACAATCTGGATGATCTTGACAAGTTATGGACGTCAAGGTAGGTCAAGAAAGAAATGGTTATAACAAAAGTAGTGTGGCATGTTAGTGTGGTGAATCCCAACCTGGGGCCTTTCTGTTTGGAGTTTGCATGTTCCCAGTGCTCCAGCTTCATCCCATAGTCCAATAACATGCAATATGCATGTAGGTGAATTGGTGACATTAAATTGCTGGTTATGGACAGAATTTCTAGGCACAGGATCGCTTCACTGCTTTTTGCAGATGATGTGGTCCTGTTCACTTCATCACGCCGTGACCTCCGGCTGTCATTGGGACAGTTTGCAGCTGAGTGTGAAGCAGCTGGGATGAGAATCAGCACCTCCAAGTCTGAGGCCATGGTTCTCAGTCGGAAAAACGGTGGATTGCTCACTCCAGGTCAGGGATGAGTTGCTGCCCCAAGTGGAGGAGTTCAAGTAGCTCGAGGTCTTGTTCACGAGTGAGGGAAGAATGGAATGAATTATATCTCTCGGCTGGATTGGGAATGCCTTGGTGTACCCCAAGAAGAGCTGGAGGAGGTGGCTGGGGAGAGGGAGGTTTTGGCTTCTCTGCTGAGGCTGCTGCCCCCGCGACCCGGACACGGATAAGGGGAAGAAAATGGATGGATGGATGGATGGAAATTGCCGGTAGGCATGATTTTTTTGTGTTTTTATGTGTTGACCCTCTGATGAACTGGTCGTCTGTCCAGGGTGTATCCTGCCCCTCGCCCAATATCAGCTGGGATAGGATCGGGGTGTAAATGCAGCATCATTAAACAATGAATAGCATAATGCTGAATTTCTGTGTTTATTCTCCTCCTCTGCTTTAGTTTCTCTTTCCATTTCAGTCTTCCCCCCTTTTTTTTTATTGCACACAAGCATGTAAACACACACGTTTGTGAGTGATTGCGCGGAAGTGTATCTGTTTGCACACACCTCATTTGACCAAAGACCCCTGTCACCGCTGCATTATCTAACCATTCAACAGATCAGTGAGTTACGACTTCGTCAATATTGACACAGCTCTTTCCAGTGAAAGACCAGGCAGCTTGAGAAGATGCACAAACAGACCCAGTTCTGTTATGGTTGTGAAATTCAGAGGGAAGGGTGCCCGGGTGAGGCTCATCCCTGACTAGCCAGACCTAAACTAAAGGAACTTATCCTCCCTTTGATGTGATTCTATACAAAAGTTTTACACTTACAGTGAAGGGAAATCCCACATAGTATTCATGAAGTACTAATCAATTCAATGTTTGGTTTATTCAAAAATCGTTTAGTTTGTATGAGTTAAAAACGTTCTGGTATAGAGAGTTTTTTTTTCTTCTGTTGAGGATACAATAAAAAAATATTTCACCTCTGTTTTCATGTGTTCTTGAGCTGCATGCCAGATGAGATATGTAATCCCTCCAGCAAGCTGTGGGTCCACCCCGAGGTCTCCTCCCAGTTGGACGTGCCTGGAAAACCTTCAAAGGTAGGCGCCCTGGAGGAATCCTAATCAGATGCCTCAGCCACCTCAACTGAGTCCTTTTGACGCCAGGAGCCAGTTGAGGCACAGAAACCAACAAACACTATTCTTCAGCCTGGCCATAAGTTGGTTTATAACTCAAACAGGATAGTCTTTATTTGGTGGAAGTCCAAGCTAGTACCTTAACAAACATGACCCTGGAGGTTGTGTCTCCAGAGAGAGCTAGTGTTAATCTAGAGAGGGCTGTTGTGGTTGTGGGACTTCATACCACACATGGACTGGAAACCTCCCCTCTGTCTGCTGTTTCAGCCATTCCCACAACAATAAAACATGTAAATGAGAAAGGCAGATTAGTGGACACTGGCTGGCTTTTCTCTCTTGTCCTACTAGTGAGGGATGGACGGTGTTCTATGGCCTAGTAGGCATTGTTGCCTGTTTTAATTCTATATTATTAATGTGTTCATATGTTTGGCTTGATTTCCTTTTGATTTGATTTTCTTTTGTTTTCAACATAAAATGTTTGTTCACAGCCATAATGTGGGAACTGTGAAGTGACTATATCTGTTCTTTCAGGCTAGAAAGCTAAACCTACCTCACAGCTTGGCAATGAAAACAGAGGTCGGAGGTCAAATGTTCTTTGCCATGTAAATTATGATTCCACAATTCCACAAAAGCATACTTTTTTGTGACCTTTGGTTTGTAGAACTGTTACTGGCTGTCAAATTACATTGACATCCAGAGCACTTTGTTCTCATTTGGAAAGGTTGGCTGACTGGTAACAGCACTGGGAGTCATAGAAAAATACACTCCCTCAGACATGTGCTGCAGCAATCAAGGGGCTGAAGGAGGATGGTATCCTCTCAACCAGGCACTGAGGCTGAGAGAGAGTGAAAGAGAGAGGAAGCGGGAGAGAGGAAGAGTGAGAGAGAGGGTCTTCCTCCTATTTCATGAATCACATTTAATCCCTTCAGGCCAAAGAAACCACATGTGTCTCAAAACTGCAGCTCGTAAAAGGAAGTGACGTCAATTCCAGGACAATGACATTGACAGGGAGACAGAAGAAGAAATAAATTACAAAATGTGCCAATCAGATATAAGTTATTTAGTTATATTCTAGGTATTTTCTATTTATCTGTAGATCTAGCCCCTTTCAATAAACATTAAAAATATCATGTATCTCTGTGGTAGTTTTTATATTTTCCAGACAAAGATTCAAAACCTATTCAGGCCAGACATGATGTCACCGACATCAGCACAGCGTAAATGTAGAGTAGTTGAAAAAATAAACCCCACAAATGTCAGACATTAATGCACCTGTAATAGAAATAGGAGCAGAGATTCAATTACGTTGTTACGTCTCAGCAGAAGCCTGGTTAGTGACGACTTTAATGTCCCACAGTGGCTCAGCTGTTGAAGTACTGAGAGGTTTCCTACATGTTCAGTCAGTGTGGGCCGTTCTTCACGTTTTTTTTTTGTCCATTTTTGTTGTGAAGAATTGTTATGATTGAACTATTTTTCCTAAGAAGTCATTTGGAAATAAATTCCATTCAACTGGAGTTGACCTTAATTTGAGAAGGTCTCCTCTGAGAGTTGCGGTAATGAACTGTGTTGTTACTCTTGGCAGGTGAAGATCCACCACAACACCCAAACTCAGCTGACCCATTTCAGCTCTGCAAAAACGCTGACCCATTCAATCAAACAGGAAACAGATGCTGCACACTCTTTATGGAAGCAGAAAAGGCTTAACTGAGTAGAAGTGAATACCTAATTTAAAATTTTAGCCACTACAGAATAATTGATATTAAATTTTAATACTCCTGAATGCATACCATCGACATATTTCAATCTGAAAACCAACTATTTATATAACTTGTGTGATTTGAATTTGTCTTCTTGTCATCAGCATTGTTTTGGAGGTTTACCAGTCCGAAAATTTAAGTGTGCTGAGTTTCCGGTGGCTGATCTGAACTTCTCATAGATCATATTAATGACAAAAGGTAATGTGATAGAACGGAGGTCTGACCATTGCCTTTCACACTGGATTGATTATCTTCAGTCATCTGTTCAAGTTGAAATCTTGAATTTTGTTTTTTAAGATCAAAGTTTTTAAGATAAAAAAACAACCAATTGAAGAACAGCAACGTGAGTGTAGTTTTGTATCTAAACACACACACACACACACACACAAGCATCACCAATGAATATTGTTAGGATCTCTGTTTGTCCTGATGGTTTTTCCTGAGACATAAATCAGTCGAACCCTAAATCCATAATCCATGCTGTAAAATATTTGTCTCACAGAGGGATAAAGTCGGTGATGGACCCTGACAGGGGTATGAAGTATACGACACGCGACAATCTGGAAGTCATCATGCAAAGATCATTAAAATTCCCATTTAAGTCTCCCTAAAGTCACTGAAGTCCCTGAAGCCCCCGGCAGGCTGACAACAGGTTTCTACGAGGTTCTCCCCTCATCCAAACACACACAAGGTAACATTTGATAGAACAGCTGGTATTGTTGAAAAGATAAATGGGTCAAGCAAATCTGTTTTCAATGTAAGATGCTTTTGTGTCAAATAAATGATTATATACATCACACAGTAATGCAGCAAAAAGAACATGTTAATTAATTAAAAAAACATGAAAAAAGATTTGAACTCAGGTCGTCTGGGTGGGAGTCAACTGACATTAAAATAATGTTAAAAAATGTAAATGCATATTTTACCCTGTGTCCAGTAAAGTGCAACCTTGTCAGTCCCTACATTGACAAAAATTTGTAATAGACCTATTTTATTCCCGCTTTGTCTAAAGGCTTCGCGGTCCGAATGGAAGCCTCTCACACTCCGGACCATGGGCTGTCAATTGGTGACCCCTGTTCTAAACAGTGAATTTCCTAAAACAGATGTATTCCTAATCAATTCTTGAGCATGGAAACGATAATTATAACAGAGTGAACATCTTTTGAACAAAAGATTTTCAGGTTAAAGATAAATCTGTAAGATTTTGTGTTTTATGAACTTCTAGGTAACTCAAAAACACGTTACTACATAATAGCGGTCTAATTTCCTCTTAACTAAGGATTTAAAATGAAGACGATGATTCCCACCTAACTGCGCTTGGCCGAAATCACTTGCAAGACATTTTTCACATTGTTGCTGAAGCCCTCGGAGGGCTTGTCTCTCCATACTACGGCCTGGTTTAGTTCAAGCGATGCTTTTAGTGCAAAGAGAGGAAGCGAGGAAATCAAGCTTTCAAGAAATGAAATGAAACGAAAGCCAGACACCGGGTCATTTCCTGAGAGTGTGTGAATGGGTGGCTGTAGAGGTTTGTGTGAGTGGGTGGGGGTGTAGGTGTATGAGTGTGTACTGTTTGGTTGTGGCTTTTATGTTTCACACAAGTGATGTTTGACATTCCTTTACAAGGCTGGACCAAAGTGTGAAGGATGAGGGAGAAACAGGAGAGATGGGGAATGGGTGATTAAAACCAGTGCGATTGTGTTTATATATAAAAACCCTTTCAGTTTGAACTTGTGTTTTCCAAAGCCTCACAAATGCTTTGGAAGCCAAAACTCCTTAACTGTGACTATCTAAACGATGACATCCAGACTTTTTAATTGGTCTGCTTGTCAATGTGTGTTGTCTTCTTGTTGGTGTGTGTGTGTTTGTGTGTGGTTTGTGTGTGTTTCGCAGCAGCTGTAATTCATTCCAGTGCTCCTCATAGAGGAACTCTGTGATTCTATGATGTAGACTCTTCCTCTGCCAAACGTTCTAGTGACTGTATATTCAAAATCAAAGAGTTGTAGGAGTCTTGTGGGAAATGCTTGTATTTCACTAGTTTCCTACTGTGCATGGCCGATAAAGGTGAAGCCAGAGTTCTGTTTCAGACTTTCAAACACAAAGACATGGACACACACACGTAAATACCCAAAACACCTACATAGCGGTGGTCCAAGACTTGTCGGCTCATACATGATATAAACGGCATGCTTTTTAAGCCTTGAACGACATGATCTTGCTGTCGGTAACTGGCCATTACTTTTATATCTGTGCCTGCGAGGTCACATGGTCAGATGCATAGTCCGTCTATGTACACTGTCATTTATTTATTGTACTCAAAGGCTTTACTTGACGAGATCTAGATAGGTGTTTCTAGTTTTGTACATTTATTTTAATGGCTCAGGTCCTGTTGTACTTTAGTTACATAAAATTCTCAAGAATGCGGGGAAAAAGCTCTCTAACACCGAGACGCCCCAGCAAATGCCACAGACTGTGGCAAAACAGATGTCTGCCCCTGGTCTTACATAAAGGTTGTTCTTTAACACCTCCTTTCAGTATCTCTCCTCTCTTTATTGAGTCAAAAGGAAAAAAACAAACAATCTCGTGATATTATCCTCCTGTTTAAACAATGCATTCATCATCGCCTTGTATGGGTATAATGAACTCTGACTAACACGGACTCACCTATGCTGGGTTTCCCCTGTGGTTTTTAAAGTGTGTCATGTTGCTCTGCTTCACAACACCTGTTCCTTGCGCGAGGCCTCAAAGTCAAAGAAAGGAATGGTTGGTGGTTTGTGCTCAGCCTTTGAAAGAACATACTGCAGGAACATTCTCTTCCACAGCAAAAAACAAAAACAAAAAAACACCCTTCTCCTTTTGTTTATTTTCTTTATTTTGAGGTTACGGCTGCACGACACTCCTCACTCTCCAAGTTACAAGCACTTTTACAGGCAAAGGAGAATCCCTAATATACAGTACAAAGCTACAGAGTGAACTTTGCAACGTTCCCATCGGCAACAAAGACGTTTCCAATTACTTACCACAATTAACAAACAGATGGATCACAGAGCGTTGAGCTTATTAAATCTTTTAAGACCCATTTACGACCAAGGATTGTGAACACTAAGTTACTCTAAAATATGTCACGCGATGACCATACCACGAGTATGCAGCGGCAGAGGACGTACTCAGGTAGTACTTACAATGAATATAAATTTAATATTCAAGATGTTTATTAAAAAATAAGAGAGTAAGATATTTTCTTACATACCCCCTGTGGGATCTGGCCATGTTTTTTTTTTTTTTTTTATCTTATTGGTTCAGGATTTGAGATAAAAATCTTTGCATTCATTCAACTCAGGTATTGCATTTGTGGTCAGTAGCAGCACTGATTGATATGCAAGCCACAGCTGTGTCACATTTCATTCATCCTATCCTATTGATTTGTTCAATATTTTATAAGGGAGTAGAATTAGGAAGTTGCACAAAATTTAAATATATGTCTGAATGTGCTGAATTTATGTATGTGTACACATGGAAACATTTGTGTGTCTTTACCAAGTCAGAAACATCCAGCAGATCAGGACAAAGAATGCTTTGTTACAGTGTAGATGTGGTAAAAAAATAAATAAAAAAAACCCCCTCTGCGGTGCCCATTAAGTAAGAATTCAGTTGTATCTGAATCAAAATCAGATGGTTCCAAATCCAGAGTCAATGTCTGGAGCAGCATTTCCATTCATCTTAATATTCTATTTCACTACCGGCAAGGGTTCAATTCCTGGTATCATGTTATTGGTTTCTTATTCCCTTTAAAGCAAATGAAGATCAGTTATATTGAATCTTTTCTTCACGAGGGAGCCATCTCCAACATGTAGCCACCATTGTAATCAATTATTTTTATTCTAAAAGCTCACAGTTGTAAAATATTATCATCCTTTACAAACTGCTTTACCGTTTTATGCCAGTCACCAGAATAAATGTTGGCAATGTGAGTTTCTGCGAAGCAGGGATTGTATTAAAACATTAACAACTTTAAAAACCAGACCAAAGTGCTCTAAAAGCCTTTCGTTTCTGTTTGGAACACATCTTGTTTCAGAATAAATGTTGGCAATGTGAGTTTCTGCGAAGCAGGGATTATATTAAAACATTAACAACTTTAAAAACCAGACCAAAGTGCTCTAAAAGCCTTTCGTTTCTGTTTGGAACACATCTTGTTTCACATTAAAATGTCTGATTATTATTATCTGCCCAACATGGGCTGGAAACTATCCCAACAAGTCATTGAAAATATCTGCATCAAATATGGCTACGAAATGTCCCAAAGGTCGCAAAAATGAACTGGTTTGTTGTTTGGCTGAAGCTGTCTCCAACAGTGTGTGGAATACATCTTTCCAGGGTTTTGACCCATCCATCCACCCTGTCTACTTCTAGCATAATTTGTCCCCCTAACAACATCACAGTACTTCCTCCTCAAGTCATAATTCCATGGCATCTGGAAGGCAAAGTCACTTGAACATAGTTGGCCTGAGACCTTACTAGGAGACAAGAAGGTCGCACAAACACAGAAAAACAGAGGAAAAAACTAGAGTGGAGGTAGATACCATAATAAGATTCTTAAGTCTAGCATGCAGTCAACTAGTCCCTAGAATTTTGATTTAATTCAAATAGCACCCACATAAATTCCTTGTGCTTCTCTTGTTGCTGTGGGCCTGTCTGATGATGATGATTGTCATACAGATTGTTTACAAGAGAGTACAAAACTGGCAGAATGCTGGTTTAGACCGTGGTCACAGCATCAGATTGGCTCTTTCTGGTATAATGAGAGGGCTTGGTGTCAATTAAGGTTTTTGGGACTCTGAAGAGAGGCTTGTTTAAATTTCACTGGATGGTTTGGTGGCTAAGGTTTTTGATTTATTGTGGTGAGTAATGAGATACTCTGTGTAAGAGAAGTCATTAGAAAGAGAGGAAAACATGAGAATAAAGAAAGACATCAGTTTCCCTGCAAATAAAATCACTCAAAATATCGAGTTGATTATTACATTTGAAAGTTTGTTACACTGTTGATTTTTAAACTAAAATTGGAGGGAAGTTCTTATCCAAATGAGGTGACAGACATCTTTACCTCCAGGTGAACTGTATTCCAGTTTTTCCAGCATCAATACAACCATTTAGGTTTAGTGGATGGTTTGGTTGAAATGGTTTGATGACTCATATTGAAGAACTTAGTTTGTAAAGGAATGAGAAAGAGAGTATATGGGGAAGAAAGAGAGGAGGGAGCAAAAGCTTGAGTCACATTTTCCCTACAAATGAAATCAAATAAAAGTAGTTGTGAAATATGATCCCAATTAATGTGACTTGCAGACTGCACAATCTCTGTGTGTCTCTCTCCCCCATTTCTTTCTCTCCCTCTCTCTTCCAAACCAGTCAAGGCAGATGGCTACCCACCTATAGAGCCAGGGTCTGCTCCGAGGTTTCTGCTTGTTAAAAGGCCATTTTTCCTCGCCATTGGCACCAAGAGCCTAGCCTACTCCTTGGTGGATGTTGTGTCTCTGCTCTTTTCAAAAGTGTGTTGAGATAAAAAAAAAAAATTGTAATTTGGTAATATGTAATCAGAAAGTCTTTGGCATCTGCCCTGTGCAGCAGCAAGATAAATTCTTCCTTTGGAGTCCAGATGCTGGTGGTGGTGGCTGATGGGTGGTGGAGAGCACAAATAACAGCAGCATGAAATAACTGCAGAGAGAATCATATTCAAAAAGAGAGCAGCAATATGATAGGCTAACAATGAAGCTGTGCTGCTGTGCTATTGGATAGATGTGCCCAGCTGATGAGAACAGCTGATATCTCAACTGACAGCCCCGTACAATGAATGCATGAGAGGTGAGATTGGCAGGATGATATGAGAATAAACAATGGCCTAAGTGACTGAGCTTCATTTGACCTTACTTGACTTGGCCGTAACAATGTCACGGCACTTCCTTGTTTTCTACTGATGGACAAAAAGAGCCAAAATTGCTTTCTCACATCAATATAAGCATATGTCCTTCTGGGAAATGTGTTGACACGACTCATGGGAGCAAATCCTCGTAGAAAGGGCTACTAATGCGATCCTGTTCACCCAGTATGGATGTAAAGAAACTCAAACGTCCTTTAAGTTTAGATTCACAATGTGGTGGAATACAGAGCCAACACAATGGAAAATGTCAAGGTGCCCATGCATCTATGGGCTGCAGCGTATCTGGATACAAATCAAGACACATATCACATTGATTTAGGTGCAGATACAAAACACTTTATCTAACCTGAACATTACATTCAGGCTGATAAAAAAGATTGATAATAACAGTATAAAGTTTATTGCACAATTTGATAATGAAACCACCACCATCACACTGCATTTTAACTGTAGACAATCTAATCTGCTGTTATATTTCAGTTCAAGGACGTTTTAAAGTTGCACTCATTGTACAGTACGTCACCCTGGTGTGTCACCTGCATGTCTTAAATGTTAAATATGTACATAATGTGAACAGGTCTGGTGAAATGTCACTCATAGCAATAACTATATAATGGCATGTTTTAGACACATGTAAACACAATGTGATTATGTGTCCACATACCACCAACTGTGCTGTTCCACTTCATGCTTCTTTATGAGGAGCATATGTCTGGAAAACGTTATTCTTTTAGCAGATGAGTAGATCCAGTCTCTGTTATTCCAGCCAAGCACTGAGAGATCAGTCTACCGTATGTCTCTTTCTGCTGATATCCAACCTTTTGAGACTCTCTGCTGTGTGTCCATTTAATACTCAAGCTGCAGTTATGACAATCGCTCACTTGTTAGTTGTTCAAGAAAAGTTCTTACTTACTGTACTGTTAAACTGTGGGCATATGCAGGGGCAAAAACGTCCACCATACAACACAAATCAATCACTTTATAGCCAGGCATCAAAGCATATAATAATAATTCAAGGCTCTTGTGCTTTCATGACTGCCTGTTTTTGTTAGATTTTTCTCCTTTTAATGGACTGCACTTGAAGATCAACTCTCATTTTGATTTTGATTTAATTATCTAGCACATAATAAAAACAGTGCAAGGAGGGAATGAGGCCCCGAGGGCTTGTACAGAGTTCCACTCCTGTCAAGCATCAGAGTTTAATACAAGACAGTTTTCAACAGACATAAACAAGAGAGAAGAAATCCAAATCCAAAGTAGTAAGTAAGTAAATAAGCATTGGAAGAAAGGGAATAGCATACTCAAGACACATCAATAAAGAAAAGGCATAAGACAAAATAAAAATAAACTCATGTCAAAATTAGATAGTCCTTCAGTTGTTTCCTTCATCTGTTTGTCATTCCAACAGTAATGCTTCAGTGCCACATGTGTGTCTGTGTGTGTGGCCAGGAAACATGGTCGCTCAGGTACAAATTCAATAAGGATAATGGATGTTTAAAGGATGATTTCTTTTAGGCTTTTAACAATGTCTTCACCAACCTGGTCACATTACAACAAAACTAAGAGGCAATTATGAAGCAAGAAGTCGTCCTGACATTTACTGGACATGGAACATTTTAGGCACAGTGCTTAAACACTCATGAAGTAACTGAGGTTCACATGTAATACAAATGCAAATACATGGTCAATACAAATGCATTAAACTGCGTGTCATTTAACAGCGTGGCTGCAACATTTATCTGATTTAGGAATAATGATGAAGGAAGTGGACGCATGCTCTTCAGATAAAGATGCATTTCCTGCAGCAGTAGAGTTTTACTGATGGTAAGTGTGAAATTCCGCAGAATTCTTATGTGATAGCTTTGGGCCTGTGGTGGTATTATTCTGTGAAATCATCTGTTTTTAATTTCTGACACCGCAATATTGCAACCACATGAATTAAGCTTCATGATTTCCCTGCAACTATTTACTTCCCCATGGGACGCTCCAGGCACAGCACTAGGCTGCTGTGGCACCATTGTTTCCAGGCTTGTACCATTTCAAAGAACTAACCATTTCCAAAGGAGGGAATGCAATGGTTTCTTTTAAATTGTTTTTATACCTCAGTCATGGAGCAAATGTTTTTGCAGGCTTTCTTTGTTAACAGGATTACTCTAAACGCTCTGAATGGATTTTGATTAAATCTTTTGGAGAGGGATGGTATGGCCTAAGGAACAATCAATTAGGTCGGTAGTAATGATCCAGATAATCATCTGGATGCCGAATTTTTTTTAAAAACCATTCTTTATTATTGCGGTGTTGTTTTTTCAAGAATAACTGAACCCAAAATGCAGAACTCAGAGTCCATGATGACAAGTTTAACAAAACTTTATTTTAGAAAATGAATTTTAAAAAAAAGGTAAGCACAGCGACCTGTGGAGAGAGCAGGACAGGCAGGTAATAATCTTCTTCCAAAAAACAACTCATGGAGAACGGACAGGAATCCAGGGCGCGACTGGAATAGGAAGCAGATGGATGGACCTGAGGCAGAAGAGACGAGGAACAGGATCAAACAACAATGTATACAAAAATCGCTGTCAAACTGGAGCTGGAGTTGATTTCGTTACCACTGTGTACAACAGATGATCTGAAGAGTCTGTGCTTAGGGACAGTGGAGACCGTGTGGATCTGATGAGGTGCCTGGCAGCAGGTGATCAGGAGTGGAGGAGGTGGGAACGAGCTGAATGAGCAGACCTGCAAGCCATGCCCCGAATAGACACACACCCACAGACAGGGGGAGAGAGACAGAAAACATTAGGAAAAGGGGAAAACAGTGGAAACACATGGGAGAGGAGGGAGGAGAGCTGCCAATCCCAACATGGGCATAGTAGCATTTACAGGATTTATGCTTTTTTGCTTCATGGATAATCCTCACAGTGACTGGACAAAGATTTCATGATGACATTCCCATAAGATCTGCCAAGTTAAATTCCAGATCTGGTGATACCCCAAACAGAACGTTTAAATTTGTGGTGTTCACTGAAAATTCACAAATAGACTTATAACTAAGATCAAATTGTATCTTAGAGTGAATCTGAATCCTAAAGAAAACCACCATTAGTGAAATATTGCTCTTCTTGAATAACAATGATACTGATGTGATTCCAAATTCTAAGGGGGAGGTTTTAATGGTCAATCAGACATAGTATGAGGATCAAACTCTTATTGCTTTTAGGTGCGGTAACATAATAGGAAAACTGAGCTGCTGTCTAGTTTAGCAATGCAGCAAAGATGTTACTAATTGGGAGCAACAACCACTGCTAGATTTGCCTGCAGTAGATTTATGGACTTCACTCTTGGTATAGTGATTCTACACCCTGCAGCTAACTCTGGTGACTGGTGAAAAAAGTGTTGTTTTTACTTACAATCTTAAAATTAAAGCGGCATTAATGGATTTCTTTGCCTCTTCGAAAGTTTGAAGGTAAAAGCAAAACATATGATTAACTTGTTTGGGCAGATGGGATGTTCATTAATTTACAATCTGGCAGACATGTAGCAACATTAGAATTAATATCAAATGTCCACCGACTCCTGTGGGACGTATCTGGCTCATTAGCTGCTATAGATCCACTGTGTGTGTGTGTGTTACAACCTTTCACTGAAAACAGCTGCCTAAGCAGGAAATAGGGTTGATGAAACTGAATAGAAAGGTTGTTTGAGTTTAAAACCAAAAAATTAAGCTGATAGACGCTAGAGCTAACAGGAACTGATGATTCTTATTTCACATTACACAGTCCTTTAAACCATTGTTAATTTGAACATATTGCCAACTTTGTTTAAACCCTTAATGTTAAATTCACTTCTAGCATGTTTGTTAGCATCATAATCAGCCAGGCTGCATTGCTCCTCCATTTATTCATTTTATGTTACTTTTATTTAACCAGGAGTCTCATTCAGATTAAAAATCTCTTTTACAAGGTAGCAGCCAATCACACATATTAAAGTACAGCAAATACATGTTATACAAAAGTCCGTAATGTAACAACATCAACTATGCATGCATAGTGGCCTCTCAAGAAAAAACATGCCCTTCTCCATCACCCCATTCTTCATGATGCCTTTGATACAAGATACGTAAATTGTTCCATGCCCATGGTGCATAGTTGGAAAAGAGTGGTACACTGTTACATGTAGCAATTGTTTCACTCTGATCTATGCTTTGATTTTTATATAAAAAAGTATTTTTTGTCAGAAATCATCATGACATAAATTCATTGAAAATGACTGGATCTCTTCTGAGACACTAATAATTATTAGACTAGACCAACAGTAAGAGCAGGAGGAGTCAGCATTTGTGCAACAGTTTAGATGACATCATTCTCCTGACACAGACAATCCAGACGGAGTCAGACAGCTCATGATTATAACACCGCTTGTTTTACCTGCTCCCCCCCGCCCACAGGTTCTTCTTGGCGATGTAACACAGAGACAAAACCAGAGAGTAAACAGGAATTTAAAAGGACTTCTGAGGAAGGAAAGAACAGAGAGATGGGAGCTCTGTAGTTTCACTCTGATTTATTGGGAGCAGGCTTTTGAAGAAGATGCAGATCTGAAATGTCAGCCTGCTCATCTGTTCAGTAAATCTGTGGCGAAGACTGCGGCCCTCTCTGGGTCTTCTGTTGGTCAAACTATGATGCATGTTTGGTGAGAGGTAAAGGGGCAGTCTGTAAATACCGTTTGGTGACACTTTTTGAAACATGGTTTCCAATTATGGAAAAAAACACATCGTTTTTGTTGTGTGTTTTTTTTTTTAAACTCTGAAACTTTGCTCATAAACCTTTGCATTGAAAACGGGACCAGTACATACAAGTTTGATGCACAGAAGTGAAGCATGATGGGATAATGAAGTGCTTATCTTAGTCCGAAACCTAACAGAAAGTTTCTGATACTAAATTGGTCTCTTGTTTGTTTGATTTTGTCAATCACACAGCTTCCCTCATTACCACATGCTTCCATCGATACTTTCTCACCATTATGTCTCCGCCGCTCATTGTGCAATGTTTATACAAGACTTGAAAATCACTATCATGATGCACTGTCGCTGACACCTGATGTTGACATGCAGCTGGTTTGACATCATTGCCACTGTTCTTACACAGTAACTGGGATACGTTAGTGTCTGACTCAGACCTGCAGACGGAGCCCCACATGCCTACAGATGTCTGAGAGACAAATTCCCTGGAATGTCTGTGAGGTCATTCCCGTTGCAGTAGTAATATCGTAGTAAGGCTCAGTGACTCAATCTGCTGTTGGCTGGGGAAATGAAAGAATCAAGAAGAGAGGCAGAGAGGATGAGAGAGGTCTTTTCCACCAGTGGTGTACAAATTACAACACAAGATGTTCACTGTTGATGATGGTACTCAGGCCTTACAGCTTTTTGCTCAAGACCCTGAACAGGGGTTTTAGTTTGAAGCGCATTTCTAGATTATCCTACAACTCTTATAATATTCTGTGTAGCCTACTCCCTTTTATGCTTCCATTTCTTTCTTTCTTCTGGTGAAAATGTCTTGACAACCGCCGAACCTCGCCATTTTTTTTTTCATTTACCACCAGGCCAAAATCTCAATTTGATGAAAAACCATAAATGCCTGCAAAATTCATAACATTCCAACCAGCTTCAGCTGCACTCTGTGATTAGTGTTGCACTTAAAGCCAGAGAACAGGGTAAACATTGCAATTGCAAAACATTAGCATGTGACCATTTGACTTGACAGCATGTTAGCATAGTAATATTACAGAAGATCTAAGCACCAAGCATTGCTATGGCTAATGAGATACTCTCACGGAGCCACTAGCTGTTGACAGGTCACCAGTTTATCAAAGGGGTGACATAAAAAGACAAACAACCATCCATGCTCACAATTCAGAGTCAGCAATTCAACTATAATGCCCGTTTTTGGACTGTGGGAGGAAGACGGACCACCTGGAGGGAACCCACAGAGTCACAGGGAGAAAATGCAAACTCCACACACAAATGCCCCAGGTCTGGATTCGAACATATAACCCTCTCTGCTGGCCATTATTAGTTCTGCACAAATAGTTCAAAATGACCTCCCCCCTCAACCAACTAGAATTTTAAAATACTGCTTTAACATGTATGCATGAGTTGTAATGATATAAAGTTATACATAGTACATGGGCAGATCCAGGGTTGGGGCCATAGGGGCACTGGCCCCAGCTGAAATCTGACTGGCCCCTGAAGTGCCCCTGTCCTATTGCTTGTCTTTTTTTTCTTTTCTTTTTTTGTGGAGCCCGGTGGTGGTGATGCTGCGTGTACGTCATTTGGCAGGGAAGCTTACAATGGGAAGGATTCCCATGTTTATGACAGAAACAGGACAGAAACAGAATTCTGAGAATAATGTCTGAATTCTGAGATTAAAGTCATAATTCTGAGAATCATGTCAGAATGTTGAGAATATATATATTTATCTATATCTATATCTATATAGATATAGATATATATAGAAGTACTGACTACAAAGTCAGGATATTTTAAGTTCTGATGCAATAATGTGCATGCACATCTTTTACGTTGTAGTCGGTAAAGGTATCACTAATTCAATGTACTGCCATGTAGCTTCATCTATAATAGTACATTAGAATTTTTTTTTGTATAGATTTTATTCTGCGTTAATGATTTTGCAACTTTGACTTAAAAATGAACATTCAAATAATACATTATCTCCCTAATGAAGTAAAAGTGGGCTATATTTCTCAAATACAAGGTCATTGAGCTCTTAAATAGGCCTTGAGTAAATGTGCTGAGTTACTTCCAACCACTGTTTTCACTCCTAAGAGGCACTTTGTGTGGCATTTCCGTGACTATACTTACATTTCCGACTTAAATGTAACATTTTCAATGCATGCCTTTCATTTGTAGGTAACGTTTTTAAAGTGAGGTGTTCTGGTAAAAGGATCTGACTATTTCCTCCACCACCGCTGATTTCTGTTGACATGTCACAGCCCCATAAGTCTCTCCTGGTGCAGCCCTGTCCCCTCCCACTCGGTCCCGGCTGAGGGCGGGCGGGACAGCCCGTCATCCCACGTCAGAGGCGGCTTCGTTACTTAAACTTGACTCAAGAGGAGAGGAGAGTTTTTCTCAGACGGGACATCGTTGCCTAGCAGCCGGCTGGAGGACTCTCGCTACTTCGCGTTGCCTTTTTTTGTTGTTGTTGGTACTCGCAAATCGTGGAACCGCGGACGCTTCTCGGCCCTGCCTGCCTGTCATCGGTCCGTCTCCCATCTGCTTCCCTCTTGCCAAACATGCCGTACACCGTCACACTAAAGGGACCCTCTCCTTGGGGGTTTCGACTGGTCGGAGGACGGGACTTCAGCACACCGTTAACCATCTCCAGGGTAGGTACTGTGGAGACTCTGCTGCGTGTTGCTTCGGTGCGTAATCATCCATTGAGCCGTGCGCAAACTTTGCGAGATGATTTTCTGCTTCATAATCTGTGACAGTAATAATCTTTGCAAACATTTCAGTGCCAGCAATTGAGATTCGCAAGGAGGGAAATGTCTGATAATGAATTAATATTGGATATGATCTGTATTTCCAGCAGTATTTGTGTATGAACGTAAGAGCTGGCAGACGACGGGCAGAATTCCTGGCTGCTCAAGTTGCCAGTGCAATTGAGGCTGTCATTGCAATTGGTCAATTATACTGTGATCCGCTACAGAAGCCAGAAAAAAAGCCGATATGTTGATTCATAACTTAGATAAAACCACATTATTCCCCACACTCTACATCAAATATGTCATATGTTTCAATGGTTTTGCACTTAATGTTGAAATAAATCAGTGAAATACATTCAGAAGGTAGAATTCGCTGTTTGAAAGTTATGATCATGTGTCAGTGAGAGCAGGTATAGATGTAGGTCTAAACTAGTGCAGGAAATGGCATTATGATCATGATCACTGCATTATTGCATATTTAAGCTGTCAGTATTACTGGTGGGAGGAGTAGCAGTTGGTAGAAATAGTGGTAGTAGTTTTCAGAAAGCTTTGTGAACTTCTCTGACCCTCAGAATATGGGTCAGAAGTCAGTGTGCTGGCAGTGGATCTGGCAGTAGCCAATAGCTCATCTTGGCCAGGATAAACACAGCACCGTCCTGCTGCAGGCCCTGCAGAATGAGGCGAGTGGAGGGGTGGAGGGGGTGCCGACATTTGTTTTTCATCAGTGCTGCTGAGGGATTCCAGGTGTTGTGCTCAGCTGCATGGCCAGTCCCCAACCATCCCTTTAACTGCAGGGCTGCAGCACTTCAAACTAGAGGTGTAATTTTTAGATTTACAGCAGGCGATTAACAACTTTGAGAGGCGCAGACAAACCCCCCGAAGGTCACCTGAAGTGCTCTCTGCGTTATGCCTGCCACCATCTCCTTAAAAGGAGTTGTGATGCAATGGCGAGGCGTACTTCGTCTCACAGTGTGCGTGCAAGGCTTCACAGTTGTGGGCCTTTGTGCGGTTTTAAAGACTCATTTTCTTACTTGGCACCTTTGTTTCTCTGAACCGCAGTGAAATGTAACCAGAAATCAGGCGTGACATCAGAAAACCCAAAACCTCTTGTATCTTAATGTCGTCTTTTGCTAGAGGTTGAAATGTTATTGGCAAAACCAGCTTCCTCTGGAGAGAGCACTCTTCATCCTTGATCTTCCTCCTTGAGTTCAGTGTGCAGAGTTTTCACCGCGACCAAATTTATTTGGAAGAGGGAAAAATCTGCACCCGATTCAAATGCAGTTCAGTCGCAGGGTCGGAACATTGTGCAACACAGTGCTGATGGCATCTTTGAAATGACTGTAATTACACATTGCACTTTACAGACAGTTGCAGCACATAGTTAAAATTGCAATAAAACGTAGCACTCTCGTAGACGGCGTTTTGGATCATTTCTAAATCTTGGCATCTAAATTAGAGGAAACAGCTGCTTAGATTCACGCATATTTACCAAAATATGTCATAAATACACACTGTCTCTTGGCAGTAAGACTGCCTTACACTACCTCCTTGAAGACTTCTGCCAGCCATCGCCGAAAAGGTCAACGTCCAATCGACGTCGTGCTCTGAAACGTGTTCAGTAGGCAGAATGTGACGCTCGTTTTAACCCGGTGTTACTTCACACACCAGTGAATAAGTCCAAATTGAATTTGCGGAGAAGGGATTACAAAGCAGAAATGTGCAAAAGAAATCCTCTCCTGATGGCAGCTGGTTCCATGTTTAGTTTGAACCATAATTGGAGTCATTGCTCTTGATATACTGGAGTGTCCTCCTAAACTCGCTATTTATCACATGCTTGCTGCATTCTTGCAGGACAGTGAATGCCCAAGATGGCAATTAAGACGTGTTGAATGGGTGACACAGACAGAGATAAATAGAGGGAGGGAAGGAGAGAATAGTTTATGTCTTACAGTATCCAAAATGCCTCTTTTGGGGGCATTTTAGTGTTGCATAAATCTTAGATGAGCCAGGACTCTGTGAATGGTCTGACAGTGTCTGCTAGTTAAAAAAAAAGAAAAAAGGTTTGAGTTGTTTTTGAATACATTTTTTGATGCAATCCAATTATAGCTCTTACTTTGCATGATTGACAGATCTGCTCTCCTCTTCCTGCACGTCCGTCTGCATATATAATGGTCGAAACACCTGCACAGAGACAGAGAAAGTTGTAAACACCAGGAAACAAGTTCTGATGGCAGCAGCTGTTCTTTTGCTTAAGGTGATAATATCCAAGGATAAGCCCATTAGTCTCCTGCCAGCCTATTAGGACTCCAGCCAGTAAATGGATTGTCAGCTTGACTCTGGAAACATTTGGCCTGATAGTACTGTGTGTGTGTCTGTGTGTGTGTGTGTGTTTGAAGAGGCGGGTAGTTCAGTGGCTTCATGTGCATGAGAGAGAGTGAGTGGCAGAGGGAGAGGAAAAATAATGAAACCACTGATTTAACTGCAGAAGCATTTAGAGGGGATCTGCTGAATATGACAGCTGTGGTACAAGGTGATGTCAAACCATCGTGCAGACGGAAGGTGACGCAGGACACTTGTCAGTCCTGTCGACTGCAAACAGTCGTTTTCTGGACAGGAATTCACAAGTGAGTGTTGGCTAAATAATGGCCTGATGCATGATGGGAAAATGTCTCTGCAGCTTTCAGATCAGTGTTGTACATTTTAAAGGCTTTGTTTTGCACGGATCATATTGTAGAAATTGTGTTTTATTTGTCTATTGATCATTTTTTTTAATCATGTAGTACATGAAAAAATCACAGAAAGGTTATTAATAATATCAGAATTTCTATTCACAACCCCCAAGGAGACATAGTCTAAAAAATATATAATAGTAATATAAAGAATCATTGAATATTCTTTTAGTTTTAACATTAAGACAAAGAAAATTGATCAAGTCAATAGTTGCTGATTAACAAATTGTTTCAGCTCCACATTTTGTTGTGTATTAATTAAACTCATGACCTGCTGTAAGCACATCATCAGCTCAACAGGAGTACATGCTGTAAGAGACTTATGTTATCTCACTGTTTCTCTATGGCTGCTTTTGTTTCCATTTGAATGGGATCAAAGTCTAATCTTCGACTGATACCTTATCAGATCACTGGAACTGGTCACTTTGTGAATGTGGAGGATTAGTGGGTGGTTGAGGTGATGTTTAATCGGTTGGATTACATTTAGAAATGTGAGTGTTTTTTTTTTTTTTTTAGTGTTTTCCCTACTGTTGGACAAGTCAATTAGATTTCTGTTTCAACGTCAGTGAGGTTAGTCATTAGGAACATCCTGATTCATGCATTTAAACTACATTTAAATATATATATATTTTTTTAAAGTCGATCATAAAACTGACGTCATCATATGTACAGTACATTTGAAGGGTTTTTGCTGTAATCATTGCTCCGCTCCAAACTGGCCACAAAGAGATCCCTTCTCTGCGGGGGGGGGATAGTGATGAAAAGCCAAAAAAGCTTCACAGCACAAAGGTTCTGGGCTCGAATCCCGACCTGGGGCCTTTACCTGTCCAGTTTTCCATGTGTCCATGTGGGTTCCCTCTGCATGCTCCTTCTTCCTGCACACACAGTCCAAAATGATTTGATATAGGGGAACCACTGACTTTTAATAGCCAGTAGAATGTGAGTGTGAAGGGTTGCTCGTCTTTTCCATGTGTTGAACTGGCAGCCTGTCCAGAGTGTACCCCGCCCCTCGCCCCATGGCAGCTGTGATAGGCACCGCTGGCTATAATAGTCATCTTTCAGCTGCTGGTTGCTCCTTTTTCTCCAGGCTAGAATTATAAATGCTACAATCCCCACAGCGAAGTGAAAAAAAAAAAAAAAGTTAACAGATGGTTCTCCTGAGCAAGTTCCTGAAAGAGTAGCAATTATCTATGAAACTGACTCTCCGTGATTGATAGTCAGAGCTTTGGTCCCAAAAAGTCAGAAAAACATCATTATGGAATAAAGTAGCTATGTTTACTGAACTTAAGGCAACTTGGAGTCTTCATGTATTTAATATATTTTATGAGGCACCCACTCTTCTATTGCTGCAACATGTTTTTGGTTCAATGCGTTTTCTTGTGATGCTCTGGTGATACATGAACATAGATAGGACTCATCAGGGAACCAGACAGAACTCTCACTGATCGATTAGGGATCGATGACTAATATTAATGACTAATGTCATTACTCATGTGCGTTTCTCCCATCTCCTTGCGTTCTTTTTAAAGCCCACACATGGAATCATTTGCTGCAGTATTGCTCATTGATTTAGTTTCTTTACGTTCGTGTTCTAATCACACAACAGCCAAAAGCTCACAGTCCAGACTATGGAATGCATTTCCGTCACAAAGGTCATAACCATGGTTCCTATCCAGGTCCAGCAAGCAAACAAAGGCGTCTGAAAAGCTGCCAGGAATGATCCTCTCTGTTACTGGGAGTCGCTCCTCCCACCCAGCAGAAAGTCTGTGGAATCCATGCATGGGGGAAAAAAAAACACTTGAAAGTGTCTGATTTTTCAAGTTTATAAAGAACCAACCAGGAAGTGATGATTTGGTGACTTGCTGGTAAAAAAAAAACCCCAACATCTTAGCGTCTGTTGTTTTGGATGTTTTTTCCACGTGAGTCAGGTCCTGATTATACTGTGTATCATCATCGAACTGCTCTGTCACAGATTATTTAACCTGAAAGTTAAAAAAAAAAGCCTTAAAATTTCAATCATAGTTCAAGCAGAAACATCAGGATATCTGAGGACCTGCAGACTTCTTTGACCTCAAAGGCATTCAGTTTACTTTTGGAGCAGGCTGTATGTGTATGTCTGTATCCGGAAGAGAGAGGCTATAGCAACTAGCATCATTTTAAAACAACTGTGTCTGCAGAACAGAAGTATAGTGACGCAGGACACATGCTGATTGGATGCTTTCTCTACAGAGTATTAGCCATCGTGGATCAAATATTGCATACCATACAAACTCTGTGGTATTTAAAGCAAATCTCAGGCATTTTTCTTTTCTTTTTTTCTTTTCTTTGCTGTGCGCTGTGTCACTCTCAGACACAAAAAACCCCCCCAAAAAACGCAAGTGGCCGCAGTGAAAGTCAAGCATCAGCGTGACATGTGGTGACTCTGTGTGCCATGAGGCTTTCATTTGCCAATAGCTCTATCTGTTAGCAATTAAACGGCCTCCTATGGAAATGAAGCAACTGGTAAGATTTCCCATCAGGCAGTTGAGCTGCTTTCAGCACTATTACCATAAAATCCATTATGGTCACGTCTTGCAGAATGTGACCTTTACTGCAATAAGAGCATGTCATGCAACATTGTGTATGGTTCCTATTACAGTACATTCATTCATTCATTTTTCCTTGTGCAGTTATATAGAATGTCAGCGGTTATTAACAATATACATGAACATGATTTATACGATTAAAAGAAAATCCCTTTTATTGCTGTTTTTAAGAAATTCTACTAATGTCTGCTGATGAAAGGTTCACTGCATGAAAATGGGATTTCATTTATATCACATGAGCATAAGT
Source organism: Chaunax sp. Z400 (assembly GCA_037577475.1). Classification (NCBI taxonomy): domain Eukaryota; kingdom Metazoa; phylum Chordata; class Actinopteri; order Lophiiformes; family Chaunacidae; genus Chaunax; species Chaunax sp. Z400. The sequence continues at coordinate 18,989,144 of CM075201.1, forward strand.
TGCTATTTGTTCCGACGCTGGATATTTTTCTTGAACTTCGTGTGTTTGTTTTTTTTTTCCTTCCACAGTGGTCTAGAAACCACTTGGTCATTATTCAGAACAGCTTTGGCTCCATCCTTTGCCTCGGCCAGGTAACTCTCCTTTTAGCTGAGGTCACAAACCCTGTTTGCTTACAGATGGATTTCATCTCCCATTGCTGAGTTTGATGCTTTTATTACCTCTGCCTAGGAGGTAATGTGATTGGTTCAGTTTGTTTCTCTGTTTGTTTGTTTGTTTGTTAGGAGGATTATGCAAAAACTAATGCACGGATTTGCATGGAATTTTCACCTAGCATATCCTAGAGGTGATTAAAGTTTGGTGATGATCCGGTGTCGGATGGGACTGGTACTGCTGGAATAAGAGCCTGTGTCCAACCAAAGCATTTTTTTCCCAGCTGAAATTGCCAGGTGCTCTCCTGAAAACGTCCAGCGCTTTGGAGGCACAGTGTTTTTCAGCTGAGGTGCTTTGGTTGCTATGATACGGAATATCCGCAGAAGTAATTTGTGTGGGAACCATAATTTTGTGGATAGTTTGTTTTATTAACAAATACTGAGTGTAAAAATGGCAGCACAAGGTAGAGGACTTGCTCTGGCCCTGGCTCTGGATGAGGGGAAAGCTGGAGGAAGTGGGGAGAGAGGACGGACCTGCAGGTCTACGTGGGTCCCGCCCCTCTTCCGCTGTGATTGGACGGCTGTGTTTCATGTAAGTAAGAAGAAAATAGATAAATAATGTGTTGGCCTGATCTTAGAATGCACTTGGCCAAGCGATAGAATTAAAACCTCATTAGGAAAGTACATTCATCTAGAAGGCTCCATAGATCTGAAACACATAAGTTTGTAGACCATCCTCACATTTTCGTTATATGTTTGTACTTGAGGTCATATGACTCACTGTGTGTGTGTGTTCCTAAGTTATTGTACTTGGGTCCACTATGACACCATCCTAGTTGCACATTTTAAATGCGTGCCATGCTAAATGACATGGGCAAACGGCAGTGTGACCTCCAGTTCATGGCTTGAGTTGAATTTCCCACTGCAAAAAAAAACAACTCCTTTATTCATCACGTCTTAAAATGAATCTGTCTTTAACTTACCAGATTATTCTCAGTTGTGTTGTTTACGTCATAATTCTGTCATTGATGAAGTGAATTTAGGACCCACCCACACACACACACACACACACACCCACACACACACACACACACACACACACACACACCCACACACACACACACACACACACACACACACACACACACACACACACACACACACACACACACACACACACACACACACCCACACACACACACGCATACAATGCCTTTGACCTTTCAGCTTTCCGGAACTGAGTCAGGAACATTGGGGGCGGTCAGAGGCTGTAAAAGAGGAATTCCACATCTGAACCACACGACTCAGCTAACGGAGCGTGAACTCGTGTGCCTTTAAAACACTCCTACTCAGCAAGGCTGCCCCTCTTCTACAAGCAGATCTTCTATCTCCTGCTCTTGGTTCTGTTCGTCATTCTAATTTTATATATATATATATATATATATATATATAAATATCTTAATTTAGCGAAAATCTGTGTGTTTATGTATATTGGTAGTCATGTCAACCTTTTGGCTCTCAGACATGTTTAAAAAGTCCTGGAGCCTGAACGCCTGCCTGGTTCAGATCTGTGACAGAAGTAGATCATTCTCATTTTTGTTTAGTTTTTATTTGGGGACATCTTTGGTGTCACAGTTCACCAATAAATGAAACAAGAAAATTAAAATTTCTCTGGAGTATAATAAAACTAGATTGCACATTACTTGTGGTGCTCAAAGTGCCAACAAATGACATTTGAAAAACTCAACAGGTCTGTCTTCTCCCAGAAAACCCTGACCTGGTTCTTCTAGATATTCCACAGACCTTGATGTGAGCAGTTTAATGGAGGAACTGTTTTCTTTCGACTGTATCATCACACAGATGGAAGCTGCATCGAGTCACGGATGAGAGGCTTGTGCTCATGATTGCATCCCATGTTGGCGTTTTCCTTGGCTGTAGCTGTAACCTTAGCTCGCTTAGCTAGCTAGATTCATGCATGTGAGATTGTTGGGCAGATGTAGTTGAACGAAAACACTCCCTGCATGAATCTGCTCACAACCACGTCTGTGGATTATTTTGAGTAGCTGGATCATGATTTCTGGAAACAGACATTGTTCTTGAGTTTCTAGGTGCTTTTTTTTTTTTTTTTGCCATCTAGTTCCATTACATTCAGCAGAAGGCAGCCATTTTTTTCTAAAACTCTGCAACTACAACTCAACTTCAACTTCAACTTTATTCGTCCCCGAAGGGCAATTGATTCTGCAGCAAGACATAAAAACAAGGTAACAAGACAACAAGAACCATAAGATTTAAAGACCTACATTAATGGGGCATGGGGGGGGGGCACTGAAGTCATGGGCACTGGGCCAATATCAGGGGTCACAAGCTGGCCTTTAAGTCATGCAAGCCAAACGATGATAAAGTGCTAAATTTAGAGCATCGATGCTAAAAACATCACAAAATGCATACATTAATCACATTAACTCACACCAAAAACAATCTAGATAGATTAATAGCACTATGAGAAAGAGGGCAGCTCGTATGTCACATTTTGCGATGAACTGTCCCTTTAAATTCTGTTAAAAATCGAATTGCATCCAGCTGCCGAAAATCTCATTTAATGGTCGGAAAAATATAGTCAAAGTAATGATCATACGTGTCATAGTGTGGCAGCAAAGAAGACACAATCACAATTGTTCATTTTGACTCAGATTTTTGTTTTACTGCTAGTAAAGTCCTCTGCATTTTGCTGCCATATGACATTGATTTGTTTGTGTAAGTGAAAGTCTTGATTTGATGATGGAGGATTTGATTCTTGTCTTTTTATGATGGCCAAACCCATACGGCCCCGTCAGAGGCAGGCCTGGAAATACCTGGGACCTTGTATGTTCGTGTGTAATAAAGGAAAATTGTTATCAGATGTTACTTAGTGTGTCTGTGAAGGTGCAATGGACACTGGGACACTGCAAACTGCCCCCCCCGGGCCTCCTTGTGGGGTTTAAACGTCCGCAGAGCAGCAGCTTGTTTCTGGAGTGAGGGATCGCAGAGAGGAACCTGCTCATTTTCCAGCAGCTACAGGATAATCTCCAAAATTGAAGCAATATGGCTGAACAGTTCAAGTGACAAGTCAGAAAAAGCTACAGGGCAGATGTTTTGGCAATGAATCTAACATTACACAGAGAGCGTTGTTAAGGATTAAGGCTCGAATTCAAATTCCGTTCAAAGCAGCAAACTCCTGGATTTGAAATCATTCACCCGGCGTTTAGTCTGCAGTTGCTGAGCCGTCATACAATCACACATTATTTGTTTATTTTAGTGAATTTCAAAAGGCCAGGCTTGTTCTTTCCAAATATTTAACCCCTTCAAAACTCCGAGTGGCCCCTCAGCGTCCTTATTGCAGGCTTTTGAAAATGTAAACCTGCAGTGGAGTGCAGCCTGAGGCGATATTGCATCACTCAGAAGACGGCCGCTTGTGTTGAATTGGCCTCTGTGTTGACACTCCAACCCGGTTACTCTGTCTTTCTTTCTTTCTTTCTTTCTTTACTTTGTCTTTCTCTCTCACTGGCCATTTGGCACCACTTATAATAACTCTTTCTTTTCTTTGCTGTGTGTGTGTGTGTGTGTGTGTTATCTTCAGGTAACACCAGGCAGCAAGGCCGCCCAAGGTGACCTCTGTCCAGGCGACACCATCCTGGCTATCAACGGCGACAGCACAGAGCTCATGACACACATGGAGGCTCAGAACAGGATCAAAACTTGCACTCAGCAGCTCACACTCAACATCAGCAGGTAGGAAAAAGATGAGATCCTGGTCATGTGATCAAACCCCTCACAAACTAAAGGTTGGGAGTTTTCTGACAGGTGGCCTCTGGTGCTGTGTGAGGTGTGATGATGTTGTGGCACCACAAAGACCCAGATCAGTCCCCCTTTGTCACGTCGCCAGTTCATCACAGGGCCACATAGAAAGGCAGACAACCATCAAGGCTGGCAGGAAGCTGTCGTCATCGTTTTCTGCCCAGAGTTGCTCTTTTTGCCCGTTTTCACGTCAACTGGTGTTTTTGGAAAAGTTTCCATTCTGGAACCCGTGTTCAAGTTTGTGGTTTCAGTCCCCTAAAACGCCGTTCTCATGTAAACGAAAGGCCGCTGAGGATTTATGAGTGCTGTGTTCTGTAGAATATGTAGAGCCCGTTTTCCGTGGTGCATGAAAAGTTCAACATAAATCACTCGCTAATCAGTCCACATTGTTTTGACCCCAACCAGTATAGAGGCTGCTTATGATTTTCGCTCTCAGCCTCATTAAGTTGAAAAACTTGACAGGTATTTATGACTCCGATCATTTACTGCATGTTGGCCACGAACACATTGTTTCGATTCCTGGTGCATCTGTTAAGCGTGGCACGTTGGAATCGTGAGGGCAGATGACAGGTTTACGACTGTTTAAATGATGGACTCTGTAGAGCGCTGTCAGTGTCAGTGAGGCTTGTGCATACAGTGACCTTTACAAATGGACTCTGCCGGTCGATATTGGGCGTTCTACTAGTTCATGAGGTGGAAAACAATCTTCCGCTCGTCCGCATCATTTTAGACCCAGTATACGAAGACGGAGGATTTTTCCTTATGACAGGAGCAAGACATTTAAGTCAAGATGGCAGATCAGGAATGATGTGTGTTTAACAGTCATTGACAGGAAGAGAGAGAGCGGAGGAGATTGAAGACAACCAAGGAAAAAGTGAAAATGTCAGTTTCTTCCCACATTTCTATAAGAGGGTTGCCAGAGTACTGGAAAGTGCAGAGCAAATCTGGCAACCTCTGATGAAGAGCTCTGTGTGGTTTCAGCCTCGGTTACAAGTGACAACTACCAGCTGGTGTTTCATCTCTGTCCTTATAGGGCAGCCGACAGCACAGCCTTTCTCCTGTAATGGTTCGGAGCCTTAAGTTGACTCGCAGATGCATTGGAAATAAGAACTGCTGCCAGTCCCGTCATGCTAAAACTCCAAATTGAGAGAGAGAAACACTTTTATTTCTCTCTCCCTGCACTGTGTTTGTGTTTTATAGTGTGCACTCAAGCATGAAACAGCCCTCCTTCCCCCCCCCCAGCCTGCAGCAGAAACCATGCATCCATACATCAAGCTGAGCTGCCGAGCGCTAAACGATTTGTTCACATAGGAATAGTAAATATATTTAAGGACACATACTGTAAAGTAGCACTGAGCGCAGTGACCAGGGGAGCTCCTCTACAGCTGCAGAAGCGTGAAAAAAGGCACTTCTACTCTTCACCACTTTCACGCTAATGTACCCAAGTTAAGCTTAAATTTCCCTTAGGTTGTCAAACCCATTAGAGAATGTAAGAAGCACTTTAGTGTGATAAAAAGCAGGCACTCTTTAGGGTGATAGATATGCAGCGTGTAATAGATTCCATGCTGATGCTTTGCTTCACATAAAGTCTTCAGCTGCTTGTTTCCCCCAGTCATTGGAGCTCTATCACATTTATACTGTCATATTCTGATCCAAGATACATTTTTATGGTTGCACCAAAGTGGAAAAATGAGCATTTGTTTATCACACATTTTCTGCGTAGCTTGAGGCATATTGGATGTTTTTGGAAACCCTTGGATCTCGACCATAATTTCAGCAGGTCTGAGCAATGCTCGTCATCAAGGCACTGGAATAAGTGGGCTGGAAGGGGTTGGAATTGCTTTGCTACTTGACATAGTGTCTCTGTTTGAGTAAAGCAAAGCTAGCGGTTGGTATGTGACCTTTCCGCACCGTATTGCTTGAATAATTACAGTGTGAACTGCCCTGCTGCTGGACAAGGGGAGGGTAGCGCATGTCTGAGAGATAGGCATGCACCTTTGGCTCCGGAGCACAGAGCCGAAATGATCTGCTGGTGAAAAGGGAGGGAAGATGGAGCATGCAAGCTGAAGGAAAAGACATTTTTAAGACACTTGTAATGCGTGGATATGAAGATCTAGAATTGGAGAGCAGACAAAGAAAAGTGTTGAAAAAAGTTGGCTTGACAAAGCAAAAAGAAAACAGTGGTGGACAGAGAGAAAGACGCAAATCAAGTCAAAGAGAGGTAAGCCGGAGCCAAGTGGGGGAATCAGTGAGAAATCCACATGGGCTCTTCTCTGCCTCGAACTCTGTTTCAACTTTTTCTACTGGCTGTGATACTGGAAATTCATTTACACACCCAGACGACGCAATGAAGCTCAAAGTTTAGTTTCTCTCCACTTGATAGAGGACATATGGCACCACAAGTTCTAAATGATCTTCAGATATTCCTGCTGCATATGAAGGAAAAATTAGATGAATGGACGTGACTTGTTTCCCACATTCGTCCAGTTAAGGCTGCCTCATACCCATGGTGTCCAAAGCAATTCTTGTCAAGCTACAGCTGGCGCCACGTTTGTGTCTTGAACACCTCCTCTGAGCTAGTTTTTTTTTTTTTTTTTTTAAGGAAAAATGATGAACAAGAAGCTGTGTTAATAAACAGCAATGGTCGCCATAACCTAGCAGTCCAACAAAGTCTAGCAACCCACATAAGAAGGATGAAATAGGTCACAGCTTTGGCTGCCATACATCAACTCAGGAAAATAGTAAGACGTGATGCTAAGCAACTGAGAGCAGCGAAGAAGCAGCCACATGGCCTCTCCTCTGGCTGGTGACTAAGGTCCAAGCTTATGTTATAAATTATCCGGATAATTTGGATGTCATGTTTGTATGTAAAAGATGAGTATTTACAGATGTGAAGTATAGGATTCAGAGTTTCTTTGGAAACGCTCTTCCGCTGTGGTCTGCAGGAGTAACTCAGGATTATCTAAGTGAAGCCATCGATTCTGCTGTCAAAAACGAAATCGGAGAGACTCGCAGAACTCATGCCGACAGACTAGAAAATAATGTTGCAGAGGACAAAAGCTCTCAGGCCTCATTAGAGGGCTAAGCCGTAAAACACTCCAAGCAGTCACAGAGTCACAACAGGAAAAACAGGAGCCCTGTAATTTAATTTTACTGCCAATGAACAAATATGAGTCTGCACGTCGAACCAAAATTACAGCACAGGAGCTGCAGTTGAGTTTAAGGTCTTGTGTAACACAAAAAAAATATTCTCTGCAATGTCTCTGCATTTATTACTTGCATAGCACACATCGTTCAAAATTCCTGTTGTGGAGCGTTTTCAGGGAGCTCTGCATCATAGCTTTGTGGTGAGGTGTCCCAGGAAGCTCATGAAAGCAGAATAAGAAATAAAGAGGGGCCAAAAAAGCAAAGAATACCGTCACTAAAGGATATTTACAACCTTCAAATGCTCATCTATTTTTTTTTAGTTTTTTTTAAATTATGATTTGTCTTTTATACTTTTATGAAAATATCTTTTAGCTTCAGTCTAATGTAACACACTTTATCAAAACACAAGGCTAAGGAGAACATAGTACACATAGTATTTTCATCTAGTGACATTGTCGTGTCACAATTTAAATTTTTTCCAGTTCTTTAGTTTATGACCAAATAACTGCAAAAATCTCAGCTGTACTTTGTGCATTGTGCAAATTTTTATTTATTCATTTTATTTATTTGTACACACGATAAAACCATGTAAAATTGATGTAAAAAGAAAAAAGAAAGAGAAAATGTGTCAAGAAGGAGAGGTCAAGAAGACAAAGGCTTATACAACGGACCTCCCCTCAACTTTAGAGACATAAACAAAAACAAACAAACAAATGAAAACAAACATGAGCATTATGAGCATGTTAAGACGCTGATGTTAGCTGAGAGCACAAGCTGTGCCTCTGCAGCCTCACAAAGCTACTGCTGCTGCAGGCTTGTTTTCTTATATTGAATTCCACTCCTGTGTCTGGTCAGGCACGGGAATAAGAATAAAAATACAGCATGAAGTATCTTTTGGCGATGTTGGGCCAAATAAAGCATCCAGCTTCAGTTTAGACGGATCTGGTGACTATGAAAGCCAACGTAATGGAGTCCCATCATATGTAGACATATAAAACCGTTCTGTTAGCCCTCCTGACTGAGAATATCTTCACTCGGCTTTTTCACTTCATTTCCTACCCATCTATATGCAACAAAAGAAGAAAAGTGATGCCGAAATGCGCATTTGATATATTTATGTTTGCACATGCAGCAGTTAAGTCAGCAGAATAAGGAAGCAAATGTACATCGGTGAGAAAAAAATGAAAGAGAAAATTATGAAGGCCAGCCAAGGACAAGGGAAAAGGAAAAAAAAGCGTTCTTAGGTCTCCACTTTCCCATAATTTTCCACCAGGCCTCCCCGCTGATGCAGGCCTGTCAGCGCTCCTCTGTGAGGTGAAACAACCTCACTAGTTTCTGTTAGTGTTGGTGATCAAATGGAGCTGCGTCATCTGGGGAGGAGAAGCGGCTGCTAGCCCAGCACACAAACACATAGAGACTGTCCTAGTTCACATAATGTCAGAGGACAGACAGAATATCAGCCTGAATATCCTCACACCTAAACGGAATCTGTGCAGACATGAACCAGCTGTGGAGGAAACCTTCTAATCCGTTTTCTCCACCTTGCTCTTCTTTTCGTCCTCTTCCTTAAGGTGCTTTTGACATGCATGCGACGTTGCGGCCGTTTCCTTCTCCACACCCGAACCCCGCTCATGCACTATTTCTTCTTTTTTTTTTTCTACCTCCGTTTCATCTTCGTCTTTTCCACCCTCTTTCTGCCAGAGCTTGTGGGAGAAAGCCGTGCGGTTGGAGAGGCCTGTGTGAGGCCGATGATGTTTGATGGGATGTGCGTTTTCCACCGCTAGGCAGGCTGCTCGGAAACAGTCCTGCTAGGGTGGCGAGTTAAATGTGCTGAAAAATGAGTCATGACGCCTGAGCTGTGTGTTACTCTGACTGTGTGTCTTGTTCTTTTACTCCAAAAAAACCCATAAATGTTGTTAAGTAAGGAGACCCTGTCGGCCTTGTTTCAATTTTACTTACTGTTGGAGAGAAAACTCGGGTTTAGGTCCAGAAAGAAAAATGGTTGTACTACAGATGATTTAGAGTTTTAAGTGTCACAAAGACATAACATAAATCTAGTTTCAGTTTTACCGTTTGTGGGGTTTTTGCTTTTACTCCGGTACAATGGAAGTGAATGGAATTTCATTTGTGCTGCCAAAAAGGGCAAAAAGACATTTGGAAATCAGCAGTTTTCAGAAAAGTCCTGGTTAGTCAGGATAATCTACTGACCTCATAATGAAGAGTTGGAGCTCTGCTGAGGAAATAGCGCATCATGAATATTATCCATTCACATTCATTTTAATGAGGCCACAGTAAAAGAAGAGGTAAATGTTGAACCTCTGCGCATGAAGTATTTTTATGTGATTTTTTTTTGGTATGAACCTTGGAATGAATGATGTCAGTGGAAGGTCCACAAAGGGTTGCAACACATGTGTGTGATTTATCTCCATTGCGTTTTATTTCTATACATCTTTTTTATCGTCTTAACCACAAGTTAAACAGCAAAACTTAGCTGATGCATTAGAAATTCAGTCCCATGCTTCACTTCCTAGATTTATTCAGAGCTGTCGACCGCATCTCATCAACAGCCCCATTTCCACTGCATAGTACCGGCTCGACTCGACTTGGTGTCAGGTACTTTTCTGCAGGTGTTTTTCCATTGGAACCACAATAAAGGTGGTACTAAAAAAGTAATAGCAGGCACCAGGTACTTTTTAACCAAATGGAAACGCAAAAAAGACGAGTAGCCGACAAGCACTATGCAGTGGAAAAAGGGGCTAATGACTGAAACTGGTGTGTATATTTAGGTTACGTAAGCGTTAAAGGTTGTTAAAGGTTGGCCGTGTCATCAAAGGTGGTTCTGAGGTTCTTGCTGCGATATGTGTAATGCATGTCAGCCCCGCAGAAGGAGAAATGCAAATCCGATCGTGGTCTGCAGAGTTGAAATGGAAACGAAACACCGGGCGGGGGATTCGGGAGGAATCGGATGAGACAGACAGACCACTCCGGTGGAGGATTTTTGCCCCCTCTATCTCGCTTTGACTCAAGGAACCTGTGACTCACAGCTGAAGAATTATCCATGAGGTTGCATGGGACCAAAGGAATGCAGGAGTCCAGCTGGGACAAATACAAAAAGAAACCTCCAAAGGACCCCGACTCACACACACACACACACACACACACACACACACACACACACACACACACACACACACACACACACACACACACACACACACTTCCACTATCAAACCCCGCTGCCCTCTCCTATTTTATCCCATTATTGCATCACTGCTCTCTCACTCTCCTGAGGTCTCTCTTTTGTGGCTGTTTAAAACACAACATCAAGGGCGTTTGAGAGGCTTCGTAGCGGAGAGGGAGGGGGGTGAACACGAACCTCCCTCCCTTTTCCCCCCTGCTTGTATTGATGTTGCCATCGCCGAGGTGCAGATATTTGCAGGCGACCCCCTCAGGTCTGCTGACGAGACCCCATAACTCTTCTTTAAAAAGGGTGATTGTCTCGTTTCCCCCCCCCCCCCCCCCCCCGTGGCAAAAGCGTTTAAACTCTTCTCACGTTACAGAGTAACGTAGGAACAGCCGTAGTGGTGTCTGATGCACGATAGAGCTGGAAACCGTTCGACAGGGCGAGACAGCGAGGCGAGACCCTTCAAGTGACCCCGGGAAAGTTCCACGATCCTGCATCTTGATTTAAGGACACGTGGGTCCCAGCCATCTGTATTAATACTTCTCCTCCAACATGGTGATCCTGTGTAGCCAAGGTAAACCCGTCCGCCGCTCCAAGAAAACAGATTTCCCCAATCAGGAAATTAAACCTGGCAGGAGAGGGTCAGGCAAGGGGAATATATGACCAGAGGAAAAGAGAGTCACCGAGATGACCTGAGATTTTCCTCTTTCTCTTCTGTGGGTTGTTCTTTTTTCACTTACGTCTCTCTTTGTCTTTGACCCGCTCATATTCTTTTCATTTTCCTTGCTCTTTATGTTTAAAAAGTCTTTTTTTAGGACGTTGCTGTCAATATTTTGTGATTTAAACGTCTGCTGCTGCCTTCTTGGCCAGGTCACCCTTGTGCAAGAGATCCTTGATCTCAACGGATTATTTTTCTCCTGGTTAAATAAAGGTTAAATTAATAAAACGCGTACTACGGTTCCTGCCAGCCTTTGTCGCGTACACAGACAGTAAACAGCCGACTACGACCAGAACAACAACAAAATTACAACATCAGACTGTCTGGATTTGTTTGTGCAGCAGGCTGTTGAATTTATTAACTCTCCTCCAATGTAGCTTTGCCGACCCACTATTGTGATATTATGCTGTTTATTTTGAAAAGTTACGCCACCAACTACTGCCTTGGCATACAGACTACATACAGAATGTTTTAAAAAACACAAAGAATAAACTTCTCCCTTTTCAGCCAAAAACGTTGCCGTGTAAACGGGGCCTCAGTCTAAAAATGGATCTTAATTGAAACCATCTCGTGTTCGACAGCCTTGCACATCATGCTGATCTGGTTAGTATACCATCAGATATCCAGGCTAGGGAAGGTTTAGGCTCGAATAAACAATGGATCAGACAGAAACATGGAATGAGGAAAATAGAAAAGAGAAGCCGGGAGAGACTGAGGAGGAAGAGAGATGAAAAGAAGCTAGTGAAATGATAAACGGGTTGATGAATGTGCAGCAGTAGTTTGTCTGATATGGACAGCAGGACCTCCCACATGGTCCTGATCCCTCACACAGAGACTCAATACCAGAGGACAGAAAATATCAGTTCATTGTCCCCAGTCAGCAGCAGATTGTTTCTGTCTGCTGTGTTTACTGGTAATGTTACATTTAAAACAGTCCATTGCTTATTATTTGGTGTCAGATCTATTTATAAGCATGAAGCCTAATGGCTGAAATGATGTGTCAGACGTGTTTCAAGTGGAATATCTTTCAAATTTTGACATTTCTCTTGAAGATGACCTACAGTGCGATGAATGCAACAGTGTAACGCTGTAAATCCAGAGATGGCCCGTCTCTCACAGTTTCCACTCATCCCTCATCCTTCACATCTCGGCTATTATGGATGGATGGTCGATTCCATGTTTTGCGCTTCCAAAATGTCAGTTCAAATGGGCCACTTCAGACTGAACTTTCCCTCATTTCAATAGGCTGTTTGTTCTGTAACCATCGAAACCAAACAGTCCAAAAAACACGAAGCCTTCAGGGTTGTGGAGGATTCGGCAGAGGGAATCGGGGTCACCCCACACAGTAGCTGTCGCTCGTCCACCAGACACTCACCACCTCGTAAGAGCTTCCTTGATAGCAACACCTCCGTGGTTCGTATCTTCAGCCTTGCCTCGTCTCACCCCGGTCCTGCCAGCTGCAGCCTGATGACATCACCTCTTCAAATGTCGACTCTGTCCACTGTGGGGCCTACAGGCCCACGCACACACTTGTGGTCAAGACCTTTTTGGATGGAGATGTGAAAGAATGGAGAGTCAGTGGGTGAACAGAAGCACATGCATAAAAAAAGATATGCCGTCTTTTAGTCGCTCCGTGTGATGCCCTTTTGGAAGTTGGATGCCATCCTGCTTAACGCCATGGCAACAAAAAACAAACACAAGCTAACCGCCTGCAGTTCAACATATAATTTGAAAGAAAAAGAGGAATGCAAGCGATGCTGTTGGAGTTTTAATCTCAGTGTTTTATTAGGCTCATAATTAGTCTAACTTATCTGCCTTTTAAAGAAGGATATAAACGGTGTGGACGCTGCCTATGCATGCACAGTAAGCTCATTTAGCAGTGCTGTAATATCATTGCTGCCAGTCGGAAAGTCATGCATGTTTTTGTGAGTAAATCAAAGTGGAGTCAATTACTGATATCTGAAATGGGAAGTGGGAGAGGCCTCAGATGCCAATAATTCAGTTCCATTGCCCCAAAATGTAAAGGGATTTTCCAGGAAGTGGGTAGTCCATATTGGAATTATGATGTGCTGACGACTTTATCTTTGCACTAGAGGGTTGAGGTCGGAGCCTATCTTTATCACAGTCCATATATACAAACCCACATCCTCACTAACACACACACTAACATTCAATCACTCATACGACGCTCCCTGAACAGTATATGATTTGTTAACTGCTGCTGCGTGAGTGTTTTGGCACATGGAGAGGAGACGGCAGCTCAGTGGGATATCATGTGACGCTAAAGTCGACATCTTTCCCAGATGAAAGTAAATGGTGTCGTCACTGTCGCTCTTTTTCAGTCTCTTTCCAATTATTCAAATAATTACACTTGATCGTCTGTGGGAAAACCTGTCAGGAAAGAAACATTCATGCATCTCGGCAGAACTGACTGCATGCTTCTTCGCTTGGCTGTCAGATGGCACGGCATTTTTCTGACCCTCTCTCTCTCTCATGGGGCTTGTCTTTCAGGTCAGCATCTGGAGACAGAGTGTGGTCGCCAACACTGAGTGAAGATGGCAAGACAAGCCCCTACATGGAGCCTGACTCACAGGTAAATACTGTTTACTCTGGATTTGACTGAATCATGCATATGTTCCTAAAATAGAGTTTCTAAATTCTGTGTTGAAAATCAGAATGATTGTCAAAAGCATGTATCAATCAAGGAAGTAAAAAACTTCATATAACTAAAACTGATATATAAATATATCAGTCCATTCCTGCAGTTCACAAAAAACATAAACAATATCCTGTTAAAGGGGCCTTGAACAGTTCATTTCCTCCAAAGAAAAGGCCATGCATGGAATTCTGCTTGGAGATATTGCTTACTCAGTAGCTCTGGATGAGTCATCCACATCCACACACACACACACACACACACACACACACACACACACACACACACACACACACACACACACACACACACACACACACACACACACACACACACACACACACACACACACACACACACACACACACACACACATTGTTCTCTAACTCATTTGCTGAGACATGCTCTGTCTATTGCATCACCTTAATAAACAAGGTGGAGCCTGGCGGTTATTAAGGGGCACACAGGATCCTTCAAATCTCAGGTGGCAACTTCGAATTATATAGTTCACTGTGTGTTACACCAGTTTCCTCCGTCTGTTTATATCAAAAACTGAATCCATGGAAACAGACACCACACGTGATCCATAAATTGTCAATCATTTACATGAATATAACTGAGATAATGCCTCCCACTGTTTAGTGGGATAGTTTTCAAATAGTGTCTTGATTGTTCTCCTTTTGTACGAGCAGCCAAATGGATATTGACGGCATGATGAACTCGTAAACGTTTCCAGAGCTGGCAGGCCAACAGGTTTTCTGAACACAGAGAGGAAAGGAGGTGTATGTTGCCGTGTGCTGTGAATATGGAGACTGTGCGAAAGACAAGAAGTATATTGTGGCTCAGGCATGCGAGTGTCCATTTGTCAAGCAGTGTATTGTGGTAGTGGTGGAGTCGGGACTGATGTGTGCGTCTCTTGGCCCTCACTGTGGCTGGAGGTCTTTTGTCTGAAAAGGGTGGAACAGACACACAAAGAAGAAGTGAAATCTACCCGTCAGCTCATCAGTGGGAGTTTCACCTTTACAAGAAGAGACTAGAATCAAAGAGACTGTATAGTGTATGTTATTCATCAGGATGATTTATGGTTGGAGGATCAGAATTCATTCAGACATAAAGCATTTTAGCAGAACTACTAGTTGTCATGTGACAGGACATCTGATTTAACCTCGTTTATTTATTAACCTCATTTATGTATTAACCTCATTTATGTATTAACCTCATTTATTTATTGTCAAAGCTGAATTTTCCCCCTATTTTTTCCATTGATTAGTCCACCGCCTCTGGGTCCAATTAATTAATTATTGGACCCAATTAATTATTAATTGGCTATTGGATTATTCGTCATAATTTTCCCAATACATATACTATGACAAATAGCGCAAACCTGTACTTTGTCTGTGATGCTAGCAAACAGATTTTTTAATTTACAGTCTCACAGAGCTTCTAGTTTGACTGTATACTTTTAACCTTATTTCTGCACCTAATAATTTACAGTGCTTAAATGATATAAGGATTAATGGCTGGATATGTGGGATTTTAGGTAGAAATTCATACAGTTTCAACATCCTGTAAGCAGGAAAACCTTCTCTGTCCAGAAAGTGGTCCAAACTGCTGCAACAATCCTCTTTTGACAGTCTTTTGACATCAACTCGAGCCTCGCTTTGATTAACTTGAGGAAATACCGAGCCTGATTGCGAGGAACCATCAGCTAAAACTGTTTAGACCAACACAGACATGCATGACAGGAGGGCTTTGAGTATGGGTAATAGGAGAATAGCAACATCTAACATCTTCTCCAGTCCTTCCTCTCCCTTACAAAAGTCTAAAAAATGTCCCCTGGTGTCTGATTTAATGAAGTCAGCCTGGACAGTTGGAAACTATCAAGTCGGGGCCAGTTTATCGTCATGCTCAGGTAAACTCCTCTGAGAATGAAAAGAGGAAACATCCGCTCCCAGGGGTCCCATGAAAGACCAAGGCTCTCTCTTTCTTTGTTTCCTGCTGTATTCAGATAGGGCTTGAAGGCTTACGCTGACACACAACAATACTGATTGTTCCTCAGACACATGAAACAATATATCCACTGAGGTCTCTCTCACGCAGCCTGAACCAAATCTAAAATGAACTATGTGATGCTGTTGGCCCAACGTTGCCCCAGCAACGAGCCCGTTTTGACAGGATGAGCAAAAGTCCAATGAATCTGATTGCTCATTGGGAAAGAGAACACTTTCATGCAAATTCCCCGTTGAGAGAAATTTCCATCTCATCTCATCTCGTTTTTTTTTTTTTATTGCTGCTGCAAAGATTTGAAGTAATGTGCTCAAAGCTGACTTACTGACCTGCATTAGGACTCTGAAGGAGTAAACTAGGGCGAGAACTGGCACACCAAGAAGCTTAAAAAAATCGTCCTAATGACATTTTCTGGCCTGCACAGACATTCATTATTGTTTAGATGCTGCACATTGACTCCATTTATTAAGATGATTGCAAAATTAGCATTTTTTGCAGAAATGCTACCATTTGAGCCTAGAACAGTCGCAAATACAATGACTGCGTTCTGAGGGACATTCTCTACTCTTTCTAACCAGTTGGCTCCCTTTTGGGAATTAGCTCTGAGGCAGGAAGTGACACATGGAAGCTATGAGGTGTTTCCTTTCACCTTGGATAACATGGGAGGCTCTCATAAAGTTCTATGAGGAAATGCTGTATTGTTGGATAAAATTAGATTTATATGACTCGTCTGCGGGGCCGACTGTAGGATGTGTTTCCAACAACCAGTGCTCATGTCTTGTCAAGGCTGCCCACAGATTACCAGATACACAACTTCCTGAAATAGAAATAATTTGACAAGGAGGGGATGGCAGGAAGGAGATAATGATGAGGTGTCCTAAGTGAAACATGAATTGTCTAGATGGGACAACCAAATTTTGACTCAAGTTCCGCTCTGTAGTTCTGGGAAGACACATGAGTTGTATTTAGATGCTTCACACAGCTTCCAAATTTCATGGGAAAAAATGGGAAGCACTTGAGAGAGACATTGTTAAGGCAGTGTAATAACCAAGTATTCTAGCTCTTAGAAGTGACAATCCTCTCATTGGATGGACATTTTCTGTCAAAAAATGAATTCCACTTTGCATATACTGATGTTTTTTTTTTTAATAACCATTAATGGCAGTTTGAAAACTAGCAACATAAAGCTGCATCACAATCACCTTCCTTTTTTCCCCGGTTTGTTTTTCCGTCCGATTAAACCTTATCCCAAATCTTGAAGTCAGTCAGAAGCAGTGCCATAACGTCACCCGTGTTAACAGCGATTGCTTAATGATAATTTGTTTTTATTTGAATCTGGAATAAAATCGATGGATTGCCTCCTCTGGCTTGGGAATGAGTTACTGCCTCAAGAGAGGGAGTTGGAAAATGTTGCCGGCGAGAGGGACGTTTGGAATACCCCTCTTCTTCTGTTGCCACCGCGACCCAACCCCAGATAAGCAGAAGAAGATGGATGGATGGATGAATCTGGAATATGATCCATCTCTACTCTTTTGGATGAACTGAAGCGACGCCACACACCAATTAGATGATCAGTAAGACCACGGTGGAGCTGCATCTCTCCTTTTGCCCTTAGAGGTTTTTCATGCCCTCCTCTAGCAGCTTTCCTTTGCTTTTGACCTGGTTTGTTCCTGATTGTTCATCAGATATTGCCATCATCAGTGTTCAATTGTGAGCATCAAAATGCAAAGTTTTCTGACACATCCTTTGATGAAATTATGTTTAGTGGCTTTAGCGTAGATGCTTATCTTTAACCTTCTGAGAGAAAAGTAGTTTAAGCGAGAACATGCCAGGTTATCTCGTTGTTTGATGAAGATGTAAAGCTGCACCGACCACTTACTGACTTTTTAGGCTTCCCTTCTGCTAAATTCCACATTGGCAGCTTCAAGTAGGAGGGAATGGGCTATTAGTTAATGTTAAAAACCTAAAAGTATTTTTTGGCAAGCAGTATCAGAATGCCATTGATGACGGCTACCCTGTAATTAAAGTGGCTTATTGTGGCTGAGCACTGTGGCCTGGTGTAATGAATGAGACTTCACAATGTGGAAGCTGACAGGTCTGGATCACACGTCATAGCTTGAGCCCAGCAGCTGTCGGCTGAGGAGGAATTCTCCAAGCGAACATAAAAGGAGCTGACAGATAAAGTCCTCCTCTGACAGTAATTCCTTTTTCTGTTTGGAAGTGAATTTTACTTAAGAGGAAATGTGTGCATTACACTGAATTGTTTCCCTTTAGGTGTCATAACTTGTCATTTCAAAACACAAGTGAGTTAAAATGCTTGTTGGAGCTCATAAGTTGCAAACGTGTTTTGGCAAAAGTGCATATTTACAAGGAGGAATCATAAAAAAAGTGAAGTAGAATTGAAAAATTGAATAAGCATTTACACCATTAAGACTGAATATCTGTAGCAACATGGGGCCATTAAAGTGTGGCGAGTATTCTCTAAATTATTTTTTACTGGGTTCACTGCTACTTAATCTCCTGCCGGGGAATTTCATACCAGTGTAGCTTTGCTGGGAAGTCTCCTAAGCAGCTCCTCATTCACTCAAACTGCAGGCCTTTAAGATCCCAGACCTGTGACCCCACATATTTGGTTGTTTGTGTTCACTAATCACTCAGTAATCCGTAGAAATGTCCAAATAAGTCTGTGGGTCTTCCTAATGGAGCTCTACCTTCTCTGCTGGGCTGTCAGAGTGCTGGAGGAGCTGGAGGGGTCACTGAGAGCACTTTCTCCTGGGGCAAGGAAGTCCAGAGAGACTCCAGACATCCAGACCCATCCTTATTTCAAAGATGTAATCCATCCATCCATCCATAAGTGACACAGATTCATGAACCCTGAAATCACCATTTAAAAAAAAAAGGTTATTTTAGTCATCTTTATTAATCAACTGAACATTGTTGGCTTCATACCGCTATGGCTATTAGCTATGCCGTTGACCCAGGTGACTTTCTTTACAGTGTAATACCTTTTAGTCCCGACTGAATCGTTTCGTTGCCCCTTCTTTGTTGTACACACAAAAACTCTCTAACATGCTACATCACACACAATTTAATTCAACCCAGTGGAGACTTGGCACAATCGGTTTGGAAGTAAAAGTGTCCTAATAGCTTTGTTTAGAGAGAAATTTCACAAAATGCCTGTCATGTTCAATGATTTCTCTTGCGACATCTTTGCCGGAGCATTTCGCAGGCAGGCTCATGGCCAGAACCCCCCCCACCCAACCCCCACACCAGCTCCCTGTTCCCTCCTCTCCAGCCCGTCTGTCTGTCCTCCCCAGCGAGACACCCAGAGCCAGGCCTAGGTAGCCATAAAGGGCTGGTTTGTGTTTGTTTAGTGGTGCAGAGCACCATGTGAAAAGCTTCATTTTGAATGTCCCGGGGGATTAAACCAGGCAGGAGGCAGGAAAGAAGGAGCTGTTGCGCATGTTTGTGTGTGTGTGTGTGTGTTATCATGAATTTGTATATGCGTGAGCCAAGCAGATCGAGGTCTCGGTCCTCAGTTAAAGACAAGCATATGATTTCAATTAATGTCCTCCACCTTTTCCTCTTTCTCAAGCCCTCCTCCTCTCCTCTGTCTACCCCTCTGTGACCAAACTGTGGCTGTGGACTGAGGTACCAGAGCTGAAACTGCAGGCTCCTTCCATTCAAGCCCTTATTAATCAGGGTGACTTTTAGTCAGGTTATAAATGGAGGAAATTGGTGCCTCTTGGCTCAATGCCCCCCAGTTAAACATGACGCAGCATATAAGTGTTTAAACAGAGGTACATGAACATACAATGCAAACTTTATTTCATTTCTTTCCTTGTGCCTTTCTTAGCTTCTTTGTTATGCACATACAATCATCCATGGCCAGCCATCCTGAACCATTAGCCATGCTCGGTTACCATTGTGATACAGGTCAGTGGAATCACATGGGAGACAGATTTTATGTGCATATACAGCATTAGGCAATGCTGGTCCTCATAAATAGTTGCTGCTCTTGGTTTTCTTTTTCCCTTCTTTCCCTTTCAAAGGTTATTCTCTGCAGAGCCAGGAGGAATGCAGTCAAGGTTTTGCTAGAAAATGAAATTCTCAAGAGAGACAAATCAGGAAATAGATGATCTCACAGATGGTCTTTTTCAACAGCCTTGTTAGGTTGAGTATCGGAGCTCCTCATATTAACTTTTAAACTGTTTTGACTATGCTGGGAAAGCAGCATAAGGTTTCCAGGGGAATTGGGATATAATGCATTCACCAGATCAATGTGACTGTCACCTGAGGACAAAATACATTAAACCTGCACATAGTTCAGGTGAGAAAAGATAAAATAATTTTAATGAGACATTCTGCATATAGCCGATGCCTGTATTAAAAAGAAACAAAGCCTGCAGCCCTTTAGAGCAACTTTAAAGTACTTACAGGTCTGAATGTTACCAAACTGGCATTTTTATAAGACAAGCACCAGATGCGCTGCCCTATAAATCTGCCATGCACCCAAAGCAAGTATCTGTGCAACAGACATGCATGGCCAGAGAGGAAGGAGTGTAATGAGAAAGAAGGGGAAGAGGAGTGGTTGGGGAAGGGGGGGTTCAGTTTCAGCTGAAACAGAAGGAGTCACACCATGTCAGGCAGAAGTGTGAGGGTGAGAATGGGGGAACATCTACCTGCTGCTGACAGCAGTGAAATGCTGAAACCAGAGCTACTTTTTGGCTTATGTGGGATAAAGAGCCACACTGGGTTTGGGGGAGCGAGGGAGTTTAACATAGCATTGATTTTCAATATCACAAAGTTTAATCACATTAAAGGTCTGCTCCCACTCCCAGTATTTTCCTACTCGAGACGTGTGATGAATTTTTCAAGTAACCACGATATTTTTATTCAGTAGGACGAATGCTTTTCTACGGCCTGATATAACGGTCATATTTTTAGCACAGCGGAATACAGTGAACAATTTCTGATTTCAAGCTCGTGAAGGGCGCGTGTGCGTGTGCGTGTGTGTGTGTGCGTGTGTGTGTGTGTGTGTGTGCGCGTGTGTGTGTTTTGACGCCTTTGATTTCGAATAGCGTATTTTTTAGTCCATGCATTCTTCAGACATTCGGTGCTGCTTAAAACTAAGCTGACTTCTTTCTCTCACTCCACACCTTCAGATTTGACATTTTCAGACTTGTAGTCTTCACACACAACCAGTGTTGACTGACATGAGATCGCTTGAAACAGTTTAGGAGAGCTAAAGCTGCAGCTTCCTCCAGGGCCACGAAAGCCTTTATGCAACACTTTTTCACGTATCCAGTCGTACTCCCCAACGCCTGTAAATGGACTTTGATGTGTAAAATCAACAGTGACTCTAACTTACAGGATCTTTGTTCTCCTACCACTTCCAGTTTTGCACCCACATAACATCAAAACTTCTCTGCTGCGTTTTCCTTTACGTTCTCGCTTTTTTCCCCGTTAAAGTTCTTTTGTGTGTGTGTGCATTTATTTCTTATCAGGATAAGGATAGAGGGTGTCATTGTTCAGACTGTTGAGCCAGTCTGTCACACATAATCCTTCTTTGAAAAAAAAAAAAAAAAAAAAAAAATGTATATATATATATATATACACACTTCACTAAGCATGCAATTACCTGTCCTGTTTTGCATGTCATGCTTGTACAGATTAGGACTCATAAATGTTTTTACTGTCATGCCACTGGAGGAGCGTGTAATATAATACACTCTCAGGGACTTTCCTGCACCTGCCCCCTTTATTCCACGAACACAGGCATGATTAAGCTTGCCTGACACTCATACAGTTGTCGCAGTGATATTGAAAAATGGATTTGTCTTGAAACAAAAAAAAGACATGTGGGGACAGTGATTTGAACTTCACCCTCCCAGCTGTGGATGGGTCCTCAGGAGATGAAAGATTAATAAATCAATGAAATAAAAGAGTAGCTATGGGTTCAAAAGGGCAGGAACAAGAAAGCAGGCTGCCAAACACTTGAGTTCAAATCCATCCGTCCACATAAATGTGTGTTTACAGGAAGGATGAAGCTGAGGAGGTGACACCATCGTTAAATCTGAGTAAAAGGCAAGGAAGTGACAAGTGATCAGTCATATATCACAGATTTTAATCCGAATATTTTAATCTCCAGAGAAGTTTTGCCTCTAGAAGATGCCTTTTTTTCCCCCCACGAACTGGACAAATTGATACCACAGTGGAACGTCTTGAAAGCTTTTATCCTTGTTATTATTCCTCCCATATTCCAAAAATGTAGAGATTTGAAGGTACCTTTAGTTGAAATCACAGAGGGCCACCGTCTGTGCAAACAGGGCTAAAGATAAAGAGAGTAAGATCTGGTTTGGCCAGTGTGGCTCTGTGGTGAGAACCAGGCTACAGAGTGTCTGGTTTACTTGGAGAAGGAGCCACAGAGAGCTGGGTGTTTCTGACATCCTGCCCAAACAGTGTTTGGCTCTGGGATAGAGGCTACATTGAGCACTGTCTCCATCCCGCTTCTCCAAACTCTAACCATGAATGGCCATCAACGTTTTGCTCAGAAGGATTCCATCTTTGGCGAGAGTGGGAAGAAGCGGGTTTGAATTTCTTGAAAGTCATCCATCTTAACTGCAGGAGGCAGGGCGATGACAGAGCGCTTTTTCAAGTTCAAGAGAGGAGGTCTCTCTGCAGCGCTGATTACAGAAGACCTGTGTAAGCGTGTGGGTCTTAGTGCATGTGTGGTCCAGACGGGGGCTGAGGACAGGAGGACATCCAGCAGACCCATCTGTTGAAATGACAGGGGTCCTGTCTGGAGGAGCTGTGAACCTCCTGTGACTAAGGCACTTAAAACCGACCCATAAACACACAAAGCAATACACAATCTGACCACATGCACACATGGCAGTCTGTCTCCCATCCTACTGGATTGCTTCACTTGTAAACAAGTCACTTTGTCTCTTTGTTCTAAAGTTATGATAACGCTCAGCCCTGTTTAGTCATTCAAAAATATTGGCTATCTCCGAAATTCAAATTCAAAGGGCTGCAACATGAACAGAGTGGTGACATCATTTCAAGCTGTGCAATTAAACATTATCTTGCAAAGTTCAGTCTGTGAGATGGACTAGCCAGGCTGGCTGTGAGTGTTATCACTGAAGTGTGCTGATATCTGTGGTAAACACTCGGTGAGGTCACTGTGGAGTTTGTGCAAATTGTGCAAATGCATGAGCGGGGCACTGACCTCAGCATAAACACATCACAGAGTACGCAGTGGGGTAAGTGTAGGTGTCTGTGCATCTGTCCTGCATTAGTCCAGCAGATTCCTCCAAACAGCTCCAGCAGAGCAGCTCTGAGGCAAGAATGTGGAGAGTCTGCTACGGAACGTCATAAAAGATAAACGACTCTATTACAGTATCTCAGCTCTGTCAGCTTCTACAAATGCATTGAGGGAGCCAGAAGAAAGCGGCATTTTCTCAATATTTACACTCCACAAGTTAATTTGTTTTGACAGAAACATCTGCTAGAGATCTAATGCAAGACTTTCTATTAACAAAAGTAAAAGGAGACATGAAGTGGAAAACGCTTTTCTCTTAATCCTCACCTCACCAAAGCCTCATTTGGGAACAACTCTGAAGAGCTGTGGTTTTCTACTGAGGGAACCACTGGGCTCATTTCCTAAACCCAAACATAATGGGATATGCTGTAACGGATCTGTTGCTCTTTTTTATCTCACATCTAACACTAGTATTCTTTCTTTCATGCAGCATGCACTTTCTCTCATACCATAGCAACCATGTTTGTCTGTTTTCGCAGAAGTTCCTTCCTCCCAAAAAGAAATATATACATATATTTTGTGATGTTTTTTTTTTCACTTTCTTAAAAGTCTCTCTTCTTTATCTTTAGAATTTCCGTCCCATCACCAGCGGATATGGCGGCTCCAGCCGTAAACCTTCTCACACCCTCGAGCCCCAGTCCCCGCAGACTCCTCAGCCCGCTCACCTGAATAATGGACACTCCAGACCCAACAACGGCCACAGCCATGGGTACGGGAATGGAACTGGGCATGCTCAGTATAACAACCCAGCGGGACTTTATGCTCATAATGGCAGCAATGGAGACAGATCTCTGCCAAGCAAGATGGGAGGCCTAAGCCTCAGTGCTACTCATAGGTGAGGTGATAAAAAAAGTGTTCGACTTAAACGTAAAAAAAAAACCCCATAAGAAAATGTACAAAAATCCCATCACCACTTATAGAATTAACAGGATAGATTCATTAGTCTATACTGTACATGTATGTGTATCTTATTTGTTTGCTAGGGTTGTTTTCATTAAGCATTAACTTTGGAGAAACAATAGTGAGACTAAAGTGACTTCTCAAAGCTTTAGGTGAGAATTTATGTTTATTTATGCATATTTTATCACACTTGTGGCTGTTGACACACCTGCACAGATGGCCACATGGTCTGGAAAAGCCATTTGTTGTCGTGCATCCCCTCAAGCGGGCAATAAATATGTGTGTGTAGTGTCCTGGTGAACATCCTCTGCAGCGCTCCCAGGGTTCTCCAGGACCGGACTGTTAATCCTGACTCGGCCCACGCACCACAGAGACGGGGGGAAAAAGTCGAACAGCGTCTTAACACTGCTAATCATCCACCATTAATCTCTTCCTCCCATTTATTCATTACACAATTTTCTGCAATCATTTCTCCCCTGTCTTTCTCTCTCGCTGTCACTCAGTTTTTTTCCTACTTTCTCAGGCTTTTTCTCACACGCACACAAACGCACACTCGGGCTGCAGTGAACCGTCTTCTTCAGACTCCTGGTGGGGAGCCTGGAGGCAAACTTGCAGTTGAGTGTGTCAGATTTTGAACTTATCTGTCAGCAGCCAGAGATTTGAATGTATCAGATGAATGGGATCCATCCTGTTAGGTCCTGGAATAACTTGATGGATGGATGAACATGCAGCACCATAGCACAGAGCACTAGCACTTTCTTTTTTCTTTTTGTTTATGTTATTTCAGCTCCTTTCATTGTTCCCTTGGTCAAACATCACAGCATGACACCATCTAATGAAAAAAATACATCTGTCCACATTAGACACTACAAAAAAAAAGACAAAACTTAACATATTTTCTTGTTTCCATGAGTCAGAGCCCTGGATCCTTTACCGCCTACGGTCCTCTTCGTTTGCTTGACTGATAACCAAAGAAAAGTCATGTTTCTTTTTGTTACCTGTCATCTAATCATCATTAATCATATTCAAATGCAATAACACTGTGTCTCCCCCCCCTGTCTCCTTCAGCCCGGAGCCTCCCATACAGTCTGTGGGTCGTAATGGTTTCGACACACAGTCAGACGTCTACAAGATGCTGCAGGACTATGAGGAGCCTGTCTCTGAACCCAAACAGTCTGGCTCCTTCAAATACCTCCAGGGAATCCTGGAGGCTGAGGATGGAGGTACGTAGCCTCTGTGTGGGTGTGTTTCTGGGAATGCTTACAGGCGTGTGATGGTGGAGGAAGACAGTAACACAAACTACGCTGCTGTGGACAGTTGGAATGACCAAGACTGTTGAGCAGATCTAAAATGAGAGAGTTACAATTTGCAAAGCACCTGGGTATGTCTGTGTGCATCTAAAGCCGCATTTGTGTAGTACCAGCTCTACTCGACTCGACTCGGCTTGGTTTTCCATTGCCATTGTCTTTAACTTTTGACGGGACCTTTTAGGACCTGCTCGGCTCACTTGGAACAGAAGTACAAGGTACCTTTAACCCAATGGAAACACAAAAAAGGCAAGTAGAGCTGAGCCGCTACTACGCAGTGGAAATGTGGCTTATGTAATGCTCACAGTTTGCTCTTTTTTTATATGAACATGGTGAAAAGGAGACTTATGAATCCAAACAAAGGAACATTTCGCTTCCCTTGATAGCTTCTGTTTGAGTGTTTTGAGCCCTCCGGTCTAACTGACATAGTTTTCCTTTTATAGAGAGACATAGACAGTGCGGTCAGGGGATCGAGAGGAAGACTGAGGGAGAGAAGAAGACTGAGGGAGAGAGGGCTGAGGGAAAACAAGAGACGGAGGGAGCAGGAGGGAGATGAAGTGCTTTAAATAGCTCACACATGGATGAACAAGTGAGGGAAGTTTTGGTTCGGCAAGTTACTGCAAAAACAACTTCACATAGGATAGTAAAGTGAGAAATATGGTTTTCCTGTCTGCCTTTTGACCTCACAGCATTCCAGCTTTTGAAGAGGCGTCATGTGATGCTGACAGCAGCAGAGGAGGTCTAATCCTCTGAACTGAAACATTCTTTTCAGGTTCCATGTTTACCACTAAAGCAGGGCAAAAGTTGTCAAAGCCGTAATTATAAGCCAAGTGCTGGTATGTTTAAGCAACAATAGCCTGGACCTGAGAGAAGTGGGATTATGAGCTGTTAGCACTGGATTGACAATGATTAATGTTTTTCTCAGCCTCAGCGAGTAACATTGAGGTTCCCTCTAATTCCCTTAAATCCTTATTACTGTTAGTGGAGTGTTACCAGCTGTGAATGTCTTAATCTGCAGTGAAAAGCAGTTAAAGACTGCATCAGGTAAATAAAAGTTTTAATATATGTATTTCATTCAGACAACTCACGAGTTTGAAATATTTGTTATTACAGCAGCAGAACATGTTTGAGTTTGGCGTCTAGGCTCCGACCTCATCGCTCCCTGCAGTTATGTTTATATGGACATATTGGGGAGTGGTGAGAAAACGTATTGGAGCCTGCAGGTGGTGGTGGGGCTGAAAGCGCAGCAGCAAATGCATGTGGAGCAGCAGGATGTCATGTGCATATGTGTGTTTGCAGCAGTGCAGCTCGAGTTATCTGCCTTTTAGAGAACTTATTGATGACAAAATCCTGGTGCTGATTTGAATATTTTCATGCAACAACAACAACAACGACAAAAAACATTAATAATTTG
Organism: Chaunax sp. Z400; assembly: GCA_037577475.1. Taxonomy (NCBI): domain Eukaryota; kingdom Metazoa; phylum Chordata; class Actinopteri; order Lophiiformes; family Chaunacidae; genus Chaunax; species Chaunax sp. Z400. The sequence goes on from CM075201.1 coordinate 19,015,784, forward strand.
CATTTCCTCCTGAACATGAGACGACGCTTCAACAACAAACACAAATCCCAAATTTGTGCAGCACATTGTCTTGAACTAATTTTCTACCTGTCTCTTTGAGGTCCTCATTGCTGCTCTGTCAAAGTTCCCAGTTAATTTGTGTTTTGTCTTTACCTTAACCTAAGCCCAAAATACCCTAACACCAACTGGTTACCCCAGCTCTAATCCTGGGAACCACTACGCAACCTAAACACGAAAAGCCACACCCAAAATGAATGACTCTGTCGGAGGTGGCTGGTTACACATGTATCCGTTGAGCTTAACATTCAGAAAGTGTTAAGAGTCCATATTAGTGGACTCTTAAGTAGAACTCAAACAAAGAGATGTCTCCTCTGTTCATAAATTTAGGTTATTGTTGACTGATGGGTCGAGGAGTGAGCGGTATATCACGACAGGTGGCAAAGCAGACGTCAGATCCAGAGCTTGTAGACACAACGATGATCTTGGCGAGGCAGCAGATCAGGCAGGCAGGCAGGTAGGAAGGAACCAGAGGCACAGGCAAACGAGAGTTAACCGGTAGTTTCACAAAAAACCACACTGGAATTCTGAGCAAAAGACTTGGGAGTCGGCTCAAGCGTTGCACCACATCGATGAACAGACGATCTGGCAAAGAGTGGAGTGAAGGGTCGATGTTAAATACTGCAGCAGCTTGTTGAGTCGATGACAAGTCCAGATGCAGGTGCACATAATGCATCAGCAAGGAGAGGGAATAGGAGGGCCACAGAGCAGAAATAAAGAATATCTGATGTGAACATTTAAATATCTAATCCTTGAATTCTATACAATTCCTTATATTTGAAACCCAGAATAATAGCATCATTCACTTTTTACTTAATAATATTTATTGGGAATTAACTGGTGTTATTTAGATATAAAAAAAACAAAAAACAATAACAACGTTGATCCCAGTTTAAATCAGTACCCTTGGCCAAGATGTACAATAAAGCCATTTAGATGGCCTCTCAGATTTCAGAATAAATGCTGCATTGATTTTCTCTCTCTGTATAATATTATTATCCCTGTGCAAGAGTGAAAACTTCAACTACAGTCAATTTTATTTATTTAAGCCAAAATCCCTCTTCACAATGCCTCAGTGGCCTTTAACACCCTCTGTCTTTAGACGCTGGGAGAAACCTCATGAAGGGCCACAGAGGAGGGACCTCATTTCTGATGAAGAAGATAATAAGATATGTGTGAAGAGTGAAAACTTCCCGCTAGGTCGTCACATCCCTGGGTCTACCTTTTGATGCGCGAGCCCACAGGATAATCCACAGCACAAAAACAACACTGGCTGCTCCTGCTGTGAGGCCTGGAGCAGAGCCAGACCAAACTGTTTCCTTAATTTAAGCGCTTACACTCCGAACATTAAGAGAGAAGCACAGCTAAAGAACAAGACAGATGCTAATGACAGACATGAGGGGGGGGGGTGTCCAAGGGGACACAGGTACTGCTGATGGATTAAAGAGGTTTAATGGGAACTCTTTTTGTCTGCAGAGACTGGGTGGTTGATTGACAGGCTAAGCTTAACGATGAGACAAGGAGACACCTCAAGTTTACATGGGGATCATTTTAAAAGCTGCCTGTCTCACTGTTGATGTTTGCCCTTCAGTGTGTTTTAATCTGTGTGAGAGTGAAATCCTGACTCAACTGTTGCTGAGATCAGTCCTTTTTGGTTCGTATTTGTTCATTTGCTCCATAAAGCAGAAACAAGTCCAACTGACAATTGAACACATTTGACATTTAAAGTCAAATTGTCCTGTTTTTCAACACATACTTTGCTCTCGGGCTTTTAAATCACTGCGGTTGGTCCCCTTTTGAAGGTGAAAGCCCCTGTAGAGACCGTGTTGACTTTCAGGGTCTTTTAAAGTTAAAGCAAACAAGAGTATCGGTTTACCCAGAATTCCACCGACTCTGCCATGATTGGATAGCAATGTGGGTAAAAGAAGGGTGGAGTGACTGTTAGAAAGTTTTACCCATTGTACCAAATTAAAGTATTACATAGGTCTACGCTAACAAACAGGCCTTCACACATGACCAGAACTTTTTCTTTATGTCTAAAGGAATGAAGTTTTTTTTTTTTTGTTACAGTTGAATGTGAAAACTTTCAATGCTCCCTGTCTAATGAGATTGTATAGTTTCCTTAATGATTTAAATATGAGATGAGGTGAATTTAGAAGGAGAAATATAGACAAAACACAGTTTCAGCACATGGAAAGTATTCAGGAGGGAAGGAGATTGTTCACATTGAGATTGTTATTGGAACTTTTAAAGCTCTATCAAGGTTTGCAGTCCAGTGGGGGGGTCCAGAACCCCTCGACTATTCTTCTTTTGACAGCAAGCAGTGGTTATTGTCATTAAAGTTTTTGTTTGATATTCCAATGGTGGCTTAGTGGTTAGCACTGTTGTCTCACAGCAAGAAGGTCCTGGGTTCAAATCCATCTGAGGACCTGGGCCTTTTCTGTGTGGAGTTTGCCTGGGTTCCCTCCAGGTTCTCCGGCTTCTCTCCACAATCCAAAAAACATACAATAACGAATCTAAATTGCCTGTAGGCGCGAATGTGAGTGAGAATGCTTGTTTGTCTTTCTATGTGTGGCCCTGTGATGAAGTGGCGACTTGTCCAGGGTGAACCCCGCCTCCTGTCCAATATCAGCTGGGATAGGCTTTCCTCATTTTTCTCCCTCTTGTGATGACCTTGTTTCCCAAGAGATAAAAAAAAAATTCCTTCCAATACATTTCAGACTTCATCGTGCCCGATTTTTGTGTGTATGTGTATAATTTGGTGTGAATCCAAATAAATAACCTGGATCCACCAGATTTGAATATGTTGTCTGCCCTGTAAAATATGGTTACAGGGCTGAGTTTGATGTTGGGTAAGGCTTGATTGAATTACAGGGAGCTGCTGGGCCTTGGCGGAGGTATGCACTCTACTGAGAGCCCTTCTACTTGTGATTCCCTTTGCCTTTACCTCCCTGAGGCTTCAGACTCTGCTCGTGGGAGGTTAAAATGTGTGTGTGACTGTTACAGTATGTCTGTTTGATATTAGTCACAGTGTAGGACACCCATTAAAGTGGCGTGTTGTGATCGGCCAACATGTCACTCTCACGGTGTCTGTCTGCTTAGCAACAAAAGGAGGCTGAAGTAGTCTGGCCATTTGGAAATGTAGAAGCAAATCTAATCCAGCATTTATTTATCCTGCTTTTACTTCTATCCCTGACTCTTGTTGAAAGACCTTTATTAGTCAACCTTCCCTTCTGTATGAAAAGTCACGAGAGGGCTGGACATAAAAGGTTCTCCAGTAGAAGCTTTCATTTGGTAGGAGACATATTAATTCCGCCCAGCTAATGTCAGCTCTGAAACACAACGTCAAGCAGTTTGGGAGCAAACTTTTACTGATGTATGGAAATTGCGTTGAGTCAGGTCCCAGATGTGAGGTGATTAGACTGTGGTTAGTGGCTGTGTAGCCTTTGCTGGCACATCATCAGTAAGAGGAAGTCATACAATGCAGTTCACAGCTGTGCCCTACTGATCTGCGCTGGCACATTTGGAGAGGCTGGATTGCTTCAGATATGAAGTATGCTCCTTTCATGCATTCCAGTCAGGCTAAACAAAACGCTTGAGGGCTTGACTTGGATTTTTTTAATAAGAAATACCATCCATGGAAAGGAAACAACCCTTGTCTTCCACCACAATGACCTGCTACAATCACTTACGCATTATTGTTATTTTTAAAAGCGTTTTTGTTTTTAGAATTGTAAGAACATAAATGACCATATAATAAAACTGGTGTTGAGTTGAGTTTTTATTCTAGAAGATATTTTCTTGTATTTAAAGAAATTCCCAACCCCGAAGGATGTCATTGTTAATTTTAAAGAGAATCTCCTTGAGGTTTAATTTCTCCATATATTAAGATAAATTATCACAGCTCATCTTGTGTCATTCAGATATATGGAGTGACTGTAACACATTGTTGTGATGGTAAAAGCCTGACTCTGTAACGTGGGATGTTTTCCCTGCCACGCTGACTTCTAGGAAGCATCACTACAGGCTCTTGATTCAGTGGCCGAAACAACACTTGAATGCACCACAGCTAGCATTTTCACAACAATGCATCATTACTGCTGTACCACCATCAAGGCTGATACTCTTTCGTCGTCTTCAGTAGATTTTACATCGCGTGACACTGGGATGTATTTGTTGAAATCACTCTCTCATGTAAACAAGGTGATGCGAGGTGATGACTACAGTGATCTTTGTGTTTGTCATCACATTGGGGTATTCCAGGCAGTTGTGAGAACATTGTCAAGTATTTTGTAGGTGGTTGCTAATACTTTAAAGCCCAAAACTGTTCAAATATTTACAGTGTTCAGAGTCTTGCACGTGATGATGAAGTTGGAGAACTTTGTTTGAGTAATGACGTGTGGACCTTGGACCGTATCTCGGTAACAAATAGCTGTCAGTGTACCGTGGATGTGGACCAGGTCTGACCGACATCCATTAGCAATGGCTCCCCACATCATGACAACACCACCAAAACGGTCCACTTCCTGGATGTATGCTGCAGCATAGCGTTCCACGGCGACGATACACACGCCTTCAACCATCAGCTCTGTGCAAGTTAAATCTGGACTTGTCACTAAATGTCATCTCCGTCCGCTGTGCAATGCGCCATAACATCTGTAACATCTGTGCTACATGTGTCTGCAGAGTTCTAGCCATCAGCATCATCAGCATCCAAACTGCCTGGTCACATAAGTTTTGCAGAAGCCGTGGTATCATCAGTTGTTTTAGTAGGACATTAATTAGACCCAGGATTTTATCGCTTTGGCCAGGTGTTTTCAGTCATGAACAACATAATCTCACCAACATCATCGCTTACTCAGAAATACACAAATGACTGTTATGGCTATGTTATGACTTAAATGATGGTTATTCATGATTTAACATGTTTTGGTTTTGGGTACTTAAAAAAGTCTATTCAGTGTATCACGTTTGTTTGTTTCAGTAGATTAGGGCTAGTGAAAGGAAAATATTGGGTTCTTAAAAACAGGCGTTTTTAAAGTTGCTCAGTTTATTATCACAAATCAAATTAAATGCTGTATGATGGATGTTTACCAAAACCTGTAGCACATCTGTCCTCAACAAGCTGCACAAAATGTATCTTGTGCCAAAACTGCTGGAAAAGAAATCTATCAAAGAAGTGGGAGCGAACAAAGAATAATATGAAAGAACTATACATCATATGTTTCCCTGTGTCATGAGCTTATACCAGCAGGGTAACACACATCTGTGAGGAGGGTCAGACAGAGTGAGAAAAAGCTCAATGGGGAACCGAAACTGACCCCCGGTGCCTCTTTTGATGGTAGCTGGGAAATATTAATCCATCTTTGTATCACTTACCAACCTACAGACCTGACAACCACACGCTCTCGCCTTACAACCTGGAACTCAAGCACAACTTCATAAATCTGTGGCTGCTTTTTCTCCCCTTGACACACACACACACCTACACCTACACACACACACACATACACACACACACACACACACACACATACACACACACACACACACACACACACACACACACACACACACACACACACACACAGAAACTGACATATATAAACAAGACTACCCAGTACCAGAGGCCCACATAGAATAATATATTATGTCTCCACCTGGAATTCTGGAAGCGTGTTGAACAAATATACTGGAGTATGCATGCTTGTTTGTAAGGTCTTGTTAATAATGTAGTTCCTACATTTATTCTGTGGTTATTTTTTATTTTTTATTTTTTTAGGCGTGTCCCCAACGGAGAGAATGAGAAACTTAAAGTCTCCAGTCAGGTCTCCAATCCCCAAACTGGGAAGCCCCATCACCAGTCCCATGTCTGGCCTTCAGAAGCTACCCCAGTGCACGCGCTGCTGTAATGGCATTGTGTGAGTATTTTACAGATCCTGGTTTGATTTGTAAGGAAGCACTAATAAGTGGACTGCATGACATTATGGAATATGTCATAGAATAAGGATGTAATTGTGCCTTTTTGATCAGAAATCCTTTGTGAGAAGGCAATGCTTAATTTTCTTTATCTTTTAGTTTTAGTATCTTTTAATTTACTTTATATTTAGTGTAAATACGAATCAGCACTTCCAAAATGTTTATTTTCTATGTAAAATCTTTATATGTTTGATTAGTTTTTCATTTTAACACAAGTCTATGGGTGACATTTTTTCATTTAGACACCGCTGCATGAAACACATTGATAAAACAGTACTTGCTGTGGTATGCAATGACAGACTGCTTAACATACATTTATTATGATACTGAAAGTATGAAAATTCATTCTCAGATTTGCTGTATTTCAATTGCCATCTGGAAATAACATGCCTCTGTCTGGGTTTTCCACACCTCCTGTGATCACAAAAGACTATTTTATTGCAGGTGAGTCAAGGTTCTTCCTTGACTCAAACAGAGGTTAACTCACACAGGTCAACCTGCACCGACAAGTTTTCTCAAGTAAAAAAAAATCTATTCCTATTTATCACTTTCATCGTTAAACAAAGCCTTCCTCTACAAACCTTTTCCTATTCACACATGCTGGATACACATCCTTAAGTGCACATATACACACAAGCATATTCACACACATTTTGCCAAAGTAACCACATGCACCGGTAATCCCTCCTCTATAAAAACAGCTGCAGGTGAGCAGTGATGTCATCGGCTTACTTGTTAACAAGAGTGCATTGTAAGACTTGCGGGTCACAATAAGGTTGTTATGACCTCTGAGAATTTTACAGCGTTTTAAAAATATATAGAGTACTGTGTCAAGAGTCTGCGCTCCAAGTGATGTGGTTAGATGGGAAAGAGGTTAAAAAAAGAAGCAGGCTCATGACTGAATGGTGACTGGCCTGAATCCCCAGTCCAGAAAGGAAAATCTTATTTGGAGCAGGGAGTGAACAACGCCCTGAACAACTGCTGTTACTGTGTGACTGAGTGAAGCAGTGAACTTCCAGCTGCACCAGTACTGATCGGTAGCCAGCAAGCAGAATAAACATGTTCTGTTCCGCTCTCAGGTGTAGCAATATGTATGTTAGTCATCCTTCAGGTTGTGTACTCTATAAATATGACATAGATGAAATGTATTCAAATGGTTGCATGGTTACAGTCATTATAAAGTATGATAATTGCTGATTTGCACAAGTAATGGAAAGATCAAAACACCCCTCTTAGAAACTGCTTGCGTTTCCTTTTATAGAACTGTGCATTTTAGAATTTGCTTGCAGTTACGTGATTTTCCTATCATGCATTCATTCATAACACAAACCTGTGTTGTTCCACTGTACGGCCAGTCACCACTATCTTTATTCCACTTTTGCCTGAGACACATAAGGCTGTGTTTTCTCTGCTCGCCATAAACCTATAACTCTGTTTCAGAGTCCGATGACTGTCATCACTAAATGCAATCTGTTTCACTTTACGCTTCAACTGAACATTAAGAAATGCATTGGGTTCCCACCAAACACAACAAAGTTTTATGTTGCTCTGCTCGCTTTAATTTACTCACGTCACTCTCGCGAGTAATGCTGACCTCACACCAAACGACTTCTCAAGAGATTTCACCGTTGCAGACAAATTTCCAGTGTCTTAATAAGATCGTAATACTTTTACCGGAGTTGTGGCGCACTCCCATCACCTCGATCGTTGGGTGTAAGGTCATAAAACTCAGTCAAAGCTGTCTTAAGTCAGTCTTTTTCTCTTCTTGACGTTCCGATAAAATCACATGAACATTGTCAACAACCAACAGGTGCGCTCTCTCCAGCACCAAACAGGAAGCAGCAAACCGGGTAGATATGAGAGACTCTGGGGAGAATATGAACAAGCCTCGATTCTCTTGAACGGTGGAATAAGAGCAGAAACTGGAGTTGTGGGGTGTTTGATGTGTCGCCCCTCTGGTAACAATAGAGTGGAAAAGGAAAAGGAGAGGGCAGAAATTGCTGTCCCTGTTCTCTCAACCATGGATCCACACTCCGCAGGCGACTTGTCTGTGTCACACACGAGGGCAGCTGTCCTTTGTTCAACCGTTTTTTTCTTTCTGTACATTTTCCATCAGCAGCATGATGGGAAATTATCTCAAAATAAAACTACTTGGGTCACTAATAACAAGACTACAAGTCTTTATAAAATAAGTAAATAAAATCTTGTGATGACTGAAGACAAATTGTGTAAAACTTTAAAAAAAAAGAAGTCTTTTCATAGTCTTTTCATATGTCCTACGCACGTCCAGAGATGTGGAGAATCTCAACACTGATAGGCTTTTGCGTCAGAAGAATCACGCAAATTTCTCCCGAGTTGAAAATTTTCAACTTGAGCGAATCTCGCTTCATTCATGTCGCCCAGCTCAAATACGCATGTACTCGTGGCTTTCCATTGACTTTGCATGAAATCGTGCCGTGCAAAAAATGTGCGTCGTGTTCGGTGTGAACGCAGCATAAGGGCAGGAGAACCTTCTTACATTGCATGAATTAAAACCATAATTCATTTTAAGCTGAAATATTACAGAATTGTTTAAAAGCAATCTATATCCCCTCATCTCTCCCTGCAGTGGCACCATCGTCAAGGCCAGGGACAAGCTCTACCACCCCGAGTGCTTCATGTGCAACGACTGCGGCGTCAACCTCAAACAGAGAGGCTACTTCTTCATTGAGGACAATCTGTACTGTGAGACCCACGCCAAGGCTCGCGTCCAGCCCCCAGAGGGCTATGACGTTGTTGCCGTTTACCCCAACTCCAAGGTGGAAATAGTCTGAGATGGTGATGGAGCTGGCTATACTGTAGCCTTCTACAACAGGGAAACTAAAATCTGGGAGAATTTGGCTACTGAGTATTCCAGCCTGTATTTATCAGCTTTCTGTCAAGCAGGAATGCTGATTTTGGATCAGTTTTGCTTTTGGTAGGGATGAAGTTTGTGTTTCAGTGATCCAAGATCAGCATTTTTACACTGATAGATGTGATAAATACTCTGTTTATTGAGAATATTGGAATAAGAACAGGGCTTGGATCTGATGAGTATCCCAAAAGTCAAACCCATTAAAAAAGCCGAAGTTGTATGCTTTGTCCCAACCTGGCAACCCTCATCCTTCAATCACTTGTTTACATTGAATTTTAGATCCAAGAGTATAATATTCCATGTAATAACACCACCAGCATACTCAAGATATCTGCTCTTCCAACAATCAGCACAGGAATTTATCACTAGCATATTATTGGATGCCTCATGACAACCCCCCTCAAGCCTTTAAATACATTTAAAACACTAGTATGTGTGTGTGATATGGGTTATCAGAGGAGGCTTTTAATTGGCTGGTGGGTTTGCTGTGATGAACTGTGCAGAGGAGTTGGTTGTTTTGCTGCCTTCTGAATAATTTTGCATTTTCTGTTGTAACAGTTTCTCATTCAGCACAGCAAAAAATGTCATTTAAGGTATAATGATTGTTTAAGCTTTGGTTAAGGGGCTCAAAGGTGTCATTGTCTTTTTAACTATGTTAAAGTTACACGGTGTCCTCTAGGACTTTTTCATTTTGCATTTGACATCTATGCAGTTTACTTTTAAGAACATGCTCACTTCATGCTCACTTTTTCTCCTCACTTCTCAGTCGTGTGAAACAAGCAATATTTATTATAAGCAGATCTCTAACAAGTATAATTATGTGCGTCTGGAATGTGCGTCGGTATGCCTTTGGTGAATGGTTTCGCTCAACTCTAACCTGTAGCAAATGCCTCCATATGCACTTATCCAACCACCACACTCTGAAATGGAAACAAAACCCTGTCGGAGACATCGTCAAAGAACTTAAAGCAGTTGGTAGGGATCAGTTTGAAGAATTTCCTCCAGGTGTGATCACAGTCACCTCGATTTATAGATAAGAAATTGAGAGAAACGAAAAAGTAAGCGATGCAGTTGATGCACATTCACAGATTGTAAATAAGAGCTCTCTAGCACCTGACTGAGAGAGGAATTTCAGCTATTACTCATGTTCCCACCAAAGAATCCCAGTTATTAAAAACAAGAGCACAGGGTTCACTGGGTTTGTTTATTAAAGCACTTCATTTTGACACCCATCTGCTCTCACGACAACTTTTAAATATGGTCATGTGCATTTGAGACAGGAGGCACTCAAAAACTGGGGCTCAACAGCAGACATGTGGGAGTAATATCCTTTTATGTAGTTTTTTTTTTGGACCCACAACATAGATGTATCACCAACAAGAATAGAGGCTGAAGTTGGAGGTTTGCATAGTTTTATTCCCCTCCTACAATGAACTAATTGCCTGTCACAGCCAAGTCCATAAAGTGAATAAAAAAAACAACACTTTTAGGTTTCCTCGGAGAGAGAGGAACCAAGAGAGAGGGAGGAGGAGATGAGAAAAAGAAATTAGAAGACGGCATCTCTTTTCTTTTTCTGCAACAAGAAACGTGTCATCATGACTGTAATATGTGGCCATCAGTGTTGGCTTATTGTGAATAGTGAAGTAAACTGGGTGGAGAGAAGTGTTCTTATTTTTTTTCTTTTAGAAATATTTCTAACAAAATTATGCTTTTAATTTGAAATAAGAATGAGAAAGTGAATTTTGCAGTCCTGATAGTACAGTAATGTGTAGCTGCTGATTTGTCATTTATACTAGTTGTCTTGTAAATTATGTGAACATTTTCTTGCTGCCACGTTGTTTCTTTGGTATTGTACATATTTGTTTTATGGTGGTTTAACATAGTCTATAACATGTCACTTGTGTGTCTTTGCGTTCTTTAAATGATTTCTTTTGACAAATCCTCTTCTTACTTTTAACTTATTGTTCTACCAACACATGCTTCTTATTTGCTTTTTCCTTCTAGGATCTAAATAAAATGAGAAATGCATTACCATTACATGATTGTACACTGGTCTTAACCACAGGATGTCCCACTAAGATTTCAAATGCCGCACTGTGAAAACAAGGGATTTAATTTCTCTTAGTTCTACAACCCAGTTCTGCCTTGGCAGCTTTTCTTTAAGACCACCAGGCTGCAATTTGTGTTGTACCGCCTAAATCCTCAGACGTCCACTTTACAGAGGCCTTCAGTCTGAGCATTAGAATGTCAGGACACAAAACCTGGTCTCAGGATGTGAGTTAATACGCACAAAATCTGTCCCTGGTCATGAAACCAGAACTAGTGGGGCCCGTTTGTGGACACGTATTAACTTCCTGTGTAGACGGCTACGGCCTAATGAAGCTCTGAAAACCTGGATGGCAACATAAAAACTCCAAGACGAGTAAAAACTGGCAAAATATTAAATATGGGATGAAGAGAATATTTAAAAACTGAACATCAAAATTCTGGTAGTGATCAGGACCTGGAGAAATATAGGCTTTTCCCTCTCTCAGTGCATCTTTGCACCGGTAGAGAAGTTATGCAAAGTATTGTTATCATGCGGATCGTTCCTGTCAATAAGTGTTGATAGAATTAGAGGTTCTTAGATTTCTCATGAAATCCTGCAGTCCACATAATCCACACATCTCCACTGACTGACAGCATTTATCGGAAGTGAAACCGGCATGGAGGTTTACTTAAGCCCTCATTTTGTCCTGCAGTAACTTTAAATAAATTATAATTGTTAATTCAGTTTGAAACAAAAAGCCATATCTGTTTTGGAGTAGATCTGGTAAAAACATTGCAAAACCTCAAAGGGCAGCTAAAAGGTCAACACAGTTTTGCATGAAACCTTTATCAGAGATAGGCACCAGGGAAGGGAACAGGTGATTCAATTCTGGGAGGAATCCAAGAGGAACAGGAAATGCTGACTCACCGGGAGCAGTTGTTTACTCTCCAACAAATGTTATGGAGGAATCCAAGTCAAAGGTGCATATTTTCATGGTAAAATCATCTAAATACAGGTGTTGCATATAAACAGGGATGTAAGTTTTGGGGAGAAAGGACCCTTTGGAGGGAATGCTCAGCCTTGATGGAGGTTTGTGGACTCCAAACACTCAAATTAAAAGTTTCTGGGGTTTGGAATAGTTTGCCGTCTATTTCTGTTTTTATTATTATCAGTACAATATATGCACTTCAGTGGGAAAAAAAGTCTGATACATTATACTTCAGCTGAACATTTTTGGAGTAAATATGAAATTACCTAAAAATGTCTTAGGGAAGGATTCATCGGGCCCACACAGTGAAGTGTGAGCAAAACAATGGGAGAGAGAGATTTGCCACATGAAGAGAGAAGCATAAAGTTCTATCTATAAACATTTAGCACACTTTAAAGATAAAACACTTCAAGTTGCTCAGAAACGGAGCATACTTTGCTCTGCAGTGACTAGGACTGTGTCCACATCTCAGCTTACAACCAAACTAACCAGGGTCAAAATCTTCATATTGGCCTGTAAACAGAAATGAACGGATTAGTGTTACTGCATGTTTGTTCTCTGAGTTATCCTCATGTGCATGCACATACAGCCACACCTCTCTGCACTGGTTTTATGGTGTCTTGTAAGGTGTAAACGACAAAAAGGTATTTTAATTTGACGGATAAAAAGGATACACATGTAATAGAAATACGTTTGTAGACACAGTAGGCTGTATAAAACATTATGAAAAATTTAAGAAGGCATCCTATAGAAAACTTATGTCACTTTTCAGCAAAAATTACATGAGGACTCATATCCAGACTCAAGGCCCGAGACAGGAAGGTGCAGTTCAGTGATTTAATAACAAAGTCCAAAAAACTTACAATGCTCATAGGTGAGGATAATTAGAAGCCCATATATGAGGGAAAACTCAAGTCCAAGAAACAAGAAGACATCCAAAATAATCTAAACGAAACGATCCAAAATCCAAATAATAAGTGTCACACCTTCTTGACCTGTCGTTCCATCTCCTGTCCAATCTTTCTTGTAATCATCAGTGAATTGATTTCACCATTATTTTCCACACACATTGCAGATTTAAAATCACGACTGTTCATCCCCGATCGGTGGGCTGGTTCAGTGCCAACCTGTCGTCTGCAACAGCCATGACTTTGTAGAGTATCACCGGACGAGCAACTGGCTGTACCTAAGAGACTCTACGCACATCAGAGCAACATTCTAGCCTCTGAATTGTACATGAGAGACGTGTACTTTAACTCAAAGATGGTATAAGCCACACACAAAAGCGTCTCAGAGGGTATGATATGAACCATGGTTAGAGGAGTGTTTGACCAATGATGAAAGAGTCTGAAGATAATCGGTTTGCTTCATAATAACACTGACGGTTAAGTGTGTATTAAAGGGCTGACAGCTTTATAATCAAGCTCAGCTCTAAAGGCTGTGGTGTAACTGAAGCACTTATGCAGACAGTTTAGTTTTTATTACCTTAAATATTACAGAATGTTACTGTACATGTTTCACATGAGCAATATGGAACCTGTGAACGCAGCTCCTCTCAGTGTGTGACTTTGTAATTGATTTCTGAATTACATTTTGATCTAACACGGGTGTCTATGACAGTTAAAAGAGTCATGACACTTTACGTCATTCAAGCTGCCTTTACAGAGGTATGTGCTCTCTGAATAAATGTGTTTAGGTTAGCAGCCTCACCCTGATATTAAAGCGCTTACACTGAGCTATGAGCCAACAGCTGCACATGAAAACGGTGACAAAACAAATATGACAAGTCCATTATGCCGTATAGAATTAGAATGCGCTTGGAATTTGTGTTGACAGCACTTCGTTTGAGTTTTTCGAGCTTTTGCCAGTTTGATCGGACCGTGACAGAATCCACATCCATGCTAAAGATGGACAGACAACTTTATTTTACAGTCAACATTTATTGATATGGTGACATTGAAGATAAACAGAATATGAACAGTATGTTATGGAGAGGCAGAATCCCCTCTGAGTGTTTTTCTTTTTTTACTCTGAAGAGTATAAATGGCCAAAATGGCACTATTCCAGTTACTAAGAGCTCACTGGCAACATGTGTTGGTTTTCAGTCATGTGAAACACAACTCTACCCTCTCAAGTCTGTTTATGTACAAGTGGATATGAAAAGCAAACAGATGGCTGGTGTTTTAGTGGCATGTCAGAACATGGCTCTGGATGAACTGAAACTGATGGCAGATTGAAGCAATGGATGGATTTTTTATCTAAACTACCTAACAATAGTATTTGTCCTTAAAGTAGACTATGCTTTACCCGATATATTTTCATGAAATATCAGAACCTCCTTGACAATCTGAATTGATGCATTTTAAAGATATTTGTTTCAATAACTGCTACATGTTTTAGTGGATACCATAGTGACTGCATAAAAAGTGCCAACAGCAGCACAGGACAGGCAGAAAGCTCTCTCTCGACTCCTCTGTGCCCTTTGTGTTTCCATCCCTCTTAGACGTCTTTAACTGAGTGAAAAAGGCTTTTATTTCACCAAACATCTCATTCTGGACCTCATGTAGCAGATGGACTGGAGATACAATCGCCTGTGGGTCTAAGTGCAGAGCAAAGACAGTCGTAATTCTATCAAAGAGGCAGAGAGAGGTGGGCCCAGCCTGTCCAACCGGGGAGTTATTTGTATTGCTGCGTTGGCACCAGTAGATAAATACTGACAACTAGGAGAACATTCATCTTTTAACTTGACGATTTATTCACATTAAATTCTAAAACTATTACCTAGTGTTTATGTTGTTTCGGAGACTATTCTTGAATGTTTTCAACACCCCCCACATCTTTTTCTCTTCTTTTTCCCGGAGGCACACAGACATGAAGAGATTTCAGCTAGAGGTCAGAACATGAGGGCAACCAGAAACCTGAGACCTTGGGTTATGGAGTGGTGACTCCAAAATTCATGGCGCCAAAATCAAAACAGGTTTTTGAGAAGATAAAATACTAATGCCATATTAAATACAGGGTAAACGTATCATACAGTTTCAGGGCCTTTTTGTCCCCTCTGCATCTTATGGGTTAATTAATTTTCACTTTATTTAGGTCTTCAGAGGGAGTTATGTGTATTATTATGGTCTGGGAGAAGGTGGAAGAAATTTACTTACATAAACAGAGCCTGCAGCAGCATTACCTTCATGCAAATTAATATTTCATATCTCAAAATGACCCCACCCCTTAAATGCATGGGGTCCACTATAGTTGACAGATATTTGGAAGCCATTTTGAACCGTTTAAGTTGTAGTAGTAGTGTCCAAACATACCAGGTGGCGGACCCGCAAAGCCTTCTCTACAATCCCACATGATTTTTTACCTCTTTAGACCATTTTTTACCTTCTCCATGCACCTTGGAAGTCGATGTGCCAGAAACCCCTACTCTGCCTCTACAACACTCAAACAAATCAACGCTGACAATAACATTACCTCCTTGGTGGAGGTAATTAAGAAGGTCACGGCACAGACAGAAATGTGTCAATGATGTCCTGATAAAGAGTCTATAGTGACTTACAGTCATACATGATTAAATGTTATAATTAATTAAACTATACGGATTAATTGACCTCTACAGAATGGATTTACTCCAGAGGCAAGAAGTTGTGACAAATAAATCAATGAAAATCTGTTAAGGAGCGCGGTTTTCAAAGTCACACACTGCACTGTGAACAGTTTGAAAAAATAAGCAACGTGAGAACATCAAACCCATTCATTCACACTGAGTGTACAGTAATCCACCTCTGTAGATGACAGGGATTGTGTAATTATAGATGTGTTACTATGACATAGTGTTCAATCCATCCACAAATGTGTGGGGGCTTTCCGCATGGCAAGCCATGCAGCTTCACCATGTCACTCACAAAGATGAGCTTATCTCCATGTTTAGACTCATGACTCAAACTTGGAGCTTAAAGGCTGATTCATGTGCAGCTAAAAGTGAAGATTTGGGGTTATTCTTCCAACTCGACACATTAAATTGAGATCTGCAGTTGGGAAACTCCAGTAACCTACTTCCTAAAAAGTAGGTGAGGCCCACTGAGCCATGAAGGCCCATATAGTGTCACACAGCCTGTCAAACATGAAGAAGTGCATCAAACAATCTTTAAGTGCTTTCTCATGGTGCTAGAATCTAAAACAAGTACAAAGACTATTTGCAACTGGTTTTTAACCTATGCGTGTTTTCTGAGTGAAACTGTAAACCTCGCCACTTTCTCCGACTATCATGTCATGGAGTCGTCATTGTGAGCCCTGCCCCCGAGGAGCTGGCAGCCACCCAGCTAACAGAATTATATACATGATTAGTTTCAGGGAAGAGGTTTAAAGTTACCTCATATAAATGTTATTTCAGAGGCTACACCAGCCTACCAAGGATCATATCTTAAAGGAAGCACACTTGAAATTTAATTTGAATGTTCCCTCTAGTTTGTTAGACTTAAAATGCCAACTGTGGGCCTTGTCATTTTGCAAAGATTAAGGATCAGATAAGGAGCATCATAAAAGGTTAGGCATGAATTATAAGAAGAAGCACAAGAGCTCACAAATTCATCTTTTATGTGAAATACCTTGCAGGACATTAAAACACTAAACAAATCCCACAGAGACAGTGAAAAGTTAAAAAAAGAAAAAAGAAAAAAGAAAAAAAAGGCATTGCAAGACTGATAATATGTCCAAATCTACACAGTATCCATATCAGACTGGTGTGAACTTTCATGTTCAACTATTCAGTCAGATCCTTGGCAATAACTGTAGATGAATGGGAGCAGATCTGTGGTTCAGATGCACTGACTCACTTTAATTGATGCCTGAGAGAAGAGCAGAAAGTCATGCCGGGCTCAGACTGCAGGAGTTTCAAGCCAATTAATCCTGAGTCGCGGAGTTTCCGACAATCAGAGGCAAAAATGTGGTCTGGGACCTTCATGTATGTGAGTCTTACGCCTCCTGGAATTACAGGGAAGCGACAAATAACACAAAAACATTGGCTTTTTTATTGACATCATGGCTTTAAATGTGAAAACTTTTGTAACTATGTTCCAGGAGTGATCAGTGCTGTACTTCCAAAATTATGTAAAGTAAATATAAAAATATAGAAGGATTTTTATCTTACAGCTACATCCCAGCTAAAACGTTATTTTGTAAAAGGAGGTTTTAGCACTGAGTTATATTTGAAGTTCACATCAACATTTATACTGGTTTCTAGAAGAAACAGCGATGTAGCTCATCTATTTTAGCTCTTAAATGATTTATTGGCTAATCTCAGTATGTACAAATTACAATATAGCTCATACACAACAACATTTTCATGACTAAAAACATAAGTAGGCTGCTGTTGGTGCTTTGTTTAATTTATGCTTTAATCTGTGTGATGTTTCTCCCCTGCCTTTCAACAAATGACGTAATGTAAGTAATTCTAGGGCAAATATGACCATGTAAGTTACCTCACTCCCCTTACTGTAGTTTAATGCTTGACTCAGGTCCTTATGCTGTCCCATCGAACATCTGATACAGCAGCTTAGTACAGCAGTTCTCACAGATGCAAGCCTGCGAGCTTCCTGCCTGCCAAATGAGAACGCTTGTTTGCTTGGCATTTCCATGGTTTCCATGGACAGGGGCCTGAGAGAGGTTTGTGTGTATGGTTGTGGGTGTGGTTGATAGAGACTGCATGAAAGAGAGCGTGTTTTACCTCATGCATGTGTATTTACTTACATGAAAACGTCATGCATGTATTTTTATACATGCATATGTGTTTGTGCATGTGGCTTCCCAAATGGGATTGCTTATCTAAATGACTTTCCCATTTGGCCTACGGAGCTATAAAGTCTCCCTCCTTTCATGCACCACAAGACCACTTGGGACGTGAATTAATTCACTGGCCCGTTACTCTAAAATCCCAGTGACACAATTTTTTCTGGCAGGTTCTATTTATGCATTAAAGTGGTTCCCTTTCTGGACAAAGACTACACTGGGCCTATTGTGTGATATACTGACATGAATGATTACTTGGCCATTTTATTCATTTGCCATTCAGGCTGGGTAATGACCATGAAAAGCTATAATGGGCAGCAAAGCTTTGAGGCTGGTTGTCAAAACATTTAAAAAGTAAATTACATTACAAAGCTGTGTTTTTGACAGACTAAATCATTGCTTCATTTCTGGGTTAATTTCTGTTTATTTCATTCAAGGGCACCGGTGACTCATAGGATATTTTTATCATTATTTTTTAATCAAGTAGCTAGAGGTATTTCCCCCGTAAGTGCCTCTTAGCTGGGTGTGTTAGGGTGCTCACCTACTTCACTGACCAAGAGGGCTTTGTTGGGAGATAAGAGCCTTCATTGTGTGAGTGACCCTGAGAGTTACAGTATTCAGACCTTGACCCTTCTTTATCTTATTTCCAGCTGAGAAGAAACTGTTCCAAACGGAGGCTTTGGAGAGCTTTGGCCTGTTATGATTGGTGGAGAAGTTTCCTCTAAGGAAGACACTCAGTGTGAGGAAATCTTTTGCTACAACCTTGGCTCATGATAGGCCAACAAACACTATTGAAAGAATCTGAAGATGTCTGATAAACAATTGCCACACTTTTACCCCTAATGTGATGGGCCAATCAACAGGGAGTGCTCGCTGAGTGGTTGCCATGAAAACAAAACAAGGATGACCCAGAGAAGTATCATCTTTTCCTCTTAGAGGAAGGTAAACAAGTGCATTCACCATTGTTTAAACAGCATCCTGAAAATATGCTGCTGGTGAGCATTTCGTTCTCCGTAATCTAGGCACCATTAAGAGTTCAATGTCATACATTTAGGTTCTCCATGACTATCATACTAGAAATATTATATTGACAAGTCTGAAAAAATGATGGTGACATGAGTTAGAACTGCTCTATAATTATTACCATTGTATCAGTAACTTTAGTAGACCTAGAAGTTTTGCAAGTTGAAGTCATTCAGCTGCATACAGTAAGTTATCTTTCATTTTCTCTTCTCTCGTAAAATATCCTTCAGTGTTCTGTGTGCACTCAGGCACCCCTGCACCATCATTAGAGCCTCACATTCCCATATGAAAGGGTGGATACTTTTTACGTGTACTGAGTGTACTGTATTATTTGTATTATGAAATTGAGGAAAGGATAGGACCTTTTTAGCGAACCCCCCCCCCTCAGTTTGTTTAAACAAACTGAGTTTCAAAAAATTCCAAGATTTTAAGTTTAAATCAATTCTTACACAGAGGGGTATATGCTCTAATAAGAAAATTGAACTTTTCCCATCTTGCCCACTGACAGTAGGTTAGTAAATTAATGCTCAGATTGTGTTCCACTCTCTAATCTGGCTGTTTGCCAGATCTTTACAGTAAAATCCTGGGCCTGCATTGAGGATAAAAGGCTGCAGCTGTGGAAGCCGAATGCAGTCAGACAAAACTAAATGGAGTCATTCTACAAATCACGGCAAACTGGACCGCTGCAGTTGGAACCCAATTATTCCCAGGCGACATGTTCTCAAAGCAGGGGTGTCAGGCAGAGGGGGAAGCCCTCCTTTCTCCAGCAGTCAAACCACATGAACACAGACAGTACAGAAGGCGAGAGGCAGGGATAAAAAAAAAAGTGTTTTTTGCATTGCATATGACCTAAGTGTAAAGTCAGTTTTAAATGTGGCTGTGGGTCAGGGCTGGTATATTTTGTAGAGCAGTGCTTATGGAAAGACGCATGGTTGACTTCAGATTGTAGTGTGCAAGGGGAATCCCCCTTTGGGCACACAACCACAGATATGAGAGAAATTATCTGAGAGATGGAGAGAAAATTGGGTGTCATGTTGTATGCATGGAAGACAATGATCCAAGTCAACACATTTGTTTTATTTCAGTGTATTTTATTTCATGTAAGAATAACTCTTTTAAAAACATTGATGGATGATACATTGATTGTGCAAAAAGGATGAGCACTGTTCTTTATGTAATGGTAAAAATATAAATATTAGGTTGTAGACAGTGCAGCTTCTATATGCATCTGGAGCTGCTATGGAGTAGAAGGATGTGATATGCACTAGAGCTTATAGTGAGGTATAATAAATGATGTGAGAGTGAATAGTTGATACAAGGAACCACACACAGAGTTAACAATAATCAGCCATTGCACTCCGTTAAACCTCCCTCAGTTAGTCCACGCCAAAGACCGCTCCTTTCCTCCATGACGCTGGAGGAATAAGTGGTTTCCTGACAGTGTAAAGATGGTGAGTTGTTTATTCTAGTGATTATTAAATGATATGATGACCTGTCATTGTTGTCTGATATGATAAGGGAAGTTGACCAAGAAAGCAATGCAGGAAAGTGTGTGAAAGTGTGCAGGAAAGTGTGTGAAAGTCAAAATCAGAGATGGATTTACTGCCTGCCACGAAGCATCAGGATGTTCAAATTAAAAAGCAAAATGGGACTGTAATGGCAGTCACACAGTAGGTTGGTTGCCGGTGTTTAAAATGACCAATTTGACTGATCTATAATACATAACATATAATTTTGATTGGCTGCTGCCATGGATAAGTTCTAGTTAAAGTTAAAGTTGAAACAATTAAAAGCAAAACCACACAATGTATCTTAATGGCTTGAACATTGAAGTGTTTTTTTTTTAGTTGTTATCAGTGCTGTTTTCGTCTTGGCCATGATTCATATTTGAGTGTGTGTGGGCTGTAGAAAGGTCTATATAATCTGTCCAAATATATTGAGAACATTTGCTTGTATGGTTCCACTAGAGATAATAAACTCCCCTCAGGCTCATAAGCCAGAATCATGAAATCAGAGTCTATCATTTTGGCATGAAGCTTATTTGACAAAGCAGAAATGAAAAAGGGGGCTTTTTTAAAGCGTTCATCAAAGTCACAGGTTAAGTGGCCTTGAACGAATGAATGCATGAATGAAAACCTTTATTGCCCCCAAGGGGGAATTTGCTTTGCGCAGGAAGCATACACAACACACAAAAATATAACATAAAAACATGAACATGTTATAAGACAGAGCATAATACAATATCATCAGGCATCCTCAGTGAATAAATAATAACAAGTGCCATTCAAAATTCAAATAAAAACATTCAGAGCTTGCTGGGCAGCTGAATTAATTTGATGATTGGGGTGGGAACAATCATCTGCATCAGCAGGCAAGAAGTTACCAAAGATAATCTGATAAAAGTGATTTCCTTTATTGTCCATTATCTGGTTACCTGTGATGGTTTCTGATGCCCTCGTGTGGTAAATAATGATCATTACATTACTTGGATCTCTAACTTCAGTATCTGCAAAAACCGTAAGTACCGGATATTTCAGTGAATAATTACTATATGTAAACCAGTAGAAAGCAAAAAAAACAAACAAAAAACCACAACAAACAAACAAACAAACAAACAAACAAACAACAACAACAACAAAAAAGCTGAGATAACTTGTTTTTAATAAATGTGTTTGTAGATGACCTTATAATTCTAATAATAAAATCTAATTTTTTTAGCACTAATCAGAAAAAATGCCACAAAGTACCTTCCAACAAACAAAAACAAATATAAATTATACACTATATGAATAAATCAGGCTGGCAAAAGGAATTAGAGAGGAATAAAACTTAAAACCATGGATACTAACAACGAGACTGCTTCAGCCGATACCATAATCACAGAAGGTAGACATATTAATGTACCTATCAAGAAATCCCATAGCTTTGTTGGACTCCTTTACAAGCTAATTGCATTTATAAATGGTTCTAGAATGGGAATTAATCTTGCATTCATAAAAAAACAAAAGAAAAGAAAACAACAATAACAAAAACTACACATCTACTGAAGAGAAACACTCCACTTGGTTTAGACCAGTGATGTCAGCAATGACATCACAACATCATAAAAAAAATCAGGAGACGCATGGTGGGTCTGAACGAAAGAAAAAACAACATTGAGTATGAATGAAGTAACAAACAATGAAACGATATTAAAACCTGCAACACAATAAAGGTGACTTACAATTCACATCATATGCTTTGATTTGAAGTGCAACTTAATGCTAACACCAACAAACCCAGGAAGATGTATGTTTAAAGAATCAGTTATTGAATTATCTGTTATGAATATTGAATACTGAGTTTTAATTTGGTCTAGTTCATGCAATTATGTTGTTGTCATACATAAGTGCATCTTAGCTTGATGAAACTTGTGAGTTTTGAAGTCATCAGCAGAATTCTCTGAGAAACAAAAAAAAATGTCAGTCTGGTAATAATGGATGACTGTTAAAGGACAGGGGATTACATAGTTGGAGAATGAATTACAGACTTCTTAAACATTACAAAAGTGAGGAGCTTTAGACCATAGAGCATTTTGTTCATAAAGTTGAAGACACATAAACTACTGTACAACCAGTGGATTAGAAACACACACATGCATGCACCTTTTAAAGTTTTATTATTCATGTTGTAAGGACACTGTAAATCTGACTGAAGATAAGAGGTGTTGTGTTTCTGCAAAGGACACGTGAGGAAATACTTCTCAATATATGAGAACCATGGACTTTCTCACCGTGTGATCACACATTCACATTCACACATTCTCACAAAAACAGCACAAGCAATTTTGAACAAGCATTCGTTTTTAGTATTTTAAGATCCACATTCAAATATTTGTTGAATTTCCACTGAAAAAAGGCAGACTCTGAAATAACTTTTAATTCGATACAAACAAATTTTATGTCTTGGATTTTTTCTACTTTACACCTGGCTCACCTTCTGAAGTCTAAAATTAAGAAAACACAATATATCACAGTTACCACAGTTAGAAACCAGTCCTCTTGCATCAGTCGAGTAAAATCTAACATGTTAATAATTATCTCTCTGTACAGTAGTTGGACACTTTCATGCTATTTATTAACTATGCATACCTTTCTGATGTTAGGCCATTTACGCTGCATTTGCAATCAGTGAGTTGGTGCAGCCAGTTCCAAATCCCCTAACAATTACATTTCTGCTCCTTTTAACTATAGATATGTTTTCAGTGATAATCCCATACAGGTCTTCAAATTCTAGCATGATATGGCACATTTCAGACAGTAGTAGCACTATAAATGAGTGCTCTTCAGCTGAGCAACATCATCGTTTAAGTTTGTGTTATTTCTTATGGAGCACACAGCCAAGTTAAATATGTTGGTCTCTGACATGACAATTGCTGTGTTGTCTCTGTTGTATTTGTGATTGTGTTTCAGGTCACACCGTTCAGGCTTGTCCACTCTTCTTTGATTCTGCCAGCACTTATCAGTCTCCTGTCCGTCCCCACTCTGCTGCCATTTCTCTGTGACTTTTCTCGCAGGGTGGACGGTAATTCCTTCCAGTGATGTTACCTGCCCATTTTGTTTCCCAGTCCAAACTAGGAAGAAAATGTCAAGGAGAGGGTCAGTCTCTCAGAAGCAACGGACCAGAGAAAAGTAAATTAGTGTGACAATGCAAACAAAATTAATTGAGGTTGTTGAGTTTGTATTGCAAGTGTAGCTGAGAGGGAATGGGTAGTATTTTGATTAATCATGCAGTTAATTATTTAAGATTGGTGATTTTAAAAAGTCTCTTTTGACATATTTACCTCTCCCCTGTCTGCATAACAGGGTCACCCTGGTAATGAAGTCGTCAAGTGGCTGCAGCGAGGTCAACCAAATAGGAAGGAAGTCCCAGTTCTGCAGTCTATGTGGTAAACAATCAGGCCTACGTGTCTGGAGCATGTTCACTATTGCAACGGATATAATCACAATAATCACTGGTACACCAATCCCGGCCATCACCTTCCACCCAGCCATGGAGAGGGCAAACACGAGGGATGGGAGTAGCAGGAAGCAGAGAAGAAGGTACAAGACAGCAAACCAGCGGTACCTGTGTATATGTGCAAGTTAGTAAAACATATTTGATTATTTTTGTTGGTTCAACTTCCATTCT
Organism: Chaunax sp. Z400; assembly: GCA_037577475.1. Lineage (NCBI taxonomy): Eukaryota > Metazoa > Chordata > Actinopteri > Lophiiformes > Chaunacidae > Chaunax > Chaunax sp. Z400. The sequence goes on from CM075201.1 coordinate 19,039,709, forward strand.
TGGACATTTTGTCTGTTGTGAGTAAAACCACTTGTAAGTACCTGGCAGTGCATTTGCCAAGGGCACAGGCCATGCATATGGGTAAGCGGGTGGCTGGTATGGGATACCACAGCAGGATGCCAAAGAGGTTAAACAAAAAATGACATAATGCGACCTGAAACAAAAAAAGTTGAGCTGAGGAAAAAAGATGCCGGTATAAAAGTGAGACAAACAAGACATGTTGTAAGAACTTCAGAGAAGGTAGAACTTACTGTACATCGCAGGAAAAAAAAATGTACAGGTCAGGTACAAAATTTACAAAAAGTACTTCCTAAAGTACCTCAATTGTACCATGGTAATATTACATATTACAAAACCCCATATGAATGGATACAGTTCTTTGTGAAATCCTTTTCAATAATTTTATAAGAAATCCTTTTGAGGATGGTTGGCACAGTGGCGTAGTGGGTTGTGCTGTTGCCTCACAGCAAGAAGGTCCTGGGTTCAAATCCACCTGAGGACCTGGGACTTGTTTTGTTGTGTGGGGTTCATATGTTCTCTCTGGGTTCTCCGGCTTCCACCCACCACCAAAAACATGCAATGTAGGCAGGGGTGCACATAAAATATTTGGTCTGGTTCTCAAATGAGCACCTGAAGATGTTGCTTGGTGCTCACCTTTTGTGCAGTATGAAACAGACATGTTTTAGGTCAGGGGTTCCCAAAATGTTCACCCCCTGTCCCCCAAAATAATGATGCCAGAGACTCATTACCCCCACTATCCCCATGGGTGGTTGAAGCATACAAACATTAAGTGCACACACACTAATATGCTTATCCAAACACACAACACATAATTTTATTTGCTTGGTTCTATTTTAAATGGAAGAGGAATTATGGCTAAAATAGACATCATTTCATTCATTAAATTTGATTTGATTTCTGGAAATCATCTCCTGACCCCACTATTGGTGGGGCCTTAGGAGCACCGGTTTAAGTCACTGTCATGACTTGCAGCCACTTGAATTTGAATGGCAGGTAATAGCCTCCATATTTTCAACAGTGTGTGTGTGTGTGTGTGTGTGTGTGTGTGTGTGTGTGTGTGTGTGTGTGTGTGTGTGTGTGTATACCTGTGTGGCAGCAGCTAGCTTCTCTCCTGGACTAGCCAGGGCTGCCAGTATAGCTGTTGTAGTGGTTCCGAGGTTAGACCCCAGGGTTAAAGGGTAGGCTCTTTCAATACTGATCACACCAATCCCTGAGGGTTCAGCATATAATTATAATTAATAATTAATAAACCTCTATTTTTAAATCAAAACAAAAATTAGTTTTGTCCTTTTTTGGAAAAAAAAATCTGATACATGATATGATATACAGTGTGTGTGTGTGTGTGTACGTACCTATGAGTGGAGTGAGGGCAGAGGTGAAGACAGAACTACTTTGAACCAAAAAGGTCATGCCTGCTCCCACTAATAGAGCTATATAACCTGCCAGCCAGTTGAAAGGGAAGGGAAAGTCTACAGGACAGAACAAACAGGGCATGGATGTGTCCTCCTGCACATTGTCATTCTTCAAATTAAGGTCGAGTTTAAGATAGCCGTGGTTCTTGGGAAAATGACTTTAATACCCAAACTGTGTGTTACCTGTATTAACAACTCTATTAATTGCACTGGCCACTTGGCCCTTTAGCAGGGAGTTGAGCAGTTTAACCATCAGTATCAGACAGCTGCACAGCAGCACCAGGGAGCAAGCCAGGAGTATCAGACCTATGGCCAAGTCTGACAAAGTGCAGTCCACAAAGAGATGTCTACCTGGGCAGAGAGACGATGGGACATCATGAGGATTTGAGATTGTTTGAGTGAGAAACACAGTTTAATGAGCAAGATGTCTGAAAACAACTGCGAAAAGTTCAAACAGTGAATGTTGATTGTTGATGCACAAGATAACGCAAGGGATTACATCACACGAGTAGGAGGGAAAATGTGTGAGAGAGGAGAGGGGAGACTTAATTCTTTCACAGAGAGCTTAAAATCAGATAAATACTAAAGATCTGACAAAATGACCTACATCTCTGTGTGTGTTCTGAAAGGTTGTGTGTCACCCAGGATGTCTCATTGTCCTGTCAGCAACGATAAACATGTAGAGCACAGATTGAGGCAAAGAGATGGTGAGACAGTTTCAAAATGTATCATACATAGCACTAACATTACAAACATATTACACCTCTAGTTTTGCACATTCAATATATGAGCATGATGTGCATAACCAAGCTGGTCCCATGCAATTTTGTGCAGACAGTTTTTTTTTCTCTCCAGAAGAAACAGGCAGTAACTTGACATTAAATGGGACACGTTGTTTACCAGTACCTTTAGGTTCACAATTTGACACCATTGCTTCACCAGGCTCTTGTTCCTCACACTCTGGTCTCCTGTAGCGATGCCTGTAATGACCGACCGATCCAACTACACAAAGTGAACCATGTCATGACACAATTATTACAGTTTACTAGAATTGCAGTTAATTCCTGACCTCAGTTGTCAGAAGGGTGCACAGTAAATGAAGGAATGGCAATATTACCTGTCAGCTCTTTGTAAAAATTATTTGTTTGGTAAACAACTTGTAAGTTTGGGCTTTGACAATTTCTTCGTAACACAAACTATAATATAATGCACCATTGTGTCCCTTAATGAGGTGTGAACAATATCGAACTGTGAAGTTGGAAATCTGTTTAACAGGTAACCTTTTAATGTAGAATAATTATGCAAAATCTGCTCAATAGGTGACATTTTCGAGAGAGGCCTATTTTTTTCTATTTCCTTTATGTGTTGGGTACAAATTCCATTTCTCAACAGTTTACATTTTTTATTTAAAATGAAGGATATAACATTTGCTATTGAAGCTAATGGCTTTACTGATCTTAAATAGTGACATAAAATATTTCCTGTGTCTTTGGAAATATGCTGACATGGTACCTGGATAATAAGTTTAGTGAGTGGCTCCGTGAGGACTTTGAGAAGTTCAGGAGGTTCCTCTCCACTACTGAGCCGTAATGTGTCAACCATGGCTTGTGACATTCGTCTCAACAGCCCACTCACAGCTTCCAGGGGGAGAAGTACCGAAACGGACAACCAGTTAAAGCAGTCGTGGACTGTAGCTCCAGAAAACGCCCTGGAATGAACCCAGTTTCAGATGTTTTTTTTTTTTTTTTTTTAAATAAGTAAACCTGTGAACAAATATATGGCACACACACACACACACACACACACACACACACACACACACACACACACACACACACACACACACACACACACACACACACACACACACACACACACACACACACACACACACAGCGGTACCTTTCAAACTCTTCTCTGTCCCCAGCCTGCATTAGAGCAACTATGGTATTGGTGACTGATGTCCCAATGTTGGAGCCCATGATGATAGGAATGGCTGACTGAACATTCAGCACTACACAGAAAGGCATAAATCAACAAGAGTTACACTTAGTTGAACTGGAAATCTGTGGTTTTCTGATGACTATGTCTCTTCAGAAATCTGGTGTTAAACGTGTGAGCATCTCTAACTAACATCGTTGCGGAACTGTCAGAAAATAATAATAAAACAATATACTATGATAATACTCACATCCAGAGGAGACAAGACTGACTATGATGGAGGTAGAGGTGGAGGAGCTCTGGACTAAGACTGTAACCAGTAATCCTACCACCAGCCCTGCTACTGGATTAGACAGGATGGCATTTCCCTGGAAGATATCTCCTGCTACTCTGCCTGGAAGAGAGAGAGACAAAAACACATTAATTAACATCCACAATGGTAAATAAAACACACAATTACATTCCATTATATACAACATACACATGTAGCATTTTATAATGTATCTAAATGACAATATCAGTTCTTGTGAGTACTGCCAAGTTGAAAAAGTTGAAGGTGATGCTGATGAAGGATACTCGTGACGAAACTGCTTACCTCCAGCGAGTTGGAAGGCAGAGCTTAAAATGTCAAGGGAGCACACAAAGAGGTACAGAAGCAGAAAGAGGAGTGGGATTTTGCAGAGAGCAGATACAATTTTTTTCCCTTGCTGTGATTTTGGCTGAGTTTCCATGGTCAGACCCTGTGGCCAAAAGAAGCAGAATTAAGAATGGTAAGTGCTTGTAGCAACGGTACTGGTAGTATTTAAATAAGCAATGGCAGAAATGACAATTCAGTAACTAAACTATTGGTATTGGTAATACTTAAAGTTGTGATTGCTGTTTTGTTATTAAGTGATTTATGCTAGTGCTACAGAACATTCTTAAAACATTAAACAGAAAGAGCTATTTGCATTAAGTGAATGCTACATGGCCATTTACTGTATAGTGCAAGTTACATTTACAATTAAAAATGTGATCAAAACACAAATAAATGCATGAATGCAATCATTGTTATTTCAGGCACATACAGTAATCTGTACAAATACAATGTGTGCAATTTTAACATACCTTTGTTTTCGATGAAATGGTGCCTCTACTTCAGAAAATGAATATGGACTCAGACTGATTAATACAGCTGAGAGTAAGGTGTAAAGAAAGAAAAACACAGGAATTCCTTGAGATGAAATGAGAAGAACAAAAGGATTACTCTTTGTACAGCATAAATTACTGTGGAGGAAAAGAGACAGAATGGGACACACAGATGAGAAAGAGAAGGGACAGGGAAAAAGGCAGAATAAGAAAGGGAGGTGCTCCTGTGTGGTGTAGAAACTCTATGAGCAGATCATGGATGACTGGTGGTATAATGGATAGCTAAGACTCTCTTCCTCACTCATTCTTTTCATTCCTCCTTTGCTCTAACCATTGGTGTACACAGAGCCAGAGATGAGGACTTAAGTCACTGTACTTGGACTGGAGTCACACTGGAGTCACAAATATGACAAAATCTGACTTCACTTTGACCTGAGCCATTGACTTGGAAATACTTGGTACATCACACCAAAATTAAAGATTAATACATTTGTTATTTGTCAAGTCTGCCAAGGATCAATTCATTTCCTGAATGAACAAAGATTAAGGTTGTGGAATAAGGTATTAAATGCCACTATGAAGCTAAACACAGACACTTAAAAATATATATGTATATATATATTAAGTATATAATTAAAGCTCTGTGAAGAAAAAGGTGGATGTGTGTATTTTGGTTGCAATACTCAAGAAGGTCCAGGAGGGAGCAGTGTCTGTCAGCCTCTCTCAAGTAGCCAATGGATAACAGCAGCAGTGACTTGACATCAGTTCAGTCAGACAACTCATGAGTTTGAAATGTTTATTATCACAGCAGCAGAACATGAATTTGGTTTTGGCATCGCCCGCTGCAGGGAATGACAGCTGAGATAGGTCTGGGAAAGGCTGGGTGCACCCTGGACAGCCAACACATAGAATGATGGACAGCCAAAACACAGAATGACAAACAACCACTAATGCTTAAATGCACACACGCACAAGTAGTCCTGAGCACCTGGAGAGAACCCATACAGACAGGGGTAGAACATGCAAACTCCTCACTGGTGGCTTTGAACAGAATATCCTTGCTGTGAGACAACTGTGTTAACAACTGCACCACTGTATTACCATTAAAAAATTTGAAATGTACTGAAGTGACAAAGTGCAATACATTTTGTCATTCTGCTTATCATGTGGTGGATGGGAAACAGGAACTGAGCAAATGCAGCAGATACAAGCTGGATGTAGATAGAAATTTGTCTGATCAGGGACTTCTTCCTGGCAGAGATATCAACCTCACAGACCTGGAGCAAGAGGGCTGTCTGGATGGGTGGAGCTACAGCAGAGACATCTACCAATCCACCATAGTCTCTGAGGTGTGTGTGTACGTTTGTGTGTGTGTGTGTGTATGTAGTTGTGGGGTCCAAACATCAGAAGCTCACTCACAGTGTGGGGTTGAACAACTTAGCGGGGACGAAGTTGTTGTACCCCATAACACAAATCATTTCATTTTAGGGTAAAGGATGAGGCTAGCATGAGTTAAGGTTAGAGTATGGGTTAGGCAGTATGAGTTAGGCATGTAGTCATTAGGGTTTTGGTAAGTCCCCAGATAAGTTTATGTAATGTCTCCATTAGTAATGAGCACAGAGAAGTGTAAGACTTTTGAAAATTTGTGACGACTTCTTTTATTGTTTTTTATCTGCATATTACATGGCTATTCCAGTTTGACCTGGTGTGCAGTGATCAGTGGAAGCAGCCATTCAGCTCCACACTTTACTTCCTAGGAGTTCTTTTTGGATCCTTCTTCTCAGGACAGCTCTCTGACAGGTACTCAGTGTGATGGATTTAAAGAGCTTTGAAACCGACTTTAAACATATTTATCTTATATATACACACATAACTAACCCCTTTTCGAAAAAAGTTGGGACGCTGTGGAAAATGTAAATAGATCAGAAAGTGATGATTTGCAAAGCATCAAAATTTGAATATAGCACAAAGACATTTCAGATGTTGAAAATGAAAAATGTCCTTGTTTTTTGAAAGTTATATGTCCATTTTGAATTTGATACCAGCAACACGTTTCAAAAAAGTTGGGAAAGTGGCAACAAAAGGCTGGAAAAGTTGTGAAATGCTGAAAGAAAACACCTGGTGGAACATCTAAAAAGTAGTGAGGTTAACTGGCAACAGGTTAGTAACATGACTGGGTATAAAAAGAGCATCCAGAGAGGCTGAGTCTTTCTGAAGTAAAGATGGGGAAGGGTTCACCACTCTGTGAAAGACTGCGCTGGCAAATAGTGAAACAATTTCAGAATAATTTTTCTCAATGTAAAATTGTGAAGAATTTGGGAATTTCAACGTCATATTCAAAAGATCGTTTTCATTATGTCCGTTTGCTCTTTTTAAAACTCAAACATAATTGAATGTAAAATGTTTAATTTGAATGACCAATGACCATTTTGGTAATTATTCATAGATTCCAGTATAGTGCCATCCAACAATACTCTTACGAATATACGTATGTAAAAAAAGAAAATAATATAATGAAAAAATAATGACTTTGTGTCTGTCTTTGTGTTGAATACTGAGGCAGGTTCATCCCAGAGTCTCCTAGGTGGTTGGTCACTCAGGGACGAGTGGAGGAGGCTGAGGCGATAGTGAGAGATGCTGCTAAAAAGAACAAAGTTGAGGCCCCACAGATCATCTTTCAAGACTACAGTGTAAGTTGGACCAAAATAACGCTAAAAAGAGGATTTGCTTGCTTAAGGCATTCCTCCTGTTGATATATGCTGTCTCACACGCCATCCAATGAACAGAATATTTTGATTATAATTACCAAACAAAAGTTTTGGTATTTATATGCAACAAAACTATGCTCCAAGCAGCAGGAAGAGAAACGCCGGACAAACAGGAAACCAGGAAATCAACCAGCTCTGCTGGGAGTTTTTCTGCGTCCACCGAACCAGTGTTTCAGGATTATGATTCGAAGTTCACTTAGGACCGCTGTTTATGTGACTTCAAAACTTGCAATGACTGGCTGGAGAGTTTAAAGAAATGGTATAACATTAGCGCTAACACAATGGTGGGAGAGAGTGCCAGTGTCGCACCGTGGTCGAGAACTGGATAATAAAAATCCCCGAAATCACGGCTGGGTCCAGAGGATAACTAGACCCTTTTCGTCCTAGACTACATTACTCTTAGTACATGTGTATAAGATTTCTAGGCCAGTTTATACATCACTTTACTTTCCCCCCTTGTTTGTGTGACCGACAATGCACGGCTTCTCAACTCTTACTCACATGCAGTATACTCACTTGCACAGTTCGTGTACAGAGATCAAAGAATGAGAACCATTTCCTTCATTTCTGTTATACCGCAGCTGGAATTTTCCTTTTGCAAAGTGCGTGGTGAAAGCTCATTGTGTTCCGCTCAAATGTGACCCATTTACAAGTTTCCTCTCTAATAATTGTAGTTAATTTAGTCTGTTTGTCATAAGATTCCACGACTTTGTTCACACGTCATCTGAACACACAAAATACATTTGAGAATTTTTATTAAATTTTTGTGTGTTTTATTGAACTTGTGTACACCCTTGGTGTTTCCAGTCAAAAATGACTGGTCGTTAGAAATGAATGGGTAAGACTACAATTAGTGTATAATAGTACATAATAGAGTACATATGATTATAATAATTAGTATATAATAATAGAGTTCAAGCACATTCCCACACTCCCTTTTCTACACCCCCCATTCAGGTTTCTTTGGACACACACACACGCACACACACACACACAGTTGTGAACTTGCTCACAGTTCATTCTGTGGCAGCATGATGGCCAAACGATATACCATACATGACGATTTGGATCACATCTTCTTCAATGACACTGATGAGGAGGAGAGAAGTCAAGAAACTGACGGTGAAAATGATCTAGTAATTTCATTGTTGTCCTGGAATGTGTTCAGACATTACGTTTGTAATATGGCTACGTTTTCATGTGCAGATTTGGGCGCTTGTCCTCTCCTTATGAAATAAATCATACCGATCAGTTTTAACCAGGAATACAAAAAACGTTATTTTGTCCATGTTAAAAATTGAAACTAAGTAATCCGTGATAAATAGTGCAATACGTCTCATCTGAGTATTTGTTATAGTCAAAATAATACCTACAGTATATGATGCTGTTTTTCAGGTCAGGTCAATGTGGCCTACAGACCATAATTAGCAAATGAAGTTCAGGAGGGGGTAGGGTTAAGCCGGTGGAGGGTTAACAGGAGAGTTAACACATGAATGACAATAAACTGTTTTGTTATGTGCAGAGAGTTATTGTGTTCTGCCCTTAAAGTCACATATGTTGTTGTAAGTTACATATGTAAAATTTAGCAATTTAAGACATTAAACTAATAGTAATACTGTATCTGAAATCTGTTGGTGTGAAATTAATCCGTAATCTCAACACATTTATCTTTAGTGAAGATAACAACAAACAAAAAACAAACATATTCCAGCTTTAATAGTTTAGCATCTAAAATAAATAATTGGTTATCGATTTTAATCGAGGTAAAAGTTTGAAATAATCATGATTTGAAGTCATAATGCCCAGCACTAACACAGGCCTCTCTGTCGTCCTAATTTTCCCTTCTCCCACCTACAGTTGTATACTTTAAGTTTCTGCCTTATATTACATTGGGAACTCTGGCTGTTGTGTGTGCGTTTGCTACTCTCTTCCTACCAGAGACCTTTGGACGAGCTTTACCTGAAACTATTCTAGAGATGCATAAAAGAGAAAGGTGAGATGGTACTACTGTGAAACAAGTATTCTAATGGACAAACTAATGATTTTGAAAAATAAAAAGAACCAATTAGGATGTTTTTATGAATAAATGAATGATGAAAGAATCCAAACTGTTAGTAAAACACAACAGGATGTGTTGTGCGTGCTAATTATTACTTTATCATCATCATCATTAACATCCTTTTGAGTACAAGTGGATGTAATAATAGTGACATTTCCTGCAAACACAGCTGCTTATGATGGTGATAATGAAGTTGAATGATACCCTTTATCTCCTTAGTCAACCTATGAAAAACACTGAACCACTTGTTTTGTTTGTCTTCTTGCTCTTAACAGGATGAATTGTCCCTGCATCGCTCGAAAAGAAACACCAGAACCTGTGGTGCTCTTTGAATGTCAACTGTGAATCATTGATACATGAATTGGCATATTGCAGCAGTGTATCAGGAGAACCGTTCTGTTCACGTTTCACATATTTCATCAGAAATGAGCTGTTTTGTTTTAAAAAAAAATGGGATTGGCTGTTCACAATGCACTTTGGGTAACCCGGACGGCCATTTTCATGGCACATGGACCTTCCAACGAATTCATTCCCTCTGGGCATCAGTAACTGATAAACTCTGTGCCATTCTGAGCTGCAGAATCCCAGTTTAACCATTACTCTCCAGTTAATCGTCTCATAGGACACATTTCAATTGAGAGAAGAGCAGCCCATGAAAAAAAACAATGTATCAGTCTTAAGGAAACCTGGAATGCTTTCTTGATCTCTCTATGTTGAAACCAGACCTCACGAGAAGACCAGCATATATTTTAATATTAAGATACTTTATTAATCCCACAGGGGGAAATTCTTTCTCTGCATTTGACCCATCCCTGAGGACCAGTGGGCTGCCATTATATTACAGCACCCGGGGAGCTAATTGGGGTTCAGTATCTTGCTCAAGGATACTTCAACATGTAGACTTGCACTTCGATCGAATCACCGACCTTTCGTTGCATGAGCAACCTCTCTACCTCCTGAGCCACGGCTGCCCTATATGTGTTTTAGGTCAGGGGTTTCCAAAATTTTCAGCCCCCAACCCCCAAAATAACGGTTCCAGAGACTCGTGATCCCCACTATCCCAAGAGGTGGTTGAAGCATACTAAGTGCTCCATCATTTACCTCTGATACTATAACCTTGCCTATCCTATCACAGCATCACTCCCTAAAGACACTTCAAAGAGGTTTTTGGTGTTATTGGACTTATTATTTATATTATTTATAGCAGTTTGGTGACTGGTTCAGTCCCAGCATACTTGAAACAGGCAACAGTTCGCCCTCTATTAACAAAGACAAATTGCATTGGTGAGGTATTTCAGTCTGGTTTTGAGTTACGACATTCCACTGAGTCTGCCCTTTTAAATGTTTTTAATGACCTTAGACAGAGATTGATCCTCTATGACCAATTTGAGAACATTCAGTAATTTTAATTGGTTGATGATACAATTTGTTTGTGTTTTATAAATTAAATTGAAATTCCCTAACCTTTTTCTCCTCCTTTTTCCTTTCACTTGTGTGGCAGACTACCAACATTAAAGATGTCACCATGGTGCTATCTATTAAACAAAGAGTGTTAAACATCATGATTTTATATAGAATTCTGAACATTAAACTTGTTTAATTAAAGCCATTTGAGCCTGTAATTATTTGTCTCATTTCTACATTAGAGGGCTGAAAGTCTTTCGAAAAGTAATGGTAATAATAATAATAAAGTATTATTATTATTATTACAGCCAGTTCACAGTAATTAACAGCCATCATATATGCAAAGAGTAGTTTGAGAATTGTTTAAACAGTAATCCCCCCTTTAAATTTTTCTTTTGCATGCATGTTTTATCTGATGGGGGTGTGGCTAGCTGGCAGATGTACTGAAGGCAGACTGGCCTGTTTTTTCTATTGTAGTTAAGACTGTGGAGGCACAGGTAGATTTCTGAGACGATGAAGGCTTATGAGGAAACCATAGATTTTTTGGGTCAATGGGGACGTTTCCAGAAGATTGTCTTTTTCCTGCTCTGTGCCAGCCATGTGCAGAATGGAATATATATTTTCTCAATTGTCTTTGTGGGTGCTAGAACCAGTCATCACTGCCTCGTTCCTGAGGTTAATCTCATCCAAGATTGGCGCAACGCTACCATCCCAATAGAGGTAAACAGGTGGAGTGTTGTCCTTGTTTCTTTGTTTGTTTTATTAGGCCATGTATGTTAATCTTTTCCAAGCCTGGCCAGCGAAAATAACATCTTATTCATTCCCATAATTATTTTATGTTTATTTTATACATATAATATACAGAAAGTGTGAACCCCTGCCAAGGCAGCTCAGTTTCCCAATAATATCTTTGCTCCTTAAAGCAATAGTCACATGATAGTTTGATCTTCATAATATGACTCCATGAGAACCTACCTCTAGAATTTGGAATCGCATTGGTATAAGAGTTTTTTTTATAGTTATTTAAGAAACACAATTTTCCATTAATGGCAGTTTTCTTCAGCATCTACGCTCTTAGCCAGAATTAGTTGACATTTCTAGTATTATTTTAAGTTAAACATACAAATACAAATAAGTTAGAAAGTACTTAAAATCATTTGTGAATACAACTAATGTCTTTTCTTCTCATTTAATTTGATTTAGATTTTTATATTAAATGTATTCTGTTTCAACTGAATTGTATGGAAAGGAAAAAAAAATCAACAATACATTTCAATGTTCCCATGTATTTTATTGTTGAAACACGTTGCAACAAACATTGAAAACAAGCCTCTTAAGGGTGCACACAATGTAAAATCTAAAAAGTTGAGTTACTTAAATATATTATGCAAACTCATTGCAGTAATTGAGAAAAGTTAACTTGAGATTTTGTGTGTACTTAGAGCAACTTATTTTGTGTGTGTAATGCTTAAATTAGCTTGAACTCATGATGTAATGGTGTTGTATAACTAACCATTTTCTATAGAAATATTTCTAATGAACTAATTACTGCTTAGCTGATAATTATTCAGAACGGCTTATGGCTTATGGCCTCAAACACTGTGTCCCAAAGTAGCCTATGCTGGGAAACTCCACCTGCCTATCCCCAACACGCTTACAGTATCTTTTTACCCATTGTGCAAAAACCACAGTATGTTTGTTGTTCCAACTGTCATTTAAAACATATTTTCATAAGGGCAACCCAACATTGAATAGGACACCTGCAGAACAACAAAAAAGTACATGTGAATCTATTCTGGTGTGTGCTATTGTCACAACTGTTAAGAGCATTCCATGTCACAGATCTGAATGTGAATTAAAGATTTTAGAAGCTGGGACAGCAAATACCTGAGTAGAGTTTTACAAAACAAAAGTACCATTTATCCAACTTTTCTCACATAACAAAAGGGCTGTTTCCCATGAAAAGTAGTGGACTACAAGTAGAAAGTGGTATGAACAGAAAACAGGCTATTCAAGTAAGGTAGCTCTAATTTGGGGGACAGACCATTATCAGCGCGGTACCAATCTAACAGCCCAGTGTGAGTGCGACCTTAGACTGAAACTTGAGTGGACATGGATAGATGACTGTGTTAACTATATCAAATCATTTTAGCACTAATATGCAAACCTGAGAATACACTTGTACTAGGGATGGGCATTTCAAGCTAACCCTAACCCAGGGCCATGAGTAAACCACTATTTTAGCCACATAAACATTGTGTAGAAATGAAAATGAAGAAAACATAGACGACATTTGAGCAGTTCTGAACTGTTGTTTTTTTAGTTGCACCTTTTTTGGGTGACTAAATTAGCTGTTTACTCATTTGCTATTTGTGTATTCCAGTTTGACTGCTGGCTTCTCCACATCTTTTTAGGTAATATAGTGATTATACACAAGTATCTTTAACCCATTTCAAATAACCCAAACCAACCCGTTAATCATATGTGCTACTCACATGCTGACCCCAAAGTTTAGGTGCCCACATGCAAGACCTCAACATTAAATACAAGCATACATAAAGTGTTCATGTATTCATTACTGTACGCTACAGAACTACAGTCCTCAATACAATACACGTACTAAAATAAAAATATTTGCACTCAGACAGATGAAAGCAGCTACAAAAGAGGCACAGGTCAATTTTTTCTTACAATCTTATGTGCATGTACTGTATGTGCATGTATGTGCATGGCCTCCTTTGAGACCACCTCATATATTGATCTATATTAATATCCTGTGCCCTTGGCTCGTACGTCATGCCTGGGCGCGTATGGTGCTGTGGGTTCTGCGTCCCGGATGTTCTCATGGCTGGGGGGACTGACCACACTTTCTGGTTTCTGTTGGACTCTGGAGGGGGTCCTGTGCACTGGTGTGGGCTTTGCTAAATGATCCAGGCCCAACACACCAGCATCTACTACGACCCGATCTTCAATGTTGATTGGGGGCCACCAGTGGCTGCTGAGCTAGTGTTTGTGGCCAATATCACCGCTCTGTATTCAGTTCTCGGGACTCTTTAGGCTCTGGGCTAGCTGGGGGTGCATGGAACACAAACCACGACACAGCTCATTGGTGTTACTCATTGGTGGTTTTGTCTAGCTATTAGTTCCAAATAAAATGTAATAGGCTAGTCTTTCAAAGAGGGCTGAAGCACCTTCATGCTCAATGAGGAGGAGCCCAAAGTCAAAGTGGTGGAAGAAGTCTTCATCAGAGTCCTTAAAAAGGAGGAAAGACGTAAGAATTAGACACATGATCCAAACTATTATGGAGCAGCATATCAGAGTATCTTTGGTTACATTTACTTAAACATAAATTCTGGCCAAATCTTACATAGTGCTCCTTTAATAAAAAAAAATCAACATAAGAACATAATCATGACATTTGTCATTAAATAACCATCAATCGTGTTAAGTGATTTAATCTCTAGTCAAAGGAGGGTCAGACACATGAGGGAAGATGTGAACTGCTGGAGTAGATTAAAGAAAGAGATCACCCAAAGAGGTTGGAAAGAGCAGGATAAGCGGCTATAGAAATGAAAGAATGAATGAATGCGGCAGCAGTACTGTATGTAAAGGTACGCAATGCCATTAATAACAGCGGTGCGTCTACAAATAAGGCCAATTTTCCATTTCATGATGACCTGAACAGAATTCCAGACAATCAATCATCAAGTATAGGGAGACACAGCCCACGTAGATGATGACTACAGGATGGAGGTATGTCATAAAAAGTTCTTTACTGTGCTTGAAAAATCACAACAATGTGACACCAAAACTAACCGGATCAAATATATACAATGTAACAAAACCCCGAACCTGAGTTTGGAGTTTTGTTCAGTTTGTATTTCCTGTATTTTAGCTGCTCTTTTTTGCAGTATCGAATGATGTGACCAGCGTGGCAAAAGCCTGAGCGAAGGAGAAATCAAATTTGTCACAGTCAAATATTGTGAAAGGTGAAATCCGATCAGCATCTGAAAATGTCAGAAATAGCTACATGCATGCGCATGTAGTTGTGTCACTATGCACCACACACAGAGATAGGTTATTTGCCACATAACTGATACTAATAAGGTTGGTTTTATTTTGTTACTCTGAGGTGGTGGATGGGAAACAGGAGCTGAGCAGCTGCAGCAGGTACAGGCTGGATGTGGTCAGAAATCTCTCTGCTCAGGGACTCATTCCTGGCAGAGACATCAACCTCACGGATGTGGAGCAGGAGGGCTGTGTGGACGGGTGGAGCTACAGCAGAGACATCTACCAATCCACCATCGTCTCTGAGGTGAGTGTTTAATTATGAGTGTTTAGTGGTAAAATAGAGACAACATGAGTGATGTTGTAACTGAACTAGTTAGAGAATATGTTTGTGTAGATTCTCAGTCATCCAGGTCATGGTAATCCTTGAAGGTTGATTCAGAAGCCACTGGACTTCTTTTCTTAGCTTGAAGACGTTTCACCTCTCATCCGAGAGGCTTCATCAGTTCTAAACTGTTGGTAAGGGGTCAGGATATTTATCCTCTGTGAGATGTAAACTACCTTGAGAGTCGTTAAGTAACCTGTTAGAGAAGTTAAACAACAGCACTGGTCTTGCTATTGCAGTTGTTCGTGCGATGAATTGTATTGAAGTTTATATAAACAAGGCTGGTTCAGTACTATCATTACTCATTCATCCTGACTGTAACATAGAATACACAAAGAATAGAAAGATACTGTAGGTTTCCAACTGTCTGAATACAACTTAGTAGAAGTAAAGGTTTGATTGTTTTTTTTATGTAAGTGATTCCTTAATCAACAATGAATGTGAAAGCAGTCATCATCCCACTATTTGAAGCTGTTTCTACCAAAATTATTAAATTGGGTAAGAGTTGCTGCTGAACTAGCTGCTAGACCAACTGAGCGAAGTTCTGTTATTTATCAGGTCAACATGGATTCCCCCTGGTACATGTTCATATTTGATTGATTGTTCATTCATGAATCCTCCAGTTTGACCTGGTGTGCAGTGAGCAGTGGAAGCAGCCGTTCACCTCCACAGTTTACTTATTGGGAATTCTTTTTGGATCCTTCTTCTCAGGACAAATGTCAGACAGGTACTGAAATCATTGATCCGAAATGAAATTACAGAAGATACACTGAAGTTTGAAAAATTACTTTCAAAATTGCTGGTAATGTTTTTTTCTTGCTTGACTTTAATTTATTAAATTAAATTTTTTTATCATATTAAGTTTCATAAAGAGTGCTGAAAAATACTGTTAAAATCTATATTATGAAAATCTTTTTAAATCTTCTTGAAAATGAAAATTAAAAAGAAACTAGGAATTTTAATAGTTTTCATTTAACATTTTCTTCAGTATTTTGTTACTATTTGTTAAATTAATGGTGCTTTCTAGTGTGTAGTTCTGTTATGTATTGCTTTTTTTATATTACAAGTTTTGACACAAGGTATATACATTAAAATTACATGAAACATTGTGCTCAGTATGCTTTATGTTCTTTGCTCATTTTATTTGTTCTTATTTCATTGTTTTTCCTCTCTCTCTAGGTTTGGAAGAAAGCCTGTTCTCATTGCAACCATGGCAGCTCAGACAATTTTTATCTTCGTTCAAATCTTTTCACCTACTTGGACGGTGTTCTGTATTCTCTTCTTCATCATTGGTTTTACACACATCTCCAACTACACAGTTGGTTTCGTGCTGGGTAAATATGAATGTTTTATCGTCTGTTCTATATCTTGTATCATTACTTATTGCTAATATCATATTATGCATTCCTCTCTCTTTTTGTCTTTCTTTGTGCAGGTACTGAGATCTTAACTGGCCACGTGCGGGTCATGCTCTCGTCTTTGGGTATGAATTGTGCATTTGCTGTTGGCTACATGTTGCTGCCTCTCTTTGCTTATTTTTTAAGGGACTGGAAATCTCTGCTGTTTGTCGTCTCTCTTCCTGGCTTGGTCTTTATCCCCATCTGGTGGTAGGTTTTAAACATTCTTGTGGTAAATTTACCTTCACTTGAACCCCTAATTGTCATAATGTTACTCCTGACAGGAGACAACAGTTATAATTATTTGTTCATTTAGTTTATAATTCTCTCTGATCCATCTTGATCCTTGTTTTCCTTTATTGAATACTGAGGCAGGTTCATCCCAGAATCTCCTCGGTGGCTAGTCTCTGTGGGAAGAGTGGAAGAGGCAGAGACCATAGTCAGAAAGATTGCTAAGTCCAACAAAGTCGAAGCTCCTCTGGTCATCTTTGAGGATAACAGTTTACAAGTAAGTCTGCTTTGACTGAACCCCTCTGTTGTGTTCCGGCAAATCTGACAAATTTAAAAATTTTCTCTGATGAATTTTTACCCCATGGGAACCACACCTGTTGGAAATTGTCAAAACAACAACAACAACAACAAAAACACCACATTGTTTCATTGAACAATGCTCTGGTATATAAAGCTTTTTTGAGGCCTTGCTCACATAATGTGTTATTATGGATTTATAATCAGCCAGAACTGAGCAGTCATTTTTGACCAAGAACACCAAACACAAACCAAACACAAATAAACAGGAACAGGGGCCAATGTGTGTTCTTCAGGACAAATATACATTGTAGCACAATTCATGGGAACATCAATATCTGTGTCAGATTTCATGGAAATCCATGCTGTGGTTGTTGTTGTTGTTTGTTTGTTTGTTTTTAATCTTGCAGGGCAATGAGACAAATACAGTCCCAAAGAAATACCACAATGTCCTCCACCTGATAAAAACAAGAAATATCAGAAACACAACAATCATTGTGTGCCTGGTGTGGTGAGTATCCAGTTGTTTCAAGCACAAACAAGTAAGGGAATTTTGTTCACAGTTTTGAACTATGAACTTGCATGTCACAGGTGCCTTTTCAAAACTTCTTGTAGCGCTTGCTTTTCCTTCTTATTCTAAAAACAATCTTAAAACCTCCAACAAGACTCATTAATCCTTGTTAAATTAATTTCTGTATGAGTGTTTCACCTAAACTTCTCTCAATCCTTTCACCAATCCTTTGTTTTCATTGTTCATTTTGTTCTTTCTCATATTTTGCATGATACACTGTTCTGTCGTAATCGCAGTAAAGTGTGTATAGAAGTCCAAAGTCTAATGGTCTTGGTTATCTTTGTGTTATTAAATGCTGTTCCTGCAGATTCATTCAAACATCTCTGTATCTCTGTCCTAACAGGTTCAGTATTAGGATTGGATATTATGGCTTGTCCCTGAACACATCCCAGCTTAATGCTGACCCATATATCAGCTGCTTCATCTCAGCAGTGATAGAGATAACAGCTGACATTTCCATCTGGCTAGCACTGAGATACTTTCCACGACGACTGACTGTCATCGGTATCTTGCTCACAGAAGCACTGTCGCTGTACCTCATTCAACTGGTGCCTCAAAGTACGAAACTGATTTCCAAAGAACTATTTTAGGTCTTAATAGAGTTCTCAACAGAGGTAGCATTGCACAACATCAGAATCATAATGGATATTTAAAAAAAAGGATAAAAAAATGATACAGTTATTGCACCGTTTTGTTCCGTGTCTTGTTTTTCCTTGTCAAAACTTGTCTCCTTAATAACCCACTCTGCAATACTGACAGTGACAGTTTTGTGGCGAGCCTCAAGGAACAGCTCTGGAATTAGCAAATTTGGACAGTGCCTAATCCTACATTTACAAATGCATGCGATCCACACAAGGATGCAAAAGTTTTTTGTTTTTTGTTCTGATGAGGCATGCTAGTAGCAGCTAATGATGTCTCTAATGCACACACTCTATGGGCCGCAGAAGGTGGAAGCAAGTTGAAAGTCCAACCTTCGTTTCATGAAGCACTGTCATTGGAATAACAAGACAACCTCAAAGCTGTCTCCAAATTGTCTTCATCCATGTTAGGTCAGAGATTCTGATGATGCATGCTAGAAGCAACGATGTAGCCTTAAGCTGCTGGCTTCAAGCAACAGCTACAGATGTCTGGTACACATACATTTATTTAATTTCATACCTGTAGCGAAAATATGTTATGTTATGTAATTCGTTGTAATTTTGGGGTACCACCTTCAAATGAAGGAAATAATAAAATATTGAATCAGTCTAATTCTCTGTAAACGTAGGGAGTTCTACCCAACACATTGATTCGTACCTCTGAAGAGAGAAATATATGTCGACAACAAAGTAATAATGAATGGAATTTATCACTGATTGTCATAAAAACGATGAAATGTATAGAAAAAAACACATTCACCATCTATGGTTAAGTGAGATGAATATCTAAAAGAATTTAAGATCAATATGAGCTGACTGGTGGAAAAAGAGTCGTATGGTCGGACAAAACCGAATGACTATTGAATGTAATAACCTGCTTATCCTAATTTTAGGATTAAAATTTAATAACGCTATCCGACTCCAGCTCTATCACGCCACACTGTATGTATAGAAGCCTGCTGTGAATGCGCTGGTTTGGGCTCTCAGCAATGGATCCTCTGGGCCGTTGTGATTTCTCCCGGGGCACAGCGTCCGACGCAACGGGGCTCGCTGAACACTGTGGCGAAGGGAGATTCTCTGCAGTGTCGTTAGGACAGGAGGTCCGGGGACACTTGGCTGACCCGGGTGCAGAACGGAACCTGGCACTGAGGCTTGGAAAGTCAGCTGGTGATCAGTCTCACTGCTGATTCGGTTATGGCAGGGATGTAGATATTCAGAGTTGGATGTGGATAGTTCAGTTGTCTCGACTAACTTGTTAAAAAGTCTTGCAAAAATTGACGATGGCCAGTCGACGTTAGTAACAAAGCTATTAAACAAAAGCTTGTCAAGGCTTTGGCGCTTGATTTGAATTTAGAGAATGGTGAGTGAAAATCAGGAACAATAACCTGGAACAATATAAGAAAAACTTGGAATGAAGAGTTAAAGAAGTTAAACGAAGAAAAACGACAGACTTTAAACGCAACAGATTTTAGAGTGGTTTCCAGAGCATTTAGAACAGCAACAGCTGAGTGGATCTAATTTGCTGCAGTCAAATTCGAACAAAGAACAATGGCCGCGTGTAAGGTTTTATACTTTGCATAGTCGGGGGCGTGACTGCATTCCGGTGAGTCACGGATCAAGTTTCAGATAGGGTTAATTTTGTTGGCAGAATTAAATTATCAATATATCTAAAAGTATTAAAATGAGCATAACATCCATATGTCTTTGTTACCACAGTTAATAAACATTACTTATGGCTTCAATATAAGTATGACTTAAAAAGAAAAAATTGAAAGAGACAGCAAAATTATACTAAACGTTTCTAAATATAGATTTCACACATATCTAGGCTACTTTCAGCATGCAAATGATTATTACGACATTAGGTGAAGACTACATTGATGAATACATCATAACAAAACATGTAGGTTAATACATTTTAAGCACTTAAAGTAATTTGGAATTCATGTCACGTAATGGAATCTTTTTATTTCAAAACCAATAGATGGCAATGTTGGTCCATGGCAAAACTGTCAATTAAAATGAAATTTGGTTATTTGGACAATTTTAATCACACAGATATCAAACCAAGACTAAAACAATTCAAATCACTTACTGAGTAATATTGTATGAATTCTGATTGACTTAAGCATTGTTTTATATGCAATTTTAAGTTTTGTCTCATGGAAGAGCTGTTTCTGAGTCTGATTGTTTAGGTCAGACCCAAGATAGCAGGAGGATTTATAACACCTTTGGAATGCCATCACATCATGGTCCAGAGACAGCAGAGCTAGAGCTAGAGTGGAGGAGGATTTATGGTTAACATAATAATACACTCAATATAACAAATTAAAAGACAAGAAACCTCTGTATAACACAAAATTATGAAATGACATTAGTTTTAATAAGGGAGTTCTTCATTGTCTTTGAGGAGTTTAGGAATTGTTGTTATGAGATGTCCTCTGGGGTTTGGTTTGGAAAGGTCACAAAGGGAGTAGTTGAGACCTCAGTTAACCAAGTCTAGTCTTGCGTGATTGAGGGTGTTATCAGTAGACCATTTGGTTCTTGGGCTGTAAAGCATGTATGTGAGTTTGCTTAGTTTGTCAATTGGGCCATTTGGGTCTTCATCCTGGGATGATTGACGAGAAAGTTGTTTTCATTGTAAACCTTGTGTCAAAGCTTTTATTTTCCTGAGTTGTTGAGAGGAGAGGATGTCTCTGTGAAAGGTCATAGTTCAAACGTCGTAAAAGATGAGTGAAGAGGAACTCTCATCTTCTCCATGTGTGAATGAAAACAAATTTGTTCTCACTACACACCCCTCATATTTTCTTTCTTTTGGACTTGTAGTCGTTAGCCCCATGCAATGTAGACTCAAATGAGATCACTTGAGGTCATTTATTAGGTTTCAAGCATCTCCCTCTGGGGTTAATTTGTTTTTCACATATGCAGTAGTTCTGAGATCCGACAAAATAATTTGATGGGTGAAATCAAGTTTACCTCAGATGCCTTCTGTGGTTGAAGAATTGTTTAGAATAAGAGGAGGACGAGAGAAGGAAGAAAGCTTTACAGTTTCTTAATCAAAGAAAGAAGAAGTGACAGCAGCAGTAAAAATCTCTAAACACTTTATAACATGCATCTAATCTGCTGCAGAGCAGATCATACAGGGACAGATTTTCTTCATTCTGTCCTTCAACAAACCATTTTTTTCCTTCTAGGTAAATCCTATATCGCTGTTGCACTGGAGATGCTGGGTAAATTTGCTATCACGGCCGGAGCAGATCTGATGTATGTCTACACAGTAGAGCTTTACCCAACAGTGATCAGAAACACAGCGACAGGAACATGCAGCACAGTTTCCAGAGTGGGAAGCTGCTTTGCACCTTTTGTGTTAAGCCTGAGTGAGTAAACTGGTCTTAAATAGTTATTACATTAGTTTCACCTGGATTTATCCTAGCACATTGACGAATGACCTAATAATCCATTCTCCTTGTACAGGTATATACTTCAAGTACCTGCCTTATGTTACATTTGGGACTATGAGTATTTTGTCTGCCTTTGCTGCTCTCTTCCTGCCAGAGACTTTTGGACGACCTCTACCTCAAACTATTAAAGAGATGAGTAAGAGAGAGAGGTAGGTTTCTTAAAAGTTTCATGCATCATCTTGAAACCCCTGTGTCAATACGATTACATAGTGCATAAATAATTAGAATTGATTTGTGTTTTGTCCCAACAGCATAAAGTGCCCATTCATCACTCCAAAACAGCATTCAGCACCTGCAGTGATTTCCGAAAGTTGAGCTTTCGAAAAGAGTGTCTAAACAGATTCCTCACTTGAATGAGTTATCAATGAATTTTAACTTAATGTAACTTAAAACATATACTGCAATTAGATTTAATGAAGGAGTGAAATTAAAAGAATTTAAATCATGCTTGGACTCTGCAGACTATCTGGAATCACACACACTAAATATTTGATATTGAGAGAACAATATTGTTCTCGTCGCGTGAGTGGATGTGTACACAAGTTTAACACCAAGCCAAACTGACTCGTTTATAGAATTCTCCACAGACTTGGAAGTTCTACTATACACTCTCTGACGGGCTACAACCCTCACTCATTACATCGGTAACCTAGATTCAGCTTCGCAGGGTCCTGTCTCAGAATCTATACGTGCAGCCTGTAAAATCTTTACTGAGCGGTTGTCTTTCCCCTTTTACCTAGGATTTCTCTCACTCACACATTGACTCATTTGTCTTATTAGCACTTCTCATAACGTCTCACAATGACATTTAAACATTGACACACATTGACATATTCACATATTCACAGTTTTGTGCTTTAAAGTATTAGCAACCACCTACAAAATACTTGACAATGTTCTCACAACTGCCTGGAATACCCCAATGTGATGACAAACACAAAGATCACTGTAGTCATCACCTCGCATCACCTTGTTCACATGAGAGAGTGATTTCAACAAATACATCCCAGTGTCACGCGATGTAAAATCTACTGAAGACGACGAAAGAGTATCAGCCTTCATGATGGTACAGCAGTAATGATGCATTGTTGTGAAAATGCTAGCTGTGGTGCATTCAAGTGTTGTTTCAGCCACTGAATCAAGAGCCTGTAGTGATGCTTCCTAGAAGTCAGCGTGGCAGGGAAAACATCCCATGTTACAGAGTCAGGCTTTTAGCATCACAACAATGTGTTACAGTCACTCCATATATCTGAATGACATAAGATGAGCTGTGATAATTTATCTTAATATATGGAGAAATTAAACCTCAAGGAGATTCTCTTTAAAATTAACAATGACATCCTTCGGGGTTGGGAATTTCTTTAAATACAAGAAAATATCTTCTGAATAAAAACTCAACTCAACACCAGTTTTATTATATGGTCATTTATGTTCTTACAATTTGAAATTGAAATTAAATGAATAAATAAATGAATGATGAAAGAATCCAAACTGTTAGTAAAACACAACAGGATTGTTACTTAAGCTGTGAAGTATTTATGCATGACATCATTATATAAACTATCAATAATAAACTATTATTATTATAATTATTATTGGGTGTGAATGCACAGCATTCACAACCATATGTTATTGTACGAAAAAGGAATTTTCTTTTTTTTTTATTATTATTATTATTATTCTTCCGTCAAAAATATTAAATCGTAACTACTTCCACATACTTCAACGTATTCACATCATTCAAACTTCATTAGATTCAGAAAATTCGGGAATGGTGCGGATCTATTCAGATCTTTCATAAATTCCAAGATATTCCCACTTTTAGGAGAAAAATTCCCCATTCATTCTCTATGGGAAAAAGTTCCAAATCTTCCTACTTTTCAAAAATGTACTAATCCTTCATTCCTTCAGCTAGAGAGAAAATTCAAAGTTCCATATGTTCAGACAAGTTTAAACTTTTCCAAAAAAATTGAACTAATTCAGTATCATTCATAGTTTTCACTAAAAACTTCCTCAAACTTCATGAAGTTTCTGGATTTCATCCATTGCTAGAGTGAGAGCTGGGGTCTGCTAGAGTGAAGAGAGGAGAGAAAATAAAACAGAAATGGACTACCAAAATCGCCCATTCGGCCACAATTTTGACTCTACAGCCATGAAACGTGGCAAAAAAGGTAGGAAAAAGTGTCGTACTTTGATTAAATGTACCTACATAAGTGTAGCACCTACGGTTTAGGCGTAATGACGATCCAAACACCAAGAGTAACCTCAAACTGCCCCATCTGCTCCCATATTAAATCTTGTCTCACCGTCTGCTAAAACTCTGAGATGATCAAAAAGGTAAACTGTGATAACTCTGTCATATTTTCACTTAATCCACAAAAAGCACATTTTTGCGTTCAGCTGGGTCTGAGGATGCTCACGGTCCGGTCATTTCACCGATAGGACCTATGGTTTTGCATTCGCAGCACCTTTCGCGGGGCTGCTTTTTGACAGTTTCTGTCTCTCAGTGAATCAGCAAATCTCACACAGGTAATTGCAGGTAATTAGTATGCAGGCAGTTGACACAGTTCCTCAGGCAGCATCGCAGTGTAGCGTAGCTCTTCAGCATGAAGCATTCACACCCACGATTTCTTCAGAAATTGCTTGTCTAGTTATTATTATTATCATTATTATTGTTGTTGTTGTTATTATCATATGTGCAAAGTTTCAGAATTGTTTACACTGTAATCCTCTCTTAAAATCTTTCTTTTGCATGCATGTTTTTACTAGTTGGGGTGTGGCTAACTGCCAGATGTGTTGAAGGCAGACCACCTGTTTTTTCAATTGTAGTAAAGACTGTGGAGGAAGAGGTAGACTTCTGAGAAGATGAAGGCTTATGAGGAAACCACAGACTTTTTGGGTCAATGGGGACGTTTCCAGAAGATTGTCTTTTTCCTGCTCTGTGCCAGCGTTGTGCAGAATGGAATATATGTTTTCTCAATTGTCTTTGTAGGTGCTAATACCAGTCATCACTGCCTCGTTCCTGAGATTGATCTCATTCAAGATTGGCGCAATGCTACCATCCCAATAGAGGTAAACAGGTGGAGTGTCATAGATTTGCCACCTTGTCCTTGTTTCTTTGTAACTGTTGTAATTGTAATCTTGTAATTCTTAAATTAGCTCGCTTACTGTTAGTGTGACAAACTATCAAAATCCTAAAATGTATTGTAGCATGAAATTTGTTATCGCATGAATTTGATCAAATGATTTGTATCTTACTCTGGGGTGCCCTGTGATGAACTAGCGTCTTGTCCAGGGTGTACCCTGCCTCCCGCCCAAAGTCAGCTGGGATAGGCTCCAGCGACCCCCCCCTTGGTGGGACGTCACTAACCGTGTGAAAGACTGAACTCATGATGTAATGATGTTGTACAACTAACCATTTTCTATAGAAATATTTCTAAAGAACTCATTACTGCTTAACTGATAATTATTCAACCACACATTTAAACACAGGTTACTTGGGCTTTTGGCCTCAAACACATTGTCTCAAAGTAGCCTATGCTGGGAAACTCCACCTGCCTATCCCCAACGTGCTTACAGTATCTATTTATCCATTGTGCAAAAACCACAGTACTTTTGTTGTTCCAACTGTCATTAAAAAATTATTTTCCTAAAGGGAACCCAACATTGAATAGGACAGCTGCAGAACAACAAACAAGTTTTTGTGAATCTATTCTGATGTGTGCTATTGCCACAACTGCTAAGAGCATTCCATGTAACAAATCCGAATGTGCTGTTAAGATTTTAGAAGCTGGGACAGCAAATACCTGAGTAGAGTTTCACAAAACAAAAGTACCATTTATCCAACTTCTCTCACATAACAAGAGGGCTGTCACCCATGAAAAGTACAAGGAGTACAAATGAATAGAAAACAGGTTATTCAAGTAAGGTAGCTCTAATTTGTTGGGTACTTAACCTTTGTGTGGTGTTCAAGTTTTTGTTACTCAGCCAATGTTCAATCAATGCAGCCATAACAATTTATGTAAAAATACTGAACAGATGTTTACTTTATCACAGTTACAAGAAATATAGACATCATATATGCTTAATATTTGCGATCTACCCCTTTCAGTTCACATTTATGAATAAAATTGCTATTTGTTTTTTGTGATAATTACAATAAAATTTAGTAATGAGCTCTGTTTTTACCAAAACATGAAAGAATAAATAATGACAACTAAAAAGTTTAATTACTACTAAATCTGTGTGTAATACAGTGTCGCTCTAAATTTTGATGATTTCTCCCATGGCACAGGCCCCACTATTCCACTCTGTTTCATAGTAATCCGTCCAGTATTTTATATGTAATTAAAAAACACCTTCCAAAAAGCACTGTTGCAAATTTCAAATAGTACAAAAACATTCCTGACTCTTGCTTTTATCTGGATCCACTCCAAAATGCTATGTGTTCTTCCTTGCTATATGCCTTATCATTTTACCAAGTTTAATCAAACTCTGTGAGGCAGTTTATGTATAATAGACAGAAATGGTGAAAAAGGCCCTATCTTGCCATATGAGAGAAAGTGTGAAATGATTCCTGAATTCGCTGCTCCAATATATAATTTGTTCTTCCCTGTCATATGCCTAACCCTTCTACCTAATCTCTAAATTGAGATTCCTGCATTTAGGATTCAAGCATAATGGTTAATATTCTATTGCAATATTTTGATACTCCACTTAAAATTGTTCGGTACTTGCCAAAATTTTAAATCTTAGATCTGGAAACATTAATTAATCAAGATCAATCAACTTATTTTAAATGAGTCTTGCTGCATGAACAGATGATTTCACTAGTGTTAAGCCATTTTCTCCTCAAATTAAGTTTGTATTTCCTGTATTTTAGCTACTCTTTTTTGCAGTATCGAATGATGTGACCAGCGTGGCAAAAGCCTGAGCGAAGGAGAAATCAAATTTGTCACAGTCAAATATTGTGAAAGGTGAAATCCGATCAGCATCTGAAAATGTCAGAAATGGCTACATGCATGCATATGTAGTTGTGTCACCACGCACCGCACACGGAGATAGGTTATTTGACACAGAACTGATACTAATAAGGTATTTCTTTGTGTGACTGTGAGGTGGTGGATGGGAAACAGGAGCTGAGCAGATGCAGCAGGTACAGGCTGGATGTGGTCAGAAATCTCTCTGCTCAGGGACTCATTCCTGGCAGAGACATCAACCTCACTGATGTGGAGCAGGAGGGCTGTGTGGACGGGTGGAGCTACAGCAGAGACATCTACCAATCCACCATCGTCTCTGAGGTGAGTGTTTGTTGATAAAATAGATATAACATGAGTGATGTTGTAACTGAACTACAGTTAGAGAAGTTATACAACAGCACTGGTCTTGCTATTGCAGTTGTTCATGTGTTGAATTCTATTGAAGTTTATATAAACAAGGCTGGTTCAGTGCTATCATTACTCATTAATCCTGACTGTAACATAGAATACACAAAGAATAGAAAGATACTGTAGGTTTCCAACTGTCTGAATACAACTTAGTAGAAGTAAAGGTTTGATTGTTTTTTTATGTAATTGATTCCTTAATAAACAATGAATGTGAAAGCAGTCATCATCCCACTATTTGAAGCTATTTCTACCAAAATTATTAAATTGTTAAAGAGTCGCTGCTGAACTAGCTGCTAGACCAACTGAGCGAAGTTCTGTTATTTATCATGTGGACATGGATTCTCCCTGGTACATGGAATTTGATTGATTGTTCATTCATGAATCCTCCAGTTCGACCTGGTGTGCAGTGAGCAGTGGAAGCAGCCTGTCACAACCACAGTTTACTTATTGGGAATTCTTTTGGGATCCTTCTTCTCAGGACAAATGTCAGACAGGTAGTGAAAACATTAATTAGCAATGAAATTACAGAAGATACACACAGAAGTTTAAAAAATTACTTTCAAACTTGCTATTAATGTTTTTTTCTTGCTTAAATTTAAGTTATCAAATTAAAATTTTGTCATATTAATTTTCACAGAGTGCTAAAAAATACTGTTAAAACATATATTATGAAAATCTTTTTAATTCTTCTTGAAAATGAAAATAAAAAAGAAGTTTAAAATGATAAATTCAAACAGAATTTTAACATTTTTTTCAGTATTTTGTCAGTTACATTACATGGTGTTTTCTAGTGTGTAGTTCTGTTATGTGTTGACTTTTTTATATTATAAGTTCTGTCACTAGGTATATACATTTAAACTGCATTAAACATTGTGCTCAGTATACTGTATGTTCTTTCCTCCTTTTATTTGTTCTTATTTCATTGTTTGTCTTCACTCTCTAGGTTTGGAAGAAAGCCTGTTCTCATTGTAACCATGGCAGCTCGGACAATTTTTAACTTAGTTCAAATCTTTTCACCTACTTGGACGGTGTTCTGTATTTTCTCCTTCATCATTGGTTTTGCACACATCTCCAACTATACAGTTGCTTTAGTCCTGGGTAAATATGAACGTTTTATAGTCTGTTGTATATCTTGTATCATTACTTATATGTAATGCATTCCTCTCTCTTTTTTTCTTTCTTTATGCAGGCACTGAGATCTTAACTGGTCACGTGCGGGTCATGCTCTCGTCTTTTGGTTTAAGTTTTGGATATGCTGTTGGCTACATGTTGCTGCCTCTCTTTGCTTATTTTTTAAGGGACTGGAAATCTCTGCTGTTTGTCGTCTCTCTTCCTGGCTTGGTCGTCATCCCCGTCTGGTGGTAGGTTGTAAATATTTTTATAGTAAATTTACCTTCACTTGAACCCCTAATTGTATCATATCATCATCATATTTTAGAGACAACGGTTATAATTCTTTGTTCCTTTGGTTTGTAAGCCTCTCTGATCCATCTTGAACCTTGTTCTCCTTTATTGAATACTGAGGCAGGTTCATCCCAGAGTCTCCTCGGTGGCTACTCTCTGTGGGAAGAGTGGAAGAGGCAGAGACCATAGTCAGAAAGATTGCAAAGTTAAACAAAGTCGAAGCTCCTCTGGTCATCTTTGAGGATAACAGTTTACAAGTAAGTCTGCTTTGACTTTCATCATACAGCAGCAGACACAGGAGGCAATGTGTGTTCTTCAGGACAAACATAATACAATCCACGGGACATGAATGTCTGTATGAGATTTAATGGAAATCCATCCAGTAGTTTTTGCAATGATTTATTCTAGACCACAAATGCTGGTCTAGTATATGTTATCGAGTTGTTGTTTTTTTTTTATCTTGCAGAGGAATGAGACAAAGACACTCCCTAAGAAATACCACAGTGTCCTCCACCTGATGAAAACAAGGAATATCAGGAACACAACTATCATTGTGTGCGTGGTGTGGTGAGTAAGCGGTCAGATTTTTTAAAGCACAAACAAGTAAAGCATTTATTACTTTTATTTGGACCCCAGGAAGAGTAGTTGTTACCACGGTAATAACTAATGGAAATCCTAAATACATTTTTGGGCCATTATTCAAAGGTATAACTCAAAAACAGACAGATTGTCACCATATTTCACTGAATTGGTGACACTAATCTTGGGCCCCCCCATCTTTACACTGGTGATGAGTATATCTGTGTAGTTGAGTTGAAGATGTACAGAAGGGAACAAATGTCACACCTGAAAAAACGTATTTTAATTTTGACTTTGTCAGAATTCTGACTTTCTGTCAGAATTCAAGTTTTTGAACTATGAACTTGAACTAAATCAATGTGTTTATCTGAAATGTGTACAACACAACACTGGTGGTCTTCACATCATTCACTGGGACAGGATGTGCAATTAATGGGTGTTCTCTAGCACCACATGGTGGACATAGAAAGTGACATTTTAATCCTTTGTGCTGAGTGTACACAAATTCTGAGCTATGTCTACCTGCAGGTGTCCAGTAGTAAGGCTGTAGCTGGCTTATAACCCAATTGACCAAGCCCATTGAATGCTTGTAGTTTTAATTAGAGCTAGAGAAGGTTATGTGATCAGTGCCATTTGTCTGTCTGTGTACATAATGTGAGCAGAATTGGTGTGTGGAGGCATAAACTGTAAGGTGGTTCTACTTTACACTGTCTATCTTAATATATATATATATATATATATATATATATATATATATATATATATACATATATATATACAGTATATTAATTAAATACTGCATACCTGCATACTGTGCAATGTGGAGCACCATAAAGCATTTCATAGGTGCCTTGTCAAACTTTCTTGTAGCGCTTGCTTTTGCCTCTTATTCTAAAAACAATCTGTAAACCTCCAACAAAACTCACTAATCCTAATTTCTGTATGTGTATCTTTGTCTTCCCAGGTTCAGTGTTAGGATTGGATATTTTGGCTTATCTCTGAACATATCCCAGCTTCATGCTGACCCCTATGTCAGCTGCTTCATCTCAGCAGTGATAGAGATACCAGCATGCATTTCCATCTGGCTAGCGCTGAGATACATTCCACGACGACTAACTGTCATCTGTATCTTGCTCACTGCATCTCTGTCGCTGTACTTCATTCAACTGGTGCCTCAAAGTATGAAACTGATTTCATAAAAAATATTTTTAAGTCTTTAAAGAGTTCTCCACGGATATAGCATTGTGCAATGTCAGACTCATGATGGATAAATAAAAAAAGGATAAATATTGGTACAGCTATTGGGCTTTTTTTGTTCCATGCATTGTTCTTTTTTGTCCTTGGTGCTGACCCTCAAGGAACAGCTCTGGACTTTGAAGAAAATTTGGACAAGTCCTACAGTAGATGTGGTGCACACAGGGCTGCAAACTGCAGCACTGTCGCTGTACTTCACTCAACTGGTGCCTCAAAGAACTATTTTAGGTCTTAATAGAGTTCTCAACAGAGGTAGCATTGCACAACATCAGAATCATTATTGCGCTGTTTTGTTCCGTGCTTGATTTTTCCTTGTCAAAACTTGGCTCTGCAATACTGACAGAGACAGTTTTGTGACAAGCCTCAAGGAACAGCTCTGGACTTTAAAGCAAATTTGGATAGTGCCTAATCCAACATTTACAAATGCATATGAGCCAAACAAGGCTGCAAAAGTGGTTGTTTTTTATCTGACGAGGCACGCTAGTAGCAGCTAATGGTGTATCTAGTTCACATACTCTATGGGCCGCATAAGGTGGAAGTAAGTCCAAAGTTCAAAGTCTTTATTTCACATGTGCAGTAGTTCTAAGATCCGTCAAAAATAAATTGATGAGTGAAAACAAGTTTCCCTCTAAGATGCCTTCTGTGGTTGAAGAATTAAAGTGTTATAGTTTATTAATCAAAGGAAAAAGAAGTGACAGCAGCAGTAAAAATCTCTAAACACTATAACATGCAATTAATCTGCCACAGAACAGATCATACAGGGACAGATTTTCTTCATTCTGTCCTTCAACAAACCATTTTTATTCCTTCTAGGTGTATCTTATATTGCTTTTGCACTGGAGATGCTGGGTAAATTTGCTATCACGGCCGGAGGATCCCTGATGTATGTCTACACGGCAGAGCTTTACCCAACAGTGATCAGGAACACAGGGACAGGAACATGCAGCACAATTGCCAGAGTGGGAAGCTGCATTGCACCTTTTGTGTTAAGTCTGAGTGAGTAAACTGGTCTTAAATAGTTATTACGTTAGTTTTTACCTGGATTTATCCTAGCACATTGCCAAATGACCTACTAATCTGTTCTCCTTCTACAGATATATACTTTAAGTACCTGCCTTATATTACACTCGGAACTATGGGTATTTTGTCTGCCTTTGCTGCTCTCTTCTTGCCAGAGACTTTTGGACGACTTCTACCTCAAACTATTGAAGAGATGAGTAAGAGAAAAAGGTGGGTGCATAAATCTTCATAAAACCCCTGTGTCAATATGATTCCATAGTGTATAAATAATTAGAATTGATTTGCGTTTTGTCCCAACAGCATCAAGTGCCCATTCATCACTCCAAAACAGCATTCAGCACCTGCAGTGATTTTTGAAAGTTGAGCTTTCGAAAAGAGTGTCTAAACAGATTCCTTACCTGAATGAGTCATCAATAAATGTTATTACCTCCGCCAAGGGAGGAGGATATGTTTTGCCGGCGTTGGTTGGTTTGTCGGTTTGCTGATTTGTTTGTGAACAGAATAAAAAAAACCCTAATCAGTGGATTTTGATGAAATTTTCAGGGGATGTCAGAAGTGGTCCAAGGAAAAATCGATTAGATTTTGGTGGTGATCTGGATCCAGGAATATTTTAATTTATTGTTTAATGTTATAGGACTAAACTGCCACGTAATGGACGGATTTTGATGAAATTTTCAGGACATGTCAGAAGTGGCCCAAGGCAGAATTGATTAGATTTTGGTGGTGATCCAGATAACCGTCTGGATCCAGGAATTTTTTATTTATTCTTTACTATTATTGGATTAAACTGCCACATGTACACTTGTAATATAAAGTGTCTCTGTCCTGACAAATGTATCTTAATTTATTCATGTCCATATAACAGCTTATGAATTTCAACAAAACATTACCCTATTTTAATATACTTCTTTTTCTCCTGCCTGTGTGTGTGGTTTTGAGTTTTGTGTGTGGGGACGACTGCAGCGCGATTACGTAGGTGCGTGCTTGTGTGTTTTGATCAAGCCATAAACTTCCTTTTCTCCTGCCTGTGTGTGTGGCTTTGTAACAACTCTTCAAGTATTACAAGTGTCAATTACCTGTTGTGGCATTGCAGTTTATTTATGTGAGATGACAATATGAACAACTAACAGCCACAATAAATAAAGATTTTAGTAAATTGCAAAGTTTTTGTTTGAATTTTTCCTGTCAAACTTTCTAGTGACTTAATTCAGAGGGTTACATCATGGGACTTTTGCTTTGGAGTGAAATGCTAACATGGGGAAACTGAGCAGCCTTGGCGGAGGTCTGCACTCTCCGAGTGCTTTCTAGTTTGGCATCATTTCTGTTTACTGATCTTACTATTCAGATTTCTAACTTAAACCATACAATGCAATTGTACGAACAAACATTTCAGATCCACCTTGCAAGTCCACAGGGGATGAGTGTATGTCGCTCAAAACATAGACTCACATCGTCTAAAGATGGTTAAAGGATTATCACGTCCTGACACAGAAGTATGTGACAAAAAGGAAGGCCACTGACACTGTATATTTACACTTACCTCTCCATGCCATTTGAGGTCATTAATGAACAAATTGCAAAGTACAGGTTTGCTGTGTCCTTGCTTATTTTTTCAGTACTGAAATGCATGAATAATCCTGTTGTTTATTTAAGATGAACTATTTTCAATCTCATTCAGCTTTACCAGAGATGTCTGTTGTGCTGGAGATGCTGGATAAATATGGTTTTAAAAAATAACATGCCTTTGCCTTGCTTTAAGTCAAAATGAATGAGTATACCAAGCTGCATGGTTGACACAAACACAAACACAAAAAATAGGTCTCAACCAGAGGCAGTAGCAGGGTTTACATGGACACTTTTCTTCATTCTGATTGAAATCATTCCGATTGAAGCTTTCGTCTCAACTGTTTACATGAGTTGTGATCTAATACGATCTGGTGTTTACATGCGCCACCAAATTTAATGGGAACAGCTGTGCGACATGCGCAGAAGTGACGGAAGTGACGTGTGTTTTGCACGTTACCAGAAGATGGATGTCAATCGTGTGATCGTCACAATTTTTGCTGTTATTGTGATGCTTCTGATAAAGCTGCAGCATGATAATAATGTAGGCTTACTCATACTGGAAGCAATGAAAGAGAGATGGCGAGCACAAGAAAAGAAACTCTGCTGTTGTCTACTTCTACTTTACGGCCGCCATCTTGTAAATACGTCAGGACTCTGAGCAGCGCAGACAGAACTCTAGATATTCCGTTCCACCATTTACATGGTACAGTTGTTCTTCCAATCGGTTTAGGAAAGGGTTTATACTACCCCTCTGCAACTGAATGAAATTTCATTTGGTTTGAGCTTTTAAACCGATTTTAATCACAATAAAGAGGTCCATGTAAACCCAGCTAGTGTTTCTGCTTTAAACATGTTGCAACAGTGGCCTGCTGCTGAGTCGCAGGAAGTAGAGACACATTATATGGAATATCTGGAGTTTTCCTTTTGCAAAGTGCCTGGGGAAGCTCATTAAAACATAACCGGAATGGTATGAATGAATGACAGGAAACTGTCTTGTTATGTTCACAGACTTCATATTGTTTCGGACACTAAATGTGTTCTGCTCTCTTGTTATTCCCTGCATTTGAGGATGAGTCACACCTGAACTGCATAAGCAAAATAAATGAAGAATAGCTCCACAACTGTGAAGTGTACAAGCATGGTGTCTATGGATAGATAAAACCTAAAATAATTTAATCCAAATGTCAGAAACATTGTACCAGTTATTATGTCAGTAAACTTTGATTAAACGCAGGAGATATGTATATTTATATTTATATTTCAAATTCTGACCACCACTTTAACAGGTCATAAAGCTATATTAATATCTCGTTATTCTCCTCCTCTTCTGATATCCACACCTCATACTGGAAATTATGTAGCTCAGTCTTAAAACATGAAGCTGTGATAGTTGAACTAAAGAGAGTGATTCAACACTACTGGGCTGAAGCTCAGTCTGAAAAAAGGTATCGTTCTAAATGGGAACTTATGAAATTTGAAATCTCAAAGTACCTAAGAAAATATAGCTCTGATCTAGCAAAACATAGGAGATTGGATGAAGAGAATATGATATCTGTCATCACATCTCTTTCCCAAAAGCCCACTGAGAGTCTTTCATTCAATGAAAAATAAATTCTAACTGAATATCAAAATAAACTTGATAATATGTATGGGCTTAAAGTGGAGGGTGCCTTAATTAGATCAAGACTAGAATGAATTGAAGAGGGGGAACAAAAAAGTCTGCATATTTTTTAAGATTAGAAAAATTTCACACGAAAGTTAACTATTCAACAACTGAGAATTGGTAATGATGTAAGTGATGACCCTAAACTAATTTCTACGTATTGTTCTAATTTTTATAGCAAATTATATACATCTCAATGCTGTGAAAAGAGTGCCACCTCTTTTTTAGATTCAATTGAGGTTAATCCTATTGATAGTATAGACCAAGACCTCTGTGATGCTCCATTGACTCAACGAAAGATTATTGATTCCATCAATATGAAACTTGTCTCTGTGATGGTTGCACTGCCCCGATGAAGGTCCTATGACCAAAAGCTTGGCATTTGTGTTTATTAAAGATACTTGCATGGATCTAAGTGTGCAGAATATTTTTGATTAAGGTACTATTTTTTTGTGTTCTGGCACCTTAGCATATGCCCTGGCCGTGAGTGTGGTGAGCTTTCTTTGAAGTAGTTGAGACTATGTCAAAATATGGCAACATTTGAATTTTCTCAGATTTTTATATTCATGTATGTTGTCTCCATCTAAGCCTATGGTGAAATAATGTTTAAAAACCTTGACCAGCTGATAACAGGCCCCACCCATGAGCTGGGTCACACTCTTGACCTTGTTCTGTCATTTGGTATTTCTGTACATTTATCTAATATTTGTGATCCAACTTTCTCTGACCACTGCACTGCACCATGAAGTCTGCATTCCTGATTTAATCACCAGTGCTTGTGTCCCTATGCAGATGTCTCAGTAAGTCACCTCCAAAACAGCTGAACAATTTATTTCTGCCTTCACTGCCTTCATGTCTCCAGTCAGCAACTGCCTCAGTTCCGGTTTTAAACATTCTTGTGGTAAATTTACCTTCACTTGAACCCATTATTGTCATAATTTTGACCAAGCCCATTGAATGCTTGCAGTTTTAATTTTTGCCTCTGCTGAAAAGAGCTGGAGAAGGTTATCTGAGTCTGTCTGTGTCTGTCTGTGTATGTAAAGTAAGAATTGTTTCTAAGTGAAGACAGAATGCTCCCATTGGGAATTACTCATGGTGAGTGAACAGTAACAGCACTTACTTCCATTTCACCAAGAATTAGAATTACCTTTAATTAGATTTGTTCAAAGTCTTCACTACATATATTGTATGAGTCTGAAAAGACATGGATGTAGACTGCCATTTCACCGATGTGTGGAGACATAAACTGTAAGTTGGTTCTACTTTACACTGTTTATCTTAATATTTATATTTTTAATTAAATATTGTATACCTGCATACAGTGCAATGTGGCGCACCATGAAGCATGTCACGGGTGCCTTTTCAAAACTTCTTGTAGCGCTTGCTTTTCCTTCTTATTCTAAAAACAATCTTAAAACCTCCAACAAGACTCATTAATCCTTGTTAAATTAATTTCTGTATGTGTGTTTCACCTAAACTTCTCTCAATCCTTACACCAATCCTTTGTTTTCATTGTTCATTTTGTTCTTTCTCATATTTTGCATGATACACTGTTCTGTCTTAATCACAGTAAAGTGTGTATAGAAGTCCAAAGTCTAAGGGTCTTGGTTATCTTTGTGTTATTAAATGCTGTTGCTGCAGATTCATTCAAACATCTCTGTATCTCTGTCTTAACAGGTTCAGTATTAGGATTGGATATTATGGCTTGTCCCTGAACACATCCCAGCTTAATGCTGACCCATATATCAGCTGCTTCATCTCAGCAGTGACAGAGATAACAGCTGACATTTCCATCTGGCTAGCACTGAGATACTTTCCACGACGACTGACTGTCATCGGTATCTTGCTCACAGAAGCACTGTCGCTGTACCTCATTCAACTGGTGCCTCAAAGTACGAAACTGATTTCCAAAGAACTATTTTAGGTCTTAATAGAGTTCTCAACAGAGGTAGCATTGCACAACATCAGAATCATAACGGATATTTAAAAAAAAGGATAAAAAAATGATACAGTTATTGCACCGTTTTGTTCCGTGTCTTGTTTTTCCTTGTCAAAACTTGTCTCCTTAATAACCCACTCTGCAATACTGACAGTGACAGTTTTGTGGCGAGCCTCAAGGAACAGCTCTGGAATTAGCAAATTTGGACAGTGCCTAATCCTACATTTACAAATGCATGCGATCCACACAGGGATGCTAAAGTTTTTTGGGTTTTTTTTCTGATGAGGCATGCTAGTAGCAGCTAATGATGTCTCTAATGCACACACTCTATGGGCCGCAGAAGGTGGAGGCAAGTTGAAAGTCCAACCTTTGTTTCATGAAGCACTGTCATTGGAATAACAAGACAACCTCAAAGCTGTCTCCAAATTGTCTTCATCCATGTTCGGTCAGAGATTCTGATGATGCATGCTAGAAGCAACGATGTAGCCTTAAGCTGCTGGCTTCAAGCAACAGCTACAGATGTCTGGTTACACATACATTTATTTAATTTCATACCTGTAGCGAAAATATGTTATGTTATGTAATTTGTTGTAATTTTGGGGTACCACCTTCAAATGAAGGAAATAATAAAATATTGAATCAGTCTAATTCTCTGTAAACGTAGGGAGTTCTACCCAACACATTGATTCGTACCTCTGAAGAGAGAAATATATGTCGACAACAAAGTAATAATGTATGGAATTTATCACTGATTGTCATAAAAACGATTAAATGTATAGAAGAAAACACATTCACCATCTATGGTTAAGTGAGATGAATATCTAAAAGACTTTAAGATCAATATGAGCTGACTGGTGGAAAAAGAGTCGTATGGTCGGACAAAACCGAATGACTATTGAATGTAATAACCTGCTTATCCTAATTTTAGGGTTCAAATTTAATAACGCTATCCGACTCCAGCTCTATCACGCCACACTGTATGTATAGAAGCCTGCTGTGAATGCGCTGGCTTGGGCTCTCAGCAATGGATCCTCTGGGCCGTTGTGATTTCTCCCGGGGCACAGCGTCCAACGCAGCGGGGCTCGCTGAACACTGTGGCGAAGGGAGATTCTCTGCAGTGTCGTTAGGACAGGAGGTCTGGGGACACTTGGCTGACCCGGGTGCAGAGCGGAACCTGGCACTGATGCTTGGAAAGTCAGCTGGTGATCAGTCTCACTGCTGATTCGGTTATGGCAGGGATGTAGATATTCAGAGTTGGATGTGGATAGTTCAGTTGTCTCGACTAACTTGTTAAAAAGTCTTGCAAAAATTGACGATGGCCAGTCGACGTTAGTAGCAAAGCTATTAAACAAAAGCTTGTCAAGGCTTTGGCGCTTGATTTGAATTTAGAGAATGGTGAGTGAAAATCAGGAACAATAACTTGGAACAATATAAGAAAAACTTGGAATGAAGAGTTAAAGAAGTTAAACGAAGAAAAACGACAGACTTTAAACGCAACAGATTTTAGAGTAGTTTCAGAGCATTTAGAACAGCAACAGCTGAGTGGATCTAATTTGCTGCAGTCAAATTCGAACAAAGAACAATGGCCGCGTGTAAGGTTTTATACTTTGCATAGTCGGGGGCGTGACTGCATTCCGGTGAGTCACGGATCAAGTTTCAGATAGGGTTAATTTTGTTGGCAGAATTAAATTATCTATATATCTAAAAGTATTAAAATGAGCATAACATCCATATGTCTTTGTTGCCACAGTTAATAAACATTACTTATGGCTTCAATATAAGTATGACTTAAAAAGAAAAAATTGAAACAGACAGCAAAATTATACTTCACGTTTCTAAATATAGATTTCACACATATCTAGGCTACTTTCAGCATGCAAATGATTATTACGACATTAGGTGAAGACTACATTGATGAATACATCATAACAAAACATGTAGGTTAATACATTTTAAGCATTTAAAGTAATATGGAATTCATGTCACGTAATGGAATCTTTTTATTTCAAAACCAATAGATGGCAATGTTGGTCCATGGCAAAACTGTCAATTAAAATGAAATTTGGTTATTTGGACAATTTTAATCACACAGATATCAAACCAAGACTAAAACAATTCAAATCACTTACTGAGTAATATTGTATGAATTCTGATTGACTTAAGCATTGTTTTATATGCAATTTTAAGTTTTGTCTCATGGAAGAGCATTTGAGTATTATTCTAGATTTATATCTGCAGTACATCTTTCAGCCACACGAGGTAGCATGTTTCTAGTTCCACCACACATGGAGTTATGCCAATCAAAGCATGACATTGGAGCCAGGCAGGCGGTGGTTTGTTCAGAACTCGTTTGGGTTTTTACCTAGGTGTCCACCATAGTTTCCACCAGAGTTGAAGGTGGTGCCCCAAAATTACATGTATAACATAACATATTCACGCTACAAGAATACTAGGTATCACAAAAACAGCTTTACCATCTTATCCGATATGGTGTAAGATAGCTTTCAAAGCTGCAGGGAATCCATTGTTTAACAATGCATGGCAACAACATAATATCACAGAAATATCACAGATAGTAGAAAATGGGGAATTAATTTCTTTTGGGGAGATTAGAAGGAGGTACAATTTGGACTCAAATCCATTCTTACAATATGCCCAATTAAAATCTATTTTCTCAAAATTTCCCAAACCATTTTTTAATTATGATTGTGAAAAAGATGAACATTTCAGATCTTTAGCATTAAGAAGAGCACTGTCTCAGGTCTATATAAGATGATGATTCACTCTTTCCAAAATCCCCATTTCTGGACTCAGACCAAGTGGGAGCAAGACTTGAGGGTATCAATTACTTCCACAGAATGGGAGCAAATATGGAGAGATTCTGCAACAATCTCCAAATCAGTCCGATATAGAGTTATACACTTGAAGATTCCTCATCGAACTTATATCAAGCCCTCTAAAATGAAAAAGGTACACTCAAGTCTTACTGACCTACAGTACCAGTCAAAAGTTTGGACACAGTTTCCCATTCAAGTGGATGGGAAACTGTGTCCAAACATTTGACTGGTAGTGTATGTTGGCATGGTCAACCTCACACACCTGGAGCAAGAGGGCTGTCTGGATGGGTGGAGCTACAGCAGAGACATCTACCAATCCACCATAGTCTCTGAGGTGTGTGTGTACGTGTGTGTGTGTGTGTGTGTATATGTAGTTGTGGGGTCCAAACATCAGAAGCTCACTCACAGTGTGGGGTTGAACAACTTAGCGGGGACGAAGTTGTTGTACCCCATAACACAAATCATTTCATTTTAGGGTAAAGGATGAGACTAGCATGAGTTAAGGTTAGAGTATGGGTTAGGCACTATGAGTTAGGCATGTAGTCATTAGGATTTTGGTAAGTCCCCAGATAAGTTTATGTAATGTCTCCATTAGTAATGAGCACAGAGAAGTAGTAGAGTAGAAGTAGTAAGACTTTTGAAAATTTGTGACGACTTCTTTCATTGTTTTTTATCTGTTTATTACATGGCTATTCCAGTTTGACCTGGTGTGCAGTGATCAGTGGAAGCAGCCATTCAGCTCCATACTTTACTTCCTAGGAGTTCTTTTTGGATCCTTCTTCTCAGGACAGCTCTCTGACAGGTACTCAGTGTGATGGATTTAAAGAGCGTTGAAACTGACTTTAAACATATTTATCACACATAATC
Organism: Chaunax sp. Z400; assembly: GCA_037577475.1. NCBI lineage: Eukaryota > Metazoa > Chordata > Actinopteri > Lophiiformes > Chaunacidae > Chaunax > Chaunax sp. Z400. The sequence continues at coordinate 19,079,946 of CM075201.1, forward strand.
CCTTTTGGGAAAAAGTTGAGACGCAGTGTAAAATGTAAATAGAAACAGAGAGAAAATTTGAATATAGCACAATGACAACATTTCAGATGTTGAAAATGAGAAATGTCATTGTTTTTTGAAAGTTATATGTCCATTTTGAATTTGATATCAGCAACACATTTCAAAAAAGTTGGGACAGTGGCAACAAAAGGCTGAAAAAGTTGTGAAATGCTGAAAGAAAACAGCTGGTGGAACATCTCAAAAGTAGTGAGGTTAACTGGCAACAGGTTAGTAACATGACTGGGTATAAAAAGAGCATCCAGAGAGGCTGAGTCTTTCTGAAGTAAAGATGGGGAGGGGTTCACCACTGCTAGAGTGAAGAGAGGAGAGAAAATAAAACAGAAATGGACAACCAAAATCGCCCGGCCACAATTCGGCCACAATTTTGACTCTACAGCCATGAAACGTGGCAAAAAAGGTAGGAAAAAGTGTCGTACTTTGATTAAATGTACCTACATAAGTGTAGCACCTAAGGTTTAGGCGTAATGACGATCCAAACACCAAGAGTAACCTCACACTGCCCCATCTGCTCCCATATTATCTTGTCTCACCGTCTGCTAAAACTCTGAGATGATCAAAAAGGTAAACTGTGATAACTCTGTCATATTTTCACTTAATCCACACAAAAAGCACATTTTTGCGTTCAGCTGGGTCTGAGGATGCTCACGGTCTGGTCATTTCACCGATAGGACCTATGGTTTTGCATTCGCAGCACCTTTCTGGCTGCTTTTTGACAGTGTGAATCAGCAAGTCTCACACACACACAGCTGTAGGTAATTAGTATGCAGGCAGTTGACACAGTTCCTCAGGCAGCATCGCAGTGCATGAAGCATTCACACCCGCGATTTCTTCAGAAATTGCTTCTCTAGTTATTATTATTATCATTATTATTGTTGTTGTTGTTGTTGTTGTTGTTATTAGGAGTGCTGAGATAAAGTTTAGTTGTGATTGAGTCCCCCTAAAAAGTTCGCAGTAATTAACAGCCGTCATATGTGCAAAGTTTGAGAATTGTTTACACTTAATCTTTCTTTTCCATGCATGTTTTTACTAGTTGGGGTGTGGCTAACTGCCAGATGTGTTGGAGGCAGACCGCCTGTTTTTTCAATTGTGGAAAACACTGTGGAGGAACAGGTAGATTTCTGAGAAGATGGCTTATAAGGAAACCACAGACTTTTTGGGTCAATGGGGACGTTTCCAGAAGATTGTCTTTTTCCTGCTCTGTGCCAGCGTTGTGCAGAATGGAATATATGTTTTCTCAATTGTCTTTGTGGGTGCTAATACCAGTCATCACTGCCTCGTTCCTGAGATTGATCTCATTCAAGATTGGCGCAATGCTACCATCCCAATAGAGGTAAACAAGTGGAGTGTCATAGTTTTGCCACCTTGTCCTTGTTTCTTTGTTTGTTTTAATAGGCCATGTATGTTAAAATTTAAAAAAAATATATTTTATGTTTATTTTATATATCTACAGACAGTGTGAACCTCTGCCAAGGCAGCTCAGTTTCCCATAATATCATTACTCCTTAAAACAATAGTCACATGATAGTTTGATCTTCATAATATTATTCCATGAGAACCTACCTCTAGAATTTGGAATCACATTGATATAATAGTTTTTTAATAGTTATTTAAAAAAAACAATTTTCCATTAATAGCAGTTTTCTTCAGAATCTACGCTCTTAGCCAGAATTAGTTGACATTTCTAGTACTATTTTACGGTAAACATACAAATACAAATAAGTTATCGCTAGTTAAAATAATTTGTGAATACAAATAATATCTTTTCTTCTAATTTAATTTAATTTAATTTAATTTAGATTTTGAGATCTTTATATTAAATGTATTCTGTTTAAACTAAATTGTATGGAAAGGAAAAAAAATCACATTTCAATGTTCTCATGTATTCTATTGTTGAAACACGTTGCGACAAACATTGAAAACAAGCCTCTTAAGGGTGCACACACTGTTTAATAAGTTCTGTTACTTAAAAATACTATGCAAACTCATTGCCTTAGAGTAATTAAGAAAAGTTAACTTGAGATTTTGAGTGATAGTTAGACCAACTTATTTTGTGTGTGTAATTCTTAAATTAGCTCGCTTACTGTTAGTGTGACAAACTATCGTTATCCTAAAAGTTATTGTAGCGTGCTCAAATTTGTTATTGCATGAATTTGATCAAATGATTTGCATCTTACTCTGGGGTGCCCTGTGATGAACTGGCGTCTTGTTCAGGGTGTACCCTGCCTCCCGCCCAAAGTCAGCTGGGATAGGCTCCAGCGACCCCCCCTCGGTGGGACGTCACTAACCGTGTGAAAGACTGAACTCATGATGTAATGGTGTTGTACAACTAACCATTTTCTATAGAAATATTCTAAAGAACTCATTACTGCTTAACTGATAATTATTCAGAACACATTTAAACACAGGTTACTTGGGCTTTTGGCCTCAAACACATTGTCTCAAAGTAGCCTATGCTGGGAAACTCCACCTGCCTATCCCCAACGTGCTTACAGTATCTATTTATCCATTGTGCAAAAACCACAGTATGTTTGTTATTCCAACTGTCATTAAAAAAATATTTTCCTAAAGGGAAACCAACATTGACTATGACATAAATAGAAAACAGGTTATTCAAGTAAGGTAGCTCTAATTTGATGGGTACTTAACCTTTGTGTGGTGTTCAAGTTTTTGTTACTCAGCCAATGTTCGTGGGTCTAGTGGACCCACCTGATAATCGGGTTTTAAATCAATGCAGCCATAACAATTTATGTAAAAATACTGAACAGATGTTTACTTTATCCCAGTTACAAGAAATATGGACATCATATATGGTTAATATTTGCGATCTACCCCTTTTAGTTCACATTTATGAATAAAATTGCTATTTGTTTTTTGTGATAAAATGCAATAAAAAAAGAAAAATCAATTACAATAAAATTTAGTAATGAGCTCTGTTTTTACCTTCCAAAAAGCACTGTTGCAAATTTCAAATAGTACAAAAACATTCCTGACTCTTGCTTTTATCTGGATCCACTCCAAAATGTTATGTGTTCTTCCTTGCTATATGCCTTATCATTTTACCAAGTCTAATCAAACTCTGTGAGGCAGTTTATGTATAATAGACAGAAATGGTGAAAAAGGCCCTATCTTGCCATATGAGAGAAAGTGTGAAATAATTCCTGAATTCGCTGCTCCAATATATAATTTGTTCTTCCCTGTCATATGCCTAACCCTTCTACCTAATCTCTAAATTGAGATTCCTGCATTTAGGATTCAAGCATAATGGTTAATATTCTATTGCAATATTTTGATCCTCCACTTAAAATTGTTCGGTACTTGCCAAAATTTTAAATCTTAGATCTGGAAACATTAATTAATCAAGATCAATCAATTTATTTTAAATGAGTCTTGCTGCATGAACAGATGATTTCACTAGTATTAAGCCATTTTCTCCTCAAATTAAGTTTGTATTTCCTGTATTTTAGCTACTCTTTTTTGCAGTATCGAATGATGTTACCAGCGTGGCAAAAGCCTGAGCGAAGGAGAAATCAAATTTGTCACAGTCAAATATTGTGAAAGGTGAAATCCGATCAGCATCTGAAAATGTCAGAAATAGCTACATGCATGCACATGTAGTTGTGTCACCACGCACTGCACACGGAGATAGGTTATTTGCCACATGAACTGATACTAATAAGGTATTTCTTTGTGTGACTGTGAGGTGGTGGATGGGAAACAGGAGCTGAGCAGATGCAGCAGGTACAGGCTGGATGTGGTCAGAAATCTCTCTGCTCAGGGACTCATTCCTGGCAGAGACATCAACCTCACTGACGTGGAGCAGGAGGGCTGTGTGGACGGGTGGAGCTACAGCAGAGACATCTACCAATCCACCATCGTCTCTGAGGTGAGTGTTTAATTATGAGTGTTTATTGGTAAAATAGAGACAACAAGAGTGATGTTGGAACTGAACTACAGTTAGAGAAGTTATAAAACAGCACTGGTCTTGCTATTGCAGTTGTTCGTGTGTTGAATTGTATTGAAGTTTATATAAACAAGGCTGGTTCAGTACTATCATTACTCATTCATCCTGACTGTAACATAGAATACACAAAGAATAGAAAGATACTGTAGGTTTCCACCTGTCTGAATACAACTTAGTAGAAGTAAAGGTTTGATTGTTTTTTTATGTAAGTGAATCCTTAATTAACAATGAATGTGAAAGCAGTCATCATCCCACTATTTGAAGCTGTTTCTACCAAAATTATTAAATTGGGTAAGATTTGCTGCTGAGCGAAGTTCTGTTATTTATCAGGTCAACATGGATTCCCCCTGGTACATGTTCATATTTGATTGATTGTTCATTCATGAATCCTCCAGTTTGACCTGGTGTGCAGTGAGCAGTGGAAGCAGCTGTTCACCTCCACAGTTTTGTTCCTGGGATTTCTTTTTGGATCCTTCATCTCAGGACAGATCTCAGACAGGTAGTGAAAGCATTAATCCGCAATGAAATTACAGAAAATACACAGAAGTTTGAAAAATTACTTTCAAACTTGCTGTTAATGTTGTTGTTTCTTGCTTAATTTTCATAAAGAGTGCTGAAAAATACTGTTAAAACCTCGTAGCGTAAATATGTTATGTTATGCACTCGTTGGGGCACCACCTTCAAATGAAGGAAATAATTAAATATTGAATCAGTCTAATTCTCTGTAAAGGTAGGGAGCTCTACCCAACACAATGATTCGTACCTCTGAAGAAAGAAATATATGTCGACAACAACGTAATAATAAATGGAATTTATAATTGATTATCATAAACAAGGATTAGCTGGATAGAAGAAAACATATTCACAATCTATGATTAAGTGAGATGAATATCTAAAAGACTTTACGACATGAGCTGATTGGTGGGTTAGAGACGTATAGATGAACAAAACCGAACAACTACTGAATGTAATAACCTGCTTATGTGTGAGTGAAAACACATTTGTTCTCACTACAACCTATTTTATGAAAATCTTTTTAATTCTTTTTGAAAATTAAAATCAAAAAGAAACAATGACAATTTTTAAAATGATCATTTCAAACAGAATTTTAACGTTTTCTTCAGTATTATGGTACTATTTGTTAAATTACATAGTGATTTCTTGTGTGTAGATCTGTTATGTGTTGCTTTTTTATATTATTATAAGCTTTGAGACTACGTATAAACTACATTAAACATTGTGCTCAGTATACTGGTTGTTCTTTGCTCATTTTCTTTGTTCTTATTTCATTGTTTTTCCTCTCTTTCTAGGTTTGGAAGAAAGCCTGTTCTCATTGCAACCATGGCAGCTCAGACAATTTTTAACTTTTTTCAAATCTTTTCACCTACTTGGACGGTGTTCTGTATTTTCTCCTTCATCATTGGTTTTGCACAGACCTCCAACTATACAGTTGCTTTCGTGCTGGGTAAATATGAACATTTTATAATGAATAAACGTCAACGTTTTATAGTCTGTTGTATGTCTGTATCATTACTTATCATTAATATCATATAGTGCATTCCTCTCTCTTTTTGTCTTTCTTTGTGCAGGCACTGAGATCTTAACTGGCCACGTTCGGCTCATTTTCTCGTCATTGGGTATAAATTGTGGATATGCTGTTGGCTACATGTTGCTGCCTCTCTTTGCTTATTGTTTAAGGGACTGGAAATATTTGCTGTTTGTCGTCTCTCTTCCTGGCTTGGTCTTTATCCCCATCTGGTGGTAGGTTTTAAACATTCTTATGGTAAATTTTCCTTCACTTGAACCCCTAATTGTCATAATGTTACTCCTGACAGGAGACAACAGTTATAATTATTTGTTCATTTGGTTTTTAAGCCTCTCTGATCCATCTTGAACCTTGTTCTCCTTTATTGAATACTGAGGCAGGTTCATCCCAGAGTCTCCTCGGTGGCTAGTCTCTGTGGGAAGAGTGGAAGAGGCAGAGACCATAGTCAGAAAGATTGCTAAGTTCAACAAAGTCGAGGCTCCTCTGGTCATCTTTGAGGATAACAGTTTACAAGTAAGTCTGCTTTGACTGAACCCCTCTGTTGTGTTCCGGTCATATCTGACAAATTTACAAGTTTTCTCTCTAAAGAAATGTAATAAAATTCATCTGCTTGTCAACAGGTTCCATGATTTTGTTCACACATGGCATCTGAACACACAGAATAAATCTTGAGAATTGTTATGAAATTTTTGGTGTTTTATTGAACTTGTGTACACCCTTTGTGTTCCCTGAAAAGCCCCTTTTTGGCTCCCATGGCAACCCCCACCGGAACCTATGCCCGATAGAATTTTTTCACCCTATTTTTAACTTTTACCCCATGGGAACCAAATATGTTGGAAATTGTCAAAAAAACAAAAAAAACCACAACATTGTTTCAATGATTTACAGTTCTGTCTTGTATGTGTGTGTGTGTGTGTGTGTGTATATATATATATATATATATACTGTATATATATATATATATATATACAGTATATATATATATATATATATATACTGTATATATATTTCTTTTTTTGTTTTGTTTTGTTTTGAAGCCTTGCTCACAGTTCATTCTATGGCAGCATGATTGCCCAGTGATATGAGCTCAGGTCAATGAGGCCTACAGGCCATAAATAGCAAATTGAAGTACAAAACCTGTAATGTTCACAAGAACTTGAGTTGATTAAAAAACAACAACACAACATTTGGTGATAATATATGTGTTATTATGGATTTATAATCAGCTAGAACTGAGCAGTCATCTTTGATCAGGAACACCAAACATAAACCAAACACAAATAAACAGGAACAGGAGCCAATGTGTGTTCTGCAGGACAAACATACGTTGTAGTACAATTCATGGGAACATGAATATCTCTGTCAGATTTCATGGAAATCCATGCTGTGGTTGTTGAGATACTTTATTTATTTATTTATTTTTTATCTTGCAGGGCGTTGAGACAAAGACACTCCTTAAGAAACACCACAATGTCCTCCACCTGGTAAAAACAAGAAATATCAGACACACAACAATCATTGTGTGCCTGGTGTGGTGAGTATCCATTCTGATTGTTTCAAGCACAAACATGTAAAGGATTGATTATATTCACATAATTACAATAAGCAATAAGCCTCACAAAACTAATTTTCAGCCATAAATAAGGAATTCTTAATAATGACACAATTTCACTCAAATGTATAGTTGCTTAAAATGATGACGCAATACTTTTTTATCCAAAAGGTCAAAGGTCAAATTCATTGTGACGAAATAATGGTCTGAAAAAACTTTCCTGGCAATTATTCAGAGGTACAACTCAATAACAGAAGGTGGGATTGTGACCATAGTTCATTGAATCGGTGACAGTAATCTTGGGGCCCCCCATCTTGACACTGTGGCGATGAGTATATCTGTGTAGTTCAGTTGAAGATGTACAGAAGTGAATAAAGGTCACACCTGAAAATGTTATTTTAATTTTCTATTTTAAGAATTCAGAATTCAAAATTATGAACTATGAACTTGAACTAATTCAGGGTAATCAGTGTGTTTATCTGAAATGTGTAGAACACAACAATGGTTGCCTTAACATCATTCACTGGAAGATGATGTGCAATAAGTGGGTGTACTCTAGCACTAGGTGGACATAGAAAGTGACATTGTGAGCAATATACCTGCAGGTGTCTAATAGTGAGGCTGGTGGCGCAGTGGATAGTGCTGTTGCTTCACAGCAAGAAGGTCCTGGGTTCAAATACCACTGTGGGTCAGGGACTTTTCTGTGTGGAGCATGTTCTCCCTGTGTCTGCATGGGTTTTCTCTGGGTTCTCCAGCTTCCTCCCACCACCAAAAACATGTAATATAGATGAAAGGATTACTCTAAATGCTGTTGCTGCAGATTCATTCAAACATCTCTGTATATTTGTCTTCCCCAGGTTCAGTATTAGGGTTGGATATTTTGGCTTATCTCTGAACACATCCCAGCTTCATGCTGACCCCTATATCAGCTGCTTCATCTCAGCAGTGATAGAGATTCCAGCATACGTTTCCATCTGGCTAGCAATGAGATACATTCCACGACGACTGACAGTCATTTGTATCTTGCTCACTGCAGCACTGTCGGTGTACCTCATTCAACTGGTGCCTCAAAGTACGAAACTGATTTTATAAAAAATACTTTTAAGTCTTTAAAGAGTTCTCCACGGATATAGCATTGTGCAATATCAGACTCAAGATGGATAAATAAAAAAAGGGTAAATATTGATACAGCTATTGGGCTTTTTTTGTTCCATGCATTGTTCTTCCTTGTCAAAACTTGGCTCCCACACTTCAAAACTGACAGTTTGGTGCTGAGCCTCAAGGAACAGCTCTGGACTTTGAAGAAAATTTGAACAAGTCCTACAGTAGATGTGATGCACAGTCGCTGTACTTCACTCAGACAGAGATACCAGCATCCATTTCCATCTGGCTAGCACTGAGATACATTCCACGACGACTGACTGTCATCTGTATCTTGCTCACTTCAGCACTGTCGCTGTACCTCATTCAACTGGTGCCTCAAAGTACGAAACTGACTTCCAAAGAACTATTTTAGGTCTTAATAGAGTTCTCAACAGAGGTAGCATTGCAAAACATCAGAATCATGATGGATATTTAAAAAAAGGATAAAAATGATACAGTTATTGCGCCGCTTTGTTCCATGCCTTGTTTTTCCTTGTCAAAACTTGGCTCCTTAATAACCCACGCTGCAATATTGACAGTTACAGTTTTGTGGCAAGCCTCAAGGAACAGCTCTGGACTTAAAAGTAAATTTGGACAGTGCCTTTTCCTGCATTTACAAATGCATGTGATCCACACAGGGCTGCCGAAGTTGTTGTTTTTCTTCCTGATGAGGCATGCTAGTAGCAGCTAATGATGTAGCCTTAATTTGCTAGCTTCAAGCAACAGCTGAAGATGTCTGATATACATACATTTATTTCATTTCACACCCCTCCGATTTTCTTTCTTTTGGACTTGTAGTCTTTAGCTCCATGCAACGTTGACTCAAATGACATCACTTGAGGTAATTTATTAGGTTTCAAGCATCTCCGGCTAAATTTTGTTTTCACATATGCAGTAGTTCTAAGATCCGTCTAAATAATTTGATGAGTGACACCAAGTTTCCCTCTAAGACGCCTTCTGTGCTTGTAGAATTGTTTAGAATAAGAGGAGGACGAGAGAAGGAAGAAAGCTTTAGTTTCTTAATCAAAGGAAAAAGAAGTGACAGCAGCAGTAAAATATCGAAACACTTTATAACATGATCAGATCAGATCATACAGGGACAGATTTTCTTCATTCTGTCCTTCAACAAACCTTTTTTCTTCTTCTTCTTCTAGGTAAATCCTATGTCGCTGTTTCACTGGAGATGCTGGGCAAATTTGCTGTCACAGTTGGCACAGCCCTGATGTATGTCTACACAGCAGAGCTTTACCCAACAGTGATCAGGAACACAGCGACAGGAACATGCAGCACAGTTTCCAGAGTGGGAAGCTGCATTGCACCTTTTGTGTTAAGCCTGAGTGAGTAAACTGGTCCTAAATAGTAATTACTAACACTAGTTTTACCTGGATTTATCCTAGCACATTGACAAATGACCTAACAATCCATTCTCCTCGTACAGGTATATACTTCAAGTACCTGCCTTATATTACATTCGGAACTATGGGTATTTTGTCTGCCTTTGCTGCTCTGTTCCTGCCAGAGACTTTTAGACGACCTCTGCCTCAAACTATTAAAGAGATGCGTAAGAGAGAAAGGTGGGTTTCTTGAGAGTCAAATGCATCATCTTAAAACTCCTGTGTCACTACGATTACATAGTGTATAAATAATTAGAATTGATTTGTGTTTTGTCCCAACAGCATAACGTGCCCATTCATCACTCCAAAACAGCATTCAGCACCTGCAGTGGTTTTCGAAAGTTGAGCTTTGGAAAAAGAGTGACTAAAAAAAACCCTGTTTCTAACGAGTTTCTAACTTAAAATATACACTGCAAATAATGAAGAAGTTAAATTAAAATAATTTAAATCATGCTTGGACTCTGCAGACTATATGCAATCACACAGATGTATACTAATTATTTATATTGAGAGAACAATACTGTTCTCATTGTGTGAGTGGATGTGTACACAAGTTAACAGCAAGCCAAACTCCATTCAAAATGAAGTCAGGATATAGCATCCAAGCTCCAAGTGATTTGAGTTTGAGTTTTTTATTTTTTATTTAACCTTTATTTAACCAGGAGAATAAAACCCACTGAGATCAAAGATCTCCCTTACAAGGGTGACCAGCAGCACATGTCGTGAATTACACATAAAACAACACTGTATACAAACAGAAGAAATAATGATACAGATAGCAATAAAAAAAGAATATACAATGGAAACATATTTAAAGTGCAGGTCGTGATATTAAACTCATGTAATTAAGCGAAACTAAGTACAACTCCACTGACCAATGGTCTCACGTTCTAGTCCCTTTAAAATCCCAGCAAAGTCAATCGCAGAGATCAGCTCTGGCAGTTTTAGGTCCTTCTGTAGGGTATTCCAAGCAGTGGGAGCAGCAACTTTAAAAGCTCTCTTCCCTAATTATGTCTGAGCGCGTGGAACAGTCAGGTGCAGGACATTTTGTGAGCGCAGAGCATATATATTTTGACTTCTCAGTAAATATGCAGACATGTGTGAAGGGACCAGTCCTAAAAGAGATTTGTAAATGAACGTCAGCTAGTGCGTACGTCTGCGTACATACAAGGACGGCCAGTCAGCTGCAGCATATAAAGTGCAATGATGCATAACACGTCCACATCCAGTGACAAATCTCAAGGCACAATTATAAACAGTGTCCAGAGACCGCAAACAGTGAGCAGAGGCACCCATGTATAACATATCTCTATAATCCAGCAGAGGCAAGAAGGTTGACAATACAAGATACTTTCTTGCTCTAAAAGAAAAGCAGGATTTAGTCCTGTAGTAGAAACCCAGTTTCAACTTGAGCTTGGAGACCAGATTCGCTATGTGAGACTTAAAAGACAAGTGGTGATCAATAAGAAAACATATGTGTGTATTTATTTTTATCCCATTCTAACATGTTGAGTCAATATCTTTGTTTGTATTCATGTATTTTAAGTTGCTATAATGTCACTGTAGCTGCACATTGTTTTGGCCATGCTAGCTCAACAGTAGGCTAATATATAATCAGTTTTGTTGCTGTTTGTTTTTTATCATGAAGAGCTGGGCGTGTACATGACTTTGCACACTGAAGTACATGTGTTCTCCCTTTGTCAGTGTCGGTAATAAACGGAGCATTCTCCAAAGAAATTCTGGTCCTGGGATTGATTCTCCACACACACAAACACAACGCAAGTCCACCGGTTACATATATGATTAAAATAATTAGTATATAATAATAGATTTCAAGCACATTCCCACACTCCCTTTTCCACACCTCCAAATTCAGGTCACTTTGAACAGACACACACACATCCCTTTTTGGCTTCCATGGCAACCCCCACAGGAACCCATCCCCAATAGAATTTTTATTCCATGAGAACCACAACTGTTGACAATTTTTAAAAACAACTACAACATTGTTTCAACGATACATACAACTTTCTCACAGCTCTGTTATGTAAAGCTTTTCTGAGGCCTTGGTCCCAGTTCATTCTGTGGCAGCATGATGGCCTAACAACATACCATCCATGAGGCTTTGGATCACACTTTGGATCGACAATCACACGGATGAGGAGGAGAGAAGCCAAGAGATTGACAGTGAAGATGATTTAGTAATGTTATTGTTTGAATGTGTTCAGACATAATTTTTTGTAATATGGTCAAGTTTTCATGGGTAGATTTGGGGTTTTGTCGCCTTTTGACTAAATAAATCATACCAGTCAGTTATAACCGGGAATACAAGAGATGTTATTTTGTGACACTATTCAAAACAAATGTCTGTTTTAAACATTGAACACTGGTAGCAGACAGCATAAACGAAACTCAGAGCAGCTAAATAGACATTTTCTTCATGATTTAAGGAGTTGAAACCAAAACCAGTGCTAAAAGAGAGTGTATTATAGCCCTCCTCTGCATCCGATAGGTTGTAGTCATAGGCGGGGGAGTTTTAGGCATGAGGAGTGAGATTAAGGTTTAGGGTAAGAATATGAACATAAATCGGAGGCAGAACAGGATGAGATTTGCCAAGAAAGGTTGTGAGATCCATAAACATTTGGTACTGAAGTTTACCCTCTGGTTGCTCGAACAAATATCACCTCAACAAACACTTTAGAAAATGTGCCCTCACAGAAATTAACTTTCATTTTACGTGCAAAAAAATAATGATAAAGTATAATCAACAGAGGAGTCCTCATGTATGAAATGAGTCACACTACACTGTATAAGAGGAATTATTTTCTCAAAAAGAAATTCCCAAAATTACGCAAAAGCATATTTTTTCCCCAGCTGAGGTCCCTAAACCTATGCCATAATGATAATAAAAATAATGATAATAAAAATAATAATAATAATAATAAATGTGTGCAAACCCTGTGCCTCTTAAAGTGCAATATTGCTAATCCTTTTCATGACAAATGTGTATAATAGGCCTATCATTTGCCTTACGTCAAAAGACTTCATGGTCCTGATGGAAGCATCTCGTGGTCAGGATTTGGCCTTTGGGTGACCCTCCCTGTGGACTCGTCTGACAGCCAACTGAGCATAATATCATTCACTAATATCATTCACCCAGCTTGGATAATGACTTGTGATGGAAATTAGATTGTAGCTCATTGTCCAGCTTAATATGGTATGAAAGAGGCATCGTTTGTGTTTTGACAAAGTTTCACGGAGTTATTGATCCGGGAAGTTCAAACCTGAACATCTTTCTAACTTTGCCGAAGCTGACGACATGATCTACCACAGAAGTTGACTCAACAAGTCCACCCACTCACTTTGTCTTCCTCCTCTATGACCAATCTGAGAACATTCAGTGATTTTAATGGGTTGATGATACAATTTGTTTGTTTTATACTTTTTTCTCCTCCTTTTTCCTTTCACTGGTGTGGAAGACTACCAACATTAAAGATGCATGTCACCATGGGGCTGTTAAACATCATGATTTTATATAGAATACTGGACATTAAACCTGTGTAATTAAAGCCAATTGAACCTTTAATTAGTTGTCTAATTTCTACATTAGAGGGCTGAAAGTCTTACAAAAAATATTGGTAATAATAATAATAAAGTATTATTATTATTGTTGTTGTCATTAAGAGTGCTGACATGAAGTTTAGATGGGCTTGAGTCCCCCTAAAAAGGTTCCAAATCCAGCCATGTTCCCAGTTCACTGTAATTAACAGCAGTCATATGTGCAAAGAGTAGTTTGAGAATTGTTTGCGCTGTAATCCTCTCTTCAAATTTTTCTTTTGCTTGCATGTTTTATCTGATGGGGGTGTGGCTAGCTGGCAGGTGTGTTGAAGGCAGACCGGCTTGTTTTTTTCTATTGTAGTTAAGACTGTGGAGGCACAGGTAGATTTCTGAGACGATGAAGGCTTATGAGGAAACCATAGATTTTTTGGGTCAATGGGGACGTTTCCAGAAGATTGTCTTTTTCCTGCTCTGTGCCAGCGTTGTGCAGAATGGAATTTATGTTTTCTCAATTGTCTTTGTGGGTGCTAATACCAGTCATCACTGCCTCGTTCCTGAGATTGATCTCATTCAAGATTGGCGCAACGCTACCATCCCAATAGAGGTAAACAAGTGGAGTGTCATAGTTTTGCCACCTTGTCCTTGTTTCTTTGTTTGTTTTATTAGGCCATGTATGTTAAACTTTTCCAAGCCTAGCCAGAAAAAATAACATCTTACTCATTCTCATAATTATTTTATGTTTATTTTGTACATATAATATACAGAAAGTGTGAACCCCTGCCAAGGCAGCTAAGTTTTCCCATAATGTCATTGCTGCTCTCATGATAGTTTGATCCTCATAATATGACTCCGTGAAAACCGGCCCCTAAAATTTGGAATCACATTTGTATAACAGTTGTTTTTAATAGTTATTCAAGAAACACAATTTTCCATTAATGGCAGTTTTCTTCAGCATCTATGCTCTTAGCCAGAATTAGTTGACATTTCTAGTACTATTTTAAGTTAAACATACAAATACAAATAAGTTATTGCTACTTAAAATCATTTGTGAATAAAAGTAATATCTTTTCTTCTAATTCAATTTGATTTTGATCTTTATATTAAATGTATTCTGTTTTAACTAAATTTTATGGAGAGGGAAAAAAAATCAACAATACATTTCAATGTTGTCATGTATTTTATTGTTGAAACACGTTGCAACAAACATTGAAAACAAGCCTCTTAAGGGTGCACACACTGTTTAATAAGTTCTGTTACTTAAAAATACTATGCAAACTCATTGCCTTAGAGTAATTAAGAAAAGTTAACTTGAGATTTTGAGTGATAGTTAGACCAACTTATTTTGTGTGTGTAATTCTTAAATTAGCTCGCTTACTGTTAGTGTGACAAACTATCATTATCCTAAAAGTTATTGTAGCGTGCTCAAATTTGTTATTGCATGAATTTGATCAAATGATTTGCATCTTACTCTGGGGTGCCCTGTGATGAACTGGCGTCTTGTCCAGGGTGTACCCTGCCTCCCGCCCAAAGTCAGCTGGGATAGGCTCCAGCCCCCCCGCGACCCTACACAGGATAAGCGGTTACAGAAAATGAATGAATGAATTAATTAATCTGGGGTGCCTGTTATTACAATACATCACACTACTTTATTTTATCACCCTCTTGCATCACCCATGCGGGACGTCACTGACCGTGTGAAGATGGTTAGTGATGATGCAATGTGTTGTATAACTAACCATTTCCTACAGAAATATTTCTAAAGAATTAATTATGGCTTAGCTGATAATTATCCAAAACACA
This sequence comes from Chaunax sp. Z400, assembly GCA_037577475.1. Classification (NCBI taxonomy): domain Eukaryota; kingdom Metazoa; phylum Chordata; class Actinopteri; order Lophiiformes; family Chaunacidae; genus Chaunax; species Chaunax sp. Z400. The sequence goes on from CM075201.1 coordinate 19,094,960, forward strand.
TTTAAACACAGGTTACTTGGGCTTATCGCATCAAACACAGTGTCTCAAAGTATGCAGGGAAACGGCACCTGCCTATCCCCAAAGTATCTATTTACCCATTGTGCAAAACCACAGTGGTTGTTTCAACTATCATTAAACATTCATTTTCAGAAGGGCAACCCAACATTGAACAGGACAGCTGCAGAACAACAAACAAGTACATGTGAATCTATTCTGGTGTGTGCTATTGTCACAACTGTTAAGAGCATTCCATGTAACAGATCTAAATGCAAATTAAAGATTTTAGAAGCTGGGACAGGAAATACCTGAGTAGAGTTTTACAAAACAAAAGTACCATTTATCCAACTTTTCTCACATAACAAGAGGGCTGTTTCCCATGAAAAGTAGTGGAGTACAAGTAGAAAGTAGCGTGAACAGAAAACAGGCTATTCAAGTAAGGCAGCTCTAATTTGTGGGGTACTTAAATACAAGAGTAATATATATAATTACACTGTGGGATTTAACTAAGTACTGAAAAAAGTTCCCAGTACTTGGTTTGTTTAAGTGAACCAAACTCAAGTAAATTGAGTTTGACAGTTTTCTTAATGCCAAAGTATAAGTAAATATAATAAAATGAGTGTTACTAACAAGTTGATAAAAACTGAGTTAGGTCAACTCAGTATTTCTAATTAAATTCAATTATACTTACATTTTACAGTGCACACAGGCCAGTTTGATCCATAGCACACCAATACAGATTTGTCCCTCTTCCCTTCTCCCCCAGTTTGTGTGGTTGGTGTGATGTCTGACCTTCAGTGTGTATGTGTGTGTCTGTGTGCAGCTCTGACCCGGTTGGCCTGAAAGCATGCGAGTACAAACGAATAAATGGCACAAAATGGCTTCAAAAATCAAAATAGCCGACTTCCTGTTTGTTTGGAGGTATTGCTCCAAGCGACTTTTTTGTCGGTCTCCGTCAGTTACATATGTGTACCGAGTTTCGTACATGTACGTTAAACTGGAGGGAGGCGCTGCACTTTAGGGGGAGCTAGCGAGCCATTTTGCCACACCCATTTCCAATCACCATCATGTACATTTTCACCGCCACTTGTGTCTGCCAACTTTCATGAGTTTTGGAGTATGGGCAAGTCCCCAAAAAGGCGATTCATTTGGTAAGAGAATAATAATAATTCCTTGCAGAACAATAGGGTCCTCGAACCCTTGGTGCTCTGGCCCTAATTAATGATGTGGCTGTGGCGCCAGTGTGAGATGAGCAATCAAGGTCCGGATCAAAGACTCAATCTTTGGTCTGACAAAAACAGGTGGTCTCAGTCCCGATCAAACTGAACCATGGTTTGGTTTGTTTACAGTGTGAAAGCACTTTATTGTGTAGTTTGGACTTTCGGACCAATTACAGGAAGTTATAGCACGCTACCATTGACAATAAACAAAAGAAGAGGAAAATCAAATGATAGAAGTAAAAAATGAGCCCCTCCTCCCGCCCAAAGTCTGCTGGGATAGGCTCCAGCCCCATCGCGAGCCTACACAGGATAAGCGGCTATAGAAATGAATGAAAGAATGCGACAGCAACACTGTTTGTAAAGGTACACAATGCCATCAATTACGGTGGTGCATCTACAAATAAGGCCAATTATCCTTTTTATGATGAACAGAATTCTAGACAATCAATCATCAAGTATAGGCAGACGCAGCCCAAATAGATGATGACAAAGGTATTGTCTTTATGAAGGTATTTCATAAAAAGTTCCTAGGAAAATCACAACAATGTGAAACCAAAATTAACCGGATCAAATGTATACAATGTAACAAACCCCCAAACCTGGGTTTGGAGTTTTGTTCTGTTTGTATTTCCTGTATTTTAGCTACTCTTTTTTGCAGTATAGAATGATGTGACCAGCGTTGCAAAAGCCCGAGCTAAGCAGAAATCAAATTTGTCTCAGACAAATATTGTATTGAATATTTTCATATAGTGAAAGGTGAAATCCGATCAGCATCTGAAAATGTCAGAAATGCATGCATGCACATGTAGTTGTGTCACCACGCACAGAGATAGATTATTTGACACAGAACAATAAGGTATTTCTTTTTGTGACTCTGAGGTGGTGGATGGGAAACGGGAGCTGAGCAGATGCAGCAGGTACAGGCTGGATGTGGTCAGAAATCTCTCTGCCCAGGGACTCATTCCTGGCAGAGACATCAACCTCACTGACCTGGAGCAGGAGGGCTGTGTGGACGGGTGGAGCTACAGCAGAGACATCTACCAATCCACCATCGTCTCTGAGGTGAGTATTTAATTATACGAGTGTTTGTTGGTAAAATAAAGATAACATGAGCGATGTTGTAGCCGAACTACAGTTGCACTGGTCTTGCTATTGTCAGGGTTCAACAAAAGCAGCACTCAAAATACAGACAGTGAGGATGAGTTCAAAGATTTAATGAGCACGTAAGGTGAGCCAACAAAATCCAAAGGTGGTGCAACACAAAAGATTGACCAAAACAGTCCAATAAACAGGCAAAGATCCAAGTAACAGAATAATTACAAGCACTGGGAGAAGCACTTGGAGAAGCACTGGGAGAAACACTGGAGACACTAGGACAGGAGACAAGATATGACATTGACGACAAACTGGGAACTCACAGAGGCACTCACACAGACTTAGTACACTAGGAGGGAATGAAAAACAGGTGACACAGGGAGGAGGTGACAATCAACAACAGGTGGAGACTATCAGACAATCACACCCTGGAGGGAAAATAAATTAAAGGGAAAGACACAAGGAGGATACAAAGAAAAACTCACAAGAGACAGGGCTAAAAAGTCACAGAGGGAGAGGGAACAAACCAGAACTGAAAACAGAAGACTAAAACTGAGACAGAGGAAACAAAAGATCAAAACAGATCACAAGATAAGACAACCGGAAGTGTAAAGCAAAACACAAGGCATGGAAATGAGGCTAACAAAATAAAACGGGAAACAGTGGCACAAAATCATGAAATGAACCTTTCAAAATAAGAGGAACAAACAGGCTTATCAGATCCATCACAGCTATAGCAGTTGTTCGTGTGTTGAATTGTATTGAAGTTTATATAAACAAGGCTGGTTCAGTACTATCATCACTCATTCATCCTGACTGTAACATAGAATACACAAAGAATAGAAAGATACTGTAGGTTTCCAACTGTCTGAATACAACTTAGTAGAAGTAAAGGTTTGATCGTTTTTTTATGTAAGTGATTCCTTAATCAACAATGAATGTGAAAGCAGTCATCATCCCACTATTTGAAGCGGATTCTACCAAAATTATTAAATTGTTAGAGTAGCAGCTGAACTAGCTGCTAGATCAACTGAGCGAAGAGGCAAGTTCTGTTATTCATCAGGTCAACATGGATTCCCCCTGGTACATGTTCATATTTGATTGATTGTTCATTCATGAATCCTCCAGTTTGACCTGGTGTGCAGTGAGCAGTGGAAGCAGCCGTTCACCTCCACAGTTTTTTTCCTGGGAAATCTTTTTGGATCCTTCATCTCAGGACAGATCTCAGACAGGTAGTGAAAGCATTAATCCACAATGAAATTACAGAAGATACACAGAAGTTTGAAAAATTACTTTCAAACTTGCTGTTAATGGTGTTTTCTAGTGTGTAGTTCTGTTATGTGTTGCTTTTTATATTCTTATAAGTTGTGACACTATAGGTATATACATTTAAACTGCATTAAACATTGTGCTCAGTATACTTTATGTTCTTTATTCATTTTCTTTGTTATTTCATTGTTTTTCCTCTCTCTCTAGGTTTGGAAGAAAGCCTGTTCTCATTGCAACCATGGCAACTCAGACAATTTTTAACTTAGTTCAAATCTTTTCACCTACTTGGACGGTGTTCTGTATTTTCTCCTTCATCATTGGTTTTGCACAGACCTCCATCTATACAGTTGCTTTCGTGCTGGGTAAATATGAACACTTTATAGTCTGTTGTATATCTTGTATCATTACTTATCACTAATATCATATAATGCATTCCTCTCTCTTTTTTTCTTCTCTTTATGCAGGTACTGAGATCTTAACTGGCCACATTCGGCTCATGCTCTCGTCGTTCGGTATAAAGTGTGGATTTGCTGTTGGCTACATGTTGCTGCCTCTCTTTGCTTATTTTTTAAGGGACTGGAAATATTTGCTGTTTGTTGTCTCTCTTCCTGGCTTGGTCGTCATCCCCGTCTGGTGGTAGGTTGTAAATATTTTTATAGTAAATTTACCTTCACTTGAACCCCTAATTGTCATAATTTTACTCCTGACAGGAGACAACAGTTATAATTATTTGTTCCTTTGGTTTTTTAAGCCTCTCTGATCCATCTTGAACCTTGTTTTCCTTTATTGAATACTGAGGCAGGTTCATCCCAGAGTCTCCTCGGTGGCTACTCTCTGTGGGAAGAGTGGAAGAGGCAGAGACCATAGTCAGAAAGATTGCTAAGTTCAACAATGTCGAGGCTCCTCTGGTCATCTTTGAGGATAACAGTTTACAAGTAAGTCTGCTTCGACTTTCATCATACAGCAGCAGACACAGGAGCCAATGTGTGTTCTTCAGGACAAACATAGTACAATCCACGGAACATGAATGTCTATCAGATTTCATGGAAATCCATCCAGTAGTTGTTGCGATAAATTATTCTGGAATACAAATGCTGGTCCAGAATAAATTATGGAGTTTTTATTTTTATCTTGCAGAGGAATGAGACAAAGATACCCCCTAAGAAATACCACAGTGTCCTCCACCTGGTGAAAACAAGAAATATCAGAAACACAACTATCATTGTGTGCGTGGTGTGGTGAGTATGCGGTCAGATTTTTTTTAAGCACAAAAACAAGGCATTAACCAAATCCACATAATCCCTTCAAAACTAATTGTCTGCCAGAAATAAGGAATTCATACACTAATTATAACACACTTTCAGTCAAATGTATAATTACTTAGCTATACAATTTTTTATCCAAAAGGTCAAAGGGCAAATTCAAAAACAGACAGAGATTGTTCCATATGACACTAATCTTGGGGCCCCATAATGAATGTGGTGATTGAATACTTCTGTGCAGTTGAGTTGAAGATGTACAGAAGTGAATAAAGGTCTCACCTGAAAAATGTATTTTAATTTCTATTTTAATGTCTGACTTTCTGTCAGAATTCAAAATTTTGAATTTGTGTGTGTGTGTGTATGAAGATACATTTAAATGTATATATTTTTAACCACATACTGCATACAGTGCAATGTGGAGCACCATGAAGCATGTCACAGGTGCCTTGTCAAAACTTCTTGTAGCGCTTGATTTTACTTCTTATTCAAAAACAATCTTAAAACCTCCAACAAGACTCACTAATCCTTGTTAAATTTATTTCTGTATGTGTGTTTCACCTAAACTTCTCTCAATCCTTTCACCAATCCTTTGTTTTCATTGTTAATTTTGTTCTTTCTGATATTTTGCATGCTACGCTGTTCTGTCTTAATCACAGTAAAGTGTGTATAGAAGTCCAAAGTCTCATGGTCTTGGTTATCTTTGTGTCATTAAATGCTATTGCTGCAGATTATTTCAAACATCTCTGTATATTTGTCTTCCCCAGGTTCAGTATTAGGATTGGATATTTTGGCTTATCTCTGAACACATCCCAGCTTCATGCTGACCCATATATCAGCTGCTTCATCTCAGCAGTGATAGAGATTCCAGCATATGTTTCCATCTGGCTAGCACTGAGATACATTCCACGACGACTAACTGTCATCTGTATCTTGCTTACTTCAGCACTGTCGCTGTACCTCATTCAACTGGTGCCTCAAAGTAAGAAACTGATTTCCAAAGAACTATTTGTTTTATTATATTATAATATTTTAAAAAAGGATAAAAAAAAATGATACAGTTATTGTGCCGTTTTCTTCTGTGCCTTGTTTTTCCTTGTCAAAACTTGGCTCCTTAATAACCCACTTTGCAATACTGACAATGGCAGTTTTGTAGCGAGTCTCAAGGAACAGCTCTGGACTTTAAAGCAAATTTGAACGGTGCCTAATCCTACATTTACAAATTCATGCGATCCATACAGGGCTGGGAAAGTTTTTGTTTTTTTCTGATGAGGCATGCTACTAGCAGCTAATGATGTCTCTAGTGCACATACTCTATGGGCCGCATAAAAGTCAAAAGTCCAACTTTTGCTTCATGCAACACTGAACAACTGTCATTGGAATAAACAAGACTCAACCTCAAAGCTGTCTCCAGATTGTCTTCATACATCCATGTTAGGTCAGAGATTCTTATGAGGCATGCTAGTAGCAGCTAATGATGTAGCCTTAAACTGCTAGCTTCAAGCAACAGCTACAGATGTCTGGTACACTTACATTTATTTAATTTCACACCCCTCAGATTATATTTATTTTGGACTTCTGGTCTTTAGCTTCATGCAACGTTGACTCAAATGACATCACTTGAGGTAATTTATTGGGTTTCAAGCATCTCCCACAAAATAATTTGATAGACGCCTTCTATGGTTGAAGAATTCTTTAGAATAAGGACTGAGAGAAGGAGGAAAGCTTTATAGTTTCTTAATCAAAGGAAAAAGAAGTGACAGCAGCAGTAAAAATGTAATCTGCTGCAGAACAGATCATACAGGGACAGATTTTCTTCATTCTGTCCATCAACAAAACATTTTTTTCCTTCTAGGTAAATCCTATATTGCTGTTGCACTGGAGATGCTGGGTAAATTTGCTATCACGGCCGGAGCAGCAATGATATATGTCTACACGGCAGAGCTTTACCCAACAGTGATCAGAAACACAGCGACAGGAACATGCAGCACAGTTGCCAGAGTGGGAAGCTGCATTGCACCTTTTGTGATAAGTCTGAGTGAGTAAACTGGTCTTAAATAGTTATTACATTAGTTTCACCTGGATTTATCCTAGCACATTGACGAAGGACCTAATAATCCATTCTCCTTGTACAGGTATATACTTCAAGTACCTGCCTTATGTTACATTTGGGACTATGGGTATTTTGTCTGCCTTTGCTGCTCTCTTCCTGCCAGAGACTTTTAGACAACCTCTACCTCAAACTATTAAAGAGATGCGTAAGAGAGAAAGGTGGGTTTCTTGAGAGTTACACGCATCATCTTAAAACTGTGTCAATATGATTCCATAGTGTATAAATAATTAGAATTGATTTGTGTTTTGTCCCAACAGCATAACGTGCCCATTCATCACTCCAAAGCAGCATTCAGCACCTGCAGTGGTTTTTGAAAGTTGAGTGTCTAAACAGATTCCTTACTTGAATGAGTTATCAGTAAATGTTATCAGGTATCATTTCTGTTTACTGATCTTACTATTCAGATATTTAACTTAAAACATACATTGCAATTATATTTAATGAAGAAGTGAATTTAAAATAATTTAAATCATGCTTGGACTCTGCAGACTATCTGGAATCTCACAGATGTATACTAAATATTCGATATTGAGAGAACAATATTGTACTGTTCTCGTTGTGTGAGTGGATGTGTACACAAGTTAACAGCAAGCCAAACTCCATTCAAAATGAATACGGGAGTCATGATATAGCATCCAAGCTCCAAGTGATTTATTGAGTGGTACTGTCATATCCTGTATGTATTAGAGTGAAACTGAGAAAGATAAACAAAATAGTGCAGCATCAATACCTGCAATACACATTACAATTCAATGTAACTTAAATTTGCATAGAGATAAGTAACTAAAGCAAAACTGAGTTCAATATATGGAAAACATGGTGTAGCATCTCCAATGCTAGGCTAAAAATATAGCATTAACAGACAAGAGAAACAGACAGACCTATAAACTTAAACTAACTTCCCAAATGTAGCTATGTTAACTCTAGGCTACCTAATAGAGATCAAGCTTGCAAAGATGTTGGCCTAACGTCTGAATGAAATCACTGCAGTCAATTCTTTATTAGAGTGAAAATTTATCAATAGAACAATCACTCCTTAATCATCCCTCATAATCCACTAGTAAAAGTGTGCCAAACTCTATGACGTCACTATACAAGACCAAATCCATTCTGGCATGTGCCAATACAAGCCAGGATGTCTTGCTCAAAAGACTTGTAGTCCTTGTAATGGCCAGGGATCCGCAGGGTCTCATAGCAGGTGCAGGATGTGGGGTATCTGCCATTGACCACTTCTAATGCTGGTAGGATTTCCCACCCGGTCAAGAATTTGACCAGATTGGTCAAATCAGTTGGTGTTGCTATGGGGTATATTAAAATGTATCAAATAAATGGCTACAACAAGTTATATTATAACAAACAAGAGAATGCTATTTCTGAAGAACTTGAGTTGAGTTGCATATTGTTGAAAAGATTATGCTAAACTGTAGTCATGGAGAAAGTTGAATTATACCATTAAACTTTTAGTAATACAAATAATATATGATGTAGACATACAATGTATTAGGGCTTGTTAATAAGCACATAGTTGCTTAGCTGGTTCTTTCTATTAACAGACCTATGAAGTGCCTAAAATATCTGTAGGTTTCAAAGAACCGTTTGTTATGGCCACGGCTGGAACTGCACCTTTTTCCCTATTGTTTCCTGTGTTTCCCCCATCCCTCGTCTCCTGTTTGTTTTTCCCTGTCTCTCTGTCTGTGAGTGCATGTGTGTCTGTGTCAAAGGCGGGCTATGTACCTTATGGTCCGGCCTCCTCATTGCTGATCATTCACTCCACCTGCTCCCTGCTGCTTAGCTGAACCACCTCGTCAATCAACTCCACAGTACTTAAGCCCTGGTTCCTCATCCACTCATCGCCAGATCGTCAAATTTGTCACAGTGAACCTGCATGCCTGCTACAGACCCATTGTGTGTCCACCACCTGCCTCGTCATTATTCCCTCTGCTGCCCTGCCAATAAATCCCTGTTGAACTGTTCTCCTCCGAGTTGTGTGTTGCAATCGTCATCATAGTACTGTACCTGCATTTAAAAGGTAGCATGACAAAGGCTTGAATCATATCTGTTAGCATGGACATAGACAGTACTAGATTCTGACTAGGGATCGAACAGTACACCATCAAAGAATGTAAAATTTACCTCACAACTGAAATTTCCTGCTCCCTCTTTTGGAAAAATCAAGTCCACTGTGTCGAGTCGTTTAGTGAGCAATGTCCACACTGGGGTTTCTTTAAGACCTCGTCTCAGCTGCTTGATTTGTCTTGTGACACGTCCAATTACCTGTTAGCAGGAATAAGACAGAAAAGGTGAAGGCAACATTCATTATGGTAAAAAAAAGATCATTTAGTAACTGCTATTAAAAAACAAAAGAAAAGACATGCCTCATGCTGGATACCGTCTGGTTAAGGGAAGCTTGCAGGCTAGAGGATTCAAGAGTGCAGTGGGAGAGGGTGCAGGCCTCCATGCACCACGTGGACACTCTTGGCATCCTTGCCCACATGAGCCAGTTAGGGTATGTTGTGTGGCGCACCTGCTCAGTTCCTGGTCCCAAATCTCTGATGCACATAGACACAAACCAAAAGCTCATCTGGTATGTATAATTCAAATTCTTAAAAGTATTTTGCATCTATGTACTGGTCTGAATGATAAGGTGAAAAAATTGTGTTTCAATTATTTTGACAAATATAATATACGACACAGTTGGAAAATAAATTATAATTTTTGCATCAGAAATTTCATTTTCTCTGACAAAAAGGTGATATGATCTTAATGGGTTCTGCACCCAACAAATGTTTTCTTACATCTTGAGACTATGATTATAGGCCAGGCCATCTATGCAACACCTCATATATATATCGTATATACAATCATTCATAAGAATGGGTTTTCATGCTGTTAATATACCTGCTTTACTCTTGTCATTTCAGGGATTATACCTGCCACATCTCGACTGGGAGGACAGTGTCCTGCCTGATGATGCACACTGTGGGGTCACTGTTCCTTAGACGGGCAATATTTTCAGCCCTGAACAAATGGCCGCTCTAAGGGCAGCCATAGATCCCCTGGGAGACCCTGAATCGCGTATGGCTCAGACATCTATGTAAATACTGTTCAGTATGCCCAACATTTGCTAAGCTTACACTAAATATGATGGTGATGGAAAAAGTGTTCGGATCTTTTAGGTAAATACAAGTACTAATACAGCAATATGAAAACATTGTGTTACAAAGTTAATGTCCTGTATGAAAAATCCTACTGAAGTAAAACTACTGGTTTGGTCCTTCTGACTGGGATATTCTATGTGCCATCATTAGATTAATAGTGAAGCAGCATGTTACTGATGGAGCTAATGGAGGTAGTTTGATCTACTCTTTATCCATTATATTATTCAGGGACACCAGCTTAGGCCTGACACATTTAGTTCCAATACAACATGTTTTCAGTTTTTGGGCCATCTCAATTCTATGATTTGTTTTTTTGTTTTGTTTTTTTGCAACAAATTGGATGATTTGACGATGTTTTCAAATGAAACCATGTGAGAGGTTTAGAGGGAAAGTCGCTATTTGATGGAGCTGTTAACTCAGACAGTTTTGTCAGTACTGCTGTCAGCGAGACAGCAATACTCAAGAAGGTCCAGGAGGGAGCAGTGTCTGTCAGCTTCTCTCTCGTAGCCACAGGATTTCAGGAGCAGACACTTTACATCAGAAAAGCACCTAAAAGCAAAGGGGAATATCTCACAGGCAGGCAGTTTGAAGCTAGTGAGTGCTGAGAATGGGTAACTAGCTTTCAAAGGCTTCATCCGACAGTTACATCCATCTCCCAAACCACCACTTTTTAGCTAAACAATTAATTTTTTTCACACCAAGTACAAGTACATTTGAGTACTTGACAATACAGAGTACCGATACAAGTACTTATTAATAACATTACTGTTCTAACAATGATTTTGGAAAGAAAGTTTTATTTTCATCACATGTTCCTTGCTTTCTGACTGTGACAAGATATACAACATAATAATGATGTAGCAAAAAAGCAACAGAAAAGCAAATAGTGCCAGTATTATGAACTATTATGATAATACTGTTGCAGGCATTTTAATATTCAACTTTGTGTTTGCCAGAACAAGCACGGCATGCCACACATTTCACTTTTAACACATTCATACACATTCATACAGAACAACAACAGCTGAAATGATCCTGTATGTTAATAACATACAGCATAATTTCAAAATAACATTATGTTGTTATCACATGTTAATGCTGTCTGTTAGGACTTATAAAAAGTGAGAGGCAGGTTCTTTTTGATGAAAAGAAGCGTCTCTGCATAATCAGCTGTGAGCCTGTTTCTGGCATTCATTGACAATATGAGACACTGAGCTAAAAAAAACTTTCTCTTTCTACACTACTACATGGTGGTGAAAGGTATCTGTGTGACGTCTGGGCCAGAGTGGGAAACCTCAATTTGGGGGGACAAGTCGTTTTACAATTTGGGGGCTGCAGCAGAGAAAACTCTGTCGCCCCTGGTCTTGAGCTTTGTCTTAGGGACCACAAGAGACAAGTGGTCAGCGGACCTCAGTGACCTCGAGGGGTTATATGATTGTAAGAGGTCACAGATATAAGATGATGCTGACCCATGTAAAGATTTGAAAACAAACAGTAAAATCTTAAAATGGATCCTAAAACGCACTGGGAGCCAATGAAGGGAGGCCAGAATGGGAGAAATGTGCTCTCGCTTTCGTGTCGCTGTTAAAAGCAGAGCAGCAGTGTTTTGGACTAACTGTAAACGTGAGAAGGAGGTTTGGCTCACGCCAATATAAAGTGCACTACAGTAGTCCAAACGGATAGTGATAAAAGCATGAATGAGTTTTTCAAAATCACTAAGAGATAAAAAGGTCTTAACTGGAAAAAAACTAGCTTTCACCACAGAGTTAATGTGCTTATCAAGTTTGAAATCATAATCCATTTTGACACCAAGGTTGGAGACGATGGGTTTTGCCTATTTTTGGAAGGGGCCCAGGTCTACGAAAGGGGCATCACAGGCACCACTGGGTGCAATCACCATGACTTTTGTTCTGCTTTCATTCAAGTTTAAAAAGTTTAGGGCCATCCAGGCTTTAATGTCTTTGAAACACTCGAACAATGGTTTTAAAGAGCTGGTATCATTCCTTTTCAGGGGCAGGTAAATTTGGGAGTCGTCTGAATAGAAGTGGTATGAGATGCCATGCTTCTTTAAAATCAACCCAAAGGGGAGCAGATAAAGAGTAAAAAGAATAGGCCCAAGATTCGGACCTTGGGGGACTCCACATGGAAGTGGGGCAACGGACAGCACAGTCACCAAGGCTTACAGTGAAACTTCTCTCTGACAGATCAGACCTGAAACACTCTAGGGCTGTATCTTTAAAACCCACACAGTGCTCCAGGCAAGAGATGAGAATGTCATTGTCTACTGTGTCAAGACAGCTGTAAGTAAAAGCATAAGAATAGCAGAATTAGCTGAGTTTGTGGTTAATAAAAGATCATTAAAAACTTTTAAAAGAGCAGATTCAGTGCTGTGAAGGGCTTTAAAACCAGACTGGAAGACCTCTAGAATGCCATGTATATTCAAAAAGACTGTAATTGCAAGAGTACAGCTTTTTCCAGGATTTTGGACACAAACAGCACCTTAGAGATAGGTCTGAAGTTCGAAAGGACAGACTTGTCTAAGTTGGCTTTTTTAATTAACCGTTGTACCACTGCATGTTTAAAGTAGGTCAGTACAAAACCAGAAGCATGACTGCTGTTTATAATTTTCTGGACATGAGGTCCAATTTTCTCCCAGACCTCTAAGAATAGATGATGTGGGACAATGTCTGTGGGACAGGTTGCAGGTTTAAGTTGGGCTGCAATTTTCTTAAGAGAAGGAAGAGACACAGGCTCAAACTGGTTAAAACCAGCAGAGCAAGTGACAGTAATAGAAGGGTCAAAAGAGGGGAGTGAGATGTGTGCTCTAACGGTGGCAATCTTGTCAACGAAAAAGTGGACACATTTTTCACAAGCCTCAGTGGATGGAGACCAGTGGGTTGGGGGTAAGGATAGAATTAATAGTTTTAAAAAGAACACTGGGTTTGTGACAATAATTCGAAATAATATCATAAAAGTTAGACTTCTCATATTTAACAGTCCTCTGATATCTGCTCTAGCTGTCTTTAAGAACATCATAAGACACCTGTAGCTTGTCTCTCTCCCACTTTCATTCAGCTCTCCTGCATTCACGTCTTGCAGTACAAGTTGTTTCATTCAGCCATGGTTCTGAAAAATACTGGACATTAAACCTGTTCAATTAAAGCCATTTGAACCTGTCATTATTGGTCTCTTTTCTCTCTTTTTTTAAATTCATGTATTATTTTTTTATATTTGATTTTTATTATTGTTGTTGTTGTTATTAGGATTGCTTACAAGAAGTTTAGATGTGCATGAGTCCCCCTAAAAAGGTTTCCAAAAACAGCCATGTTCCCAGTTCACAGTAACTAACAGCCATCATCAGTGGAAAGAGTAGTTTGAGAATTGTTTATACTGTATAATCATCTGTTTTATCTGATGGGGGTGTGGCTAGCTGTGTTGAAGGCAGACCGGCCCGTTTTTTCTATTGTAGTTAAGACTGTGGAGGCACAGGTAGACTTCTGAGAAGATGAAGACTTATGAGGAAACCATAGCTTTTTTGGGTCAATGGGGACGTTTCCAGAAGATTGTCTTTTTCCTGCTCTGTGCCAGCGTCGCGCAGAATGGAATATATGTTTTCTCAATTGTCTTTGTGGGTGCTAGAACCAGTCATCACTGCCTGGTTCCTGAAGTTAATCTCATCCAAGATTGGCGCAATGCTACCATCCCAACAGAGGTAAACAGGTGGAGTGTCATAGTTTTGCCACATTGTCCTTGTTTTTTGTTTGTTTGTTTGTTTGTTTTAATAGGCCATGTATGCTCAACTTTTCCAAGCCTAGCCAGCAGAAGTAACAGTGTTACTCATTCCCGTAAAGCATATGCTATACTGAAAGTGCGAACCTCTGTCACGGCAGCTCAGTTTCCCCATAATGTCATTGCACCTAAAAGCAATAGTCACATGATAGTTTGGTCCTTATAATATGACTCCATTTGACTCCAATATCACTCCTTTGATGGTTTTAATAATCAATTAATATACAGTATATAATAATTAATAATAATTTATTAATAATAATTTTTATTAATAATAATTAATCTCATGTTTCCAGATCTAAGATTTTACATCTTGGCATGTACAGAATAATTTGCAGTGTCCTCAACGGTCTGATAAAGCAGCATGGCTACAAGGGTCCAGGTACTGCAAGGAAAAACTCATTTGCCACAGAACTGATACTAATAAGGTATTTGTTTTGTCACTCTGAGGTGGTGGATGGGAAACAGGAGCTGAGCAGCTGCAGCAGGTACAGGCTGGATGTGGTCAGAAATCTCTCTGCTCAGGGACTCATTCCTGGCAGAGACATCAACCTCAATGACCTGGAGCAGGAGGGCTGTGTGGACGGGTGGAGCTACAGCAGAGACATCTACCAATCCACCATCGTCTCTGAGGTGAGTGATTACTTAAATGAGTTTTTGTTGGTTAAATAGATATAAGATGAGTGATGTTGTAACTGAACTACAGTTAGAGAAGTTATACAACAACACTGGTCTTGCAATACAGTATCAGTTCATGTATTGAATTTTATTGAAGCTTAATTAAACAACTCTGTTTCAATATGATAATTAAACATGAATCCTGACTGTAAGATAGAATACACAGTGCATAGAAGGATTCTGTAGGTTTCCATCTTCTTGAATACAACTTAGTAAAAAGTTTGATTGTTTTTTATGTGTAAATGAGTGCTTCCTTAATGTAGCATGCTCTAGAGAGGTGAGGAAAGGCCTGCTAAGTGAGAAAGTTTTGATAATGTGTCAGAGTTCAGTGGCAGTGTGAAAGCAGTCATCATCCCACTATTTGAAGCTGTTTCTGCCAAAATTATTAAATGGTTAAAGAGTCGCTGCTGAGCTAGTTAGACCAGCTGAGCCAAGAGACAAGTTCTGTTATTCATCAGGTCAACATGGATTCCTCCTGGTACATATTTCATATTTGATTGATTGTTCATTCATGAATCCTCCAGTTTGACCTGGTGTGCAGTGAGCAGTGGAAGCAGCCGTTCACCTCCACAGTTTTGTTCCTGGGAAATCTTTTTGGATCCTTCTTCTCAGGACAGATCTCAGACAGGTAGTGAGAAAACTTTGATCCGCAATGAAATTACAGAAGATACACAGACATTTGAAAATTTATTTTCAAACTTGCTGGTAATGATTTTTTTTTCTTGCTTAACTTTAAATAAAATTTTTATCATATTAATTTTCATAAAGAGTGCTGAAAAATACTGATAAAATCTATATTATGAAAATCTTTAATTGCTTTTAATTCTTCTTGAAAATGAAAATCAAAAAGAAACAAGGACAATTTTTAAAATGATCAATTCAAACAGAATTTTAACGTTTTCTTCATTGTTTTGTTGCTGTTTGTTAAATTACATGGTGTGTTCTAGTGTGTAGTTCTGTTATGTGTTGCTTTTTTATATTGTTATAAGCTTTGAGACTACGTAGAAACTACAATCAACATTGTGCTCAGTATACTGGTTGTTCTTTGCTCATTCTATTTGTTCTTATTTCATTGTTTGTCTTCACTCTCTAGGTTTGGAAGAAAGCCTGTTCTGATTGCAACCATGGCAGCTCAGACAATTCTTAACTTTGTTCAAATCTTTTCACCTACTTGGACGGTGTTCTGTATTTTCTCCTTCATCACTGGTTTTGCACACATCTCCAACTATACAGTTGGTTTCGTGCTGGGTAAATATGAATGTTTTATATTTTGTTGTATGTCTTGTATCATTTCTTATCACTAATATCATATTATGCATTCCTTTCTCTTTTTCTCTTTCTTTGTGCAGGTACTGAGATCTTAACTGGTCACGTGCGGGTCATGTTCTCATCTTTGGGAGTAAATTGTGGATATGCTGTTGGCTACATGTTGCTGCCTCTCTTTGCTTATTTTTTAAGGGACTGGAAATATCTGCTGTTTGTTGTCTCTCTTCCTGGCTTGGTCTTTATCCCCATCTGGTGGTAGGTTTTAAATATTTTATAGTAAATTTACCTTCACTTGAACCCCTAATTGTCATAATTTTACTCCTGACAGGAGACAACAGTTATAATTCTTTGTTGCTTTGGTTGGTAAGCCTCTCTGATCCATCTTGAACCTTGTTCTCCTTTATTGAATACTGAGGCAGGTTCATCCCAGAATCTCCTCGGTGGCTAGTCTCTGTGGGAAGAGTGGAAGAGGCAGAGACCATAGTCAGAAAGATTGCTAAGTCCAACAAAGTCGAGGCTCCTCTGGTCATCTTTGAGGATAACAGTTTACAAGTAAGTCTGCTTTGACTGAACCCCTCTGTTGTGTTCCGGTCATATCTGACAAATTTACAAGTTTCTTCAGGACAAACATACGTTGTAGCACAAGTCATGGGAACATGAATATCTGTGTCAGATTTCATGGAAATCCATGCTGTGGTTGCTGAGATACTTTATTTTTATTTATTTTTTATCTTGCAGGCCAATGAGACAAAGACAGTCCCTAAGAAATACCACAATGTCCTCCACCTGGTAAAAACAAGAAATATCAGACACACAACAATCATTGTGTGCCTGGTGTGGTGAGTATCCAGTCTGATTGTTTCAAGCACAAACAAGTAAAGGATTGATTATATTCACATAATTACAATAAGCAATAAGCCTCACAAAACTAATTTTCAGCCATAAATAAGGAATTAATGATTATGACACAATTTCACAAAAATGTATTAATTACTTAAAATGATGACGCAATTCTTTTTACCAAAAGGTCAAAGGTCAAATTCACTGTGACGAAATAATGGTCTGAGGTACAACTCAATAACAGATTGTGACCATATTTCATTGAATCGGTGACAGTAATCTTAGCCCCCCCCCATCTTGACACTGTGGTGATGAGTATATCTCTGTAGTTGAGTTGAAGATGTACAGAAGTGAATAAGGGTCACACCTGAAAATCTTATTTTAATTTCTATTTTAATGCCAGAATTCTGACTTTCTGTCAGAATTCAACATTTTGAACTATGAACTTGAACTAATTCAGTGCAATCAATGTGTTTATCTGAAATGTGTAAAACACACATCACAGCTGGTGTCCTGGAGCACCATGAAGCATGTCACAGGTGCCTTGTCAAAACTTCTTGTAGCGCTTTCTTTTGCTTCTTATTCTAAAAACAATCTTAAAACCTCCAACAAGACTCACTAATCCTTGTTAAATTTATTTCTGTATGTGTGTTTCACCTAAACTTCTCTCAATCCTTTCACCAATCCTTTGTTTAATTGTTAATTTAGGTTTTTCTAACATTTTCCATGCTACGCTGTTCTGTCTTAATCCCAGTAAAGTGTGCATAGAAGTCCAAAGTCTCATGGTCTTGTTTATCTTTGTGTTATTAAATGCTGTTGCTGCAGATTCATTCAAACATCTCTGTATCTCTGTCCTAACAGGTTCAGTATTAGGATTGGATATTATGGCTTGTCCCTGAACACATCCCAGCTTCATGCTGAGCCCTATATCAGCTGCTTCATCTCAGCAGTGATAGAGATTCCAGCATACGTTTCCATCTGGCTAGCACTGAGATACATTCCACGACGACTGACTGTCATCTGTATCTTGCTCACTTCAGCACTGTCGGTGTACCTCATTCAACTGGTGCCTCAAAGTACGAAACTCATTTCCAAAGAACTATTTTAGGTCTTAATAGAGTTCTCAACAGAGGTAGCATTGCACAACATCAGAATTATGATGGATATTTTAAAAAAGGATAAAAAATGATACAGTTATTGCGCCGTTTTCTTCTGTGCCTTGTTTTTCCTTGTCAAAACTTGGCTCCTTAATAACCCACTTTGCAATACTGACAATGACAGTTTTGTAGCGAGTCTCAAGGAACAGCTCTGGGCTTTAAAGCAAATTTGGACAGTGCCTAATCCTACATTTACAAATGCATGCAATCCACACAGGGCTGCAAAAGTTGTTTTTTTTGTTTTTTTTCTGATGAGGCATGCTACTAGCAGCTAATGATGTCTCTAATGCACATACTCTATGGGCCGCATAAAGTGGAAGCAAGTCGAAAGTCCAACTTTTGCTTCATGCAGCACTGAACAACTGTCATTGGAATAAACAAGACTCAACCTCAAAGCTGTCTCCAGATTGTCTTCATACATCCATGTTAGGTCAGAGATTCTTATGAGGCATGCTAGTAGCAGCTAATGATGTAGCCTTAAACTGCTAGCTTCAAGCAACAGCTACAGAAGTCTGGTACACTTACATTTATTTAACTTCACACCCCTCAGATTTTCTTTCTTTTAGACTTGTAGTCTTTAGCCCCATGCAATGTTGACTGAAATGACATCACTTGAGGTAATTTTTCAGGTTTCAAGCATCTCCCTCTGGGGTTAATTTGTTTTTTCACATATGCAATACTTCTAAGATCCGTCAAAAATAATTTGATGAGTGAAATCAAGTTTCCCTCTAAGATGCCTTCTATGGTTGTAGAATTGTTTAGAATAAGAGGAGGACTGAGAGAAGTAAGAAAGCTTTATAGTTTCTTAATCAAAGGAAAAAGAAGTGACAGCAGCAGTAAAAATTTAATCTGCTGCAGAACAGATCATACAGGGACAGATTTTCTTCATTCTGTCCTTCAACAAACCATTTTTTTCTTCTAGGTAAATCATATATTGCTGTTGCACTGGAGATGCTGGGTAAATTTGCTATCACGGCCGGAGCAGCTCTGATGTATGTCTACACAGCAGAGCTTTACCCAACAGTGATCAGAAACACAGCGACAGGAACATGCAGCACAGTTGCCAGAGTGGGAAGCTGCATTGCACCTTTTGTGTTAAGCCTGAGTGAGTAAACTGGTCTTAAATAGTAATTACTAACATTAGTTTTACCTGGATTTATCCTAGCACATTGACAAATGACCTAATAATCCATTCTCCTTGCACAGGTATATACTTTAAGTACCTGCCTTATATTACAATCGGGACTATGGGTATTTTGTCTGCCTTTGCTGCTCTCTTCCTGCCAGAGACATTTAGACAACCTCTGCCTCAAACTATTAAAGAGATGCGTAAGAGAGAAAGGTGGGTTTCTTAAGAGTAGCACGCATCTTAGACATCTTTTCATAA
This sequence comes from Chaunax sp. Z400, assembly GCA_037577475.1. Lineage (NCBI taxonomy): Eukaryota > Metazoa > Chordata > Actinopteri > Lophiiformes > Chaunacidae > Chaunax > Chaunax sp. Z400. The sequence continues at coordinate 19,114,188 of CM075201.1, forward strand.
AATTCCTGAGTCAATACTATTTCATAGTTTACAAATAATTAGAAATAATTTGTGTTTTGTCCCAACAGCATCAAGTGCCCATTCATCACTCCAAAACAGCATTCAGCACCTGCAGTGGTTTTGTTAAGTTGAGTTTTCAAAAAGAGTGTCTAAAAATATTCCTAACCTGAATGAGTCATCAGTAAATGTTATCGGGTATCATTTCTGTTTACTGATCTTACAATTCAGATATCTAACTTAATACACACTACAAATAGATTTCATGAAGAAGTGAATTAAAAGAATTAAATTGTGCCTGGACTATGCAGCCTATTTGGGACCACACACATGTATGCAAAATATTCAATATTGAGAGAACAATATCAAACTTTATTTATTAGGAGGTTAACCATCTTGTTTTCAATGGGGGCCTCAAGCACCAATATACAGAGATACAACACACAAACCAAGCAAGCAAATACTTTCATCCATACACAGACAAAAGCTCTACCAGGCAGAGCTACTCCCATCCCCACTGATTTCCCCCCAGATGGAAGAGGAAAAAAAAGCATTTAAATAAATAAAATAAATGCAATACACATACCCATACAAAGCTATGCATATACTCTACATTTACATGCACCTGCACAAGTATTTCTTAATCACGGATGTAATTAGATTACGTAGTGTACAGTCCAGCAGGAGAACACTTTCACTTTCTTTCCGAGTCAAATGGCCTTATCTCCATGATGGGACACACTAAGTTACTCTTAAACTAGCAAAGAGTGAATCGTTTTTCAACCATGTTTTAAATAAAGACAGATGAAGTCTTTTTAACCTGATTACATGACCAACTTCAAAGGTTCTATGCACTACTCTTCTTCCTTACAACGGAACCCTATTGACTGTTATCTGTGTCTGACTCCAGAGATGCGACACACTTTCACATCAATTCACCCTGCTGTCTCGTAGATCACCACACTTACTCTCACGGCCCCACAGAACACTCCCTGGAATTCCTCCTTTCTCTGTTTCTCTATGTGATTGAAAACATACTTACTGAATATGTTACAGTTGTGAAAATAACTCAGTTGTATTCTGCACAGAAAGACCATCACCTACCTATTTGTGCGACAGTTTTATTCCACATAATTCCAATACTTTTTTATTTCATTTTTTGAGTCGAGAAGTTTTGTTTGTTGTGGTACCACAGTGTCATCTACTGGTTCAAGATCACCATTACTATTATATAAGTTATGGTATTGAAGAAACAGCACACATTTGTCTTCTAAGAATCTTATTGTTTTTGTTATCAACTTGCAATTGTAAGTCGACATTTAGTTTTGCTATAGCTATCATGTATTGCTAAGTATTGATTATTCAAGTAAATACATGTTTAATCATGTAAAAGACATTGTCACGATCTTGATATATGCCCAAAACTATCCCATTGGTTGTTAATGTGTTTGTAGCCATAGTGAAAAAGATCAAGGAATTTATATTGTCCTGTTGAAACTGTTCATCCGGATCTGGTCTCATCTGAAACCCGAGAAGGCGATGAGTGAATGGCAGGAAAACAAACGCTCCACTTGGAAATGCCTGTAACATTTTGTGTGTTTAACTAATTGTGACATGCAAACATTTAAAAGTTTGAAATGACTGAGAAATGTGACATTTCTGTTCCATAATGTAGCATCAGATTGATCATGAAATTATAATTATGTTACAAACTACCAGGACATACAGAGAAGCTGCCAAATGAGTTTTTCAAAATCACTAAGAGATAAAAAGGTCTTAACTGGAAAAAAAAAATAGATTTCACCTCAGAGTTAATGTGCTTATCAAGTTTGAAATCATAATCCATTTTGACACCAAGGTTGGAGACGATGGGTTTTGCCTATTTTTGGAAGGGGCCCAGGTCTACGAAAGGGGCATCACAGGCACCACTGGGTGCAATCACCATGACTTTTGTTCTGCTTTCATTCAAGTTTAAAAAGTTTAGGGCCATCCAGGCTTTAATGTCTTTGAAACACTCGAACAATGGTTTTAAAGACCTGGTATCATTCCTTTTCAGGGGCAGGTAAATTTGGGAGTCGTCTGAATAGAAGTGGTATGAGATGCCATGCTTCTTTAAAATCAACCCAAAGGGGAGCAGATAAAGAGTAAAAAGAATAGGCCCAAGATTCGGACCTTGGGGGACTCCACATGGAAGTGGGGCAACGGACAGCACAGTCACCAAGGCTTACAGTGAAACTTCTCTCTGACAGATCAGACCTGAAACACTCTAGGGCTGTATCTTTAAAACCCACACAGTGCTCCAGGCAAGAGATGAGAATGTCATTGTCTACTGTGTCAAGACAGCTGTAAGTAAAAGCATAAGAATAGCAGAATTAGCTGAGTTTGTGGTTAATAAAAGATCATTAAAAACTTTTAAAAGAGCAGATTCAGTGCTGTGAAGGGCTTTAAAACCAGACTGGAAGACCTCTAGAATGCCATGTATATTCAAAAAGACTGTAATTGCAAGCCTACAGCTTTTTCCAGGATTTTGGACACGAACAGCACCTTAGAGATAGGTCTGAAGTTCGAAAGGACAGACTTGTCTAAGTTGGCTTTTTTAATTAACCGTTGTACCACTGCATGTTTAAAGTAGGTCAGTACAAAACCAGAAGCATGACTGCTGTTTATAATTTTCTGGACATGAGGTCCGATTTTCTCCCAGACCTCTAAGAATAGACGATGTGGGACAATGTCTGTGGGACAGGTTGCAGGTTTAAGTTGGGCTGCAATTTTCTTAAGAGAAGGAAGAGACACAGGCTCAAACTGGTTAAAACCAGCAGAGCAAGTGACAGTAATAGAAGGGTCAAAAGAGGGGAGTGAGATGTGTGCTCTAACGGTGGCAATCTTGTCAACGAAAAAGTGGACACATTTTTCACAAGCCTCAGTGGATGGAGACCAGTGGGTTGGGGGTAAGGATAGAATTAATAGTTTTAAAAAGAACACTGGGTTTGTGACAATAATTCGAAATAATATCATAAAAGTTAGACTTCTCATATTTAACAGTCCTCTGATATCTGCTCTAGCTGTCTTTAAGAACATCATAAGACACCTGTAGCTTGTCTCTCTCCCACTTTCATTCAGCTCTCCTGCATTCACGTCTTGCAGTACGAGTTGTTTCATTCAGCCATGGTTCTGAAAAATACTGGACATTAAACCTGTTCAATTAAAGCCATTTGAACCTGTCATTATTGGTCTCTTTTCTCTCTTTTTTTAAATTCATGTATTATTTTTTTATATTTGATTTTTATTATTGTTGTTGTTGTTATTAGGATTGCTTACAAGAAGTTTAGATGTGCTGGAGTCCCCCTAAAAAGGTTTCCAAAAACAGCCATGTTCCCAGTTCACAGTAACTAACAGCCATCATCAGTGGAAAGAGTAGTTTGAGAATTGTTTACACTGTATAATCATTTGTTTTATGTGATGGGGGTGTGGCTAGCTGTGTTGAAGGCAGACCGGCCCGTTTTTTCTATTGTAGTTAAGACTGTGGAGGCACAGGTAGACTTCTGAGAAGATGAAGACTTATGAGGAAACCATAGCTTTTTTGGGTCAATGGGGACGTTTCCAGAAGATTGTCTTTTTCCTGCTCTGTGCCAGCGTCGTGCAGAATGGAATATATGTTTTCTCAATTGTCTTTGTGGGTGCTAGAACCAGTCATCACTGCCTGGTTCCTGAAGTTAATCTCATCCAAGATTGGCGCAATGCTACCATCCCAACAGAGGTAAACAGGTGGAGTGTCATAGTTTTGCCACATTGTCCTTGTTTTTTGTTTGTTTGTTTGTTTGTTTTAATAGGCCATGTATGCTCAACTTTTCCAAGCCTAGCCAGCAGAAGTAGCAGTGTTACTCATTCCCTTAAACATATGCTATACTGAAAAGTGCGAACCTCTGTCACGGCAGCTCAGTTTCCCCATAATGTCATTGCACCTAAAAGCAATAGTCACATGATAGTTTGGTCCTTATAATATGACTCCATTTGACTCCAATATCACTCCTTTGATGGTTTTAATAATCAATTAATATACAGTATATAATAATTAATAATAATTTATTAATAATAATTTTTATTAATAATAATTAATCTCATGTTTCCAGATCTAAGATTTTACATCTTGGCATGTACAGAATAATTTGCAGTGTCCTCAACGGTCTGATAAAGCAGCATGGCTACAAGGGTCCAGGTACTGCAAGGAAAAACTCATTTGCCACAGAACTGATACTAATAAGGTATTTGTTTTGTCACTCTGAGGTGGTGGATGGGAAACAGGAGCTGAGCAGATGCAGCAGGTACAGGCTGGATGTGGTCAGAAATCTCTCTGCTCAGGGACTCATTCCTGGCAGAGACATCAACCTCAATGACCTGGAGCAGGAGGGCTGTGTGGACGGGTGGAGCTACAGCAGAGACATCTACCAATCCACCATCGTCTCTGAGGTGAGTGATTACTTAAATGAGTTTTTGTTGGTTAAATAGATATAAGATGAGTGATGTTGTAACTGAACTACAGTTAGAGAAGTTATACAACAACACTGGTCTTGCCATACAGTATCAGTTCATGTATTGAATTTTATTGAAGCTTAATTAAACAACTCTGTTTCAATATGATAATTAAACATGAATCCTGACTGTAAGATAGAATACACAGTGCATAGAAGGATTCTGTAGGTTTCCATCTTCTTGAATACAACTTAGTAAAAAGTTTGATTGTTTTTTATGTGTAAATAAGTGCTTCCTTAATGTAGCATGCTCTAGAGAGGTGAGGAAAGGCCTGCTAAGTGAGAAAGTTTTGATAATGTGTCAGAGTTCAGTGGCAATGTGAAAGCAGTCATCATCCCACTATTTGAAGCTGTTTCTGCCAAAATTATTAAATGGTTAAAGAGTCGCTGCTGAGCTAGTTAGACCAACTGAGCCAAGAGACAAGTTCTGTTATTCATCAGGTCAACATGGATTCCTCCTGGTACATATTTCATATTTGATTGATTGTTCATTCCTGAATCCTCCAGTTTGACCTGGTGTGCAGTGAGCAGTGGAAGCAGCCGGTCACCTCCACAGTTTTGTTCCTGGGAAATCTTTTTGGATCCTTCTTCTCAGGACAGATCTCAGACAGGTAGTGAGAAAACTTTGATCCGCAATGAAATTACAGAAGATACACAGAGATTTGAAAATTTATTTTCAAACTTGCTGGTAATGATTTTTTTTTTCTTGCTTAACTTTAAATAAAATTTTTATCATATTAATTTTCATAAAGAGTGCTGAAAAATACTGATAAAATCTATATTATGAAAATCTTTAATTGCTTTTAATTCTTCTTGAAAATGAAAATCAAAAAGAAACAAGGGCAATTTTTAAAATGATCAATTCAAACAGAATTTTAACGTTTTCTTCATTGTTTTGTTGCTGTTTGTTAAATTACATGGTGTGTTCTAGTGTGTAGTTCTGTTATGTGTTGCTTTTTTATATTGTTATAAGCTTTGAGACTACGTAGAAACTACAATCAACAATGTGCTCAGTATACTGGTTGTTCTTTGCTCATTCTATTTGTTCTTATTTGATTGTTTGTCTTCACTCTCTAGGTTTGGAAGAAAGCCTGTTCTCATTGCAACCATGGCAGCTCAGACAATTCTTAACTTTGTTCAAATCTTTTCACCTACTTGGACGGTCTTCTGTATTTTCTCCTTCATCACTGGTTTTGCAGAGACCTCCAAACATACAGTTGGTTTCGTGCTGGGTAAATATGAATGTTTTATATTTTGTTGTATGTCTTGTATCATTTCTTATCACTAATATCATATTATGCATTCCTTTCTCTTTTTCTCTTTCTTTGTGCAGGTACTGAGATCTTAACTGGTCACGTGCGGGTCATGTTCTCATCTTTGGGAGTAAATTGTGGATTTGCTGTTGGCTACATGTTGCTGCCTCTCTTTGCTTATTTTTTAAGGGACTGGAAATCTCTGCTGTTTGTTGTCTCTCTTCCTGGCTTGGTCTTTATCCCCATCTGGTGGTAGGTTTGAAATATTTTTATAGTAAATCTACCTTCACTTGAACCCCTAATTGTCATAATTGTACTCCTGACAGGAGACAACAGTTATAATTCTTTGTTGCTTTGGTTTGTAAGCCTCTCTGATCCATCTTGAACCTTGTTTTCCTTTATTGAATACTGAGGCAGGTTCATCCCAGAATCTCCTCGGTGGCTACTCTCTGTGGGAAGAGTGGAAGAGGCAGAGGCCATAGTCAGAAAGATTGCTAAGTTCAACAAAGTCGAGGCTCCTCTGGTCATCTTTGAGGATAACAGTTTACAAGTAAGTTTACTTTGACTGAACCCCTCTGTTGTGTTCCGGTCATATCTGACAAATTTACAAGTTTCTTCAGGACAAACATACGTTGCAGCACAAGTCATGGGAACATGAATATCTGTGTCAGATTTCATGGAAATCCATGCTGTGGTTGTTGAGATACTTTATTTTTATTAATTTTTTATCTTGCAGGCCAATGAGACAAAGACAGTCCCTAAGAAATACCACAATGTCCTCCACCTGGTAAAAACAAGAAATATCAGACACACAACAATCATTGTGTGCCTGGTGTGGTGAGTATCCAGTCTGATTGTTTCAAGTAACATGTCACAAACAAGTAAAGGATTGATTATATTCATATAATTACAATAAGCAATAAGCCTCACAAAACTAATTTTCAGCCATAAATAAGGAATTAATGATTATGACACAATTTCACAAAAATGTATTAATTACTTAAAATGATGATTCTTTTTACCAAAAGGTCAAAGGTCAAATTCACTGTGACGAAATAATGGTCTGAGGTACAACTCAATAACAGATTGTGACCATATTTCATTGAATCGGTGACAGTAATCTTAGCCCCCCCATCTTGACACTGTGGTGATGAGTATATCTCTGTAGTTGAGTTGAAGATGTACAGAAGTGAATAAGGGTCACACCTGAAAATCTTATTTTAATTTCTATTTTAATGCCAGAATTCTGACTTTCTGTCAGAATTCAACATTTTGAACTCTGAACTTGAACTAATTCAGTGCAATCAATGTGTTTATCTGAAATGTGTAAAACACACGTCACAGCTGGTGTCCTGGAGCACCATGAAGCATGTCACAGGTGCCTTGTCAAAACTTCTTGTAGTGCTTTCTTTTGCTTCTTATTCTAAAAACAATCTTAAAACCTCCAACAAGACTCACTAATCCCTGTTAAATTTATTTCTGTATGTGTGTTTCACCTAAACTTCTCTCAATCCTTTCACCAATCCTTTGTTTAATTGTTAATTTAGGTTTTTCTCACATTTTCCATGCTACGCTGTTCTGTCTTAATCGCAGTGAAGTGTGCATAGAAGTCCAAAGTCTCATGGTCTTGTTTATCTTTGTGTTACTAAATGCTGTTGCTGCAGATTCATTCAAACATCTCTGTATCCCTGTCCTAACAGGTTCAGTATTAGGATTGGATATTATGGCTTGTCCCTGAACACATCCCAGCTTAATGCTGACCCATATATCAGCTGCTTCATCTCAGCAGTGATAGAGATTCCAGCATCCATTTCCATCTGGCTAGCACTGAGATACATTCCACGACGACTAACTGTCATATGTATCTTGCTTACTTCAGCACTGTCGGTGTACCTCATTCAACTGGTGCCTCAAAGTACGAAACTCATTTCCAAAGAACTATTTTAGGTCTTAATAGAGTTCTCAACAGAGGTAGCATTGCACAACATCAGAATTATGATGGATATTTTAAAAAGGATAAAAAATGATACAGTTATTGCACCGTTTTCTTCTGTGCCCTTGTTTTTCCTTGTCAAAACTTGGCTCCCTTAATAACCCACTTTGCAATACTGACAATGACAGTTTTGTAGCGAGTCTCAAGGAACAGCTCTGGGCTTTAAAGCAAATTTGGACAGTGCCTAATCCTACATTTACAAATTCATGCGATCCATACAGGGCTGGGAAAGTTTTTGTTTTTTTCTGATGAGGCATGCTACTAGCAGCTAATGATGTCTCTAATGCACATACTCTATGGGCCGCATAAAGTGGAAGCAAGTCGAAAGTCCAACTTTTGCTTCATGCAGCACTGAACAACTGTCATTGGAATAAACAAGACTCAACCTCAAAGCTGTCTCCAGATTGTCTTCATACATCCATGTTAGGTCAGAGATTCTTATGAGGCATGCTAGTAGCAGCTAATGATGTAGCCTTAAACTGCTAGCTTCAAGCAACAGCTACAGAAGTCTGGTACACTTACATTTATTTAACTTCACACCCTCAGATTTTCTTTCTTTTAGACTTGTAGTCTTTAGCCCCATGCAATGTTGACTGAAATGACATCACTTGAGGTAATTTTTCAGGTTTCAAGCATCTCCCTCTGGGGTTAATTTGTTTTTTCACATATGCAATACTTCTAAGATCCGTCAAAATAATTTGATGAGTGAAATCAAGTTTCCCTCTAAGATGCCTTCTATGGTTGTAGAATTGTTTAGAATAAGAGGAGGACTGAGAGAAGTAAGAAAGCTTTATAGTTTCTTCATCAAAGGAAAAAGAAGTGACAGCAGCAGTAAAAATTTAATCTGCTGCAGAACAGATCATACAGGGACAGATTTTCTTCATTCTGTCCTTCAACAAACCATTTTTTTCTTCTAGGTAAATCATATATTGCTGTTGCACTGGAGATGCTGGGTAAATTTGCTATCACGGCCGGAGCAGCTCTGATGTATGTCTACACAGCAGAGCTTTACCCAACAGTGATCAGAAACACAGCGACAGGAACATGCAGCACAGTTGCCAGAGTGGGAAGCTGCATTGCACCTTTTGTGTTAAGCCTGAGTGAGTAAACTGGTCTTAAATAGTAATTACTAACATTAGTTTTACCTGGATTTATCCTAGCACATTGACAAATGACCTAATAATCCATTCTCCTTGCACAGGTATATACTTTAAGTACCTGCCTTATATTACAATCGGGACTATGGGTATTTTGTCTGCCTTTGCTGCTCTCTTCCTGCCAGAGACATTTAGACAACCTCTGCCTCAAACTATTAAAGAGATGCGTAAGAGAGAAAGGTGGGTTTCTTAAGAGTAGCACGCATCTTAGACATCTTTTCATAAAATTCCTGAGTCAATACTATTTCATAGTTTACAAATAATTAGAAATAATTTGTGTTTTGTCCCAACAGCATCAAGTGCCCATTCATCACTCCAAAACAGCATTCAGCACCTGCAGTGGTTTTGTTAAGTTGAGTTTTCAAAAAGAGTGTCTAAAAATATTCCTAACCTGAATGAGTCATCAGTAAATGTTATCGGGTATCATTTCTGTTTACTGATCTTACAATTCAGATATCTAACTTAATACACACTACAAATAGATTTCATGAAGAAGTGAATTAAAAGAATTAAATTGTGCCTGGACTATGCAGCCTATTTGGGACCACACACATGTATGCAAAATATTCAATATTGAGAGAACAATATCAAACTTTATTTATTAGGAGGTTAACCATCTTGTTTTCAATGGGGGCCTCAAGCACCAATATACAGAGATACAACACACAAACCAAGCAAGCAAATACTTTCATCCATACACAGACAAAAGCTCTACCAGGCAGAGCTACTCCCATCCCCACTGATTTCCCCCCAGATGGAAGAGGAAAAAAAAGCATTTAAATAAATAAAATAAATGCAATACACATACCAATACAAAGCTATGCATATACTCTACATTTACATGCACCTGCACAAGTATTTCTTAATCACGGATGTAATTAGATTACGTAGTGTACAGTCCAGCAGGAGAACACTTTCACTTTCTTTCCGAGTCAAATGGCCTTATCTCCATGATGGGACACACTAAGTTACTCTTAAACTAGCAAAGAGTGAATCGTTTTTCAACCATGTTTTAAATAAAGACAGATGAAGTCTTTTTAACCTGATTACATGACCAACTTCAAAGGTTCTATGCACTACTCTTCTTCCTTACAACGGAACCCTATTGACTGTTATCTGTGTCTGACTCCAGAGATGCGACACACTTTCACATCAATTCACCCTGCTGTCTCGTAGATCACCACACTTACTCTCACGGCCCCACAGAACACTCCCTGGAATTCCTCCTTTCTCTGTTTCTCTATGTGATTGAAAACATACTTACTGAATATGTTACAGTTGTGAAAATAACTCAGTTGTATTCTGCACAGAAAGACCATCACCTACCTATTTGTGCGACAGTTTTATTCCACATAATTCCAATACTTTTTTATTTCATTTTTTGAGTCGAGAAGTTTTGTTTGTTGTGGTACCACAGTGTCATCTACTGGTTCAAGATCACCATTACTATTATATAAGTTATGGTATTGAAGAAACAGCACACATTTGTCTTCTAAGAATCTTATTGTTTTTGTTATCAACTTGCAATTGTAAGTCGACATTTAGTTTTGCTATAGCTATCATGTATTGCTAAGTATTGATTATTCAAGTAAATACATGTTTAATCATGTAAAAGACATTGTCACGATCTTGATATATGCCCAAAACTATCCCATTGGTTGTTAATGTGTTTGTAGCCATAGTGAAAAAGATCAAGGAATTTATATTGTCCTGTTGAAACTGTTCATCCGGATCTGGTCTCATCTGAAACCCGAGAAGGCGATGAGTGAATGGCAGGAAAACAAACGCTCCACTTGGAAATGCCTGTAACATTTTGTGTGTTTAACTAATTGTGACATGCAAACATTTAAAAGTTTGAAATGACTGAGAAATGTGACATTTCTGTTCCATAATGTAGCATCAGATTGATCATGAAATTATAATTATGTTACAAACTACCAGGACATACAGAGAAGCTGCCAAATGAGTTTTTCAAAATCACTAAGAGATAAAAAGGTCTTAACTGGAAAAAAAAAATAGATTTCACCTCAGAGTTAATGTGCTTATCAAGTTTGAAATCATAATCCATTTTGACACCAAGGTTGGAGACGATGGGTTTTGCCTATTTTTGGAAGGGGCCCAGGTCTACGAAAGGGGCATCACAGGCACCACTGGGTGCAATCACCATGACTTTTGTTCTGCTTTCATTCAAGTTTAAAAAGTTTAGGGCCATCCAGGCTTTAATGTCTTTGAAACACTCGAACAATGGTTTTAAAGACCTGGTATCATTCCTTTTCAGGGGCAGGTAAATTTGGGAGTCGTCTGAATAGAAGTGGTATGAGATGCCATGCTTCTTTAAAATCAACCCAAAGGGGAGCAGATAAAGAGTAAAAAGAATAGGCCCAAGATTCGGACCTTGGGGGACTCCACATGGAAGTGGGGCAACGGACAGCACAGTCACCAAGGCTTACAGTGAAACTTCTCTCTGACAGATCAGACCTGAAACACTCTAGGGCTGTATCTTTAAAACCCACACAGTGCTCCAGGCAAGAGATGAGAATGTCATTGTCTACTGTGTCAAGACAGCTGTAAGTAAAAGCATAAGAATAGCAGAATTAGCTGAGTTTGTGGTTAATAAAAGATCATTAAAAACTTTTAAAAGAGCAGATTCAGTGCTGTGAAGGGCTTTAAAACCAGACTGGAAGACCTCTAGAATGCCATGTATATTCAAAAAGACTGTAATTGCAAGCCTACAGCTTTTTCCAGGATTTTGGACACGAACAGCACCTTAGAGATAGGTCTGAAGTTCGAAAGGACAGACTTGTCTAAGTTGGCTTTTTTAATTAACCGTTGTACCACTGCATGTTTAAAGTAGGTCAGTACAAAACCAGAAGCATGACTGCTGTTTATAATTTTCTGGACATGAGGTCCGATTTTCTCCCAGACCTCTAAGAATAGACGATGTGGGACAATGTCTGTGGGACAGGTTGCAGGTTTAAGTTGGGCTGCAATTTTCTTAAGAGAAGGAAGAGACACAGGCTCAAACTGGTTAAAACCAGCAGAGCAAGTGACAGTAATAGAAGGGTCAAAAGAGGGGAGTGAGATGTGTGCTCTAACGGTGGCAATCTTGTCAACGAAAAAGTGGACACATTTTTCACAAGCCTCAGTGGATGGAGACCAGTGGGTTGGGGGTAAGGATAGAATTAATAGTTTTAAAAAGAACACTGGGTTTGTGACAATAATTCGAAATAATATCATAAAAGTTAGACTTCTCATATTTAACAGTCCTCTGATATCTGCTCTAGCTGTCTTTAAGAACATCATAAGACACCTGTAGCTTGTCTCTCTCCCACTTTCATTCAGCTCTCCTGCATTCACGTCTTGCAGTACGAGTTGTTTCATTCAGCCATGGTTCTGAAAAATACTGGACATTAAACCTGTTCAATTAAAGCCATTTGAACCTGTCATTATTGGTCTCTTTTCTCTCTTTTTTTAAATTCATGTATTATTTTTTTATATTTGATTTTTATTATTGTTGTTGTTGTTATTAGGATTGCTTACAAGAAGTTTAGATGTGCTGGAGTCCCCCTAAAAAGGTTTCCAAAAACAGCCATGTTCCCAGTTCACAGTAACTAACAGCCATCATCAGTGGAAAGAGTAGTTTGAGAATTGTTTACACTGTATAATCATTTGTTTTATGTGATGGGGGTGTGGCTAGCTGTGTTGAAGGCAGACCGGCCCGTTTTTTCTATTGTAGTTAAGACTGTGGAGGCACAGGTAGACTTCTGAGAAGATGAAGACTTATGAGGAAACCATAGCTTTTTTGGGTCAATGGGGACGTTTCCAGAAGATTGTCTTTTTCCTGCTCTGTGCCAGCGTCGTGCAGAATGGAATATATGTTTTCTCAATTGTCTTTGTGGGTGCTAGAACCAGTCATCACTGCCTGGTTCCTGAAGTTAATCTCATCCAAGATTGGCGCAATGCTACCATCCCAACAGAGGTAAACAGGTGGAGTGTCATAGTTTTGCCACATTGTCCTTGTTTTTTGTTTGTTTGTTTGTTTGTTTTAATAGGCCATGTATGCTCAACTTTTCCAAGCCTAGCCAGCAGAAGTAACAGTGTTACTCATTCCCGTAAAGCATATGCTATACTGAAAGTGCGAACCTCTGTCACGGCAGCTCAGTTTCCCCATAATGTCATTGCACCTAAAAGCAATAGTCACATGATAGTTTGGTCCTTATAATATGACTCCATTTGACTCCAATATCACTCCTTTGATGGTTTTAATAATCAATTAATATACAGTATATAATAATTAATAATAATTTATTAATAATAATTTTTATTAATAATAATTAATCTCATGTTTCCAGATCTAAGATTTTACATCTTGGCATGTACAGAATAATTTGCAGTGTCCTCAACGGTCTGATAAAGCAGCATGGCTACAAGGGTCCAGGTACTGCAAGGAAAAACTCATTTGCCACAGAACTGATACTAATAAGGTATTTGTTTTGTCACTCTGAGGTGGTGGATGGGAAACAGGAGCTGAGCAGATGCAGCAGGTACAGGCTGGATGTGGTCAGAAATCTCTCTGCTCAGGGACTCATTCCTGGCAGAGACATCAACCTCAATGACCTGGAGCAGGAGGGCTGTGTGGACGGGTGGAGCTACAGCAGAGACATCTACCAATCCACCATCGTCTCTGAGGTGAGTGATTACTTAAATGAGTTTTTGTTGGTTAAATAGATATAAGATGAGTGATGTTGTAACTGAACTACAGTTAGAGAAGTTATACAACAACACTGGTCTTGCCATACAGTATCAGTTCATGTATTGAATTTTATTGAAGCTTAATTAAACAACTCTGTTTCAATATGATAATTAAACATGAATCCTGACTGTAAGATAGAATACACAGTGCATAGAAGGATTCTGTAGGTTTCCATCTTCTTGAATACAACTTAGTAAAAAGTTTGATTGTTTTTTATGTGTAAATAAGTGCTTCCTTAATGTAGCATGCTCTAGAGAGGTGAGGAAAGGCCTGCTAAGTGAGAAAGTTTTGATAATGTGTCAGAGTTCAGTGGCAATGTGAAAGCAGTCATCATCCCACTATTTGAAGCTGTTTCTGCCAAAATTATTAAATGGTTAAAGAGTCGCTGCTGAGCTAGTTAGACCAACTGAGCCAAGAGACAAGTTCTGTTATTCATCAGGTCAACATGGATTCCTCCTGGTACATATTTCATATTTGATTGATTGTTCATTCCTGAATCCTCCAGTTTGACCTGGTGTGCAGTGAGCAGTGGAAGCAGCCGGTCACCTCCACAGTTTTGTTCCTGGGAAATCTTTTTGGATCCTTCTTCTCAGGACAGATCTCAGACAGGTAGTGAGAAAACTTTGATCCGCAATGAAATTACAGAAGATACACAGAGATTTGAAAATTTATTTTCAAACTTGCTGGTAATGATTTTTTTTTTCTTGCTTAACTTTAAATAAAATTTTTATCATATTAATTTTCATAAAGAGTGCTGAAAAATACTGATAAAATCTATATTATGAAAATCTTTAATTGCTTTTAATTCTTCTTGAAAATGAAAATCAAAAAGAAACAAGGGCAATTTTTAAAATGATCAATTCAAACAGAATTTTAACGTTTTCTTCATTGTTTTGTTGCTGTTTGTTAAATTACATGGTGTGTTCTAGTGTGTAGTTCTGTTATGTGTTGCTTTTTTATATTGTTATAAGCTTTGAGACTACGTAGAAACTACAATCAACAATGTGCTCAGTATACTGGTTGTTCTTTGCTCATTCTATTTGTTCTTATTTGATTGTTTGTCTTCACTCTCTAGGTTTGGAAGAAAGCCTGTTCTCATTGCAACCATGGCAGCTCAGACAATTCTTAACTTTGTTCAAATCTTTTCACCTACTTGGACGGTCTTCTGTATTTTCTCCTTCATCACTGGTTTTGCAGAGACCTCCAAACATACAGTTGGTTTCGTGCTGGGTAAATATGAATGTTTTATATTTTGTTGTATGTCTTGTATCATTTCTTATCACTAATATCATATTATGCATTCCTTTCTCTTTTTCTCTTTCTTTGTGCAGGTACTGAGATCTTAACTGGTCACGTGCGGGTCATGTTCTCATCTTTGGGAGTAAATTGTGGATTTGCTGTTGGCTACATGTTGCTGCCTCTCTTTGCTTATTTTTTAAGGGACTGGAAATCTCTGCTGTTTGTTGTCTCTCTTCCTGGCTTGGTCTTTATCCCCATCTGGTGGTAGGTTTGAAATATTTTTATAGTAAATTTACCTTCACTTGAACCCCTAATTGTCATAATTGTACTCCTGACAGGAGACAACAGTTATAATTCTTTGTTGCTTTGGTTTGTAAGCCTCTCTGATCCATCTTGAACCTTGTTTTCCTTTATTGAATACTGAGGCAGGTTCATCCCAGAATCTCCTCGGTGGCTACTCTCTGTGGGAAGAGTGGAAGAGGCAGAGGCCATAGTCAGAAAGATTGCTAAGTTCAACAAAGTCGAGGCTCCTCTGGTCATCTTTGAGGATAACAGTTTACAAGTAAGTTTACTTTGACTGAACCCCTCTGTTGTGTTCCGGTCATATCTGACAAATTTACAAGTTTCTTCAGGACAAACATACGTTGCAGCACAAGTCATGGGAACATGAATATCTGTGTCAGATTTCATGGAAATCCATGCTGTGGTTGTTGAGATACTTTATTTTTATTAATTTTTTATCTTGCAGGGCAATGAGACAAAGACAGTCCCTAAGAAATACCACAATGTCCTCCACCTGGTAAAAACAAGAAATATCAGACACACAACAATCATTGTGTGCCTGGTGTGGTGAGTATCCAGTCTGATTGTTTCAAGTAACATGTCACAAACAAGTAAAGGATTGATTATATTCATATAATTACAATAAGCAATAAGCCTCACAAAACTAATTTTCAGCCATAAATAAGGAATTAATGATTATGACACAATTTCACAAAAATTTATTAATTACTTAAAATGATGATTCTTTTTACCAAAAGGTCAAAGGTCAAATTCACTGTGACGAAATAATGGTCTGAGGTACAACTCAATAACAGATTGTGACCATATTTCATTGAATCGGTGACAGTAATCTTAGCCCCCCCATCTTGACACTGTGGTGATGAGTATATCTCTGTAGTTGAGTTGAAGATGTACAGAAGTGAATAAGGGTCACACCTGAAAATCTTATTTTAATTTCTATTTTAATGCCAGAATTCTGACTTTCTGTCAGAATTCAACATTTTGAACTCTGAACTTGAACTAATTCAGTGCAATCAATGTGTTTATCTGAAATGTGTAAAACACACATCACAGCTGGTGTCCTGGAGCACCATGAAGCATGTCACAGGTGCCTTGTCAAAACTTCTTGTAGTGCTTTCTTTTGCTTCTTATTCTAAAAACAATCTTAAAACCTCCAACAAGACTCACTAATCCCTGTTAAATTTATTTCTGTATGTGTGTTTCACCTAAACTTCTCTCAATCCTTTCACCAATCCTTTGTTTAATTGTTAATTTAGGTTTTTCTAACATTTTCCATGCTACGCTGTTCTGTCTTAATCGCAGTGAAGTGTGCATAGAAGTCCAAAGTCTCATGGTCTTGTTTATCTTTGTGTTACTAAATGCTGTTGCTGCAGATTCATTCAAACATCTCTGTATCCCTGTCCTAACAGGTTCAGTATTAGGATTGGATATTATGGCTTGTCCCTGAACACATCCCAGCTTAATGCTGACCCATATATCAGCTGCTTCATCTCAGCAGTGATAGAGATTCCAGCATCCATTTCCATCTGGCTAGCACTGAGATACATTCCACGACGACTAACTGTCATATGTATCTTGCTTACTTCAGCACTGTCGGTGTACCTCATTCAACTGGTGCCTCAAAGTACGAAACTCATTTCCAAAGAACTATTTTAGGTCTTAATAGAGTTCTCAACAGAGGTAGCATTGCACAACATCAGAATTATGATGGATATTTTAAAAAAGGATAAAAAATGATACAGTTATTGCACCGTTTTCTTCTGTGCCTTGTTTTTCCTTGTCAAAACTTGGCTCCTTAATAACCCACTTTGCAATACTGACAATGACAGTTTTGTAGCGAGTCTCAAGGAACAGCTCTGGGCTTTAAAGCAAATTTGGACAGTGCCTAATCCTACATTTACAAATTCATGCGATCCATACAGGGCTGGGAAAGTTTTTGTTTTTTTCTGATGAGGCATGCTACTAGCAGCTAATGATGTCTCTAATGCACATACTCTATGGGCCGCATAAAGTGGAAGCAAGTCGAAAGTCCAACTTTTGCTTCATGCAGCACTGAACAACTGTCATTGGAATAAACAAGACTCAACGTCAAAGCTGTCTCCAGATTGTCTTCATACATCCATGTTAGGTCAGAGATTCTTATGAGGCATGCTAGTAGCAGCTAATGATGTAGCCTTAAACTGCTAGCTTCAAGCAACAGCTACAGAAGTCTGGTACACTTACATTTATTTAACTTCACACCCCTCAGATTTTCTTTCTTTTAGACTTGTAGTCTTTAGCCCCATGCAATGTTGACTGAAATGACATCACTTGAGGTAATTTTTCAGGTTTCAAGCATCTCCCTCTGGGGTTAATTTGTTTTTTCACATATGCAATACTTCTAAGATCCGTCAAAATAATTTGATGAGTGAAATCAAGTTTCCCTCTAAGATGCCTTCTATGGTTGTAGAATTGTTTAGAATAAGAGGAGGACTGAGAGAAGTAAGAAAGCTTTATAGTTTCTTAATCAAAGGAAAAAGAAGTGACAGCAGCAGTAAAAATTTAATCTGCTGCAGAACAGATCATACAGGGACAGATTTTCTTCATTCTGTCCTTCAACAAACCATTTTTTTCTTCTAGGTAAATCCTATATTGCTGTTGCACTGGAGATGCTGGGTAAATTTGCTATCACGGCCGGAGCAGCTCTGATGTATGTCTACACAGCAGAGCTTTACCCAACAGTGATCAGAAACACAGCGACAGGAACATGCAGCACAGTTGCCAGAGTGGGAAGCTGCATTGCACCTTTTGTGTTAAGCCTGAGTGAGTAAACTGGTCTTAAATAGTAATTACTAACATTAGTTTTACCTGGATTTATCCTAGCACATTGACAAATGACCTAATAATCCATTCTCCTTGCACAGGTATATACTTTAAGTACCTGCCTTATATTACAATCGGGACTATGGGTATTTTGTCTGCCTTTGGTGCTCTCTTCCTGCCAGAGACATTTAGACAACCTCTGCCTCAAACTATTAAAGAGATGCGTAAGAGAGAAAGGTGGGTTTCTTAAGAGTAGCACGCATCTTAGACATCTTTTCATAAAATTCCTGAGTCAATACTATTTCATAGTTTACAAGTAATTAGAAATAATTTGTGTTTTGTCCCAACAGCATCAAGTGCCCATTCATCACTCCAAAACAGCATTCAGCACCTGCAGTGGTTTTGTTAAGTTGAGTTTTCAAAAAGAGTGTCTAAAAATATTCCTAACCTGAATGAGTCATCAGTAAATGTTATCGGGTATCATTTCTGTTTACTGATCTTACAATTCAGATATCTAACTTAATACACACTACAAATAGATTTCATGAAGAAGTGAATTAAAAGAATTAAATTGTGCCTGGACTATGCAGCCTATTTGGGACCACACACATGAATACAAAATATTCAATATTGAGAGAACAATATCAAACTTTATTTATTAGGAGGTTAACCATCTCGTTTTCAATGGGGGCCTCAAGCACCAATATACAGAGATACAACACACAAACCAAGCAAGCAAATACTTTCATCCATACACAGACAAAAGCTCTACCAGGCAGAGCTACTCCCATCCCCACTGATTTCCCCCCAGATGGAAGAGAAAAAAAGCATTTAAATAAATAAAATAAATGCAATACACATACCCATACAAAGCTATGCATATACTCTACATTTACATGCACCTGCACAAGTATTTCTTAATCACGGATGTAATTAGATTACGTAGTGTACAGTCCAGCAGGAGAACACTTTCACTTTCTTTCTGAGTCAAATGGCCTTATCTCCATGATGGGACACACTAAGTTACTCTTAAACTAGCAAAGAGTGAATCGTTTTTCAACCATGTTTTAAATAAAGACAGGTGAAGTCTTTTTAACCTGATTACATGACCAACTTCAAAGGTTCTATGCACTACTCTTCTTCCTTACAACGGAACCCTATTGACTGTTATCTGTGTCTGACTCCAGAGATGCGACACACTTTCACATCAATTCACCCTGCTGTCTCGTAGATCACCACACTTACTCTCACGGCCCCACAGAACACTCCCTGGAATTCCTCCTTTCTCTGTTTCTCTATGTGATTGAAAACATACTTACTGAATATGTTACAGTTGTGAAAATAACTCAGTTGTATTCTGCACAGAAAGACCATCACCTACCTATTTGTGCGACAGTTTTATTCCACATAATTCCAATACTTTTTTATTTCATTTTTTGAGTCGAGAAGTTTTGTTTGTTGTGGTACCACAGTGTCATCTACTGGTTCAAGATCACCATTACTATTATATAAGTTATGGTATTGAAGAAACAGCACACATTTGTCTTCTAAGAATCTTATTGTTTTTGTTATCAACTTGCAATTGTAAGTCGACATTTAGTTTTGCTATAGCTATCATGTATTGCTAAGTATTGATTATTCAAGTAAATACATGTTTAATCATGTAAAAGACATTGTCACGATCTTGATATATGCCCAAAACTATCCCATTGGTTGTTAATGTGTTTGTAGCCATAGTGAAAAAGATCAAGGAATTTATATTGTCCTGTTGAAACTGTTCATCCGGATCTGGTCTCATCTGAAACCCGAGAAGGCGATGAGTGAATGGCAGGAAAACAAACGCTCCACTTGGAAATGCCTGTAACATTTTGTGTGTTTAACTAATTGTGACATGCAAACATTTAAAAGTTTGAAATGACTGAGAAATGTGACATTTCTGTTCCATAATGTAGCATCAGATTGATCATGAAATTATAATTATGTTACAAACTACCAGGACATACAGAGAAGCTGCCAAATGAGTTTTTCAAAATCACTAAGAGATAAAAAGGTCTTAACTGGAAAAAAAAACTAGATTTCACCTCAGAGTTAATGTGCTTATCAAGTTTGAAATCACAATCCATTTTGACACCAAGGTTGGAGACGATGGGTTTTGCCTATTTTTGGAAGGGGCCCAGGTCTACGAAAGGGGCATCACAGGCACCACTGGGTGCAATCACCATGACTTTTGTTCTGCTTTCATTCAAGTTTAAAAAGTTTAGGGCCATCCAGGCTTTAATGTCTTTGAAACACTCGAACAATGGTTTTAAAGAGCTGGTATCATTCCTTTTCAGGGGCAGGTAAATTTGGGAGTCGTCTGAATAGAAGTGGTATGAGATGCCATGCTTCTTTAAAATCAACCCAAAGGGGAGCAGATAAAGAGTAAAAAGAATAGGCCCAAGATTCGGACCTTGGGGGACTCCACATGGAAGTGGGGCAACGGACAGCACAGTCACCAAGGCTTACAGTGAAACTTCTCTCTGACAGATCAGACCTGAAACACTCTAGGGCTGTATCTTTAAAACCCACACAGTGCTCCAGGCAAGAGATGAGAATGTCATTGTCTACTGTGTCAAGACAGCTGTAAGTAAAAGCATAAGAATAGCAGAATTAGCTGAGTTTGTGGTTAATAAAAGATCATTAAAAACTTTTAAAAGAGCAGATTCAGTGTTGTGAAGGGCTTTAAAACCAGACTGGAAGACCTCTAGAATGCCATGTATATTCAAAAAGACTGTAATTGCAAGCCTACAGCTTTTTCCAGGATTTTGGACACGAACAGCACCTTAGAGATAGGTCTGAAGTTCGAAAGGACAGACTTGTCTAAGTTGGCTTTTTTAATTAACCGTTGTACCACTGCATGTTTAAAGTAGGTCAGTACAAAACCAGAAGCATGACTGCTGTTTATAATTTTCTGGACATGAGGTCCGATTTTCTCCCAGACCTCTAAGAATAGACGATGCTGGAGAATGTCTGTGGGACAGGTTGCAGGTTTAAGTTGGGCTGCAATTTTCTTAAGAGAGGGAAGAGACACAGGTTCAAACTGGTTAAAAACAGCAGAGCAAGTGACAGTAATAGAAGGGTCAAAAGAGGGGAGTGAGATGTGTGCTCTAACGGTGGCAATCTTGTCAACGAAAAAGTGGACACATTTTTCACAAGCCTCAGTGGATGGAGACCAGTGGGTTGGGGGTAAGGATAGAATTAATAGTTTTAAAAAGAACACTGGGTTTGTGACAATAATTCGAAATAATATCATAAAAGTTAGACTTCTCATATTTAACAGTCCTCTGATATCTGCTCTAGCTGTCTTTAAGAACATCATAAGACACCTGTAGCTTGTCTCTCTCCCACTTTCATTCAGCTCTCCTGCATTCACGTCTTGCAGTACGAGTTGTTTCATTCAGCCATGGTTCTGAAAAATACTGGACATTAAACCTGTTCAATTAAAGCCATTTGAACCTGTCATTATTGGTCTCTTTTCTCTCTTTTTTTAAATTCATGTATTATTTTTTTATATTTGATTTTTATTATTGTTGTTGTTGTTATTAGGATTGCTTACAAGAAGTTTAGATGTGCTGGAGTCCCCCTAAAAAGGTTTCCAAAAACAGCCATGTTCCCAGTTCACAGTAACTAACAGCCATCATCAGTGGAAAGAGTAGTTTGAGAATTGTTTACACTGTATAATCATCTGTTTTATCTGATGGGGGTGTGGCTAGCTGTGTTGAAGGCAGACCGGCCCGTTTTTTCTATTGTAGTTAAGACTGTGGAGGCACAGGTAGACTTCTGAGAAGATGAAGACTTATGAGGAAACCATAGCTTTTTTGGGTCAATGGGGACGTTTCCAGAAGATTGTCTTTTTCCTGCTCTGTGCCAGCGTCGTGCAGAATGGAATATATGTTTTCTCAATTGTCTTTGTGGGTGCTAGAACCAGTCATCACTGCCTGGTTCCTGAAGTTAATCTCATCCAAGATTGGCGCAATGCTACCATCCCAACAGAGGTAAACAGGTGGAGTGTCATAGTTTTGCCACATTGTCCTTGTTTTTTGTTTGTTTGTTTGTTTGTTTTAATAGGCCATGTATGCTCAACTTTTCCAAGCCTAGCCAGCAGAAGTAACAGTGTTACTCATTCCCTTAAACATATGCTATACTGAAAAGTGCGAACCTCTGTCACGGCAGCTCAGTTTCCCCATAATGTCATTGCACCTAAAAGCAATAGTCACATGATAGTTTGGTCCTTATAATATGACTCCATTTGACTCCAATATCACTCCTTTGATGGTTTTAATAATCAATTAATATACAGTATATAATAATTAATAATAATTTATTAATAATAATTTTTATTAATAATAATTAATCTCATGTTTCCAGATCTAAGATTTTACATCTTGGCATGTACAGAATAATTTGCAGTGTCCTCAATGGTCTGATAAAGCAGCATGGCTACAAGGGTCCAGGTACTGCAAGGAAAAACTCATTTGCCACAGAACTGATACTAATAAGGTATTTGTTTTGTCACTCTGAGGTGGTGGATGGGAAACAGGAGCTGAGCAGATGCAGCAGGTACAGGCTGGATGTGGTCAGAAATCTCTCTGCTCAGGGACTCATTCCTGGCAGAGACATCAACCTCAATGACCTGGAGCAGGAGGGCTGTGTGGACGGGTGGAGCTACAGCAGAGACATCTACCAATCCACCATCGTCTCTGAGGTGAGTGATTACTTAAATGAGTTTTTGTTGGTTAAATAGATATAAGATGAGTGATGTTGTAACTGAACTACAGTTAGAGAAGTTATACAACAACACTGGTCTTGCCATACAGTATCAGTTCATGTATTGAATTTTATTAAAGCTTAATTAAACAACTCTGTTTCAATATGATAATTAAACATGAATCCTGACTGTAAGATAGAATACACAGTGCATAGAAGGATTCTGTAGGTTTCCATCTTCTTGAATACAACTTAGTAAAAAGTTTGATTGTTTTTTATGTGTAAATGAGTGCTTCCTTAATGTAGCATGCTCTAGAGAGGTGAGGAAAGGCCTGCTAAGTGAGAAAGTTTTGATAATGTGTCAGAGTTCAGTGGCAATGTGAAAGCAGTCATCATCCCACTATTTGAAGCTGTTTCTGCCAAAATTATTAAATGGTTAAAGAGTCGCTGCTGAGCTAGTTAGACCAGCTGAGCCAAGAGACAAGTTCTGTTATTCATCAGGTCAACATGGATTCCTCCTGGTACATATTTCATATTTGATTGATTGTTCATTCATGA
Organism: Chaunax sp. Z400; assembly: GCA_037577475.1. Classification (NCBI taxonomy): domain Eukaryota; kingdom Metazoa; phylum Chordata; class Actinopteri; order Lophiiformes; family Chaunacidae; genus Chaunax; species Chaunax sp. Z400. The sequence continues at coordinate 19,137,518 of CM075201.1, forward strand.
ATCCTCCAGTTTGACCTGGTGTGCAGTGAGCAGTGGAAGCAGCCGGTCACCTCCACAGTTTTGTTCCTGGGAAATCTTTTTGGATCCTTCTTCTCAGGACAGATCTCAGACAGGTAGTGAGAAAACTTTGATCCGCAATGAAATTACAGAAGATACACAGAGATTTGAAAATTTATTTTCAAACTTGCTGGTAATGATTTTTTTTTTCTTGCTTAACTTTAAATAAAATTTTTATCATATTAATTTTCATAAAGAGTGCTGAAAAATACTGATAAAATCTATATTATGAAAATCTTTAATTGCTTTTAATTCTTCTTGAAAATGAAAATCAAAAAGAAACAAGGGCAATTTTTAAAATGATCAATTCAAACAGAATTTTAACGTTTTCTTCATTGTTTTGTTGCTGTTTGTTAAATTACATGGTGTGTTCTAGTGTGTACTTCTGTTATGTGTTGCTTTTTTATATTGTTATAAGCTTTGAGACTACGTAGAAACTACAATCAACATTGTGCTCAGTATACTGGTTGTTCTTTGCTCATTCTATTTGTTCTTATTTCATTGTTTGTCTTCACTCTCTAGGTTTGGAAGAAAGCCTGTTCTCATTGCAACCATGGCAGCTCAGACAATTCTTAACTTTGTTCAAATCTTTTCACCTACTTGGACGGTGTTCTGTATTTTCTCCTTCATCACTGGTTTTGCACAGACCTCCAACCATACAGTTGGTTTCGTGCTGGGTAAATATGAATGTTTTATATTTTGTTGTATGTCTTGTATCATTTCTTATCACTAATATCATATTATGCATTCCTTTCTCTTTTTCTCTTTCTTTGTGCAGGTACTGAGATCTTAACTGGTCACGTGCGGGTCATGTTCTCATCTTTGGGAGTAAATTGTGGATATGCTGTTGGCTACATGTTGCTGCCTCTCTTTGCTTATTTTTTAAGGGACTGGAAATCTCTGCTGTTTGTTGTCTCTCTTCCTGGCTTGGTCTTTATCCCCATCTGGTGGTAGGTTTGAAATATTTTTATAGTAAATTTACCTTCACTTGAACCCCTAATTGTCATAATTGTACTCCTGACAGGAGACAACAGTTATAATTATTTGTTGCTTTGATTTTTAAGCCTCTCTGATCCATCTTGAACCTTGTTCTCCTTTATTGAATACTGAGGCAGGTTCATCCCAGAGTCTCCTCGGTGGCTAGTCTCTGTGGGAAGAGTGGAAGAGGCAGAGACCATAGTCAGAAAGATTGCTAAGTTCAACAAAGTCGAGGCTCCTCTGGTCATCTTTGAGGATAACAGTTTACAAGTAAGTCTACTTTGACTGAACCCCTCTGTTGTGTTCCGGTCATATCTGACAAATTTACAAGTTTCTTCAGGACAAACATACGTTGCAGCACAAGTCATGGGAACATGAATATCTGTGTCAGATTTCATGGAAATCCATGCTGTGGTTGTTGAGATACTTTATTTTTATTAATTTTTTATCTTGCAGGGCAATGAGACAAAGACACTCCCTAAGAAATACCACAATGTCCTCCACCTGGTAAAAACAAGAAATATCAGACACACAACAATCATTGTGTGCCTGGTGTGGTGAGTATCCAGTCTGATTGTTTCAAGTAACATGTCACAAACAAGTAAAGGATTGATTATATTCACATAATTACAATGAGCAATAAGCCTCACAAAACTAATTTTCAGCCATAAATAAGGAATTAATGATTATGACACAATTTCACAAAAATGTATTAATTACTTAAAATGATGACGCAATTCTTTTTATTTCATTGTTAATTTAGGTTTTTCTAACATTTTCCATGCTACGCTGTTCTGTCTTAATCGCAGTAAAGTGTGTATAGAAGTCCAAAGTCTAATGGTCTTGGTCATCTTTGTGTTACTAAATGCTGTTGCTGCAGATTCATTCAAACATCTCTGTATCCCTGTCCTAACAGGTTCAGTATTAGGATTGGATATTATGGCTTATCTCTGAACACATCCCAGCTTCATGCTGAGCCCTATATCAGCTGCTTCATCTCAGCAGTGATAGAGATTCCAGCATACGTTTCCATCTGGCTAGCAATGAGATACATTCCACGACGACTGACTGTCATCTGTATCTTGCTTACTTCAGCACTGTCGGTGTACCTCATTCAACTGGTGCCTCAAAGTACGAAACTCATTTCCAAAGAACTATTTTAGGTCTTAATAGAGTTCTCAACAGAGGTAGCATTGCCCAACATCAGAATTATGATGGATATTTTAAAAAAGGATAAAAAATGATACAGTTATTGCGCCGTTTTCTTCTGTGCCTTGTTTTTCCTTGTCAAAACTTGGCTCCTTAATAACCCACTTTGCAATACTGACAATGACAGTTTTGTAGCGAGTCTCAAGGAACAGCTCTGGGCTTTAAAGCAAATTTGGACAGTGCCTAATCCTACATTTACAAATTCATGCGATCCATACAGGGCTGGGAAAGTTTTTGTTTTTTTCTGATGAGGCATGCTACTAGCAGCTAATGATGTCTCTAATGCACATACTCTATGGGCCGCATAAAGTGGAAGCAAGTCGAAAGTCCAACTTTTGCTTCATGCAGCACTGAACAACTGTCATTGGAATAAACAAGACTCAACCTCAAAGCTGTCTCCAGATTGTCTTCATACATCCATGTTAGGTCAGAGATTCTTATGAGGCATGCTAGTAGCAGCTAATGATGTAGCCTTAAACTGCTAGCTTCAAACAACAGCTACAGATGTCTGGTACACTTACATTTATTTAACTTCACACCCCTCAGATTTTCTTTCTTTTAGACTTGTAGTCTTTAGCCCCATGCAATGTTGACTGAAATGACATCACTTGAGGTAATTTTTCAGGTTTCAAGCATCTCCCTCTGGGGTTAATTTGTTTTTTCACATATGCAATACTTCTAAGATCCGTCAAAATAATTTGATGAGTGAAATCAAGTTTCCCTCTAAGATGCCTTCTATGGTTGTAGAATTGTTTAGAATAAGAGGAGGACTGAGAGAAGTAAGAAAGCTTTATAGTTTCTTATTCAAAGGAAAAAGAAGTGACAGCAGCAGTAAAAATTTAATCTGCTGCAGAACAGATCATACAGGGACAGGTTTTCTTCATTCTGTCCTTCAACAAACCATTTTTTTCTTCTAGGTAAATCATATATTGCTGTTGCACTGGAGATGCTGGGTAAATTTGCTATCACGGCCGGAGCAGCTCTGATGTATGTCTACACAGCAGAGCTTTACCCAACAGTGATCAGAAACACAGCGACAGGAACATGCAGCACAGTTGCCAGAGTGGGAAGCTGCATTGCACCTTTTGTGTTAAGCCTGAGTGAGTAAACTGGTCTTAAATAGTAATTACTAACATTAGTTTTACCTGGATTTATCCTAGCACATTGACAAATGACCTAATAATCCATTCTCCTTGCACAGGTATATACTTTAAGTACCTGCCTTATATTACAATCGGGACTATGGGTATTTTGTCTGCCTTTGCTGCTCTCTTCCTGCCAGAGACATTTAGACAACCTCTGCCTCAAACTATTAAAGAGATGCGTAAGAGAGAAAGGTGGGTTTCTTAAGAGTAGCACGCATCTTAGACATCTTTTCATAAAATTCCTGAGTCAATACTATTTCATAGTTTACAAATAATTAGCAATAATTTGTGTTTTGTCCCAACAGCATCAAGTGCCCATTCATCACTCCAAAACAGCATTCAGCACCTGCAGTGGTTTTGTTAAGTTGAGTTTTCAAAAAGAGTGTCTAAAAATATTCCTAACCTGAATGAGTCATCAGTAAATGTTATCGGGTATCATTTCTGTTTACTGATCTTACAATTCAGATATCTAACTTAATACACACTACAAATAGATTTCATGAAGAAGTGAATTAAAAGAATTAAATTGTGCCTGGACTATGCAGCCTATTTGGGACCACACACATGTATGCAAAATATTCAATATTGAGAGAACAATATCAAACTTTATTTATTAGGAGGTTAACCATCTTGTTTTCAATGGGGGCCTCAAGCACCAATATACAGAGATACAACACACAAACCAAGCAAGCAAATACTTTCATCCATACACAGACAAAAGCTCTACCAGGCAGAGCTACTCCCATCCCCACTGATTTCCCCCCAGATGGAAGAGGAAAAAAAAGCATTTAAATAAATAAAATAAATGCAATACACATACCCATACAAAGCTATGCATATACTCTACATTTACATGCACCTGCACAAGTATTTCTTAATCACGGATGTAATTAGATTACGTAGTGTACAGTCCAGCAGGAGAACACTTTCACTTTCTTTCCGAGTCAAATGGCCTTATCTCCATGATGGGACACACTAAGTTACTCTCTGTGTCTGACTCCAGAGATGCGACACACTTTCACATCAATTCACCCTGCTGTCTCGTAGATCACCACACTTACTCTCACGCCCCCACAGAACACTCCCTGGAATTCCTCCTTTCTCTGTTTCTCTATGTGATTGAAAACATACTTACTGAATATGTTACAGTTGTGAAAATAACTCAGTTGTATTCTGCACAGAAAGACCATCACCTACCTATTTGTGCGACAGTTTTATTCCACATAATTCCAATACTTATTTATTTCATTTTTTGAGTCGAGAAGTTTTGTTTGTTGTGGTACCACAGTGCCATCTACTGGTTCAAGATCACCATTACTATTATATAAGTTATGGTATTGAAGAAACAGCACACATTTGTCTTCTAAGAATCTTATTGTTTTTGTTATCAACTTGCAATTGTAAGTCGACATTTAGTTTTGCTATAGCTATCATGTATTGCTAAGTATTGATTATTCAAGTAAATACATGTTTAATCATGTAAAAGACATTGTCACGATCTTGATATATGCCCAAAACTATCCCATTGGTTGTTAATGTGTTTGTAGCCATAGTGAAAAAGATCAAGGAATTTATATTGTCCTGTTGAAACTGTTCATCCGGATCTGGTCTCATCTGAAACCCGAGAAGGCGATGAGTGAATGGCAGGAAAACAAACGCTCCACTTGGAAATGCCTGTAACATTTTGTGTGTTTAACTAATTGTGACATGCAAACATTTAAAAGATTGAAATGACTGAGAAATGTGACATTTCTGTTCCATAATGTAGCATCAGATTGATCATGAAATTATAATTATGTTACAAACTACCAGGACATACAGAGAAGCTGCCAAATGAGGATCAGGTGGACATTTCTTGTTTGTCAAACTAGAGACTGATGTACTTGTAGTCTTACGCAATGTGTGTCTGGGCTGTTCTCTTCCTGTCCTTGTCATGGCTGATGAAACCAGCAAGCCATTATTTAAATATCACTGAGGAACAGTAATTTAATACACGAACAGTAATTCGTAGAATTAACATTATAACTTGTGATCCAGTACTTTAGCATTTCCCAAAATTAAAAGAATATGTAAAAAAATAAATCACTGATTGCAAACTTCTGTACGGTAATGAACATATCTTGGTTGGATTATATAATAATAATAATAATAATAAAATCACAATAAGCCTAATAATAGGCTTGATGAGTTTATGTAATGTCTCCATAATGTGCACAGAGATGCAAGAGCCAACTACTTCTCAAACCTTATCACCAGTAACCAGCATAATGCCAGATCCCTATTTAACACCATAAATAGACTTGTCAACCCCCCCCTGCCCTACCAGCCTCTTCAAATGGCGACTGTGAAATATTAAAAAATCTTTTTTAAGCAAGACATCAGAGCCAATATCATTTCTACAACCACAGTCGCAAAAATTTCAGATTTTCCTCTGTGTCCTGAACCGTTTAGCCAATTTCAGCAAATTTCTCTTCCTGAGCTCATTTTAATTGCGTCTCACATGCGTTTCTCTTCCGGCCCCTTTGACATCTTACCCACCTTTCTCCTGAAAGAGGCCATTGGTACCATCGGACCTAGTTTACTGCAGATAATTAAGTTTTCCCTCACCTCTGGCTGCGTCCCCAATTACTTTAAACATGCATGTATTCAGCCTTTATTAAAAAAGGCTAACCTAGATCAATTGCTCCTCCAGAATTATAGGCCCATTTCCAAACTTCCTTTCATTTCCAAAGTTCTTGAAAAGGTGGTACTAACACAACTTTTAGCTGTGTTAAACAATAATAAAATTTTTGTTTCACATACAGTACTGAAATGGCTGTCATTAGGGTTACAAATGATTTATTACTGCGTGCTGATGCTGGGGATTGTTATGTTTTGTTGCTCCTTGACCTCAGTGCTGCGTTTGATACTGTGGATCATGAAATTCTTGTCAACAGACTGAATGAGTGTGTAGGTATATCAGGAAATGGTTACCCTTACATGGTTTGAATCGTATCTCTCAAATAGAACATTTTCTGTCTCTATTGGTAACTTTGTTTCTTCATCAGCCTCACTGACATGTGGGGTGGGTCCAAGCTTACTGCAGCTGCTATCATCTATGAGGCAGGACACATTTCTTACACACATTTCAGAGCCACCTTGCAAGTCCACAGGGGATGAGTGTATGTCGCTCAAAAACATAGACATCACATCACGTCGTCTGAAGATGGTTACAGGATTATCACATCCTGGCTCAGAAGTATGTGACAAAAAGGAAGACCACACACAGTCATAGTCGGCACATAAAGTTAACACGTCACATCAAGGCAAAGATGGAGTGAGAGTCTACAGGTCTGCTATATATACAGCCTGCTCAGGTCTGTGGCATCTCTGATCAAGACTCAGCTCCACCCATCAATTGCTTGGAACAAAAGGAAAAACACAGCCAACAAGAAAGGAAAATATAGGCCACTCCTGGGGCCGTCACAGTATACGCCACTAAAAACCTGAGACTACAAGAGCGGAGCTGTATATTTACACTTACCTCTCCGTGCCATTTGACGTCCTCAATGAACAAACTGCAAAGTACAGGTTTGCTGTGTCCTTGCTTATGTAGGCTTACTCATACTGGAAGCAATGAAAGAGAGACGGCGAGCACAAGAAAAGAAACTCTCCGCTGTTGTCTACTCCTGATTTAAAGCCACCATCTTGTAAATACATCACGACTCTGAGCAGCACAGACAGAACTCTACCAGTAGATATTCTGTACTACCCCTCTGCAACCGTATGAAATTTCATTCAGTTTGGGCATTTTTATTCCCAATGAGGTGTTTATATGGACCATTTTCATTCTGATAAGAGGTCCATGTAAACCCAGCTGGTGTTTCTGCTTTATACATGCTGCAACAGGAGCCTGCTGCTGAGTTGCAGGAAGTAGAGATACACTATACCTCACCTGGAATTTTCCTTTTGCAAAGTGCCTGGGGAAGCTCATTAAAACACAGAAAACTGTCTTGCACAGACTTCATCTTGTTGTGAAAACTAAATGTGTTCTTCCTTCTTGTTATTCCCTGGGGTTATTTGAAGATGAGCCACGCCTGAACTGCATACCCAAACTAAATGAGGAATAGCTCCACAGCTGTGAGGTGTACAAGCATAATCTTGGCGTCTCTTGATAGATAAAACGTAAAACAATTTAATCCAAGTGTCAGAAACATTGAACCAGTTATCATGTTGGTAAACTTTGATTAAACACAGGAGAAATTTATATTTCTATCCTCTCCTGATAGGCTATAAAATGATTATAATAATAATCCCAAGGGCAGCATAATTTGATGTTAATAGTGCTTTTTTCATTATTATTGTTATTATACTTATTATTATTATCATTATTAAGGTTTAAAGGGGGAGAAAACAAAAACAGAATTGTTGGGTCCATGCCCACCGTCTCTGGCAGTGGGTCCTCAAATGGTTCTCACAGGATCAGGGGGTGTGGGGAAGACAGGTGTAATGGAAATTTATGAAAATCTACACCATATGTAATGATCTGTATAACCGGTTGATATGCTTTACCATATGAATCTGATTAGTATTAGTATTAATACAAACCCATTTCCAAAAAAGTTGGGATGCTGTGTAAAATGGAAATATAAACAGTTTGAAAATCATTGAAACCCCATATGTAATCGAAAATAGCACAAAGACAACATTTCAAATGTTGAAATTGTTTTGGAAAATTATGTCCTCATTTAGAATTTGATGCCAGCAACACGTGTCAAAAAAAGTTGTGACAGGGTCATGTTTACCACTGTGTTGCATCACCTCTTCTTTTAACAACACTCTGTAAGCGTTTGTGAACTGAGGAGACCAGTTGTTGTCATTTTGAAAGTGGAATGTTTTCCTGTTCTTGTCTGATGTAGGATTTCAGCTGCTCAAGAGTTTGGGGTCTCCTTTGTCATATTTTATGTTTCATAATGCGCCAAACATTTTCAATTGGTGACAAGTCGGGACCGCAGGAAGGTCAGTTTAGCGTCCAGCAGTTTAGGTCACCAACCGCCCACAGTATGTGAGGTCACGGGACTGTGTGTCCGACATGGTTGTCTGCAGTACGGGGGCCCCACAAGGAACAGTCCTGGCTCCGTTCCTCTTCACCCTCTACACTGCAGACTTCCACTACAACTCACCCACCTGTCACCTGCAGAAGTTCTCTGATGACTCTGCCATCGTCGGCCTCATCACAGATGGGGACGACAGGGAATACAGAGGACTGACGCAGGACTTTGTGGACTGGTGCCAGCGGAACCAACTCCAGATCAACGCAGGGAAAACCAAGGAACTGGTGGTTGATTTCCGCAGGCACACACACTCCCCCCCGGACCCGGTGAACATTCAGGGAACAGACATTGAGATGGTGACATCTTATAAGTACCTGGGTGTTCACCTGAACAATAAACTGGACTGGACAGACAATACCACTGCACTTTACAGGAAAGGCCAGAGCAGACTCTATCTGCTCAGGAGACTGAGGTCCTTTGGAGTGCGGGGAGCACTCCTCAAGACATTTTATGACACCGTGGTGGCATCAGCCATTTTTTATGGTGTGGTCTGCTGGGGCAGCGGCATCTCAGTGTCGGACAGGAAAAGACTCGACAAACTGATAAGGAAGGCCAGCTCTGTCCTGGGATGCCCCCTGGACGCAGTGGAGGTGGTGGGAGGAAGGAGGATGACAACTAAGCTGTCATCCATAATGGACAATCACTCCCACCCGATGCGGGACCGAGTAACAGCACTGGAGAGCTCCTTCAGTGACAGGTTGCTTCACCCAAAGTGCGTGAAGGAACGCTTTCGCAAGTCTTTCCTTCCTGCAGCTGTTAGACTGTACAATCAGCACTGCTCCCAGTAGACCAAACAATTAGTAGTACTTGTGTGAATTACTGAGACACTTTTTGTAATAGTACTGTGAAATATTTTTGAGACACTTTACCCCCCCTCCTTTATTGTATTGTATTTTTAAAAATATTATTTCCCCTCCTCCTGCTGTGTTTTTTGTACACTGTGCTGCTGCAATATTGTAAATTTCCCCACTGTGGGACTAATAAAGGGATATCTTATCTTATCTTATCTTATCTTAGCACCTAGACTCTTTTACTACGGAGTCATGCTGTTGTAATACCTGCAGAATGTGGTTTGATATTGTTTTGCTGAAATAAGCAAGGCCTTCCCTGAAAACCTCATTAATGTTGAGATGTTCCACCAGGTGTTTCCTTTTAGCATTTCACAACTTTTCCAGTCTTTTGTTGCCACTGTCCCAACTTTTTTGAAACGTGTTGCTGCCATCAAACTCAAAATGGGCATATAATTTTCAAAAAACCAATGACATTTCTCATTTTCAACATTTGATATGTTGTCTTTGTGCTGTTTTCAATTGAATATGGGATTTCAATGTTTTGCAAATCAGCACATTTTGTTTCTATTTACATTTTAGACAGCATCCCAGCTTTTTTGGAAATGGGATTGTATCCACTTAACAGTTTATGTAGGCTTTCCAGCTGAACACTGTCTTTTGTATCCAACCTTGACATGGGCAATGTGTTCTGCCCCACACTATGGGCTCCAGAACGTCTGCTTGTTATCTGTAAGCTGCATATCAAGGCTATGTGAGAACACACTGTGAATAAAACCATGCTGGTGTGGATTCTCTTTGTGACGAATCTCTGTCCGTGCATTTGACCTTTCTGCAGAAATATTGTATAAGCTCAGTTAATAAACCTCACAAAAGACAATATTTCCTCATTCTCACTCTTTATTTTTATTCATCTTAAACCCAAGACGAAAGTGTTTCTGCCACCACAGCAGGCAGGATTTATTTATTCCAGCGTCAAACAATCACTATATCCTCATCATCTTATTTGGTTAATTAGTCATCATGACTAAACCTTTCTGTCTTGAGAGATGTTTGATTTGTGGGATCAAGTCCACTGTGGGTCAGCCTCCTCCTATAAGGGATTGGAGGCGACCCAAAGCAAGACAAAAACAAAACCAGACAAAACAACATGATATAAAACAAAAATATCTATAAGTCCTCAAATTGTAGAAAACCAATAATTACAAATCCAAACTAGATCCTGCTGGACTGATAGTGCTGACCCGTTCTAGAGCTCCCTGATGCAGTCTCTATCCCATTTGTGTTACACGCCACTTAACTTTATTACAATTAATCTCATTATCATCATTATTATTATGATTATGACCATTATTATTATCATTATTATTTTTGTTTATTATTTATCCTTAACGGTTGTTGCCAAGGAATGATTTGCACACCCAACTTACAGCAATGCAATTTCGGCTTGCTTGTCTTTTTTTTCTTATTGTTGTTTTTGTCTCGTTTATGTAATTAATGTTCCGTCTGTTTTGACAAGCAATTAAAAAAAGGAAACAAATTAATTGAGCTGGTACTTTTCTCACTCATTCATCTAACATGAGATTACGCAGATTATATCATAAAAAAAATACAGTGCCAGAGGTAAATAACTACCTTAAGCCATTCAGTTAATTTTATCCAGAATTAAATTTCCAGGACAAAATAACAAAACACATTTCAATTTAAGCTTTTTCATTTAAGATTTTAATTTGAGCATTAAATGTTAAGCCTTTATTGTTTGATTGTAGTTCTTGTTTTGTATTTCAGAATATAAAAATTAACAGCCGTCATATAAACAAAGAGTAGTTTGAGAATCCTTTACACAGTAATCTTCCCTTTAAATTTTTCTTTTGCATGCATGTTTGATCTGATGAGGGTGTGGCTAGCCAGCAGGTTTGCTGAAAGCAGACCGGCCTGTTTTTTCTATTGTAGTTAAGACTGTAGAGGCAAAGGCAGATTTCTGAGAAGATGAAGACTTATGAGGAAACCATAGATTTTTTGGGCCAATGGGGACGTTTCCAGAAGATTGTCTTTTTTCTGCTCTGTGCCAGCTTTGTGCAGAATGGAGTATGTGTTTTCTCAATTGTCTTTGTGGGTGCCAGTACCAGTCATCACTGCCTGGTTCCTGAGGTTAATCTCGTCCAAGATTGGCGCAATGCTACCATCCCAACAGAGGTAAACAAGTGGAGTGTCATAGTTTTGCCACCTTGTCCTTGTTTTTGTGTCTTTGTTTTAATAGGCCATGTATGCTCAACTTTTCCAAGCCTAGCCAGCAGAAGTAACAGTGTTACTCATTCCCGTAAAGCATATGCTATACTGAAAAGTGCGAACCTCTGTCACGGCAGCTCAGTTTCCCCATAATGTCATTGCACCTAAAAGCAATAGCCACATGATAGTTTGGTCCTTATAATATGACTCCATGAAAACCTACCTCTAGAATTTGGAACACATTGGTATAAACATTTTTACAGTTAGTCAAGAATAACAATGTTACATTAATGGCAGTGTCTTCATTATCGGTCTCAAAATTTTGATGATTTTAATAATATATGTAATAATTAATAATAATGTACTAATAATAATTTTTATTAATAATAATAATTAATCTCATGTTTCCAGATCTAAGATTTTACATCTTGGCATGTACAGAACAATTTGCAGTGTCCTCAACGGTCTGATAAAGCAGCATGGCTACAAGGGTCCAGGTACTGCAAGGAAAACCTCATTTGCCACAGAACTGTTACCAATAAAGGTTTTTTTTTTTTTTGTGACTCTGAGGTGGTGGATGGGGAACAGGAGCTGAGCAGATGCAGCAGGTACAGGCTGGATGTGGTCAGAAATCTCTCTGCTCAGGGACTCATTCCTGGCAGAGACATCAACCTCACGGATGTGGAGCAGGAGGGCTGTGTGGACGGGTGGAGCTACAGCAGAGACATCTACCAATCCACCATCGTCTCTGAGGTGAGTGTTTACTTAAATGAGTGTTTGTTGGTTAAATAGGTATAACATGCGTGATGTTGTAACTGAACTACAGTTAGACAAGTTATATAACAACACTGGTTTGGCTGCTGTATAGCAGTATTGAATTTCATTGAAGCGTACACAAACAACTCTGTCTCAATATGATAATTAAACATGAATCCTGACTGTAACATAGAATACACAGTGCATTGAAGGATTCTGTAGGTTTCCACCTTTTTGAATACAACTCAGTAAAATGTTTGATTGTTTTTTATGTGTAAATAAGTGCTTCCTTAATTAACAGTGAGATGCAGCATGCTCTAGAGCAGTGGTTGACAAAGTATGGGTCGCAACCCACAGGTGGGTCGCAGGGGATTTTATTTGGGTCGCCAAATAAAATAGTTATGATTCTATTTGACTATTTTTCTAGATTTATATCTGCAGTACATCTTTTAGCCACATAAGGAAGCGTGTTTCTAGCTCCACCACACATGGAGTTCTGCCAATCATAGCACGACATTGGAGGCAGGCAGGCGGTGTCTTGTTCAGATCTTGTTTGGGTTTGCACCCAGGTGTCCACCATAGTTTCCAACAGAGTAATCACACAAACATGGATGCCTGGCTAATAAAAAAGAAAGGCATAGCTAGAGACCAGGGACAAGACCCAGCTAAGGATCAGACTGCTGCAGGTAATGTTAGATTAGCTACCGCCCAGAGACTAAATGCTACACCTGATATGTGTGTTGCTCTCCTCTTGTACACCTGACTGGAACGTGATACCAAGGAACAAACAATATTCTGTTTGATTAAATGATATGAGGGAAATACAAGTCTGTTAATTACGCCAAAATGCACTTAATTTGTCTTATATAAAGTAGTTAAAATGTGTGTTGTTTAACTGATGTGTGCCCATTTAATTTAAAATGCACTTAAGTTCTCAATTAAAAATATGAGCATATGAACATGAACATGAGTGGCTGTTCACTCGGACTCAATGCATTTTCTCATTCATAAAGTAGCCTATTTCAAATGTTTATATTTTGATAAGAGGAGATAAAAACAATGAGTTAGCACACCCCTCCTAAATGCACTTATTGAGTCGTGTCTGTGAAGTATTTAAAATATGTACAGTATATATTTTCAATAAGCATACAATGTAGTTGTAATTTAAATGTATATCACCTTGAAATGGCTGGTTTACCTATTCGAGATAATATGATGATGCAGATGGCAGTAAAAATGGTCAGAAATGTTCATTTATGCACAAATTGTTAATCTTGCAATTTTTAGATAAGGCTTATTGTGATTTGAGTCACAATGGTTTGTCATTTTAAAACTTTGGGTTCCCAGAAAAAAAAGTTTGGGAACCACTGATCTAGACCAACTGAGCGAAGAGTTCTGTTATTCATCAGGTCAACATGGATTCCTCCTGGTACATGTACGTATTTGAATGATTGTCCATTCATGAATTCTCCAGTTTGACATGGTGTGCAGTGAGCAGTGGAAGCAGCCGGTCACCTCCACAGTTTACTTCGTGGGAGTTCTTTTTGGATCCATCATCTCAGGACAGATCTCAGACAGGTAGTGAAAACATTAATCTGCAATGAAATTACAGATGATACACAGAGATTTGAAATTTTTTAAAAACTTGCTGGTAATGTTTTTTTTTTCTTGCTTAACACTTTTGTCTTTAATTACATTAATTATATACAATTAATATAATTATATATAATTAATACAGTCAAAAAATTTTTAATTCTTGAACATTAAAATCAAAAAGAAATAAGGACAATTTTTAAAATGATCAATTCAAACAGAATTTTAACATTTTCTTCAGTATTTTGTAACTATTTTTTAAATTACATGGTGATTTCTAGTGTGTAGTTCTGTTATGTGTTGCTTTTTTTATATTGTTATAAGTTCTGACAATAGGTATATACATTAAAACTACATTAAACATTGTGCTCAGTATACTTTATGTACTTTGCTCATTTTCTTTTCTTCTTATTTCATTGTTTGTCTTCACTCTCTAGATTTGGAAGAAAGCCTGTTCTCATTGCAACCATGGCAGCTCAGACAATTTCCAACATTTTTCGTATTTTTTCACCTACTTGGACGGTGTTCTGTATTTTCTTCTTCATCACTGGTTTTTCACACACCTCCAACTATATAGCCGCTTTGGTGCTGGGTAAATGTGTACATTTTATATTCTTGACAAATTACAAGTAATATTTTTAATACAGGAGTAATTGATTGTCAATAATATATAAATATTTTTTTGTGCTGTACATGTCTTGTTGTATCATTTCTTATCACTAATATATTCACTTATTATACATCCCTCTCTCTTTTTCTTTCTTTGTGCAGGTACTGAGATCTTAACTGGTCACGTGCGGGTCCTGTTCTCGTCTTTGGGTGTAAATTTTGGATTTGCTGTTGGCTACATGTTGCTGCCTCTCTTTGCTTATTTTTTAAGGGGCTGGAAATATTTGCTGTTTGTTGTCTCTCTTCCTGGCTTGGTTCTTATCCCCATCTGGTGGTAGGTTTTAAATATTTTTATAGTAAATTTACCTTCACTTAAAGCCTAAATGTCATGATTTTACTCCTGACAGGAGACAACAGTTATAATTATTTGTTCTTTTGGTTTGTGAGCCTCTCTGATCCATCTTGAACCTTGTTCTCCTTTATTGAATACTGAGGCAGGTTCATCCCAGAGTCTCCTCGGTGGCTACTCTCTGTGGGAAGAGTGGAAGAGGCAGAGACCATAGTCAGAAAGATTGCTAAGTTCAACAAAGTCGAGGCTCCTCTGGTCATCTTTGAGGACAACAGTTTACAAGTAAGTCTGCTTCGACTTTAATCATACAGCAGCAGACACAGGAGGCAATGTGTGTTCTTCAGGACAAACATAATATCTGTATACAATTTCATGGAAATCCATTCAGTTTAGTCAGACATTGATTGATTGATGATTTTGAAATAGTAATAGTAAAAAGGTTTGGTTTTGACATCAAGGCTCAGAACTCATCACTCCCCACAGATATGTTTACACAGGAGCCAATGTGTGTGGTTCAGGTCAAGTATTGTACAACATGAATGTCTGTATCAGATTTCATGGAAATCCATCAAATAGTTGTTGATTATTTATACTGGACCACAGTAGTTGACGGATAGACCGTTCAACTAAACCACAAGAAAACGGTGGTGAGACTGACTTTTTTTTTTTTTTTTTATCTTGCAGGGCAATGACACAAAGACGGTCCCTAAGAAATACCACAATGTCCTCCACCTGGTAAAAACAAGAAATATCAGAAACACAACTATCATTGTGTGCCTGGTGTGGTGAGTATCCGGTCTGACTTTTTTGAAGCACAAACAAAGCATTTATATCCACATAATTACAATAAACCTCTCAAAACTATACAAGATTTGTATCCAAAAGGTCAAGGGTCAAATTCACTGTGATATAATAATGGTTTAAAAAAACACTTTCCTGACCATTGCATGACCATGACCATGATATTGATTCATTTTTAAATATGTTGTTTCTCCTGTTATTTCTTGACATGTTAAGCGTCTTTCAGTATTTTGAAAAGCGCTTTATAAATAAAATGTATTATTATTATTATTAATATTATTATTATTATTCAAAGCTGTAACTCAAAAACAGACAGTTAGATTGTGACCATATTTTGCTGAATGTGTGACACTAATCTTGGACACTGTGGTGATTGAGTAGTTCTTCTGTGCAGTTGAGTTGAAGATGGGCCACATAAAACTGACTTTAATGTCAAAATTCCAAATTTTGAATGATGAACTTGAACTAGTTCATTGTAATCAATGTGAACTGAACTTTGGACTAGCTTATCTGAAGTGTGAACTTGACAACACTGGTGGTCTCACTGCGAGAGGAGATGCAATTACTGGATGTTGATGTGGACACAGAGAGTGAAGTTGTAATTCTTTGCACAATGTGCTGAGTGCACACAAATTCTGAGCTATGTCTATCTGCAGCTGTCTAGTAGCGAGGCTGCAGCTGGCGCATGGCCCGATGGACCAGAAATCTTACCGAATACCGAAAATGTTTGGTACGGGCCTTTCGGTTCGGTACGCGCGTGTACAGAACGAATGCAGCCAGTGCATGTGCATAACTTATTTGTGTGTGTACGGGACTCAAATTCCAAGGGACAATTTAGTGAAGGACCGAATGTTGCTTGTTCAGTCATTGCAGCAGGCTCGTGGTCATGGCGACCTCTCCCTCATCATTTAAGTCTGCTGTGTGGGAACACTTCAGTTTCTCAATCAACTATAATGACGACGGACACTTTGGATCGTTACAAAGCTGTATGCCGACATTGTGCAACTGCAATCAGGTATGTAGCTGGTTGCACATCGGACATGCTAACTCATTTGAAATGGAATTACCCGATGTTACTAACAGTTAATATTATTGGGACAAGAAAAAAAACAAGTACAGTGCCAACTCAACTCCCCATGGGATTTAAGCAGCCTCTTGTTAATAATTCAGTGTTTCTATAGCAGCGGATATGTGACCGTTCTTTGTTGTTGAGAACGAACCGTAATTTTTGTGTACCGTCAAACCTCTACTTAATATATGTATTTTTAATTAAGTTCTGCATTCCTGCATACTGTGCAATGTGGAGCACCATAAAGCATGTCACAGGTGCCTTGTCAAACCTTCTTGTAGCGCTTGCTTTTTCTTCTTATTCTAGAAACAATCTTAAAACCTCCAACAGGACTCACTAATCCTTGTTAAAATTAATTTCTGTTTGTGTGTTTCACCTAAACTTCTCTCAATCCTTTCACCAATCCTTTGTTTTCATTGTTAAGTTTGTTCATATTTTGCATGCTAAGCTGTTCTGTCTTAATGGCAGTGAAGTGTGCATAGAAGTCCAGTCTCATGGTCTTGGTTATCTTTGTGTTATTAAATGCTGTTGCTGCAGATTCATTCAAACATCTCTGTATCTTTGTCTTCCCAGGGTCAGTATTAGGATTGGATATTATGGCTTGTCCCTGAACACATCTCACCTTCATGCTGACCCCTATGTCAGCTGCTTCATCTCAGCAGTGATAGAGATTCCAGCATATGTTTCCATCTGGCTAGCACTGAGATACATTCCACGACGACTGACAGTCATCTGTATCTTGCTCACTTCAGCACTGTCGCTGTTCCTCATTCAACTTGTGCCTCAAAGTATGAAACTATTTCCAAAGAACTATTTTAGGTCTGAATAGAGTTCTCCGGAGATATAGCATTTCACAACATCAGAATTACGCGGGATATTTTTTTTTAAAAAAGGGATGAAAATTGATACAGCTATTGCGCTTTTCCCGTGCCTTGTTTTCCCTTGTCAAAAGTTTGCTCCTCAATAACCAACACTGAAGTACTGACACTGACAGTTTGGTGCCGAGCCACAAAGAACATGCTAGACTTTGAGGCAAATCTGGACAGTGGCTAAATCCTACGTTTAGAAGTGCACGCAATGTACACAGGGTCCCAAAAGTGTTTTTTTTATTCTGATGAGGCATACTAGTAGTGACTGCTGATGTAGCTTTAAGCTGCTAGCTTCAAGCAACAGCTACAGATGTCTGGTATACACATTTTTATTTTTTATACTGTATTTTTTAGTCTTTAGCCCCATGCAATGCTCACTCAAATGACATCACTTGAGGTAATTTGTCAGTTTCAAGCATCGTCCTCTGGGGTTAAATATATATTTTTCCACATATGCAGTAGTTCTCCCAAAGATCTGTCAACAGAATCTGATGAATAAAATCAAGGTTCCCTCCTGGATGCCTTCTATGGTTGAAGAATTGTTTAGAATAAGAGGACTGAGAGAAGGAAGAAAGCTTTATAGTTTCTTAATCAAAAGAAAAAAATAGCTCCAGCAATAAGTGACAGCAGCAATAACAATCTCTTATGCTATAACATGCATTTAATCCCCTGCAGAGCAGATCAGACAGGGAAAGATTTTTTTCATCAAATTCTGTCCTTCAACAAACCATTTTTTTTTCTTCTTCAAGGTGTATCCTATATTGCTGTTGCACTGGAGATGCTGGGTAAATTTGCTATCACGGCCGGAGCAGCTCTGATGTATGTCTACACAGCAGAGCTTTACCCAACAGTGATCAGAAACATAGCGACAGGAACATGCAGCACAGTTGCCAGAGTGGGAAGCTGCATTGCACCTTTTGTGTTAAGCCTGAGTGAGTAAACTGGTCTTAAATAGTAATTACTAACATTAGTTTTACCTGGATTTATCCTAGCACATTGACAAATGACCTAATGATCCATTCTCCTTGCACAGGTTTATACTTTAAGTACCTACCATATATTACAATCGGAACTATGGGTCTTTTGTCTGCCTTTGCTGCTCTCTTCCTGCCAGAGACATTTAGACAACCTCTGCCTCAAACTATTAAAGAGATGCGTAAGAGAGAAAGGTGGGTTTCTTAAGAGTCAAATGCATCTTCAAAAAATTCCTGTGTCAATATGATTTCATTGTGTACAAATAATTAGAATTGATTTGTGTTTTGTCCCAACAGCATCAATTGCCGATCCATTGCTCAAAAACAGTATTCAGCACCTGCGGTGATTTTCGAAGGTTGAGCTTTCAATAAGAGTGCCTAAAAACATTTCTTACTTAGATGAGTTATTAACAAATGTTATTGAGTATCATTCCTGTTTACTGATCTTACTATTCAGATATCTAACAAAATATACACGACAAGTGATTTAATGAAAAAATAAAATTGAAAGAATTGAAATTGTGGTTGGAACAACAACAGCAGCAACAACACATGACTTTATTTATTAGGAGGATAAACCCCTGTAGCAAAACAAACAAGCAAATACATTAATCCATCCACAGACAAAAGCTCTCCTTGGCGTAGCTACTCTCACCCCCACTGATTTTCGAACCCATGCAAAGCTATGCATATACATTTACATGCACCTACACAAGTATTTGCAAACCTCGGACACAGAAGCAAGAGCAGGTTGTTTGAAGATGAGTAAAGAGAGATGACTTGAATAAATGAGAGGTAATGGATATCAGTGAATTGGGCAGGTTGTTGAGCTTTAATCCCCAGGGGGTTACGCATTCCCCTCTTTTGGGAACGCTGACACAGCTTTTAAGAAGAAATGGGAAGCTATATTAAACAAGTGCTCCATGGATCCTTTTCCTGCACCTCATTGAAGAGGCCATAGAGCTCCGTGCAGGACAGGCCTGCGGAGCTGGACACAGACGCTCAAAAGATGGTGATCAACCTCTCTCCCATTGAGCTGACCACTAACCAATACAAGGTATTGTCTAAGGGTTTATCAGTCGCCCCCACATATAATACAAATCATTTTGAAACAAAAATCGATGTATTTAGATTTGATAGAAACTTGCACCTTAAAGTTCGGTATTCTCAGAGACATCTTACTGACCGTCACACCTCCCAGGTCCTGTCCTCCAACTCTAGAAATAGTTTCAAACCTAAATCTTATTTCTTTCCCCTGAGCAATAGCCCCAGCCTGACTGCTTTCACTGAAAAAGTGGATTATGACATTCAAAAACTATTTGACAACCCGCCTCCACCCCCACAACAAAATATAATCTGACCCCCTCTGAAAGCAAAGCCTTGAAGGAACTCCAGTGCAATAAATACATCGTCATAAAACGTTGCCGATAAAGGTGGAGCTGTGGTGGTGTGGCATTATGATAAATACATAAAAGAAGCATATCGTCAACTACAAAACACAGAGTACTACGCTGAACTGTGTACCAATCCTCTTCAGCACATGAAAGAGGAACTTACTGCTCTATTGAATAGAGCTAGGGACTGTGGTTGGATTAATATCTATGAACATGGCTTCCTATCTTGTGAACACCCTAGACTCGCCATTTTCTATATGTTGCCCAAAGTTCATAGACACCCCCCCGGGCAGACCTATTGTGGCTGCTACCAATCAATGCATTTATGATTCAAGATAAACTGTTCAGACAATGTAAAGGTACCGGAATGGGGGCCAGCTTTGCCCCAGAATATGCATGTCTCTATTTAGGACTAGAATCTGAATATGTATCCAATCCAGAAATGAATCAATTTAGTAGCAACATTAGAATGTACTGTAGGTTTATTGATGACATCTTTCTTTTGTACAAGGGCAGTCATGACAATCCGATGGCTTTTTACAATTACCTCAATACTACCAATAAGAATATAAAACTATCCCTTGAATACTCTCCTTTTTTTAATACTTTATTTTTATCAAATGTTTCAACTGTTTACAATTCATATTCAATAATATACAGTTAGTTGTTTTTTTTAAAGTTGACGGATAGCAAAGTAATAGACATAATTAGATATTAAATCAGAAAATGAAGAAAGAAAATGGAAAGAAAAAAAAAAGAACATACTGTATGTTCGATATTATCCCTACTTACATATATTCAATGCATATTTCTGCATATATCCACGTACCCTTACATATACTTATATATACATCTATTATTCCCGCATATATACCTTCATGTACACGTATACACATACATGTATACCCCTTTCCATAGGAAGACACCGCCTCCTACAGCAATCAAAAAGACAGACCAAAGACATGTCGGGTTTACACTTTGTCACGCGCTTCAGCCAACAGGCTCAACAGATTAGGTAGATCATTATTTCTAATCGGGATATCTTAAGTGATCCACCTCTGAATGAGATTTCCCAATCCCCTCCTAATATTACTATAAACGGGCTCCTACTAATAAGGACAGACTGTCACAAAGTTGTCTTCCAGCTACGATGTCAGACCACTGGCTGCACAGACCCACAGGTACATTCAAATGCATTCAGTCTAGATGTAACCACTGTTCATACATAATACAACAGAAGGAATTTCAAGATCTCAAGACAAAAGAATTGCACTCTATTAATTGCAACACCAAGTATGTTGTATACCGCCTCATTTGCCCCTGCAAATGTTTTTACATCGGACGCACTAAGAGGAGGTTAAGAGACACAGTGGCAGAACACAAACATGCCATAAGAACCAATAATGAGGACTATCCCATGGCACGCCACTTCCAAATTTGTCATGATGGAAATGATGGTCTCTTAAGAGTGGAAGGCATTGAGTTAGTGGAACAGTCCTTCAGAGGAGGAGATCGCTTATACCGACTACCTCAGAGAGAAACATTCTGAATTTTCAGATTTAATGCTCTGATATATCCAGGCTTGAATGAGGAAATTGATTTTAGACCCTACTTATAAACTGGTCAGAATCTTTGTAGTCTTAGTGGGTTTTGTTTTCCTTTGTTTCCTGTTATCGATATTTCGATGTATGTTGTTAGGGTGGTAACCAGGAAGTGATGCCGATGACATGTACAGACACAGTTATTAATAAACTGATAAATATATTTTACTATTTATAATTACTACTATGATGCTTCATCATCTGAGTCATTAACCTTATATTTATGTAGTAATATGTGCTTTTGGCACCCAGAACGTCATTTACCTATATAAGAAATCACAGCACTGCACTCTGGTTTACACCCCTCTCTAAGTCACGCCCTGAGGAAGACCCATTGTGGGTTGAAACCGGTCTGTGTTTTTCCTTCCAATATGATGTTTTTATGATTTTCTTTTCACCAAGATATGCCCTAACTAATAAAGGCATTTTATTCCCATCCTTGACTCGGTGCTGGTGTGCCTGAAGTAAGCCAAGCGGCTTTGTTTTTTTCTGTGATTAAACTGAGCTTTAAATTTAAAGACGTTGCCCAATTTCTTTAGAAATTCTAGGAGTGAGAAAAAAAAGGGTACTTGATATGCCTTAGGCTGTATGATGACCTATACTGAATCAACTCTTTTATGTAAGATGGCTAGTTAAGTAAATACATTTAGAAATAAATTGCAACCACTGAAAATTTCTTCTAGATTTCGGCATTAACCAATTTAGTCGCAATCACTGAGTCAATATGAGGCTTGAAAGACAATGAGAATCAAGCCAAAGACATAAATATTTAAATTCATCCATTTTCTCAAGTGGTGTCCCATCTAAAATATTAATGGACCAATTATAGGTCCATTTATAAGACTGTTAGCAGAATCAGCACACACATCTATACATGACATTTTGTATTACAGCAGAACAGGTGGGTACATAGACATTAACAAACATATGGCTTGCGCTGCAACCTCTAAGGGCTTTAAGCAGCAGCCTCATACTGTCATTATAAGCCACTGTGAGTCTCTGCATGCTGCCTTCTCTGTAGCAACGCCACAGGTGGGCAGTATATATAATGGGGTACAATAAGCTTTGAAAAAGAGATGTCTTCATAGTAACAGAACACATACTAAATTTACGAGCCAACATGTTTGCTTGAGCATGCAAATTACAACACCGTCTGTAAATGTCCTTATCATCTGATAGATCATTACTTATGATATGTCCCAGATATTTAGCCTCATTACACACTTTAAGGGCAATGCCAGACAGGAGGAAATCAGCATATACCAATTTTCTGTCTTCCTTACCTCTGACTATCATAATATTACTCTTATTTGAGTTGAACATCAAGACAAGAAAAAGACTGACTTAAGACAGCTCAGACTGAGTTCTGTGATTACACTAACGATCAAGATGACAGGAGCCTGCCGCAACTCAGGTAAAACTATTACGATTTTATTCTGACATTGAAAATTTGTCTGCGACAGTGAAATCTCTTGAGAAGTCGTTTGGTGTAAGGTCGGCATAAGGTAACCAAAGAATTTCTTTTATTTTCCGTAACTTTTTCCAGTGAAGTGTGGTAGTGTGCAATACATGCAGTTTATAAAAAAACTAACACATATGGTCAGTTCAACATTATTCTTTTAAGGATATGAACACCTGAAACTGTATTGCTCTAAGTAACAAAAGAGGGCAGTCCACTCTTGTTTACTTAAACTGATAATTAGACTCAATAGCTTTCACGCATACATGACTTTTTGCACATCAGTTACTGCAACAGATAAGCCTAGTATAGTTATAATGCACCACAGGATGACGATATAGCACTACAAATTAAATGTCTTAAATTAAGCTAACTTACTTTCTTCACTTTGACTACCACCACTAACAATATCTATATATTATATCATATATATATATATATATATATTATATCATCTATTAATTAAGCTTATGAACTGACTTCATTTAACTTAAATGTTTTAAACCAAAATCAATGTATGTACTTCTCCCACAGTGTGCTCACAGAAATATCAAACATCAAAATAGTGAGTCTCATGTGAACATTATGAAACACTCCTCTAAAATCATGACTTGAAGGAATATCAAAACACAGACTGTAGCATTAGCTTTATTATGTTGACACATATTACACATATCTCTAGCCTGCTCAACACTGAACATGGCTAAACCATGTTGCTATATGCATTCATTTGGTTCAGCATACTTCAGTGTTTCCTCCCACACTTACTGTGTCTCTACCACATATAGCTGCAAACACTCATTTCACTCTCTTTAGCTCACAGAGAAAGCTACTGTATTCAAGGTCGTTTTCACACCTGATAGTCACGCGGTCGTAACGACTGCTCGTCTGTGACGGTAATGACTCATATCAATGTGTTATATGAACCTATATGCGAGTAATAACTTAACCAATAATTGTTTTTAACATGTCATAGGCCTGGCATAAGCTCATTCAAATGTCCCCGTACTGTCTACAAAGGCTAATAGACTCACACATATCAAAATCATCTTGATCTCACACACACACATGAGAGAGACACACACACACACACACACACACAACATACACACACAACACACACACCACTTTTGTCTGACTCCTGTTTAATGGAGCAGCCGGACATTTCAGACGCTGCGGCTGGTGATGCCGTCCGAGGGGTCAGCTGTTCATTCATCCAGCTCAGGGGATTACTTGTTGTGATGAAAATGGGATTGTAGCTCATTGTCTATCTTACTACGGTACAAAAGAGGGATCGTTTGTGTTTTGACAAAGTGACACTGAAGTATTGAAATCTGCGAATATCTTTCCAACTTCGCCAAAGTTCACGACACGATCTACCACACATTTTGACTCAACAACAAGTCCACCCACTCGCTTTGTCTTCCTCCTCTATGATCAATTTGAGAACACTGAGTAATTTCATTGGTTGATGATACAATTTATGTTTTAAACCTGCACCATGAAATTCACTAACCTTTTTCTCCGGCCTGATGAATGCCACCATGGTGCTATCTATTAAACCAAAGTGTTGACCGTCATGACTTTATATAGACTACTGGACATTAAACTCGTTGAAATAAAGCCATTTGAACTAATTATTTGTCCCTTTTCTAACGAAAACATTCCCAAAATCTTACATTAGAGGGCTAAAATTCTTTTTAAAAATTACAATAAATAAATACTATTATTATTATTGTTATTAGGTGTGCTTGAGTCCCCCTAAAAAGGTTCCAAAACCAGCCATGTTCCCAGTTCCCAGTAATTAAAAGCCTCCATATGTAGTAGTTTAGGATTGTTTACACAGTAATCCTCCCTTTAAATTTTTCTTTTGCATAAATGTTTAATCAGGAGGGGATGTGGCTAGCTGTGCCGAAGGCAGACCGGCCTCTTTTTTGTATTGTAGTAAAGACTGTGGAGGCACAGGTAGATTTCTGAGACGATGAAGACTTATGAGGAAACCATAGATTTTTTGGGTCAATGGGGACGTTTCCAGAAGATTGTCTTTTTCCTACTCTGTGCCAGCCTCATGCAGAATGGAATATATGTTTTCTCAATTGTCTTTGTGGGTGCTAATATCAGTCATCACTGCCTGGTTCCTGAGGTTAATCTCATCCAAGATTGGCGCAATGCTACCATCCCAACAGAGGTAAACAGGTGGAGTGTCATAGTTTTGACACCTTTTTTTTGGTTTTGGTTAATAGGCCAAAAAGCCCTGTTTCAGTTTTCAAAAAGAAGAAAAAATTCCTGACGCTGGCTTTTCTCTGGATCAACTCCAAAAGTTAATATGTTTTTCCCTACCATATGCCTAACCATTCTACCTAGTTTCTAAATTGAGATTTGCGCTTTTAGGCTTCAAGCATAATGGTATATTTATAGCACTTAAAATTATTCTGTACTTGCCAATATTTAAAATCTTGGATCGCGAAACATGTCATTATCTTCTTTTAAAAGTTATTTTCTAATTTGTTGTGTTTTTGCTTTTTTATCTTAACATATACTTATTTCTTGCCAACTTATTTTAAGATTTCTTGACAATTAAAATGATCTTGCTGCATGGACAGGTAATTTCACGAGTATTAAGCCATTGTCTCCTCAAATTCAGTGCTTATTATATTTTAGCTCTCTTTTGCAGTGAAGAACAATGCGACCAGCATGTCAAAAGCCTGAGAAAGAGAGAGAAATTAAATTTGTGACAGTCAAACATTGTGAAAGGTGAAATCTGATCAGAGACTGAAAATGTCAGAAATGACTAGATGCAAGCACATGTAGTCATTCAACAATGAATTTGAGAAAAAAATGGTTTAATACAAGTGATCTGTCCATGCACCAAGATGATTTTACTTGTCAAAGAAAATAAGCCAACTTAAAATATGTTGGCTTGAAATAAAACATCAAAAAATAAAATAAAAACAACTTTTAAAACAAGATAATGAATCTCATGTTTCCAGATCTAAGATTTCAGTCTTGGCAAGTACAGAACAATTTGCAGTGTCCTCAACAGACTGATAAAGCAGCATAGCTGCATTTCAGGGAGAGGGTACAGGTACTGCAAGGGAAATCTTAAGATCAAGTCCTTGCACATTATGTTGTTACACATTATGTATGCCATGCACCATGCACAGAGATAAATTATTTGCCACAGAACTGTTACTAATAAGGTATTTGTTTTGTCACTCTGAGGTGGTGGATGGGAAACAGGAGCTGAGCAGATGCAGCAGGTACAGGCTGGATGTGGTCAGAAATCTCTCTGCTCAGGGACTCATTCCTGGCAGAGACATCAACCTCAATGACATGGAGCAGGAGGGCTGTGTGGACGGGTGGAGCTACAGCAGAGACATCTACCAATCCACCATCGTCTCTGAGGTGAGTGTTTCATTATATGAGTGTTTATTGGTTAAATACAGATAGCATCAGTAGTGTATTAACTGAACTACATTATACAAGTTACACAACAGCACTGGTCCTGCTATAGCAGTTGTTCATGTGTTGAATTTCATTGAAGCTTATAAAGAACACTGTTTCATTACTATATTTATTCATAAATCATTAAACAGTTGGACCCAAAATGCAGAACTCAGAAGCACAGAGACAGAGTAAAAGTTCAAACAAGGTTTATTGAAGTAATGTGCAACAGAGGAATCCAAAAGTACAAATAAACGGAGCAGGACGGGCAGGTAGTAATCTTATGTCACTGAATAACCAACTCACAGAGGCTGACAGACTTCCAGGGCAGCAGGTGCAGTAGGGAAAAGAATGGTTCCGAAGCAAAGGAGATGAAGTCGGGAACAAACGAGCAAACAGGTTTAAAAAACTCTCCAAAAGATTAGGTTTTGGAGTCCAACTTGTTATCACAGAGTATCATTGATGATTCGATAGCTAATACTGAGTCGAAGACAAGGGCTTAAATATTGTGGAGACCAGGTGGAGCTGATGAGATGATTGAATGCAGGTGATCAGGAGAGGAGGAAGTCGGAAGTGAACTGGGGCCTCATTTACAAAACTGACCGTAGATTTCATCCTAAAACATTGTGTAATCACAGACCTCAAAATTCACTTATACACAAGAAAATTCAGATTCAGATCTATAAAACCATGTGGCGCACACCTGTACGCAATCCTGTCTTCATAAATCCAACTAGTGGCGAATTGTGCGGGTATAGTCTCCTCACAGTTTCGTCCCATAATCATCCATAAATGGTCGATGCTAAATAGCTCATGAATATACTGACATTGTTAAGGAGCCTTTGTTGGCCTATCAGTGAGGGAAAGATGGAGATGAGTACGAAGAAGAGACCAGAGGTGTTCATCACAGAGGTTGAGCACCGTAAACCTGTTTTGTTTGGAGATTAGCACTGGAATATGAAATTAAAGGAAACAGGCTGAAGGGAAGCTGTCATGGTATTGGGTAATACTGTAGACTGACATGTTGCCTAGCCAATAAGAGAGCTAGAATTAGAAGCTACGGTGTCACTTTGAGTGATCAAGCAAGGTTGGTTGAGACTTCTCAGCAGCAACCTTTATAAATGAGGCCCCAGGTGAGTGGACCAGTCAGCCACACCCAGGAGATGCTCAAACATATGCACACATACAGACAGCGGAGAGGCATACAGGAACATCGAGAGAAGGGAAAAACAGAGGAAACAGGGGAGAGGAAGAGGGGAGAGGAAAATTGCTGATCCCTGACAGTATTCCTCCCCATTAACGGGAGCCTCCAGGCGACCCACTGGGCTTGTCTGAGTGGGCCTGGTGGAAGCCTTTAACCATCTGAGAGTCGAGGATCAGTGAACAGTGGATCCAAGACTGTTCCTCAGGGCCGTAACCTTTGCAATCCACCAAATTTGTCGTTTAACAGACTTAATATTCAACCATCGCTCCACTTGCGGTCCCTTGAGCCAAAAGGCCACTGTTGATCCCTCATGGGTGACACAGACCCAGACAATAACCATTGTAAGGGGTGGACCAGGCCCACGGTCTGTACAATTCCCAGGTCTGCCCTGCATCATAGTTGCGTTCAGATGGAGACAACTTGCAGGAGAAAAAGGTGCAGGGGTGTAGCTTTTGTTCCGGTCCATGAAGTTGTGACAGAATTGAAGAGCAGGGTCTGGTTGAACCAGACCAGGGGTGGAACAATTGAACAATTTCTTCAATCTAAATCTGCCCCCGGGGTTCAAACAAATGGGATGGAAGATGATGTTAACTTGGTGAGGGGTGCTGCTACCCGGCTGAAGTCTTGAATGAAGCACTGGTAAAAGTGTGCAAACACCAAGAACCTCTGGAGCCGTTTGCTGTTCCCCGGGGTAGACCACTCTTCTATTGCCCGTATCTTCTCTGGGTCAGACTTTAACTGTCTGCTCTCTATGATATAGCCCAAGAAAGAGACAGAGGCAGCATGGAAATCACACTTTTCTGCTTTTGCATCCTGACAAATCCTGAATGGAACAAAGCATAGGAACAAAGGTGGAAACTTATCTGTCTATGCAGACAGATAAGTTTCCACCTTTTTGAATACAACTGAGCAGAAGTAAAGGTTATTTTTTTTAATGTATAAATATCTGATTCCTTCATTAACAATGAGATGTGGCATCCTAAAGAGAGGTGGTAAAAGGCCCTTCAAGTGGGAATGTGTCAAAAATGGGTCAAAGTTTAACAGGAATGTTCAAGAGAGCACTCATCACTATTTGCATCTGTTTCTAGAAAAATTATTAAATTGTTATAGAGTTGCTGGTGAACTAGCTAGACCAACTGAGCAAAGAGACAAGTTCTGTTATTCATCAGGTCAACATGGATTCCCCCTGGGACATGTACATATTTGATTGATTGTTCATTCATGAATCCTCCAGTTTGACCTGGTGTGCAGTGAGCAGTGGAAGCAGCCGGTCACCTCCACAGTTTTGTTCCTGGGAATTCTTTTTGGATCCTTCTTCTCAGGACAGATCTCAGACAGGTAGTGAAAATATTATCTTAAATGAAATTACAGAAGATACACAGAGGCTTGAAATTTTTTGAACTTGCTGGTAATGTTTTTTTTTTCTTGCATAACTTCTTAGCCTTTAATTATATAAATTTTCATAAAGAGAGCTGAAAAATATCATTAAAATCTACATTAGGACAGTATTTTGATTCTTCCTGAAAATGAACAATTCAAAGACAATTTCAAGCATTTTCCTCAGTATTTTTTTTTTTTTTTTACATACATGGTGTTTTCTAGTGTGTAGTTGTTATTGTTGCTTTTGTATATTGTTATAAGCTCTGACACTATGTATACTACATTAAACATTGTGCTCAGTATACTGTATGTTCTTTGCAGATCTAAATTTTAGGGTTCTTATTTCATTGTTTGTCTTCACTCTCTAGGTTTGGAAGAAAGCCTGTTCTCATTGCAACCATGGCAGCTCAGACAATTTTCAACTTTTTTCTAATCTTTTCACCGACTTGGACGGTGTTCTGTCTTCTCTTCTTCATCATTGGTTTAACATACATCTCTAACTATATAGCTGCTTTCGTGCTGGGTAAATATGAACGTTTTATATTCTTTTGATTGCAAATTATCTTATTATACAGGGTCAATTGGTTTTGAATGATATATAAATATTTGTTTGTGATGATGTCTTGTATCATTACTTATCACTAATATCATATTATGCATTCCTCTCTCTTTTTCTTTCTTTGTGCAGGTACTGAGATCTTAACTGGCCACGTTCGGCTCATGCTCTCGTCGTTCGGTATAAATTTTGGATTTGCTGTTGGCTACATGTTGCTGCCTCTCTTGGCTTATTTTTTAAGGGGCTGGAAATCTCTGCTGTTTGCCATCTCTCTTCCTGGCTTGTTCTTCATCCCCATCTGGTGGTAGGTTGTAAATATTTTTATCGTAAATTTACCTTCACTTAAAGCCTAAATGTCATAATTTTACTCCTTACAGGAGACAACAGTTATAATTATTTGTTCTTTTGGTTTGTGAGCCTCTCTGATCCATCTTGAACCTTGTTCTCCTTTATTGAATACTGAGGCAGGTTCATCCCAGAGTCTCCTCGGTGGCTAGTCTCTGTGGGAAGAGTGGAAGAGGCAGAGACCATAGTCAGAAAGATTGCTAAGTTCAACAAAGTCGAGGCTCCTCTGGTCATCTTTGAGGATAACAGTTTACAAGTAAGTCTGCTTCGACTTTCATCATACAGCAGCAGACACAGGAGGCAATGTGTGTTCTTCAGGACAAACATAATATCTTTATTAAAAATTACTGGAAATGCATTCAGTTTAGTCAGACAAATCATGATTTTGAAATGTTTATTATTACACAAGCAGAAGATTGTTTTGACATCAAGGCTCAGAACTCATCACTCCCCACAGATATGTTTACACAGGAGCCAATGTGTGTGGTTCAGGTCAAACATTGTACGACATGTATGTCTGTATCAGATTTCATGGAAATCCATCCAGTAGTTGGTGATTATTTATACTGGACCACAGTACTGGACAGATAGACAGTTCAACTAAAACACAACAAAATGCTGCTGAGACTCACTTTTTTTTAATCTTGCAGGGCAATGAGACAAAGACACTCCCTAAGAAATACTACAGTGCCCTCCACCTAGTGAAAACAAGAAATATCAGAAACACAACTATCATTGTGTGCCTGGTGTGGTGAGTATGCGGTCAGATTGTTTGAAGGACAATCAAGTAAAGCATTAATGACTTTTATGTGGACCCCAGGAAGAGTAGTCGTTCCCACGGTAATAACTAATGGAAATCCTACATAAATGATGAACAATAAACCCCACAAAATAAAATTTTCAGCCATAAATAAAGAATTCATGATCTAATTATGACACGCTTTCACAAAAATGTATAATTGGTTAAAATGATGAAGTGATAAAACTTTTTTCCACAAAGGTCAAAGGTCAACTTCACTGCGACATAATAATGGTCTGAAAAAAACACTTTTCTGAGTATATTGAGCATATTCTTATAATGAGGTATACAAAGGTACAACTCAATAATAGACAGTTAGACTGTGACCATATTTCACTGAACCCGGGTGACAGTAATCTTGGGGCCCCACCTTGACATTGTGGTGATGAGTAGATCTTCTGTGTCGTTGAGATGCAGATGTACATAAGTGAATAAGGGGTCACATCTGAAAAAAGAAAAAAAAAACATTTTAATTCTGACTTTATTGTCAGAATTCTGACTTTCAAGTTTTTGAACTATGAACATGAACTGTGAAGTGTGAACTTGCACAACAATGGTGGTCTCCACATCATTCCCTGGGAGAGGATGTGCAATTACTGGCTGTTCTCTAGCACCA
Organism: Chaunax sp. Z400; assembly: GCA_037577475.1. Classification (NCBI taxonomy): domain Eukaryota; kingdom Metazoa; phylum Chordata; class Actinopteri; order Lophiiformes; family Chaunacidae; genus Chaunax; species Chaunax sp. Z400. The sequence goes on from CM075201.1 coordinate 19,168,835, forward strand.
CCTGGTGGACATAGACAGTAGTATCCTTTGCACAGTGTGCTTAGTGCACACAAATTTAGAGCTGTGTTTACCTGGCCCATGGCCCGACGGACCGGGGGGGAACAAGGGTCCATTGAACACTTGCAGTTTAAAATTTTGCCTCTGCTAAAAAGAGTAGGAGAAGGTTATGGGATCAGTGGCATTGTTGGTTTGTCTGTGTGTGTAATGTAAGCAGGATAACGCAAAAGGTTTTGAGCAGAATTCAATGACATTTTGTGGAGACGGTGGACCCTCTGGGAGGATTTTGAGGCTTCTGTGGAGGATGATTTCTAACATGGACGTTCATTCAGTAAGGGGTTACGTGAGAAACGTCATCGTCATGCCAAACCAAACAGAGGCAGAGTAGGGTGGGTATGTGGGCTATGAAAGGATTTGCACTGCATATTTGCTTTGCGCTCTCTGAGTGCCATAGTTGCACTATGTGAAGAAGCTCTCTATCAGACCTCTGTGCTCTTATGTGAAAATTGTTCCTAAGTGAAGACAGACTGCTTCTCATTGGGAGTTAACAGTAATAGTGCTTACTTCAATTTTACGAAGAATTACGCACATGACATTTAATTAGATTCCTGAGTATAAATTATTACATAAATGTGTCTGGAAAAACATGAATGTAAACTGCAATTTCACTGGTGTGTGGAAATTGCAGTTTGGTAAGGTGATTCTACTTTACACTGTCTATCTTAATATGCATATATATATTTTTAATTAAATACTGCATACCTACATACAGTGCAATGTGGAACACCATGAAGCATGTCACAAGTGCCTTGTCAAAACTTCTTGTAGCGCTTGCTTTTGCTTCTTATTCTAAAAACAATCTTAAAACCTCCAACAAGACCCATTAATCCTTGTTAAATTTATTTCTGTATGTGTGTTTCACCTAAACTTCTCCCAATCCTTTAACAAATCCTTTGTTTTCATTGTTAATTTTGTTCTTTCTCACATTTTACATGCTACGCTGTTCTGTCTTAATGGCAGTAAAGTGTGTATAGAAGTCCAAAGTCTCATGGCCTTGGTTATATTTGTGTTACTAAATGATATTGCTGCAGATTCATTCAAACATCTCTGTACCGTACCTTTGTCTTCCCAGGTTCAGTATTAGGATTGGATATTATGGCTTATCCCTGAACACATCCCAGCTTCATGCTGATCCCTATGTCAGCTGCGTCTTCTCAGCAGTGACAGAGATACCAGCATGCATTTCCATCTGGCTAGCAATGAGATACATTCCACGACGACTGACAGTCATTTGTATCTTGCTCACAGAAGCACTGTTGCTGTACATCATTCAACTGGTGCCTCAAAGTAAGAAACTGATTCCATAACAAATACTTTAAGTCTTTAATGAGTTCTCCACGGAAAAAGCATTGTGCAATGTCAGACTCAATATGGATAAATAAAATAAGGGTAAATATTGATACAGCTATTGGGCTTTTTTTTCCATGCATTGTTCTTCCTTGTCAAAACTTGGCTCCTTAATAACCCACACTGCAATACTGACAGTTTGGTGCTGAGCCTTAAGGAACAGCTCTGGACTTTGAAGAAAATTGGGACAAGTCCTACAGTAGATGTGATGCACACAAGGCTGCAAAATGTTTGTTTCTGATCAGGCATGCTAGCAGTAGCTACAGTAATAATGTCTCGAGTGTACATGGTCTATGGGCAGCATGAGGTGGAACAATTCCAAATTCAAACCTTTTTTGGCCTCATGCAGCACTGAAAAACTTTCATTGGAATAAACGAGGTTCAGCCTTTTTTTCCACATATACAGTAGTTCTCCAAAAGATCTGTCAACAGAGATTGATGAATAAAATCGAGTTTCCCTCTAAGACGCCTTCTGTTGTTGAAGAATTGTTTAGAATAAGAGGAGGATGAGAGAAGGAAGAAAGCTTTAGTTTCTTAATCAAAGGAAAAAGAAGTGACAGCAGCAGTAAAAATCTCTAAACACTTTATAACATGGATTTGATCTGCTGCAGATCAGATCATACAGGGACAGATTTTCTTCATTTCATTCTGTTCTTCAACAAACCATTTTTTTCTTCTAGGTGTATCCTATATCGCTGTTGCACTGGAGATGCTAGGTAAATGTGTTATCACGGCCGGAGGATGTCTAATGTATGTCTACACAGCAGAGCTTTACCCAACAGTGATCAGAAACACGGCGACAGGAACATGCAGCACAGTTTCCAGAGTGGGAAGCTGCTTTGCACCTTTTGTGTTAAGTCTGAGTGAGTAAACTGGTCTTAAATAGTTATTACATTAGTTTTACCTGGATTTATCCTAGCACATTGACAAATGACCTAATATTCCATTCTCCTTTTACAGGTATATACTTTAAGTACCTACCACATATTACGATCGGGACTATGGGTATTTTGTCTGCCTTTGTTGCTCTCTTCCTGCCAGAGACATTTAGACAACCTCTCCCTCAAACTATTAAAGAGATGAGTAAGAGAGAAAGGTGGGTTTCTTGAGAGTTACACGCATCATCTTAAAACTCCTGTGTCAATATGATTCCATAGTGTATAAATAATCAGAATTAATTTGTGTTTTGTCCCAACAGCATCAAGTGCCCATTCATCACTCCAAAGCAGCATTCAGCACCTGCAGTGGTTTTGTTAAGTTGAGCTTTCGAAAAGAGTGTCTAAACAGATTCCTAACCTGAATGAGTTATCAATAAATGTTATCGGGTATCATTCCTGTTTACTGATCTTACTATTCAGATATCTAACTTAAAATATACACCACAAGTAAATTTAATGAAGAAATGAAATTAAATCATTTAAATTGTGCTTGGACTCTGCAGACTATCTGGAATCACACAGATGTATTCTAAATATTCAATATTCAATATATTTGCGCCATAAAACCTAAAATGGCTGGCTGTGATTAACTTTGCATCAGAATATTAGAAACTTTATGTTAAGTGTATGTACAGTTACTCTTAACATTGTAACAATTACATCGGTGCTGATGATGCGTTTATGTTCATTTTAGAGTATTTTTTATTTTTTTCTTCAGTTTGCTGGAGCTATTAGTAAAAGCATTATTTTGTTTGAATGTAATGTTCCTCGATGCTGATGAAGGCACATCATTTCACAAAACCATTGACTACATGGACAGTGACATGATGTTTGTTCAGTTATTCAGTGCTGTTCAGTGTTCGGACTTAATGTCAGCAGCATTTCCCTTTCCTGTCCGTGTGTTTAAGGAATGTATTGACATTTATAAAAAAATAAATTTAAAAAAGTGCATGTTTCATATATGATGTCTAGGCCTGATTTTAATCTTAAATTAGGACAGCCTGGTTGGCAGCCAAAGCAGGTTGCTGGCTAAGATTGCTGAGATCAACAAGGTGAGGCTCCTCCAGCCATTTTTAAAGATTACGATGCAAGTCAGCTTTGACTTAAATCATGTTAGAGCAGAAACAGGAGCAAATGTTGCTTGGTTGATGACACAAATTGACCCACAGGAACAAGATGATCTTGATGAACTTCAATGGAAATCCATCTGGTAATTGTTGAGATAATTTATGCTGGACCAAAGTGGTGGACTAATGGACCAAACAACTAAACACAAACTGATGGTAAGACTGAGGTTTTAGATCTTGCAGGTTTATGAGACAAAGACACTTCTTAAGATACACCACAATGTCCTCCACCTGGTGACAACAAGAAACACAACATCACCGTTTGCCTGGTGTGTTGAGTATCCATTTTAAGTGCAAACAAATAAATCTTGAACATTAATCAACGATCATTTAGTCCTGCATGACAGTGATGGTCGTGGCAGGAAGAAAAAATAGCCGTGGAGGAAAATTATACCACAAACATTGTCTTGGACACGAGAATTTTTTGTGAAAAGGTCAAAGGTCCCTGTGACCACAAAGCAGATTTTTACCACAACCCACAAATTTGCACACCAATTATCCTTTGAAAGAAATGTCATACTTAGAACGATGTTGTGCAAGTTCGCACTTCAGATGAACTAGTTCAAAGTTCAATTCACAACGATCAAAATGAATTAGCTGATGTTCATAGTTCAAATTTTTGAGTTTTGAACAAAGTTCACAGCCCCAAAAATGAACTAGATCACATTCATATTTTTACAACGAGCTGCACTGAGCAATTCTTTTTGCTCCTCCTCATCCATCCCCAGCCCTCACTCATTACCAGTGCCCACTTCACAAACTAAATTAATCACTGTTTACTTCACAGAATCATAGAAGGAATACTTCTACTCAGAATGATCATTTTAATGGTCGGCCTAATTTGGCGATCTGTGCAAATCAGTAGGCCCTTTATTCACCCAGGGATGCAAAGCAGCTGCACCTAGTTAAATATTGATGCAATTCCTCACATGGGACAGAGGGTTGGGAGATGACAAATCCACAAACATTCTAACCATTTAGGCACACAAAGGCCATTTTCTTTTCTATCGTGTAGGGCAGCCGATATGGAACTGCAGAGCTTTGAGGGAAATCATGTTTTTTCTATTTGGATGCTACTATTATTCCTCTGCATGTCTTGGCCATTGGAAGGGCATGCTAGAGGGCACATATTCTTTTCTATAGTGAAAGGGCACCATAGAGATTACTTTATCATGTTTTCTCCATGGAAGGATGCCCTAGAAACACACTTCATGACCACCTACTTGAAGGGCACCTTGGTGCTTGTTTTCTTAAGATCTCTCCACTGAATGGTCACCCCACTTCATCACATTTTCCCCACTGGAAAGGCACCAGTGTGGACATTTTATCAACTTTTCCCCATTAGACTGTATATGTCATTTCATCTTATTTTCTCCACTGGAAAGGCACCTTAAGATAGAGACTTTATTAATCCCCACAGGGGAAATTTGGTCATATATATATACACACACATATGTATATAAGTATGATAAGAAAAGAAAAATTTAATAGAAAATAGAATGCACGTTTACATTTAAATTTTGAATGGTTTTAAATGGTTTTAAATGGTAAGTGGCCATGGAGGCCACTTACCATTTAAAACTGCTTACACAAAATAAGCAATTACACTTGCACAGTGTGAGTGTCATGGTGAAGCCGTGACTCATAGTTTTTCTGGTGTGTTTTTCCCTGTCAACTCCTCCTTTGTCTCTTTGTGTTTGTGTGTGGTTGTGGGTGTGGCCTTGACACACCTGACTCCTGGCTCACGTGACAAAATCAAAGCTCAGTAGAAATATATAATTCAAAGAGAAAATAAATAATGAAACCTTTTAAACAGATGATTTTACAATTTTGTTTGAAATGGTAATAATGCATAGAACACTCTTTTTTTCTTCTTAATTCAACAGTTTATTTAGACCATATGAGGAGCATGAGGAGTGAGATAAGGGTTTAGGTTAAGAATATGAGGGCAATACAAACAGAGGCAGAGCAGGGCCAGTGCTGCCAAGAAAAGCAGTGAGATAATAATGTGGTGGTGAACGATGCCCTCTTGTGGACCAAACAAATATAACTTCAACAAACATTTACAGAATTCAACTTCACATAAAGTAACTTTCATTTTCCCTGCGACAAACTTCTCTCCAATTTTCACAGAATAAAAATAATGAAGAGCTAAGGAACTGTTTAACATTTCGATCAGACTTGTTTTTCGCACTCGCCTCTCAGAGAATCATAGATTATAGTTCACAAAAACAATGAAAAGTCCAACCTCTCTTGAACTTCCACAAACAGCCTACTAGTGTTGCACATGTAGCTTGTACACTCATGGATAAATGAGAAATGAGAAACACTTATTTATCATACTAAATATAATATTAAATTAAATTAGAAGATTGACAGTAAACAATAGCAATGCTACTTAATATCAATGTCAACACATGATCAATAAAGGAAGAGTTAATGTTTTTTTTATGTGTGTTTTTATTTTAGGAGAGAAAAATGTGATCAGATTTAGAAAGTTGATTGCCAGATATTTCTTCTCTCCACCTATAATAATCATGAGGGTAATAAAAAACAAAATAATGGGTTATTTGTCTTAAAGAATTCCAAGTCTGAATTTTGTACAAAAGGCCCTGCCAGGGTTGTGCATGACAACAGATTGTTGTTGTTTTTTTTTATCTAGACAAAGGCATGTTTCTATTGCAACAAGCTGGAGCTGTAATACAGCTACATTTGCAGGTCACAGTAAATAACAGCAGTCATGAGTGCAAAGAATAGCTTGAAAATTGTTTGCGCTGTAATCTCTCCTATAAATTTGCTTTTGGGTGTATTTTGTTAACATAGTAGGGGGTGTGGTTAGCGGTCATTTGAGGTGAAAGCAGACCAGCCTGAGACGATGAGGACTTATGAGGAAACCATAGCTTTTTTGGGGCAATGTGGACGTTTCCAGAAGATTGTCTTTTTCATGCTCTGTGCCAGCGTCGTGCAGAATGGAATATATGTTTTCTCAATTGTCTTTGTTGGCGCCAGTCCCAGTCACCGCTGCCTGATTCCTGACGTCAACCACACCCAAGATTGGGGTGGTGCCACCATCCCAATGGAGGTAAAGAGGTTGCGTTTGTTAACGGTAACAGGTGTGGCCAGCAGGCAGGACCACATTCACAAGAGTTGCTTTTTAAAATTTTGGAACTAAAAAGTATGTAGTTAGATGGCGTTGCGTGCATGGCAGCCGGTTACTGCAGCTTTGACTTCGTTTCTGTGTCTGGAACTGATTTTTTTGATAATCTTTGCGGACTTTTGTGTCAAATTCCGTCATCGATCTTTTCTTTTAAGTGAGCAATTATCGATAAGCAATGGGTTGGGCTTGTAGTTTTCCCCTGCGGGAAAAACAAGCCGTGTTTTGTCTCTGAGCGGTCTAATCAGCTGTCCCTCGTCAAAACATTTCACGTCACTCACTGCTGTCAATGTCACCAGCCGTCTGTTGTGTTTGCAAACACAGCCGCCCCGAGAGAGGAAGTGCTCACATATTCCGTAGTTAATGGAAAACGACTTCCGGGTTTCAAAATAAAGTTCTAAAATAAAAAAAAAGTTTGCAGATTTTTCTGCATCTGCACTAAAAAAAGAATTTCCTCATGAAGTTCATAAAGCAGTATGGCTATATTCTAGAGTTTTGTGAAGATACAGGTACTGCAAGGACTTATTGTTAATGCCTGTCATTGATTCACAATCAACACAGCACATTGCCTTGCACATGCAGTATGGCACCATGAACAATAGCAGGGATAGACTATTAACCAAAGAAATGTTACTAATTAGGTTTTTGTATGTGTCACTCCGAGGTGGTGGATGGGAAACAGGAGCTGAGCAGATGCAGCAGGTACAGGCTGGATGTGGTCAGAAATCTCTCTGCTCAGGGACTCATTCCTGGCAGAGACATCAACCTCACTGACGTGGAGCAGGAGGGCTGTGTGGACGGGTGGAGCTACAGCAGAGACATCTACCAATCCACCATCGTCTCTGAGGTGAGCATTTAATTATGAGTGTTTGAGATAACATTAGTAATGAAGTAATTGAACAACAGTTCTACAAGTTCTACAACAGCACTGCTGTTTAAATAGCACTTGTTCTTATGTTGAATTTTATTGGAGCTTATAAACAATAATTCATTTATCCTGACTGGAACACAGCACACACTCTGTGCAGATAAAGATACATTTCAAACTTTTTGAATACAGTATCCGGTATTTTGCTCAAGAAGTAAAGGTTTGAATGTTTTTTATGTGCAAATATCTGATTCATTCATTAACAGTCAGATGTAGCACACTCAAGAGAGGCGACGGAAGGCCCTCTAAGTGGGAATGTGTCGACAATGTGTCAAAGTTTAGTGGAAATGGTCAAAAGAGCACTCATCCCACCATTTGCATTTGCTACCAAAAAGTAATACACATTTAAAGAGTAGCATCGAGGTACAAAAGATCCACGTTTTATCTTAGAAGTGAAGATCAACTGGACAAAGAGGTGAGTTTTCACTGATATTTATCGAGTGATGATGGATTCCCCTCCTTACATGTATGTAATTGTTGCATTGTTCATTCATGAATCCTCCAGTTTGACCTGGTGTGCAGTGAGCAGTGGAAGAAGCCGTTCACCTCCACAGTTTTCTTCGTGGGAATTCTTTTTGGATCCTTCATCTCAGGACAGATCTCAGACAGGTAGTGAAAACATTTTCCCGCATTGAAATTACAGAAGATACACAGGTTTGATAAATGTAAACTTGCTGATCATGTTCTTTTTGTCTAATTTTAGAAATTTCTGTAAAGTGTGTTGGAAAATATCGTATAAATCTGTATCATGAAAATCTTTCTAATACTTGCTGAAAGCAAAAATCAAAAGGAAGACATGGATGATTTTTGGAAAGATCAATTCAAACATGATTTTAAGTGACCTTTGCTGTAGATTCTCATTTTCTAGGATATTCTTTACATATTGTTAGAGTATGTAACACACGTCTTCTTCAGTATTTAGTTACTTTTTGTTGCATTGTATGGTGTTTTCTAGCATGTAGTTCTGTCATGTATTGCTGTTTTATATTGTTATAAGTTCTGACACTACGTATACAACATTAATTGACAACATTGTGAATTTCCCCACTGTGGGACTAATAAAGGGATATCTCTTATCTTATCCCTTAAACATTGTGCTCAGTATACTGTATGTTCTTTGAAGATCTAAATTTTATGGTTCTTATTTCATTGTTTGTCTTCACTCTCTAGGTTTGGAAGAAAGCCTGTTCTCATTTCAACCATGGCAGCTCAGACACTTTTTAACTTAGTTATAATCTTTTCACCTACTTGGTCAGTGTTCTGTATTCTCTTCTTCATCACTGGTTTTACACAAACCTCCAACTATACAGCTGCCTTTGTGCTGGGTAAATGTGAACATTTTGTATACTTGACAAGTTACAAATATTATTATTAAACAGTAGTCAATGATTTTGAATAGTGTACAAATATTTTGTTTGATGCACGTCTTGTCGTATCATTACTTATCACTAATATATTCACTTATTATGCATTCCTCTTTCTCTCTTTCTTTTCTTTGTGCAGGTACTGAGATCTTAACTGGTCACATGCGGGTCATGTTCTCGTCTTTGGGTGTAAATTGTGGATTTGCTGTTGGCTACATATTGCTGCCTCTCTTGGCTTATTTTTTAAGGGGCTGGAAATCTCTGCTGTTTGCCATCACTCTACCTGGCTTGTTCTTCATCCCCATCTGGTGGTAGGTTGTACTCTAAACTATTGTTATGGTAAACTTACCATATGGGGCACCATAAATGTGATGATTTTTACAGTTATAATTTGTCTCATCTACTAGAGAAATATGATAACTTATATTCACTTTCTTTGTTGTTTGGTTTTTTAAGCCTCTCTGATCCATCTTGAACCTTGTTTTCCTTTATTGAATACTGGGGCAGGTTCATCCCAGAGTCTCCTCGGTGGCTACTCTCTGTGGGAAGAGTGGAAGAGGCAGAGGCCATAGTCAGAAAGATTGCTAAGTTCAACAATGTCCAAGCTCCTCAGGTCATCTTTGAAGATAATAGAGCACAAGTAAGTCCTCTGACTTAAATCATACAGCAGCAGACACAGGAGCCATTGTGTGTGATTAAGGACAAACATAGTACAACATAAATGTCTGTATCAAATGTCACGGAAATCCATCCAGTAGTTGTTGGGATAATTTAGTCTGGACCAAAGTGGTGGACTAATAGACCATCCAAATAAAACAAAACAAACTGTTGGTGAGACAGAGTTTTTGTATCTTGCAGGGCAATGAGACAAAGACAGTCCCCAAGAAATACCATAATGTCCTCCACCTGTTGAAAACAAGAAATATCAGAAACACAACTATCATTGTGTGCCTGGTGTGGTGAGTATTCAGTTTGACTGTTCTCTATTGTATCAAGACTATCTCTCAGTCTAGCTACATATTCCATATGTACAGGATTAATCCCTAGTTGACGGATGACGTGGATAATTTTGTAAGACACACCATCTGCGCTGGTACGCACATATATATAACGCAGTGGCGTGTGCTATGCACTGGAATGCATCATCAGTGATATCCCTGGGGTCATCGGGAGTTTTGGGTCTTTCAACATCAGACCCCCTCACCCAGGTGACCAAGTCCCAGCTTGCATCCCTGCAGCAGCAATCCATGGGCTTGGCCTCTTCATCCAAAGCCAACTGGTGGCTTGTTCTGCGGCTTCAGTAATGCAATGTATGGCTCCCTTCTTTGCTGCTCCAGTTACCCCAAGCCCTGCTAGAACTTTACAGATTGAGTGTCCAGTGAACCCCCAGGAGTCCACTTCAATCAGCTCACAGAGAGCTTGCCAGCCCCAGCTTCTGCACTGCTCAACCAACTCCTGGTACAACCCCATTTCCCCAAAATTTGAGACACTATGTAAAATGTAAATAGAAACAGAATGTGATGATTTGCAAAACATTGAAATCCCATATTTAATTAAACATGGCACAATGACAATGTATCAAATGTTGAAAATTAGAAAGTCCTTTTTTTATTATATGCCCATTTTGAATTTGATATCAGCAACACATTTCAGAAAAGTTTGGTCAGTGGCAACAAAAGACTGGAAAAGTTGTGAAATGCCAAAAGAAAACACATGGTGGAACATCTCAACATTAAATACTGTAGCTTAACTGGCAAGGGGTTAGTAAAATAATTGGGTTTAAAAAGAGCATCCCATAGAGGCGGAGTCTTTCTGAAGTAAAGATGGGGATGGTTCACCACTCTGTGAACGACTGAGCTGGCAAATAGTGCAACACTTTAAGAATAATGTTTCTCAACGTAAAATTGCAAAGAATTTGTGGATGTCATCGTCTGCAGTAAAAATACCATTAAAAGATTCAGAGAATCTGCAGAAATCTCTGTACGCAAGGGACAAGGCTGAAAACCAATATTGATTGGCCGTGATTTTCACGAACTCAGACGACACTGCATTAAAAACAGACAGGATTCTGTAGTGAAGATCACTGCATTAAAAGCAGACTCGATTCTATCATGGACATTTTCCAATACTTACAAAAGCCATTGTCTGTGAACACAGTTCATCACTGCATTCACAGCTGACAGCTGAAACTCTACCATGCAAACCATATGCTGTATAAAACAGATCTAGACACTTCACCACCTTCACTGGGCCTGAGCTCATTTAAGATTGAGTTCAAGTGGAAAACTGTCCTGTGGTCTGATGAGTCAAAAATTAAAAATTGTTTTTGAAAATCATGGACGCCGCATCCTTCGGGCTAAAGAGGAGAGGGACCATCAGGCTTGTTATCAGCACACAGTTTAAAAGCCAGCATCCATGATGGTATGGAGGTGCATTAGTGCAGTGGTTCCCAAAGTCTGGGTCTAACCCAATAAGATTTTATTTGGGTTGCAAAATAAAATAGTTATGATTCCATTTTACTATTATTCTAGATGTATATCTGCAGTACATCTTTCAGCCACATCAGGGAGCCTGTTTCTAGCTCCACCACATATGGAGTTCTGCCAATCAGGCGGTGTCTTGTTCAGATCTTGTTTGGGTTTGCACCCAGGTGTCCATCACAGTTTCCACCAAAGTAATGAACAGATTTTGCAGGTGGTCACACAAACATGGATGCCTGGCTAATAAAAAGGAAAGGCATAGCTAGAGACCAGGGACAAGACCCAGCTAAGGACCAGACTGCTGCAGGTAATGTTAGATTAGCTATCGTCCATAGACTAAATGCTACAGCCGATATGCATGTTGCACTCTCCTCTTGTACACCTGACTGGAACGCAAAGAACAAGCAATATTCTGTTTCATTTAATGATGAGAGGGAAATAAGAGTCTGTTAATTACAACAAAATGCATTTAATTTGTCTCATATAAATTCGTTAAAATGTGTGTTGTTTAACTGATGTGTGCCCGTTTAATTTAAATGCACTTAAAGTTCTCAATTAAAAATATGAGCATATGAACATGAACATGAGTGGCTGTTTACTCCGACCCAGTGCATTTTCTCATTTATAAAGTAGCCTATTTAAAATGTTTATATTTTGATAACAGGAGATTAAAACAATGAGTTAGCACACCCCTCCTAAATGCACTTATTTGATCGTATCTATAAAGTATTTAAAATATGTCCAGTATTTTCAATAAGCATACAATAGTTGTAATTTAAATATATAGCCTATCACTTTGAAATGGCTGGTTTACCTATTCAAGATAATATGATGATGCAGATGGGAGTAAAAATGGTCAGAAATGTTCATTTATGCACAAATTGTTAATCTTGCAATTTATAGATAAGGCTTATTGTGATTTGCGATGGTTTGTCATTTTAAAAATGTGGGTCCCCAGAAAAAAAGTTTGGGAACCACTGCATTAGTGCACATGGCATGGGTAACCTGTACATTTGTGAAGGCACCATTAATGCTGAATGATATATACAGGTTTTGGAGCAACATATGCTGCCACGTAGACAACGTCTTTTTCAGGGAAGGTCTTGCTTATTTCAGCAAGACAATGCCAAACCACATTCTGCACGTATTACAACAGCATGGCTCCGTAGTAAAAGAGTCCAGGTGTTAAACTGACCTGCCTGCAGTCCCGACTTGTCACCCATTGAAAATGTTTGGTGCATTATGAAATGTAAAATACGACAAAGGAGACCCCGAACTCTTGAGCAACTGAAATCCTACATCAGGCAAGAATGGGAAAACATTCCACTTTCAAAAGGACAACAACTGGTCTCCTCAGTCCCCAAACACTTACAGAGTGTTGTTAAAAGAAGAGGTGATGCAACACAGTGGTAAACATGACCCTGTCCCATTTTTATAGAAACGTGTTGCTGGAATCAAATTCTAAATGAGGATATTATTTTCAAAAACAAATAAATTTTTCTGTTTCAACATTTGACATGTATTCTTTGTGCTATTTTCAATTACATATGGGGTTTCAGTGATTTGTAAATCATTACATACTGTTTTTACTTACATTTTACACAGCGTCCCAATGTTTTTGGAAATGGGGTTGTATTTGGCAAACTTCCTCTCGTTAGCAATCTTCCATATGTTCTTCCATGGGCATAGTCATTTCCCACATGATAACCTGCTTGGTGGAGTCTAAGAAGATGATCAAGTCGTTTGAGTCTGGGGCTGTAGACAGTCGGCATTGTCTTGTCTGTTTGAGGAAAGAGATGGTTTTCTTCCTTGGGTGGTGTTTATTGGGCTGTGGTGACTGCTTCCACAACTGCCATGAGCACCTGGTCGTGAGGTCAGCGGCCAAGGCTTTGGGGCAGCTGCAGAGGAGATGTTGAAGAGATCCACTTCCAGCACCTAGAGGGCAGGGAGGTGTATCACGCTTGGGTTAAGGTTTGCTGGATTTGGTAAGATTTCGTAGAGAACTTGGACTAGGAAAAATGATGCGGTGGATGTCAGCCCGCCAGAAATCTGACCATGTGATCTTCCACTGCAGTGTGTTTTTCCACCTTGTCCAGGCTCCTTGCTGGTTGAGTCCCACCATCTTTCTGACTTGTGCCTCTTCTACGGAGGCACACACTTCTTCCTAGAAGAGATGTTGCTCTTTCCCTTTTGCTTTGCTGATCCCACGGCTTGGAAAGCTCTCTGGCAGCAGTCCACTTTCTGCCTGTATGGACCTCAAAGCCAGCTGCTGCTACTTTGGGGTCCCTGGAGTCTCTGTACTTCATGGCCTCTCTTGTTCGTGTCGCCACAAATTCTTCTGAGAGGCCACTGAAGGGGAGCTCTTGGTATTGTTGGATAATACAGACCAGTACTGCTTAAGCTCCTTGGCAAGCCAAGCCACCTTCACAGATAGCTGCTGATCTTCTTCTCCAGAGCTTCCACAGTTGACATGGGAACATCATGCATAGGGGCCACAAAACCCTGAGCGAATGGCATGCTGGTAAATCCAAGCTTTGAAACAACTGGGTAGTGCTTCGAGGTCAGTGCTGGTTTTGTGAATGGCAGCTGTGTCCTTCAGGCTGCAGTCAAGAAGTTTTTCCAAGCTCTGGAGTGGCTGTTCTGACAGTGTTGGAATGGTGGTCTCAGAAATTGTGAAGCAAAACTTTTAACTCTCATCTTGAAATTGTTATACAGTAGTCTTGTAGTGAAAGCTATGTGTCGGCTGAAACTGCAGGGCATGCTGAGTACCATAACCAGCAGAGTGCACTGGAGGCGTATTGTTGTTCCAGGCTGGGAAGTGAAGCATTGTGGTCACTTTCAATCCTGTACACCACCATACACAACAGGCTAAAACTAAACCGTCAAAACACATAAGAGTGATGAGTTTTTTCTCCTGGAGGTAGGACTTTCTCCTTTGTTGTATATTCAGTGAACACAACTGCTTTACAGATATGAAGCAAGTGAGGCTGTATGTCTTTGTTGCAACACCAACTAGTTGGTCCCAAACCCCTCAAAGAATTGGGGTGTTGGCCATTGAGACTTTACAAAGTAACACATTGCCCTAATGTGATGACTACTTTACTAATGGGGATTGGGATTGTTCTGCTTGGAGCACATGCCAGTGTCTGTTGATTATTTCCTTTATGTTTGATGCACAGTGGTTGTATTCAGCAGAAAAACGTGGTCGACTGGCAACCTTTGTTTTATGTGTGTTCGATAGAGGATCCAAATGGGGGGTAATGTCTGCACATTGTATAGCTTTCTGAATAGTGTCAGAAGTATTGCCTCTTTCCCTGAATGAAGAATGAAAATCTTTAGGGTCAGACGAGTTTCATTTGAGCCTCAAAAACTGACCAACTGATGTTATCCTTTAAATGTTTGGGATGATTACCAGCAGCATGTAGCATTGTATTGCACTCCATGTCCTTTCGACAGCAATGTGAAGAACTCAGATTTCATCTTTTAAGTCTAGATGATTGATTTTATCCAAGTTATGCTCACAGGTGAATTTCAGGAAGCTTTCATTGTTAGTTTTGGTCTTACTGATATTTTTGCATTGTAAACTGTTTCTCAGTGGCACTTAAGTGCACATAGAAGTGAGTTTAATGGTCAATTGTCATTCAAACATCTCTATCTTTTGTTTCTCTGTCTTCCCAGGCTCAGTATTAGGCTTGGATATTATGGCTTATCCCTGAACACATCCCAGCTTCATGCTGATCCCTATCTCAGCTGCTTCATCTCAGGATTGATAGAGATACCAGCATACGTTTCCATCTGGCTAGCACTAAGATACATTCCACGACGACTGACTGTCATCTGTATCTTGCTCATTGCAGCACTTTCGGTGTACTTTATTCAACTGGTGCCTCAAAGTACGAAATTGATTTCCAAATAAATATTTTAAGTGTTTAAAGAGCTCTCTACAGAGATAGCATTGTGCAATGTCAGACTCACGATGGATAGCAATGGACTTTGAAGCAAATTTGGACAGTGGCCAACTCCTATAATTACAAGATCATGTTATGCTCACAGGTCAAAAAAGGCTTTTTTTCCCCACAAGCTGATGTTTTTAAAAAAAAGCAGCATCAAAATGGTGGATACATTTTTTGAGTGTCCCAACCCCAGGGAAATTACTCAATAACAGTTATTCTATTTAAAATATTTCAAAAGTCTCAAGGTGCTCCACATCTGAATTGTTTTTTTTATCATCTTTCAACTTCGTGTTTAGTGTAGGGCTAACCCTGAAGTTAGCTATCTAAGCCAACAGGAGTCTCTAGTGCTATTCTCGAGTCTAGTCTTGTCCTCATGCAGCACTGAACAACTTTCATTGGAATAAACAAGGCTTGGCCGTGACGCTGTCTCCAGATCTTATACATCTATGTTAGGTCAGAGATTCTGATGAGGCATGCTAGTATCAGCTAATGGTGTAGCCATAAGCTGTTATAGCTTCAGCAAGCGGCCACAGATGTCTGGTACACACACTTTTATATGACTTCACAACCCTCAGATTTTTTTTAGACTTGTGGTCTTTAGCCCCATGCGAAGCTGAATCAAGTGACATCACTTGAGGTAATTTATCAGAGCAGATCAGACAGGGACAGATTTAATTCATTTCATTCTGTCCTTCAACAAACCATGTTTTTCCTTCTAGGTGTATCCTATATCGCTGTTGCACTGGAGATGCTGGGTAAATTTGCCATTACGGCCGGAGCAGCTCTGATGTATGTCTACACAGCAGAGCTTTACCCAACAGTGATCAGGAACACAGGGACAGGAACATGCAGCACAGTTGCCAGATTGGGAAGCTGCTTTGCACCTTTTCTGTTAAGTCTGAGTGAGTAAAATTGTCATCAATAGTAGTTTTACCTGGATTTATCCTAGCACATTGACGAAGGACCTAATAATCCATTCTCCTTTTACAGGTATGTACTTTAAGTACCTACCATATATTACAATCGGGACTATGAGTCTTTTGTCTGCCTTTGCTGCTCTCTTCCTGCCAGAGACTTTTGGACGACCTCTACCTCAAACTATTAAAGAGATGAGTAAGAGAAAAAGGTGGGTTTCTTAAGAGTTACATATTCATCTGTGTCAATTTGATTCCATAGCATAAAAATATTTAGAAATGATTTTTTGATATATTATTATGGATTTGAAACTTATGGAGTTTGGTAATTCAATATTTAAACATGTAAACTTTTTAAAGATTGAAACTCTTCATTGAATTTATAAATCTTAATATATCAACTGTCAAAAAAGAAATCTAGAAATATTCAGTTGCTGTAGAGACCTGCCTAACATCGAATGTTTAGACAATAAATTAGCTCCAAAAACAACTCAAAATGTTACAGATCATGATTTTAATATAAGCACAAAAACCAATCATCATCATCATCACTATGAGACGATGTGACAATAGTGGCATCAGTCTTTGGATTGAGCAGTTCATGACAATGATAATGAAGTCAGTAGCTATGAATCCAACACTGAAGCTTTTTTAGTTTTGTCCTTTGCTGAACACTAAACAAATTATTTCATGTTTGTATGTTTTGTCTCAACAGCATAAAGTGCCCATTCGTCGCTAAAAAAGAGCACTCAGCACCTGCAGTGATTTTTGAAAACGGACTCTGAGTGTCTGAAAACACTGTTTACAGAAACGAGTTAATAATAAATGTTATCGTGTATCATTCCTGTTTACTGTTCTTACTAATCAAATTTATATCTTGAAATATACACCGAAACAAATTTAATCACATTACATGACTTCTTTGTATTAAGTGAAATAATTAAATTGTGCTTGGACTCTGTAGACTATCTCGAATCACACAGATATATTCAAAATATTCAGTATTAAATATATTTGCTCCATAAAACCCAAAATGGCTTGTTGTGACTAATTTTGTATCAGAATATTAGAAACTTTAATTTAAGTGTATGTGTGGCCTCAGTTAATATTGCAACAATTGCATTGGTGCTGATAATGTGTAATGCACATAAAATTGTTTTGTTCATTTTCGAGTATTTTGATTATTTTTCCAGTTTTCTGGAGCTATTTGTAAAAACATTATATTGGTTGAATAACTGAAATGTTCCTGGTCCTGATGAAGGCACATCATCAGAAAAAAGTGATACAGTTGTTGCAATGACTCATATAAGATGTCTAAACCTGTTTTTAAATCAATGTAAGATGCCTGGTCGGCATCTCTAACCCCTAGCAAATAGAAGCTAAAACCCTAATACTCAGGGGAAAGTCCTGTGTACAACTCACTCACCCACAGAAACATAGCAATTTTGCAGACCTTGTCTCTGAGATAAAAAGAACTATTTTAATAACACGACTGGAGGAGTGATTGCATTATAATTTCTTAATCCGTGAACAGCAGTTAGACATTTTAGGGAAAATATTTTTGCTTTCTGGTAGGTAAGATGATTGATATTAATTTCAGATCCGTCCATTAAATATGAAGCTTCCATTACCTGCCAGTTAGCTTAGTTTTGCACTATGAACACGTGATACAGGCCATTTTGTCTGACGGCATAAAAATCCTCCCACCAGCACCCTCTTAAGATCTTTAAGATGATATCAAATATATCATATATGAGGGAGAGAGAGCAAACAGTCCTTAACACATAACACCTGGAATAATTAGCTCTCTCTCCCTCCACCAAACACAACCAGGCTGCCACAAAGACACTGAACATGGCGGAAGCAAGTGATCGTTAAGATCTATCGTAAATGTTTTGCCATTGAATGGGCATGTAAACAAAGTGTATGTGGTCAGAGGGAACTACACGCCATGAACGCCATAGTATTAGAAATTCACTCTCCCATTGTCACTCTTCATCCACGGAAAAGCCATAGCCGTCTCTGCTAATCGTGGTCAAACTTCTAGTTGACTTTTGTTGCCTCTATTCCTGGCATAATGATAGGCACGCCCACATATCTGAAATGGCTTTTTGACATGTAGTAAATAATATGCAAATCGGGGTGACAGGGTGAAAATAATATGCAAATTAAGGAAACATATCCAAAAAGATTTGTTGATATGTTGGACATATCAGACATTGCAAATGTTGATTATCTGAAATGGAAAACTATATTTCCACTAGTCACGAGCCTTTTTCAACATGTGGAAATTCAATTGCAGATATCTGAAACTGTTATTCTTGCTTGTGAAAAAGGAATAACTGATATCAAAAATTGAATTAGAGTAAATTTGTAACTCAAATTTTAACTCGTTGAAATGTAATTCGTACATGTGAAAATATAAATTGTAACATGTCACAATTGTTATACAGATATCTTGAATAAACATTTCCACCAGTGAAAAACTAAATCGCTACTAGTCAGCCCCACTGACGGCTTGCCATAGGTGGGTATGTATTTATGTGAAAGCCTGAGTGCAGATATGAAGCAGGATAAAAGTGTACACCTGAAAGAGCGGCATTAAGTTTGCTGGTAGTTTTTTATTGATTAGCTTCAACCTTTCCTCTTTTGACTCTTGGCACAGAACCAATGGCTTTCAACTTCATGTTCTTTCCACTCCATTCAGTGCACTGTATTGACTGTTTCTCTGACCGTGTATATCTTAAGGCAGATGGACTTTGACTCTGAGATTAATGTTCTTAAATATCTACAAGCCACCTAAATACTGTCGAGCTTTTTTGCTGATCTTGCTGATTACTCGACTGTTACTAATCTACAATGTTTACTGTTGGTGATAAACAAGTCAGGGATAACTTATTCAATTCAAACCTATTTTACTTCCTGCGTCACCCATCTATTCCTTCAGAGGACAAGAGACAAGAGGAAACAAAACAGGAGGGAGACATAAACAACATGGCAGAAACCCTGAAGGCCAGCCACCTTAGCACCTGCCTGAAGTTTTAATCAGAATTCAGAGCAAAGAGGAAGAGTATTCTTTACTACCCCCACCAATAACCGCTTGTGACGCTTCACCCTCTTCATCCCCCTATCAGGTAACTCTTTCCCCTCTACTTCCCACCTGGAGTTTGGAGTTTGCTTCTTTGGAATATGTCTTGAGCTGAATTCCTCTTCTCAAGTTATCTACACGCCACCTAAATAATGTGCCACCTTTTGTGATGACTTGCTGTTTCTAATCTCCATTTATTGTGACTGTGTGACTTTATTGTGGTAACCTTTCCCTCCTCTTCCCTCGTGGAATAGACTCCCTGACCCCTGCTCACATTTTCTCTCCCATTTTCCTCTGCAACCCCCCCCCCCAGTCTGCCTTCACTAGTTCTGCCATAATCATCACAGACACTTTTTTATCAAGCACAACCTTTATTTTATGTTGTTATCTGACACTTGGTTGGACCAAGATAACAGTGCAGCTGTTCTTATCGAGTCAAGCCCTCCCAACTTTAGTTTTGGGAGCGAAGCTAGAATACATAATAAAGGAGGTGGAGTTGTCATCTTGTCCGATGATTCCCTTTTATTACAAGAAGATATCAAATGTACATTTTGCTTCCAGTGAATGTGGCTCTTAAGTTGAATTCCTCTTCTCAAATTATGTTCTTAAAGGGCACACTCTTGATCCTCTCTAAGGGTCAAACACATTTTCTAAGGTTGTGGTGACTGCTGTTGCTTTTTCTGATCATTCCTGTGTTTTTTTGTTTGTTTTGAGAGCACGAACCCTCCTGTGCAAAAAAAAAGTCCAAAACAAGGTCATAAAAAATATCCCTGAAAATACCAGTGAATTATTCAAGCCTTCTCTCCCACACTTGCACCTTTATTGTGATTCAGTCAATGAGCTTGGGGATCATTTCAATTTTTTAAATTGATGTCAATGTACTCACAAAATTTAAGGTGGTCTCTTGTAAGAAAAGGTCTCCATGCAGAAATGCCACACTGGTCAAGTTTCCGTGACACAATTTGACCCAATCAATCATCAATCATAGTGTTTTTGGACAAAGTGTAACACAATTCATTCAGCACTCAGCTGTAGTCGGTAAAGTTCAAAACACAAACCAGGTGTGGTTTAGGTGTAGTCATGCACTCAGACATGAATTTTAACAGTGACATTAAGACAAATACATAGTCAGCCTGCTATCACCTTAAGAACATATCTATGTTAAAGGACTGGATTTGGGAAAAAAACTTCTCAAGTGCTCAGTAAGACCAGGCATGTGGATCACCAATTCTCAGATCTTCCCACTGGCCTACTGTCTGTCAAAGAATCAGTCAAAAATACTGCCATTGGTTTATAAAGCAATAAGTGGTTTAGGGCCAAGATATATTTCAATCACGAGAGACAAGTGAGTGATGTAAAGATCATTTTTTAATTGCAGCATATGATATGTAAAAATTGGTCTAACAGACAGTCATTGGAGGTTAGATTCTCCAGGGAGATAATGATGGAAAGGCGTCAGCCCTGAGCAGCAGCAAGATAAATTGATGTTGACTGCCGAGACTGATGAGGCTGATGAAATAAAGCTGGTGAATCTGCAAAGACTGGGTGGTGAAGAGGGAGGTGAAGGGCACTCATAACAGCAACATTAAAGAACTAGAGTTACAGAGAGAATCATACTTAAAAAAGACAGTAGCAAGATGATATGCTAACAATCAAGGTACGTCACCATGCTATTGGATAGATGTGACCAGCTGCTGGGAACAACCAATGTCTCATCTGACTTCCCCAGATAATGACAGCAGTAAATTAAGACTGATCATGTGTGGAAGGTGTGAATAAGAGGATGGTATGAGAAATACATTTTTAGTCTCCCTTGCTGAGCTTTCGCTATACCTTGATTTCTGATCTGCTGCTCCATTATGAACCATCTAGACACCTCAGAAAATGAATGGATGGATGGATGGATGGATGATTAATCATATCCTGTTCTTGTAATCAGCTTGATTACAGTTTTTTAACTGATTTAAACCACTACTATAGATAAGAGGCCCACAGGTGTTGGATATGCTCCGGTTAAAGTTACAATTCCAAAAAAAAAAAAAAAAACAATGCTGTGATTTACAATAGAATGTAAGAATGTAATTTCACAGGATTAATTTAACACTCTGAAAGTGGCCAATCTTTGTTTTGGTCACCTTTCTCTTTCGATACTCTGACGAATTACGGAAGAAAGATCACGAGGGACTCAGATGGCGGTGCCAGTGTTTCTGATTCACCTCGAGTTGGACCCCTCTCTGAAGGCGGGGCCTGCTTACACCGTGGCTTCCCCTCTACAAGTGGGTTGTATTGTTCATGTATGCCACTGCCACCGTGCTGTCTATTCTCAGCAGCACAGGACACCCTAAAGGTGCGAGAAAAGAAATTTGGAGAAGAAGAGGATGATTATTTTCTTGTAACAACAGATAATTTTTTCTTTAGTATTCATTATTATTGAATCATATACATATATTTTATGTACTATACATGTATTGTTGTATCCCGACATAGAAATATTCGTGCATCATGCATTTCTCTGTCTCTATCTTTTCCTGTTTTTGTGCAGGCGCTGAGAACCGCCAATGTGCATATTTTCATCTATGAGTGTATGTATTGGGTTTGCCATTGGCTGCATGGGGCAACATCTTTTTGCTTATTTTTAAGAGAGTGGAAATCTCTGCTCCTGGTGTGGCTTCTCCACTAGAGAATTACCATAATTTCCATTCACATTTCTATTTCTCTGTTGAATACTGTGGCAGGTTTATCAAAAGTGAGGGCGCAGGCCATAGTGACTGTTGGAGCCAATACTTAATTTAATAGTTGTTGAATATTTAATACATTGCTAAGATCAACAAAGTTAAAGCTCCTCGGGCCAAGATTATGGTGCACAAATAAATGTCTGCTCTGACTTCAGTCATTGTGTGCTTGTGAACACACATTGTTAATACAATTCACCCACAGGAAAATGAATGTTCCTTGAAATTTTATTGCATCAGGAAGGGCCTCCGGCATATATTACTAGGTTTATTAAACACACAGGGACACAAAGCACACCTCCTCAGTTAATAATTGGTGCATTTCCTCATGGGACGTAGAACTGGGTGATGACAGGACCACAGACATTGTGTTTAACCATTTAGGGTCACAAGAAGGTCATTTAATGCCCTCCATGATAGATAACATGGAGGGCAGCCAATATGCGGTTGCAGCTTTAAGGGAATTTCATCATGTTTTCTCCACTTTAAGAGCAATTTCAATTTAACATTCTGATCTTTTAGGAAAGATGGATGTTTTCAAAACTTATTTTACCATAATAAAAAGAAGTAAAAAAAAAAAAGTCTTTTTTCAGTCTGGATTTTGTACAAAGCCCTGCTAGGGTTGTACAAGACAGCTCAAGTTATTTTCTGTTAACATGTTTCTATTACAACAATCATAAGAGCGACCACTGGAGCTACAGTATAGCTATATTTGCAGTTTACAGTGATTAACATTACTCATGAGTGCAAAGAGTAACTTGACAATTGTTGTACATTTTAACCCTCTCTAGAAATTCTGCTTTGCATGCGTGTTTTATCTGGTGGGGGTGTGGCTAGCTGGCAGGTGAGGTGAAGACAAGCCAACTCTTTTTTTAAATCATTTTGTAGTAAAGACTGTGGAGGCACAGGTAGGATTCAGAGATGATTGACTATGAAGAAACCATAGATTTCTTGGGTCAATGGGGACGTTTCCAGCAGATTGCCTTTTTCCTGCTCTGTGCCAGCGTCATGCAGAATGGAATATGTACTTTTGCTATTGTTTTTGTGGGAGCCAGTCCCAGTCACCACTGCCGGGTTCCTGAGGTTAACCTCACTGAAGACTGGCGCAATGCTACAATCCCAATAGAGGTAAAGATGTAAAGTATAATAATTCAATTCAATTCAATTCATTTGTATAGCGCCAAATCACAACAAAGGTTATATCAAGGCACTTTACAAAAAGAGCAGGTCTAGACCGACTCTTCATTATAGAGACCCAACACTCCACCATGAGCAAGCACTTGGCGACGGTGGCGACGAAAAACTGCCTTTTTTTCTTTTCTTTTTTTTTTAAGAGATAGTTTTGCCACCTTTTTTTTTCAATCGGCTATGAAACTTAAAGTTTTCCAAGAGAGTCTTGCTGCCAGAAATAACAGTGTTACTAATTAATGTAATTATTGTCTGTTTATTTTATGAATATGGCATTGCTACAGGTGCATTAGGTATTTGCTATGCCACTTGTAAGCTAAATTTGTAATTGAAATTAAACAAAGGTCGTCTCATCATAAAAGTACATTTTGAACAGACCTTCAAAACAGGTGGACTAATAATTGCTTTTTACATTAGGATAGGCATAAATAATTCTTTTCATGAAAAAAACAAGATAGTTACTCGGAATGTGCAAACCTCTGCCAAGGCAGCTCAGTTCCCCCATATATCATCGCACCTATAAACAATAGTCCCTTGATACTTTGACCCTCATAATGGGACTCTCTGACAATGAAAACCTGCTCCAAGAATCCAGAATCACATCGGTATCATTATTAGTTTGACAGTTATTCAAGAAAAACAGGATTTCATTAATGGCAGTTTTCTTCTTCTAAATTTGATGATTTCTTCAAAGTTGTCTAAAAAGCCCTATCTTGCAATGTTCACAAAAATAGAAATAACTTCCTGACTCTTTCCTTTTCACTCCAAAATGTAATGACTTGCTGCATGCCCACCACGTTTAGTCCAAATCCATGAGATAAATTATGTATAATAGAAATTAAATAGTGAAAAAGCCCTATCTCGCAATGTTACAGAAAGTGACAAATAATACATCATAAGTGAAAAAGAAAAGCAGCAAATGCTCACATTTAACAAGCGACCAAAACACCAAATGTTTGACATGTGTGAGTGAGAATTGACTAAAATGAGTGTGATACTTGGTGACTAATTTTATTATGATTGACTAATTGATTAAGTCACTAATCATGCAGATCTACTTTACATATATGTACAGTATATGTACTGTATATGGATTATCAAGATACCATTTGTGTTTCTAGCTGTTGAGTTTGTAAAGATAGGTCTACATCTGTTGTACAAAATCGACTCCTCAAAAAGCTGATGAAGCATTGTGGCTACATTCCAGATTAATTTAAAGGGGCAGGCAGTGCTAGAAAATATTGTCAATGCCTATAAATCTCAATCACCACAGCACATTTTCTTGTATGTTCAGTATGGCACCATGACCAATGCCGAGATACACTATTTGCCAGATGTTTGCAATTAGGATTTTGTCTTATTGTGACTCTGAGGTGGTGGATGGGAAACAGGAGCTGAGCAGCTGCAGCAGGTACAGGCTGGATGTGGTCAGAAATCTCTCTGCCCAGGGTCTCATTCCTGGCAGAGACATCAACCTCACTGACGTGGAGCAGGAGGGCTGTGTGGACGGGTGGAGCTACAGCAGAGACATCTACCAATCCACCATCGTCTCTGAGGTATTTATACAATATGAGTGTTTGCGGAAAGAGCGACTTCCAGCGCGTCAGACTTGCTGATCCCTCGGGACAATCCAGCAATTTGAGACGCCTGGGCAGTGTTGCCACACTCGTAATAACGCCATTCTCTTTTCTTTTTTTTTTGGAATATTTTATTTATTCAAAATTTTATAACAGAACATACCAAACAGAACAGAAAAAGGAAAAAATAAACAAATAAATAAATTAAATTAAAGAATATTTATATATTGGCTCAATCTGTGCTTGTAGCGTATTTATTTCTGCCATATATTTCTTTTTGATACCCTTTGTAAAAATTATTATTTGTTCTCAAATAAGCTTTTAATGTGTCCCATAGTACAAAACTATTGGGGGAGGAACTGCAGTTTGTCTCACAAAACAATTCTATCTGATCCCTAATGAACTTCTCTTCTCAAATCTGGCCTTTGAAGAAGGGTAGGGTTCAAATGCCATCTATATGGGTCAACTATTTTTTCGGCCATCAAAATAGATAGGGTCAACGGTGAGTGATCAGACAGGGTTCTAGATAAATAATCAGATTCTAATGCGCTGTGAATTAATTGCGTTGACAACAGAAATAGATCGATCCTAGTATGAGAATTGTGTGGGCAAGAATAAAAAGAGTAGTCCCTAGTTTGAGGGTGCATTTGTCTCCACACATCTGTCATGTTTTAGTTTTTCATAAATGTCAAAGTTGTTTTGGTGGCCTTTGTTTTGAATACTGTTCATATTACTACTATTACTACTACTGTTTGAATACTGTAGTTGACTTATCTAGTGTAGGATCCAAACAGATATATAACAGAAAATCCCCACCAACGAGTATATTTGGTTGTCCCCCTGATACCTTCAAAAAATATCCTGGATAAAGGATTCATCATCATAGTTGGGTGCATATAGGTTTAACAGTGTCCAGGGCTCAGAATAAATCTGACAATTAACTAGTACAAAGCGGCCTGATGGATCAATTATACTTTCCCCAATTTCACTGGAAGATTTTTATTTTTCAAAATGGCCACGCCCCTAGCTTTTGAGTTAAAGGATGATGATAATACATGTCCTACCCAGTCTCTTCTCAACTTCTTATGCTCCTGTATGGTGAGATGGGATTCTTGTAAAAAGATAATATCCGTTTGCAACTTTTTAAGGTGTGCCAAAGCTCTCTTCCTCTTAATCGGACCATTTAGCACATTTACATTAATACTAACTAATTTCACCACCCTGTTCATCAATAATGAGCGTATACATGACAGTGTCACTTCTGGAGCTCACCGTATGAAAGTAAATGAGTCTGCTGTAGTCAAATAGCAAAAGGTAAACACAGGCACTGAGGGTAACAAGAAAAACAAAAACAAATAAACAACCCTTCCACCCACCCCCCTCCCCCCAAAGAGCCTATTCTTGAACATTTGACACTATCTACCCTGTTTAACTGGGTTGTGCATCTTGCACTTGTCAAGCATGACATGTCTAGCTGGTTCAAAAACACTCTGACCAGCCCAGGGCTCTAACTGTGAACACTCATCACAATATGGTTAACATCCATTTTAAAGTATAAAAAGAAATAATGATAAATGCTGAAAACACCCGTTTCTGGGATTATTAATACTCAAGCTAGCCGTGTTAAACTGAAACCAAAATATCACATGTAAATTTAAATTCTCATTTTTAAGTAACATTAATGAATTCCAGTATCTCATACCGAGAAGGAAATAAAAGCAGATTACATTTGATAGCGCCATCATTGCTGTTTTAGCATACGGCCACTCATAATTACGAGATCCAGATCTCATAATTACAAGATCTTTTCTCGTAATTATGAGATAAGTTGTCAAATGTTTTTTTCAATTTGGTGAACGCATTACGCTTCCGTATAGAAAACTAGAGTTTTGAGTTAAATACCTGTTGTGTATTTGCTGCCTTTTTGACTGCAAGAATTCAGTTGATTAATATGAGAAGAAAGAATACACAGATTCTAAGTTGGAAAACACCTCACTGTCTGTTTTTCCTGCACCCACACCTGTAAAGCTTCAAGAGAAAAACTTCCGACCTCTCAAGACATCACACTACCAAAAAGGAATACATTGTTCAAGAGTAACTTCTGAACTAGCAAGACCAATTGAGGGAATAGTCAAGTGAATATTAGCTGATATATTCCCCCTTGTTGATATATGTAATTTTTCTGACTCTTCATTCATGAATCCTCCAGTTTGACCTGGTGTGCAGTGAGCAATGGAAGCAGCCGTTCACCTCCACAGTTTTCCTCCTGGGACTTGTTTTTGGATCCTTCTTCTCAGGACAGATCTCAGACAGGTAGTGGAAACATTATTCCACAATTAAATAACAGTAGATACACAGCGATTTGAAAAATGACTTTTGACTGTCTTTAATTATAGCCTTTTCTGCAAATATGAAAATCTTTTTAATTCTTCCTCAAAAAGAAGACATAGGTGATTTTCAAAATGATCAATTCAAACACAATTTTAAGCAACCTTTACTGTAGACCTTCAATGTCTAGAATATTCAATACATCCTTTATGAGTATATAGCACATTGTCTTTACCATTTTGTGACTATTTGTTAAATTAGTTGGTGTTTTCTAGTGTGTAGTTCTAGTTTGTAATGCTGCATTATATTATTAAATACTCTGAACCTATAGGTATATATGGTAAATGTAAAACTTTAAACATTATGCTCAGTATACTGTACTTTCTTTGCAGATCTAAATGTTATGGTTCTTATTTCATTGTTTGTCTTCTCTCTCTAGGTTTGGAAGAAAGCCTGTTCTCATTGCAACCATGGCAGCTCAGACAATTTTTAACTTTGTTGAAAGTTTTTCACCTACTTGGACGGTGTTCTGTATTTTCTACTTCATCACTGGTTTTTCACACACTTCCAACTTTGTAGCTGCTTTCGTGCTGGGTAAATGTGAACATTTTAATAACAAATAATATTATTATACAGTGGTCATTGATTTTCAGTAATATCCAAATATTTTGTGTGCGATATATGTCTTGCTGTATCCTTACTTATCACTAATATATTCACTTATTATGCATTCCTCTCTCTTTTTCTTTTCTTTGTGCAGGTACTGAGATCTTAACTGGCCACGTGCGGCTCATTTTCTCGTCTTTGGGTGTAAATTATGGATTTTCTGTTGGCTACATGTTGCTGCCTCTCTTTGCTTATTTCTTAAGGGACTGGAAAAATCTGCTGTTTGTCGTCTCTCTTCCTGGCTTGCTCTTCATCCCCATCTGGTGGTAGGTTGTACTCTAAACTATTGTTATGGTAAATTAAACTTACTTTGCACCATAAATGTCATGATTGTACTGTTGACAGGAGACAAAAATTCAGAATTTGGTTCTTCATAAACAGACATATTATATTCATATTCATCCTGTCTGTTGCTTTGCTTCTTTTTTTTTAAAGCTTTTTTTTATAGATTTTTTGTGCACAAACTGATAATGTTGTACACCTGTGACAGTGTCATATTAAAATGGTATAATAAGAGGATCATAAAAAAATAAAATGAAAAATAAAATAAAATAAAATAACAAATAAAAATAAATGAATAAATAAATTAAATAAAACAACCAAGAATACAAAACAAGCAAACAAAAAACAGCATAATAAAAATAAAAAGTATCAACAAAGAACACATGGCTCCAACATCATGCTTGGTCATATTTCACATTTCACATATAAATATTGTATATCATACATCATATGACACACACACACACACACACTATATATATATATATACCATAAACATACCCACAATACAATATACAATATATACAATGTATTACATATATATATAGAATATATCGATATAACAAATAACATACAACAATAATACATTGTAATATATATATATATATAACATACAATACATAACATATATTATATGTACATATACAATATGTACATATATTATTACCTCATATATATACATTATTACTTAATATACACATATTCTTTCTTTACATATGAAATATATATTTATACATACATATATTTACAGACACCTACACCTGAATATACAGTTGTATACACATTCGTATAAATTAATAAGAGTTAATATATAAATAAGATACGATGGGATCTTAATCAGAGATAACAGGGAAGGTGATTTTTTCAGCATAGGCAAAGAAAGTACCCCACATATTTTTAAAATTCTTGGAAGAACCTCTCATTGTAATCCAAATTTTTTGCAGCTGTAAATTATTGAAGATTTCTTTCATCCATAAAGTATGGGAAGGCGGGATTGGAGATTTCCATTTCATCAATATTAGACGTCTAGCCAGCAATGTGATGAAAGCTATCAGATCTGCCATGGGCCTAGACAGAGGTAGATGAGAGATGCCAAACAGAGCAGTGATGGCATTAGGTTCGATAAGTGTCCCAGTCACCTCTGTTAAAGTTTTAAAGATTGCAGTCCAGTAGTTATTCAGAGATGTACATGACCAAAACATATGCAAATGATTTGCAGGTGTTTGATGACATTTTGCACGAGGGATCAATATTGTCATAAATTTTGCAC
Organism: Chaunax sp. Z400; assembly: GCA_037577475.1. Classification (NCBI taxonomy): domain Eukaryota; kingdom Metazoa; phylum Chordata; class Actinopteri; order Lophiiformes; family Chaunacidae; genus Chaunax; species Chaunax sp. Z400. The sequence goes on from CM075201.1 coordinate 19,198,228, forward strand.
AGCCTAACTTTGGTCCAATGAGCACAGTGAACAATTTTACATTGAATCAGCCCATGCCTGGCACAGATGGATGAGGTGTGCACCTGTTTTAGAATATTCCCCCAGAGTTCCTCAGAGATCTCCTCCCCCAAATCCTCCTTGCAAAGAGCCTTCACGGAGTTCAGAGAGGTTAAATACAAGGTTTGGATTTGATTGTAAATATGTGAAATCTTACTTTTTATCACAGGAACCGGAGTAAGAAAGGTATCTAGAGGTGTATCATCAGGCAGGTTTGGAAACTGGGCATATGTATTATGAACAAAACTACGAACCTGCAGATATCTGAAGAAGTGATGTCCAGGGAGAGAGAATAATTCTCGGAGCTCTTGAAAAGATGCAAATGTATTATTAACATATAAATCTCTGAATTGTTTAACTCCATGGTTGGACCATATAGAAAATGCACCATCTGATATAGAGTGAGGAAAAACATTATTTGCAGCAAGTGGAGCAGCGGTAGATAAAGTTTGCAGACCAAAGTGACGTTTAAACTGGTTCCAAATCCTTAAGGAGGTTCAGGAAGTGGTGAGGGGCAGTTAATGGGGGAATTGCTTTGCTTCTTAAGCCTCTCTGATGCACACTGAACCTTTGTGTTTCTCTGATTCTGATGCAGGTTAATCCCAGAGTCTCCTCGGTGGCTACTCTCTCTGGGAAGAGTGGATGAGGCAGAGGCCATAGTGAGAAAGATTGCTAAGATCAACAAAGTCGAGGCTCCTCTGGTCATCTTTGAAGATTACAGTGCACATGTAAATGTGCAGCAGAGACTCTCCACCCAGTTACATATTCCATATGTACAGTGGGATTCGTCCCCATCTGATAGATTACATCGATGATTCTGTAAGACACACCGGCTGCGCTTGAATGCACACAGTCTATATAAGGCACCTAAGCCACCATCGACACTTGATTCTGAGTGGCCTCGATGTGGACAGTTACTCTCTTCACTAACAGAAAAGTTACAGTGTACCCTGCAGTTCTCTATTGTATAGAGACTATCTCTCCACCCAGTTACATATTCCATATGTACGATAGGGACTTCTGTAAGACCTTGCAAAGAAGTAGAGCAGTCACAGGACTAGGAAACCATCACCAGTCTGTGCTACAACCAAAAGTATATACACATGTACAATATTTACAAACCCCTGAACTAGCAGGGTGGCGATGCCGCCCACTGCGGTTTTATGCTCAGGTACAAGACGCTACCTGGAGCTTTCCTAGTCCTGTAAGGTGCTAAGGCCAGCAGCCATAGGGGTGAAGAGGTCACTTGAGCTAGTGCGCCAGACTCAAGGCTAGCCGACAGGTATGGATAAAGCCCTAACCCAGGTCCCTGACCATCTGGCCAGTAGTCCTGTTATACCTCTATGGATGCCTACCATAAGAAGCTCCTAAGACTAGCCCAACAATGGGAGCAAATGCTGCCACATTCAGTTAGAACAATTGGGTAAATTTAAGTGGATCCCACCAAGTAGCGGCTGTGCAGATGTTGGCCAGAGATGCGCCTCTCCTCAGCACCCGGTCGGAATCAACTCTCCGGGTGGAGTGTGCTTGTAGACAAGGCAGCTTGGGTGCAGTTGCTGCCTTATTTTTATTCTGAAGCACTTCTGTGATACATTGGGACAGCCTAGCCTTAGACAGTGGTCTACCCACACATTTCTGCATGAAACACACAAAAATTTCATCAGTAACTTTCTTAGGCCTGTGTGGCCTGGACTTATGGCAAAAGAGGACTATCTGTCCCGTAGTGGTACATGGTCCCATAGTGGTACAACCTACCACCAGTGGTCCATGTCTCTCCGAAATTGTGCAATGTGGATATTACAATCCTCTGAGCGCCTGCACAGCCCCACATAGGCTGCATTAATGGCAGCCACCATGCCTCTGAGAGTTAATGAAGCCTTTCCCTATGCGGATGAGACTGTTGGAATAGCAAGATATCCTGGGCCCAGTGACTCCTGATTGGGTCAGTTTTCGTTGCTCTGCACCTTGACTCGTATATTCTCATGCCAAGAGTACACTTCTCTTGTACATGGAGCTTGTGTCCACCACATGTAGCAGATCCATCGACAGGAGGCCAGTCCTTTCAGGGGCAAAGCCCAGCCAAAGTCCCTATGAAAAGGAGTGAAACAGAACCCCTAGGGCTTGTGAAACAAACCTCAGCTTGATGGGAGCTCCCATGGTGCCCCACCTATCACAGTTTGGACCAGCTGCCCCATGAATCAGCCTTCATTCATGGGGCAGCAAAGCTAAATTATGTAGCTGCGTTGAGAGAGAATCTCAATACAACAAGCAACATGAATGTCTATATCAAATTTAATGGCAATCCATCCAGTAGTTGTTGAGATAATTTTTTTCTCGACCTAAGTGGTGGACTAATAGACCATCCAACTAAAACAACACAAACTGCTGGTGAGACAGAGTTTTTGTGTCTTGCAGGGCAATGAGACAAAGACACTCCCTAAGAAACACTACAATGTCCTCCACCTGTTGAAAACAAGAAATATCAGAAACACAACTATTATTGTGTGCGTGGTGTGGTGAGTATTCAGTTTGACTGTTTCAAGCACAAATAAGTAAAGCATTAATTAACAGTTACATGGGTTGCCCATCTGTTCCATTCCTGTGATTCAGTGATGATCTGATTAAATGTTGATAGTCAAAGGTCAACTTCACTGTCACCTTGCAAATCTATTTTTTCACCATAACTAAAGAATTCATATGCTAATCATTGCAAACTTCCACACAAATGACTAATAGAATAAAAATAATTAATACAATTTCAAACCCAAAAGGCCAATGGTCATCTTCACTGTGAAATCATAATGATCTGAAAAAACTGTTTTCTGGCCATTATTCAAAGGTGTAAATCAAAAGCAGAAGGAAGGTTGTGACCTTACTTCAAATTTACTCAAATACTGAATTGGTGACAGAAATCTTGGTTGCCCACCTTTATACAATGACACTGTGGTGGTTCGTTCTTATCCCAAAAAATCTCAAAATATCCAGTGACACTCACTAACTAGTCTTTAGTTTAGTAAGTTTAGTAGTTTCTTCAGTAAGTGGCGCTGCTCTCTTACTTGGGCTTGTGCATCTGTTGCTACTCATTTTACTTGTTTTGTGGTTTTAAACAGTGTTTTTTGTCATTGTAAATACACTTGCAAAGTGCTCTGTTGTCAACTGACAGGCTTTGCCACATTGAGAACGGGTTGCCTTTTGACAGCAACAGCAGGGTGTCTTCAAACTATGGTGTCAAAACTATTCATCAGGTAGAGGACTTTGTTCCAGCTTCTATGAAGCTACTGAACTCAAAGACATAATGTAAAAGCACATAATTCAATTTTATCATTATCATTACTGCTTTCTTTATTACCATGTATATTTTTTATTGTTGATACATACATTTCAGAAATGTATGTATGTGGATGCTGCTAGATATGTTATTATATTATATTATATTATATGTTATTATACAGTATACTGTATGATGCAATAGACTGTAACATTGTGCCCAAGATGAATTTGCCCTCAATTTCCCCTTTACTTTACTTTACTTTACTTTACTTTACTTCGGTTTTGCTTGTACTCATATTTTGCGTGCTAAGTTGTTCTTAGCAAAGTTGTTGTGTCTTAACGACACTGAAGTGTGCATAGAGGTCCGAAGTCTTGTGGTCATGGTGTAGCGTAAATATATTATGTTATGCACTCGTTGTAATTTTGGGGCACCACCGTCAAATGAAGGAAATAATTCAATATTTAATCAGTCTAATTCTCTGTAAAGGTAGGGAGTTCTACCCAACACATTGATTCGTACCTCTGAAGAAAGAAATATATGTCAACAACAACATAATAATGATGAATGGAATTTATAACTGATTATCATGAACAAAGATTAAATGGATAGGAGGAAACACATTCACAATCTATGGTTAAGTGAGATGAATATCTAAAAGACTTTAGAACCAATATGAGCTGAACGGATGAACAAAATTGAACGATTACTGAATGTAATAACCTGCTTATCCTAATTTTAGGGTTAAAATTTAATAACGCTATCCGACACCAACTCTATCAAGCCACACTGTATGTATACAAGCCTGCTGTGAATGCGCTGATTTGGGCTCTAAGCAATGTATCCTCTGGGTCATTGTGATTTCTCCCGCAAAGCGTCTGACACAGCGGGGCTTGCTGAACACTAGCGAAGGGAGATTCTTGGCAGCATCGTTAGGACAGGCTTTGCATAGTCGGTGGCGTGACTGCATTCTGGTGTGCCGCGGATCGAATTTCAGATAGGGTTAATTTTGTTGGCAGAATTAAGTTCTCTATATATCTAAAAGTATTAAAACGAGTATAACATCCATTCATCTTTGTCACCACAGTTAATAAACATTACGTATGGCTTCAATATAAGTATGACATAAAAAAGAAAAATGAAACAGAAAGCAAAATTATACTAAATGTTTCTAAATATAGATTTCACACATATCTAGGCTACTTTCAGCATACAAATGATTATTATGACATTAGGTGAAGACTACATTGGTGAAATGGTGAATACATTATAACACAACTTGTAGGTTAATACATTTTAAGCGTTTAAAGTAATTTGGAATTCAATTCAAATCACTTACTGAGTAATATTATATGAATTCTGATTGACTTAAACATTGTTGTATATGCAATTTTTGGTTTTGTCTCATAGAGGAGTTGTTCCTGAATCTGATAGTTCAGATCAGATCCAAGATAGCAGGAAGATTTGTGACACCTTTGGAATGCCATTGCAGAAGGGTCCAGAGACAGCAGAGCTAGAGCTAGAGTGGAGGAGGATTTATGGTTAACATGATAATGCATTCAATATAACAAATTAAAACACAAGAAACATCTGTATAACACAACACACAAAGCTTTTATTTTCCTGAGTTGGGGAGAGGAGAGGATGTCTCTGTGAAAGGTCATAGTAAAAGATGGGTGAGGAGGTAGAAACTCTCATCTTCTCCATGTGTGAGTGAAAACAGATTTGTTCTCACTACAGTGGTTATCTTTGTGTTATTAAATACTGTTGCAATACAGATTTTCATTCAAACATCTCTGTATCTCTGTCCTAACAGGTTCAGTATTAGGATGGGATATTATGGCTTATCCCTGAACACATCCCAGCTTCATGCTGACCCATATATCAGCTGCTTCATCTCAGCAGTGATAGAGATACCAGCATACGTTTCCATCTGGCTAGCACTGAGATACATTCCACGAAGAGTGACTGTCATCTGTATCTTGCTCACAGAAGCCCTGTCGCTGTACTTCATTCAGCTGGTGCCTCAAAGTACGAAACTGTCTGATTTCCAAACAAATATTTAGGTCTTACTCGAGTTCTCCACAGAGATAGCATTGTACATCAGAATCACAATGGACAGTCCAAAAAAGGATTAACAGTGATACAGCCATTGCCTTTTATTATTCCATGAATTATTTTTCCTTGTCAAAACTTGGCTCATTAATAGCCCACAATGCAATATTGACACTGAGAGTTTGGTGCCGAGCCCCATGGAACATGCTGGACTTTGACGCAAATTTGGACAGTGGCCAAATTCTACAATTACAAGATCGAGTAATACAGTAGTTCTCCCTTAGATCTGTTCATAGAGATTAACGACTGAAATCAAGTTTCCCTCTTAGATGCCTTCTATGGTTGAAGAATTGTTTAGAATAAGAAGAGGCCTGAGACAAGGAAGGAAGCTTAATAGTTTCTTAATCAAAAGGGGAAAAAATTGCTCCAGCAATATGTGACAGCAGCAGTAAAAAATCCCTTAAACACTCAACATGTTACTCAATCTGCTGCAGAGCGAACAATGCAGGGACTTTGTTTCTTTATGTCCTTCAACAAACCATTATTTCCTTCTAGGTGTATCCTATATCGCTGTTGCACTGGAGATGCTGGGTAAATTTGCTATCACGGCCGGAGCAGCTCTGATGTATGTCTACACAGCAGAGCTTTACCCAACAGTGATCAGAAACACAGGGCAAGGAACATCCAGCACAGTTGCCAGAGTGGGAAGCTGCTTTGCACCTTTTGTGATAAATCTGAGTGAGTAAAATTGTCCTAGATAGTAATTACCTCCACCAAGGAGGTTATGTGATCTGTTTGGTTTATTTGGTTGTTTGTTTGTTTGTTTGTTAGCATGATTACGCAAGAAGTAATGGATGGATTTGCATGAAATTATCACCAAATATGGACCCTAGCATATCCTTGAGGTGATAACATTTTGGTGATGATCCACATCAGGATCTGGATCTGGGAATTTTTTAAACAGCCTTGGAAGAGGTTTGAGCTCTCCGTGCGCTCTTGTTACTAACATTTGTTTTACCTGGATTTATCCTAGTACATTGACAAAGGACCTAATTTTCCCCTCTCCTTGTACAGGTATATACTTTAAGTACCTGCCTTATATTACAATCGGGACTATGGGTATTTTGTCTGCCTTTGCTGCTCTCTTCCTGCCAGAGACTTTTGGACGACCTCTACCTCAAACTATTAAAGAAATGCGTCAGAGAGAAAGGTGGGTTTCTTAAGACTTACATACATCTTCATAAAACTCCATCTGTGTCAATATGATTCCATAATAGACATATAATGAGAAATGATTTCTTGATATATTTGTATGGATTTGAAACTTACTGGATTTGGCAACACCTAGGGGTAATAACAAAAAAAGGCAATCGTTTTAACTCTTAATTGAACTTAGAAATCTTAACTGTCAATAAAAAAGAGGAAATTATCCTATAATTATCCTATAACTGCCTTAAGTTTTCCCCATAGCAACAAAAACAACACAAAATGTCACAGGTCACAATTTTAATACAAACACAAAAACAATCATAGTGGTTTCAGTCTTTCCAGTGAATTGTTGACAATGATAATTAAGTTGTTAGCAGTGACTCAATCATGACAGTTTTTGTAGTTTTGCTTTTTGCTGAACACGTGATATAAACAAATAAATGAATAATAATAAATTACGTCATGTTTTTATGTTTTGTCCCAACAGCGTAAAATGCCCATTCGTCTCTCGAAAAGGGCATTCAGCACCTGTGGTCATTTTTGAAAGTCGACTCTGAGTGTCTGAAAACACTCCTTGCATAAATTGGTTATTAAGAAATGTTATTAGGTATAATTCCTGTATATTCTTACTAAGCAAAAATCTATTGAAAAACAAGCAGATTAAATTAATTAAAGGATTTAAAATGATTAATTCTTGATTTATACATATGTTCTTGAACATACAATGATCATTCTGAAGTAATTCACATTGTGTTTGGACATTCTCAAAACACATGTATCCCAAATATTCAAGTGTTGAATGTATTTTCTCCAGAAAACAATTAATTTATAGTTGTGATCAAATTGGTGTCACCATGTTGTAAAAATACTGTCAATGATGGGTAATGCACAGAAGGTTTTTATTTTTGATTTATTTTTTTGATTTATTTATTTTTATCAGTTTTCCGGAGCTTTTTGTAGAAACATTATCTTAAATTGTAATTCCATAAAAGCATTGATGGGATGGACAGAGACAGGTTTGTTCACTTGTTCCGTGGTGTTCTTTATTCAGGGGACAACTGGAGACTTTATGTCATGAGCATTTTCCTTTCCTTTGTGTGTGTGTGTTTAAGGAATGCAGCGAGGACAGTACACAGCTTGTCTTAATTTGGCATGCCTCCTTTTAGAAGATTTTTATTTCTTCAAAGTGATCAACATGGAATGAACAGCCTGAGGAAGTTTTGTTTTTACATTGATAATTAGTGTTGTAGGACACAGACCTCCTCATCCCCCCCAGCTTTCCCTGCCAATGGATTATACAAGAAAGGGCTAAAGAGCACTGGTTATTTTGTTAAGATCAAATATTTTCACATCAGCTGACTTCCTTTGATGGTTTGTTATCTCATTTATATGTAAAATATTTCCTTATCCTCTTAACCAATTTAATATACTGTAATCAAACTAGGCCCTACTACTTATCAACAGTGTTTGAATAAGATAAGATACGATAAGATAAGTTAAGATATACTTTATTGTCCCCGTGGGAAAAATTATTTCTCTGCATTTGACCCATCCCTGAGGAGCAGTGGGCTGCCATTACAGCGCCCGGGGAGCAGCTTGGGGTTCAGTATCTTGCTCAAGGACACTTCAACATGTAGACCTGGGGGAAGTGGGGATCGAACCACTGACCTTCTGATAAGTGGATGACCGCTCTTACCCCCTAAGCATTCAAATAAGCATACACATGTCCTAGCTACTGAGTGAACAAATTTGTTAAAATGTGATTTAATTCATTCAACAGTGAGTTAGGAACTGCTCTTAACTGATTAATCTGATATTGAAATGAAACCTAATATGCTGTTTAGAATATAAATCCAGACTCTTTTAATGTACCAGTATATTTCCCAATATTGAAGTCTATGATGACTCCTATATTATCTGCCTATATTGCTTAGGGCCATAGTGAATAGACTGATTAATTTTGCACATATAAAATATATGTAAAATGTAAGATTGAATTTAATTATAAATGTTTAATTTAATTAGTGAAAAACAGCAGCAATAGATAAATCTAAACTGTCATACATACAACACTAGCTGGGTTTACATGGACCTCTTATCAGAATGAAAATGCTCCATATAAACACCTAATTCAGAGTAAAAATGCAGAGGGGTAGTATAAACCTTGTCTTAAACCGATCAGAAGAACAACTGCACCATGTAAACGGTGGAACGGAATATCTACTGGTAGAGTTCTGTCTGTGCTGCTCAGAGTCGTGACGTATTTACAAGATGGTGGCTTTAAATCAGGAATAGAGAACAGCAGAGAGTTTCTTTTCTTGTGCTCGCCGTCTCTCTTTCATTACTTCCAGTATGAGTAAGCCTACATTATTATTATTTTAATTTGGGGGACACCACACCATTAGGGTGACCAGATGTCCCGCTTATGCGCGACTGCACAGCATTTTTATGCCTTTTTCCCCATCCCACATATTAAGACCGTGTCCCGCATTTCGATTAGCTCTAGCTTTGAAAAGTCAAAACGTCAGGACAGACGGTTTTCTAAAATCAGGCTTTGATCCAATGGCTGTGAAGAAAGCAGGGAAGCCTTTCATCATGGGGCAGAGTTTGTGTGTGGGGCATTGTCCCACACAAACATACTCTTTGTCCCACATTTGGTTCATTGGGATCTGGTCACCCTACACACCGTAGTAGATGGTAATGTATTGTTATAAAACATTGAAATAAAAATATATATTAAAAATAGAAAATTATGTATAAAAATATATATAATATACTCAAATAATTATTTCAATATTTAATAAAATGTTTTTATAAAATATTTTATAGGATGAAATATACAAAATGACACAATAAGAACAAAGAGATGATTTCTTCCTTCAGCTCATGCGAGGTTTATTTGCCTCTGAATACAAAGTACAAAAAAAACTATTTGCCCCAGGAGCAACTGATTAAGTTAATATATCAATTTTTGCATCTTGGCTTATTTGCAAAAAGTCTCATTTGACTAAAAAAAATAGTGTTTCTCAAAACGTCGCCAGTCATGCAATCCAGTGTGTCTGCCAGCTTCCTTAAGAAAATATTGAGAATCCAATGCTGTCACTGCCACTTCCCACTGTCGCTCTGCTTCATACAGCTGAAAAAAAAAACTCCCCTTCACCAGTGAAAGGAGGTCATGGATTAACTCTTTCATCCCTGCTGGGCTTGTCTTCCATACATCCCCATGCTGTCCATACATCCTCTATCACTGGTAACACTGCTCAATGTTCTACCTATTTTGCTGCTCTTTGAAAAATGTTGGGAAAAACGACAACAGCACAATACAACACAAAGAGACAACAGCATCACTAGCACATATCAACTGCATAACACTGGAGCAGCGCATGGGTAAAGCAAATGGGTAAACACGTGCCAGAGAAGCCACCTCAACATTCTGCAAAGGTTTATGAGCTCTTGGTTACGTGCTGCACCTTTGCTCCAACTAACAATGCTGACAGACAGGCTGTTCAAGGGGGAATCATGAGTGAACTGCGTGACATCAGAATGACTGACACACTGTTGTGTGATTATACTGCTGGGTAGAGGTGGGTCACGTTTCCTTTTTATCACTAGTTGTTGTTACGTTGGTCATTTTTATGATTTTTATGATTTTCTTGTTGTATACTCGTGATATGTTCTGGCAAGAACACTTGAAACATCACTAGTTTTTACCACTCATGATTGGATTCCTCTCCATCACAATGACACAGATGATGATAGTGGAGATGTAATGACTGTAATTTGAACTTTTAATGTTTGCTAAAACCAGATAAAAATGTGCACATGCTAACTTCAGTCACCATTGCTTTACACTATGCTGTCAGGTTATTATTTAACACCTGAAGATGTTTCTGAGCACCTATTTTATGCAAAATGTTCAGCTAAAGCTAATTGCTTACAGAAACTGTGAAGTAAAGTAATGTGTAATGACATTTTATTCTCATTACATTTTTGTTTGAGAGAGTATTTTATACTCAAAGGTATATGAAATAAAAAAATGTGTAATAAAATGTTTTACTGCACTCCTTATGTAACTTGTTGTAATGTTTTGCAATAGTTGCTGATTGTCATGGGCAGACCTGTAGTTTCATATCTCATCTCTGCGAGAAGAGTGATAGGCTACACTGAAAACTACTGATGTCTGAACAGCGTCCCTCACATCTGTCATTATGACATTTGTCATTGTTATAAATTACCAGTGTTGAACCTGCTTTGCTCTCACATGTTGTGACCTCTGATCTTTGTATAGTGCTGAGTCTGTTTGCAAACACTTGTCTCCTGAGATGAACATCTATTATTCTTTCTTGAAAACTTGAAAATAGTTATTGTTGTTGTTAGTTGTCCACTGATGTTGTGCTGCGTTCCCCACCCTCTCCAAATCATGTTTCAATGGAAGAGGACTTAATAATAATAATTAAAAATCTATGAAATGTGAATAAACATTTCCATTTATCACATAGGTTTGCCTGAAATTGAACAGGTCTGAAAAAACATTGAAAAATTAACAAACACCAACTGGGTGTATGCAGATGACTTTTTCTGCATATTGTGTGTGTGCATGTGTGAAACCACACCACTCCCATAGCAAATGTTACCAGCCCCTAATTGGTAAATATTAGTGTGAAATTAAAAATAAGTATGGGGACCTCATTTTAACATGCATTTAATCCTTTACACAAACTGAATTAAGAGAAAAGCATTGAAACTTTCGTTTAAGTTTACCAGTCTGACATCAGATGAATGAATTAATGTAAGCTAACGAGCTCCTTAATTAACTCATGTGAACCAGCTGGTATCATGATGGACGACCACACAGGAGATATTAGTCAGATGATGTCTGGGAAGACTGTCACTGAAATACCAGCAGACCACTAATAAACTATGTAGTTACTGTGTTGTGCTTCGGTGGATTCAGCTACATGTCTGGTTTGTTGACTTAATCAGAGAACCATCATGTTGAACAAAGTTGTAGTAAAGGCAAGATAATTCACTCCCCGCACCAACACACAAACACATACACAAACAATGACGTAAGCGATCCGATGCGGAAGGCAATTATTTCACGACTTTTATCATGTACACCTCTGAAAACATACAGAGGTCCGGACCTTGGTGATCTCTATGGTATGTATGACCATGGCTGCCGCTCGCGTAAGCCTACAGCCTCTGTCCTGCCAGAGAGAGAGGAGAGTTAAAAATCAAACAGTCAATATTCATATGAAAATTAACAAAACTAAACAGTGAAGAAAATATGCAGAAACAAACAAATCCTATTTTGAAGCGAAGCAAACAGAAAAAACAGGACCAGGCTACTTGGTCTCCAGAAATAAAGCTCAATATATTATTAATATTGTGGCTATTAGCAGTCCAAATTTGCTAAAGTGACAACCAGTGTGTGAAACTAAACAAAACATAAACGCAAACATCATAAACAACATTGCAGTCGTCTTGAAACGCTTTGTAGACAGCGCAGCCATCTAAAAAAAATATCCAAGAAACAATCCAGGTAAGACAAAATAAGACAAGACAGCAGCTCTATATCAGGAAGTGGCGGCCAGGAGACAAGCCAGCCGTGCCTCATCCGTGAGATAACCGGTGCATGAGGGGACCAGATGCCTCCCTCCTGCAACGCCAAACCAGTGCTTGCTCCGCCCAACAATCAAGGCACAGGTAAAAACACCTGACAAGGTGCTAACGTGGGGCAGACAGGACGGGAAAAAAACTCATCCTGCTACACAAAGAAGAGAAATTATGAGACATTGCAACTTAAATGCATAATGCTCTTCATTTCAATTTAAGTTATTGATGATTTTTGTTAAGAGAAAGGCTGCAGTGCCCCATCATAATGTTGACATCAGCAAACCACCCAGACACATGATGCCATACATGCCGCCTGCCATCTGCCCTGTACTGCCTAAACTGGGCTTTACACTTCTCTAAAGTACCAGATGCCATTGAAGGTGAGCATTTGGCTACTTGTCGTCAAACTGCAGTCAGACCAACACTCGGTGAGAACGACAAGCACACAGATGAGCCTCACTGTGAGTTTTTCTGACAGTTTGTGGAGAAGTTGTTTGGTTATGAGGAGGTCCTGTGCTCATCTGGTTACAGTAGTCTTCAGTTGTGAGGATGTACCGCCATATTTGTTAGACATGGGCAACAGCTCTGGATGACATTCCTGCCACCGGCAAGCCAATTGCACTTTCCTTCAAAACTCTTAAATATGTGTGGCATTGTGTTGTGTGATAAAATTGCACATGTTAGAGTGGCATTTTACAATTGTAAAATAATACAAGACTTTGAAAGTTTTTGTATCACATCTACACTTCTGTACGTACTTGCATCCCCCCCCCCTCTGACTCCCTATCAGTAATGTTCATTAAAACATTATAACAAGTTCTCATTGTCTGGACTCATGCATGCACTACACAAATCCAGTGGCAAACTATGGATTATTAATCATAATCCACTGTTTTTCATGTTCTTCAGCACAGCCTACTTTAATTTTAATGTGAAGTAAATATCTACGCCATAGCTTAGCTTTGCTTTGATGTCGATGTCAGTAAAAGTAGTCATGCATATTGTGGATTTATATTATATTTCTTACAACATGCATTGAAAAGTGCTATTATCAAATGATTAAAAAAATTAAATTAAATTTTCTCCCCAGCAATGAAGCATTCAGTGATTTTCTGCTTCCCCGTGGCAGGTAAAGCAAAGTCGTGTAGTTATTTACCCATGAAGGAGTAAATAAGTACTTCACATTTCATCTTTCAGCAGAGACATTGAACTTGGAGTTCAGTCAGAGACCTCAATTTGACATATTTTTGAAGCAGCAGAACTTAACTGCAATTTGGCAACTAGGCTCTGATCTCAACACTCCCTGCAGATATTTTTACATTGAGATATTGGGCAGTGTTGAGTGACTGCATGGATTCAGAGGCCCGATACTGCTGATGTGATCTTCTGTGTGGACCTTGACACCAGCCGCCATGTGGCCATTCCCTGATGTGCAAATTGACCACAAGAGGAATATGCTGAAATGCGTATGTTAGCAGTATGTTTTTTAGTGCCTATAGGCCTATAGCCATGTATAAAATAAAGGCTTTTTATACTTTAAACGGAACAGTGGGCCTCCACACGGGAAATTTAAAAATGAAGATGAACTTGAATATATTCTCTAGAGGAATATGCTATTTAGTGACCTGCAATGTGTGAGCATTGTCACCAGCCACCATCTGGCCATTCCCGATGACTACGTTGGCTGTAAGTGGAATATTCTACCTCAAAAATATTGTCTTGTAAGAATGCTGGTGGAAATATCAAGAAGGATAAATAGTCTAAACCCAGCAAACCACCTGATATGCAATAGCAGCAAAACAGGTACAAACATTTATTGATGCATCCAAGGGTGCAGGAGCTCATGAGGTTTTGTGCAGGTAAGGAGCTTGAAAACAGTAGATTCTGGTTTTCTACTTCTCAAGACTCTGGGGACGAAGTAAGCTTGTGTTCTGGGAGTGTAGTGTTCTAGTCAGGTGTTAGGTTAGGCTACTGCACTGCAAAAGATTGAATTTAATTAGAAATACTGAGTTCAAGGTTCAAGGAGTTTTTATCGTTATTCCATATCATAGTACATAGTACATGAGATGAGCCGTGTGTAGTGACAGCCCACTGCTCCTCAGGGATGGGTCAAATGCAGAGAAAGAATTTCCCCCTGTGGGATTAATAAGGGTATAAAAAAAGAAAAGAAAAAACTAATCAGTATGGAATCACAGGACACCCGATGATGTGAGGAACAATTCAAACGTTGCCTTGACCTAATTGTCAAGGAATTTTTCTGCTTCAAGACTACAATACCCATATTGAATATTGAATTAAAGGATTTTGTTTTGACATAGCCTTGAAATTTTTTTTTTATTATTCAGGTTTTAGTCACAATGGCATTGCTGGAGGTATGCACTGAGATGCTTGACATGTGAGCGTGTAATTCTCTGATTTGATTTATGTGTAAATAACAGCTGAATATTTTGCATTTTTGGTGTTTAAAATACCAAAATAACATACATGTTTAAGCAATTGTCAAAGTGACTCAAAAAGAGAGAGAAAATACTCAGCCATCATGAGTGCAAAGAGTAGTTTGAGAATTGTTGTACACTTTAACCTTCCCCATAAATTTTGCTTCTGCGTTCCTGCTTTATCTAATGGGGGTGTGGCTATCTGGCAGCTGAGGTGAAGACAAGCCAATCTTTTTGTTCTTTTGTACTAAAGACTGTGAAGACACAGCCAAGTTTTTGAGACGATGAAAAATTATGAAGAAACCATAGCTTTTTTGGGGCAATGGGGCCGTTTCCAGAAGATTGTCTTTTTCCTGCTCTCTGTTAGCCTTGTGCCGAATGGATTATGTGTTTTCTCAATTGTGTTTGTTGGCGCCAGGACCAGTCATCACTGCCTGATTCCTGAGGTTAACCTCACGGAAGATTGGCGCAATGTTACCATCCCAATAGAGGTAAAGAGGTAGAGTGAATATTTGATTGAATTGAATGATTGAATTGAATGATTTGCCACTTTTTTTTTGTTTTGTGTTTCTCAGTGGGCTATGAGAGTTTAATTTTTCCAAGAGAGCGTTGCTGATAGCTATTGTAGTGTGACTCATTCATTTAATTAGTCTATGTTTACTCTGCTACTGGTGCATTTAGTATTTGCTGTGCCATTTGTGAGCTAAATTTAGAAATGAAAAATAAAGAACTCTGTCATGCAAAAAAGGTGGACTCATTCACTCAGTCACATGATATGTTGATGATTAAAAACCTGGACCTAGGATTCCTTGCTTGTTAAATGCCCAACCCCTCTAACAAGTTTCATCAAAATATGCAAGGAAGTTTATCTCATGCAACCTACTATCCATATTTGTTTTTAAAATTATCTCTGCACAGCCATTCAGGCACTGAAATACTCACTTCCAGACAAGCACACACAATTTTGCATAGCCATGTTCTGTCCTGACAAAACGTTTTTATATTTTGTTACACACTGCTGACTTTATAATGATATGTAGTACAATTCTTTAAAAAAAACTATAAACTGTTCATAGACAATGCTTGTTTTCATACTTGTCAGTTCCTACTATGCATCCAGAATCAAAGCTTGGGTATCAGGTGGCTACATGTCATAGACAGAAATGGTGAAAAAAGCACTACTGTATCTTGCAATGTTAAAGAAAGTAAAGAATAATTCCTGGATATGCCCCTTTGTGCAGATTCACTCCAAAATATAATAGGTTCTTCCCTGTCATATGCCCAACTCTCCCACCAAGTTTCAAGAAAATCTGTCTTGTAGTTTTCATGTAATCCTGCTAACAAACAAACCAACATCGGCGAAAGCAGTACCTTGTTGGCAGAGGTAACTTATATACTAATTATTTTCATGATTAATCATTTAGTTTACAAATTGCCAAACATTTGTGAAAAAAAATCTTTCAAAAATAATTTCGTCCAACCGAGAGCTAAAAACTTTTACACCATAAATGAAAAAGATAAACAGGAAATTCTCACATTTAATAAGCTGAAAACACCAATGTTTGACAGGTTGGGGTGAAAAATGACTGAAATGAGTGACAGACAAAGTATTATCTATACATCTATTTTACATATGCATGAACATATACAGATTATCATGATACCATTTGACCTCAGCATCAAGAAATTCAGTATAATGTGGGATCACTACAGTGAGACTATTTGTGTATTTAGACTTCATGTATAGTGGTTATTAATTTACAATATTTTAAATCTCTGATGTCTATCTTTGGAGTTTCTGCATGTATCTGTTCTACATTTGCTACACAAAATAACCTCCTCCAGAAGTTGAAATAGCAGTATGGCTACATTCCAGAGTCATGTGGGGTAGAGGTGCTGCAAGAACTGTCAATGCCTGTGGTTGAATCACAATCAGCACAAAATATTTCCTTGCACGGTGTGGCGCCATGACCAGTGCAGGGATAGGCTATTAACCACAGAAATGTTTCCAATAAAGGTTTTGCCTTTGTCACTGTCAGGTGGTGGATGGGAAAAAGGAGCTGAGCAGATGCAGCAGGTACAGGCTGGATGTGGTCAGAAATCACTCTGCTCAGGGTACCATTCCTGGCATAGACATCAACCTCACTGATGTGGAGCAAGAGGGCTGTGTGGACGGGTGGAGCTACAGCAGAGACATCTACCAATCCACCATTGTCTCTGAGGTGAGTCTTTGCTGTTACAATGTGAGTGTTTCTAGTGAAAGCATTTGTAATGTAACATAGTAACCGAACTGGTTGCACCTGTCACACACTGCATCCAATTAAAATGATTAGGATAAAATGAAGTAACAAAATGTATTATTCAACACCATGAGTCAAATAGTAGACTGTGACCTTCTTTCACATTCCCTTGGATACTGCATTGATTACAATAAACTTGACTGTTTCTATGGATAATAACAAAAAACAACTCCGAAGAAGAGGCAGGTTCGAACATTGGAAAATCCAAAAATGGTATTAAGGTAATAAATCCAAAAAACACAAGGAAAACTTACTGCAAAAATACTGGAAACATGAGGGGAGCTGGAATGTACACTGAAGTTCAACAGTAACATGACACGATGAAGTAGCAAATACTGTAAGAATAGACCGACACCAACTTAAATACACAGAGAAAAAGAGGGACAATGGAAGACAGGTGGGGATCGGGCACAGGTGATAATAATAAATAATCCTAACGGAGCGAAAACACAGAAGACTTTATGGAGCATAATGCTGCATTTGGGTAATAGGATACTATGAGCTCTTTAAAATATAGCATGATGGTTTCTGACCATTAAGGGCTTTGTACATGAGGAGAAGGATTTCAAATTCTATTCAGGACTTTACAGGGAACCAGAGCAGTGAAGCTAAGATGGGAGAGGTATTATCTCTTATACTAGTTCTGGTCAGTGCTTGTGCAGCAGCATTCTGGATCAACTGGAGAGCTTTTGACTGTTTTTTTTATGTGCAAATATCAGATTCCTTCATTGACAGTGAAATGCAGCATCCTCAAGAGAGGTGGTGAAAGGCCAGCTAAGAGAGAATATGTCAAAAATGTGTCAAAGTTTAGTGGGAATGGTTATGAGAGCACTCATCATCACACCATTTGCAGCTATTTATACCAAAAAGGCATATATTGTTAAAAAGTAACTGCTGAACTAGCATCAAGCAGCAAAAGATCCACATGTTTTCACGTGGATTTCCCCTGCTACAAGTATGTAATTGTTTTTTTTGTTCATTCATGATTCTTCCAGTATGACCTGGTGTGTGGTGAACAGTGGAAGCAGCCGTTCACCTCGACAGTTTTCTTCCTGGGAATTCTTTTCGGGTCCTTTGTCTCAGGACAGTTCTCAGACAGGTAGTGAAAACATTATCCCACAATTAAATTATTAGTGTATACACAACAGTTTTAAATACCATTTTTAAACTAGCTGATAATGTTCCTGTTGGCTTGCTGATATAGTTTGACTGCATTATTTATTTTGTTTTAAATTTCAGATTTTTGAAAGGATTAGTCAAACAGAATTTTAAGCAACCTTTAGTCTCGACTTTCATTTTCAGTAATATACAATACATCTTAGTATGTAACACACCTTTTATTTAGTGTTTTGTTACTTGTTTTTACATTACATGGTGTTTTCTACAGTAGTTTGAAGTTCTGTTATGTAACATCGCTTGCTTTATACCCTAGGTATATACACTAAACGTAAAACATTAAATATTATGCTCAGATTATGTTCTCTGAACATCTTAATTTATTGCTTCTTATTTCATTGTTTGTCTTCACTCTCTAGGTTTGGAAGAAAGCCTGTTCTCATTGCAACCATGGCAGCTCAGACAATTTTTAACTTCGTTCAAATCTTTTCACCTACTTGGACGGTGTTCTGTATTTTCTACTTCATCACTGGTTTTTCACACACCTCCAACTATGTAGCTGCTTTCGTGCTGGGTAAATGTGAACATTTTAATAACAAATAATATTATTATACAGTGGTCATTGATTTTTGATTTTTAGTGGCCTGTCTAAGTCTTGTTGTATCAATACTAATCACTGATATCTTCACTTATTATGCATTCCTCTTTCTTTTTTTTGTGCAGGAGCTGAGATCTTAACTGGCAATGTGCGGCTCATATTCTCGTCTTTGGGTTTAAATTTTGGATTTGCTTTTGGCTACATGTTGCTGCCTCTCTTTGCTTATTTTTTAAGGGACTGGAAATATCTGTCTTTGGGCATCTCTCTACCTGGCTTGATCTTCATCCCCGTTTGGTGGTAGGTTGCACTCTAAAATAATATGGGAAGTTTACAACGGGCACCATAAATGTTTGGATTTTACTCTTGACAGGAGACAACAATTACAATTTAGCTAGAAATATTTTAACTTACATTCATCCATTTTGTTGCTTTACCTTTTAAAGGTCTACTCCCACTCAGTATTTTCCTGCTCAAGGCGTGGGAAGAATTTTTAAAGTAACCACAATATTTTTATTCAGTAGGATGAATGCTATTCTACAGCAATATATAACGGTCATATTTTTAGCACAGCGGAATACAGAGAACATTTCTGATTTTAAGCCAGTGAAGGGTGAAAAACATGAAGTAAACAAAGGGCCATTTTGAAGTTCAGTGACATCACATGGAAGTATGTCTTCCCCAAGGGCTTCCCCAGATTTCCAGGCCATGCAAGGCCCCACGCGCATGCGCAGAAGTTTCTTATCTGCGAGAACAGATAGTGTGAGGAAAAAACATTGAGTATCTGAACAAAAGAAACGGAAAGCAAAACTGGTAAATACTGTAGATGAATCGATGGGAGCTACTGAAATCGAAATCTGGACACCCACGGCTAGCTTGCGCACGCGCATAAGCGACGAGAAGCTGCAGGGAAATGGCTGCCAGGTAGGGGAAAACCAAAACAAATCTACCCACGGAATTCCCTTTCGTTAGACATGTTTTAATTTGAATTATGCATTGAAACTTGACCAAATAATAAAATGATATTTATTCATTGATATACCGCATTTTGGGTGGAAAGCATTTTGTACGCCTAGGCTGTTAGTTGAGTGGGAGTATACCTTTCAGGGTCTCTGATCTAGACATTTCTCTTTTGAATACTGAGGCAGGTTCATCCCAGAGTCTCCTCGGTGGCTAGTCTCTGTGGGAAGAGTGGAAGAGGCAGAGACCATAGTCAGAAAGATTGCTAAGTTCAACAAAGTCGAGGCTCCTCTGGTCATCTTTGAGGATTACAATGCACGAGTAAGTGTGCCTCAACTTACATCATGCATTAGCAGACACAGGAGCATATGTGTGTTCTTCAGGAAAAACATAATGTCGGTATAAAATTGAATGGAAATCCATCTAGTTCAGTCAGACAAATCACGATTTTGAGATGTTTATTATTACACAAGCAGAACATAGTTTAGGTTTGACATCGACGCTCAGACCTCATCACTCTCTGCAGATATGTTTACATTGAGATATTGGGGAGTGATGAGCAAACTTCTTCAATCTCATTAATCGGAGCCTACAGATGATGTTGGGGTGGTTGTGGGGGGTGAAAGTGCTGGCAGCTTAAATAGACCACTAAACTGGGAGGGTGTGTTTAATGACAATTGAGGAGAATGAGGTGTGTCATGTATGCCACAGTGTGCTCAAGTTGTCTGCCTGAACAAGCTTACAGGCTTCACTCTATTTCAGTCAGACACACACACACATAAAAAACTGCACAATTTGGAGCCTGATGCTGTTGATGTGAACCTACTAAAGCCTTGGCACCAGCCGCCATGTGGCCATTCCCCTACACTTTGGCCACAGCAAGATCTATCAGACAATGTGCACTGGGGAAAATTTAGAGGCATTCTTTCATTGCCTTGCGGATGTGACTTTAAAGCCAATGAGGAGCAGCTGACTGGAGGGATTCCCAAGAAGGCTGTGAGATGCTGGATCTTGGAAGCCAATGTGTAACTGAATCCTTGCTGACATGGCTTGATACTTTGATTTGAAGATGTCTTGAGTCAAACAAGAAAACACAATACATGCACAAACTACAGATGGCACAAAATTAAGTATACAAGAACAAGCTGAATCAGAGCTTTAATTGTCTTTGTCTAAACCAGTCTCCATGTAGTGGTGGCGGAATATAGAGATCCTGCAGGTGCCTAAGCATACTTCATCAAGAGACATCTGATTGAATTGAGGGAGTGGCAGGCTGGAGGGCTTAGCCTGGGGACATGAGGTTGAACTCCTCAAATTTAGTGAGAAATAGCACAGTTACATTTCCAGAAGTAAAGTTGCTCACAAGCTGAAATTATTTAGAAAGCCTGTCCATGTCAAAGGTCACATAAGACTGTTTATTAAATAGTACTTTAAGGTGGCCTTCTTGAATATTTTGACTGCAGCATTGTAATAAAACAACACGATAGTTTCCTGGCCCAGTACCACCCCATAGCAATCAATGACGATTGGCTAAAGCTCATGAACAGCAGTGGATTTGGAGTTGTTGGAGTGAATTCAAGACCCCCAACAGAGGGTTATAACTGGAGGTAATCCAAGACTACCATTTCATTCACCATATAACAAGAACCGTCATGGTGCAGTATATAGGTTGCCATTTCCTGTTTTATTTTGAAAGTATTTTCCCTGCCATGAGCTTTTGCTTTGCATTTCCTGTGTTTTCTTATGATCCTAGTTTTTTGGTTCCTCTTATGTTGATAGGTTTATGTCTTGTATTAGTTCCTCTGTTTCCTGTTTTATTTTGTTAGCCTTGCCTTGTGTTTTGCTTTACACTTCCTGTTGTCTTCTCTTATGATCTGTTTTTCCCCTTTGGTTCCTGTCTGTGTTTTAGTCTTCTGTGTTTAGCTCCAGTTTGCTCCCTTTCCCTTTGCTCATGTATTCTGTCTATTAGTTTATTGCTGTATCCTCCTCGTGTCCCCTTTAATATATTTTCCCTCCAGTGTGATTCTGAGGACCGAGCCTCTCTCCAAATTGGAGATTGTGAGCGATATAGCGACCAACTAAAACACATCAATCTGCTGCTGAGACTTTTTATCTTATTTTATCTTGCAGGGCAATGAGACAAAGATGCTCCCTAAGAAACACTACAATGTCTTCCACCTGGTGAAATCAAGAACTATCAGAAACACAACTATCATTGTGTGTGTGGTGTGGTGAGTATCCTATTAGACTGACACAAACAGGTAGAGCATTAATTAACAGCTGCTGAATACAGGTTGTCTGTCCGTCCAGTTCTTGTGAACATTACATCTCAGTCAATGTCCACTTGGACTTAAGGATGGTCTGGTCAGATTTTGGTGATAAAAGGACAAGACCATTGTCAGCTCGCAAAACCCATTTTTAGTCATGACTCAAGATCTCTTATAGATATTCTGACAAAATTTTACACAAATGTATAATAGGATAAAATGATGAAGCAATTGAATTTTATATCTAAAAGGTCTACGGTATATTTCATTGTGATGTCTTAAAGATGTGAAGAAAAAAACAACACTTTTCTAGATCGTAGATTAGATCGTAGAGTAGATCGTCTGTGCTGTCATGTCGGAGAAGTACAGAAGTGAATTAGGACCACATGTGAAAAATGTGTTTTAATTTACACTTTAATGTAAGAATTCTCACTTTAAACTCACATCAAAAACAGCTTTTACAAATGTGGCCCTGATCCTCCTCAGTGAAGATGTGAGTGGAGTGTTGGTTTTTTTTTTGTTCTATCAAAATGAGCTTAGCCAGGTATTTGAACACATGCAAGGAATTAGAGCATTTTAGCTTCCCTTAAATAACTTACACAATAATAGATGTGGAGTTCAGGTGTGCTGATATTTAGCTTCAGGTAGTTGTTATTGCAGAACGTGAGGAAGCTCTCTATCAGTCCACTGTACTCTCCATGCTTATTTCCATTTCACCAAGAATTACACTTCCTACCTTATATTAAATTCTTCAAAGTCCTCACTCCAAATATTGTATTAGTCTGGACAACCATGGCTGTACTGAACTGCCTCTTCAATGGTGTGTGGAGAAATCAACGGTAAAGTGATTCTACTTACTTACTACTAGGCCATTGCGATTTTAAAAAAGTGCCACATTGTTGTAATGGGGTAACGATTATTGTTCTAAATAACAGATTGCAGGGCTTTCATACAGGATTGTGGTATGCAGTTGTATTGAAGACAATGGTTACTCAGAGGTTTCTACATATATATTTTAGAAAGAGAATGACATTTAAATACTGCATACTAGGTGTGCAACATGGAGCAGCAAAAAGGCATGCCACAGCAAACACTTGCTTTTGGTTTTTGGTCTTGGATTTCTTTGTGTGCTGTTGCTATGTATATTTTCATTCAAACATCTCTGTCTTCTGTTTCTCTGTCTTCCCAGGTTCAGTATTAGGATTGGATATTATGGCTTATCTCTGAACACATCCCAGCTTCACGCTGACCCCTATATCAGTGGCTTCCTCTCAGCTGCAGTGGAGATGCCAGCATATGTTTCCATGTGGCTAGCACTGAAATACATGACACGACGAATGACTGTCATCTGTATCTTGCTCACTGCAGCACTGTCCCTGTTCTTCATTCAAGTGGTGCCTCCAAGTAGGAAACTGTCTTATGTCCAAACAAATATTTTAGATCTTAAAGGAATTCTCCACAGAGACAGCATTGCACAACATCTGATTTACGATGAAACGTAATAAATTCTTTTATTTTAATTTTTAAATTTTTTATTCCATGCTTTATTTTTCTTAGCCCACATGACAACACTGACTCTGACACTTTGGTGCCATGCCCCAAGGAACAGGGTTGGACTTTGAAGCAAAGTTGGATAGTGGCCAAATCCTATATTTACAAGAGAATTTACAAGAGAATCTGCACAAACATATATTTACAAGGTCATGCGATGCATACTGGCCTAAAAATATATTTTTTCCCTGAAGCCTACGTTGTAAAATAAGCGAAGAAATTCCTGCATAATGGTGCATATACATTTTTTGATTGTCTCAGTGCTGGACAAATGAGAAGAGAGTTTGAGATAAAAGAGCTTGATAATATTTAGAAAGTCTATGATTTAATAATTTTATCAACTTAGTGAAGGGCAAAACCTAAAGTTAGCTGGCAAAGCCAACTGAATTTTCTAGCATACATGTTTGATGGGCCACATAAAGTGGAAGCAATCCCATTCCAATGATGGGGTAATTTTACCTGCAGGAAGTCAAACCTTTTTTCAGCTTTATGCATCACTGAGCAATTTTCAATGGAATGAAAAGGCCCTGCCTGCCATGCTGTCTCCAGATCTTTGTTATATATCCATGTTTGGTCAGAGATTCTGGTAGGTCATAGTAGCAGCTAATGATGTCCCCTTAAGCCGCTAGCCTCAAGTAACACCCAAAGATGCCTGATACACTTCTGTCTAACCAGGGGTGCACATGAGTGATGCACAGGTGCAAATGTGTGGTCAAAATAAATGTTGCGTGGAATATATGAGAACAAGAGCCGCTTTTGCATACCACCATTGTTTACATTGTGTCTGTGTAATTTAATTAATTCGGGTGTGAATCAAACGGTACAGGATATAGTAAAGAGGCTTCTGTAACTCTTTCATGCTTGTTGTTTATGGGATGAGTGGAGGACGCAGTCGGTTTCGGTCGGTCAGTTTACATTGGGGTCGTTCCAAATTTCCTGAGATGGTGGCGATCAGGGATTTCCTTGTGTGTTTTCTGAGTACCGCCCACACGATTGAAAACTGCGCCAAATCGGCTGATCGCATTGTCCCATACTGCAAGACATTTACTCTCCCCATTGCAAAGTTAGGGGGTCCAAAAAGAATAGAGGAATTAATAAGATATGTGGTGAGTATAGCATTGCTTTTGTCCAATTAGGAAAGTTTCACTATATTAGATGGTCTGCATGGAGGCAAGAGACTGTTGAAAATATGGAGGCTATTACCTGCCATTCAAATTCAAGTGGCTGCAAGTGATGGCAGTGACCAAAACATGTCTGCTTCATGTAGTGCAAAAGGTGAGCACCAAGCAACATCTTCAGGTGCTTCGTTGAGAACCTGACCAAAAATATTATGTGCACCCCTGTGTCTATAACGCCACACTCATATTTTTTTCTTTAGACTTGTAGTTTTTAGCATCATACAACACAATTCAGGCTCCCTCATAGCTGCTAAATTCAAGAATTGTTTAAAATAAATGAGGACTGAGAGACTGAAGAAAGTTTTTGAGTTTCTTAAGCAGAGGCAAAAATGGCTCCAATAAGTGGCATCAGCAGTAAAAATCTCTTAACACTCACATACAAACACACTCTAAACACATGATGTGCATTTAATCTGCTGCAGATTGGATCACACAGGAAAAGATGTTGTTTCATTCTGTCCTTCAACAAACCATTATTTCCTTCTAGGTGCATCCTATATGGCTGTTGCCCTGGAGATGTTGGGTAAATTTGCTATCACAGCCGGAGCAGCTCTGATGTATGTCTACACAGCAGAGCTTTACCCAACAGTGATCAGGAACACAGCAACAGGAACATGCAGCACAGTTGCCAGAGTGGGAAGCTGCATTGCACCTTTTGTGTTAAGTTTGAGTGAGTAAACTGGTCTTAAATTATAATTGCATTAGTTTTGCCTGTATTCATCTTAGCACATTGACGAAGGACCTAATATTCTATCCTCCTTGTACAGGTATGTACTTTAAGTACCTGCCTTATATTACATTCGGGACTATGGGTGTTTTGTCTGCCTGTGCTGCTCTCTTCCTGCCAGAGACTTTTCGACAACAACTACCTCAAACTATTAAAGAGATGCGTAAGAGAGAAAGGTGGGTTTCTTAAGAATTGAATATCCTCATGTATAATTCCATAATATACATCTTTTCCTCACACAGATTTAATTAATAATGAGTATTTCAACAAGAAATTAGCAAAAAGAAAAAGAAAAAAAAACACAAAATGTTCCAGATCATGATTTTAAGATAACCACATAGACTAGTCATCATCATCACTATGAGAGGATGTGATAATAGTGGAATCATGTTCAGAGTGAACAGTTCGTGACAATGATAATGACATCTGTGACAGTAAATCAAACATGGCAGCTTTGCTGAGCACAAAAAAAGTTATGTTTTTATGTTTTGTCCCAACAGAATAAGGTGCCCATTCATCTCACGAAAAGAACATTCAGCACCTGTGACGATTTTAGAAAGTCGACTCTGAGTGTCTAAAAACATTCAAGTACATAAATGAGTTGTTCAGAAATATTCTTATTTTGTATTACTACTTACTATTCAGATTTCTATTGAAAAATGTAAATCACTACAAATATATTTAATGTTATTATATGATTTTTTGGAAAATTCAAAGAATTAAAAAACTTAATTTCATTCATTTTCTGTAAACACTTATCCTGTGTATGGTTGTGGGGGGACTGGAGCCTATCCCAGTTGACTTTGCGCGGGAGGAGGGGTAACACCCTGGACAAGCTGCCAGTTCATCACAGGACCACATAGAAAGACAAACAACTATTCTCACTAACATTCACGCCTACGGGCAATTTAGAGTCACCAATTCACCTATATTGCATGTTTTTGGTGGTGGGAGGAAGCCGGAGAACCCGGAGAGAACCCACGTAGACACGGGGACAACATGCAAACTCCACACAGAAAAGTCCCAGGTCCTCAAGTTGGATTTGAAGGACCTTCTTGCTGTGAGGCAAAAGCGCTACCCACTGTGCCACCGTGCCGCCTAAAACTTAATTTATCATATGTACAGTAATTGAACATACAATGACCACTTTCAGTGAAATTAGCCTGTGTTGTGTTTAGATTCTGCATGTTACCTCATATTCAAGAGTTAAATGTCTTTGGCCCAATCCCAGTTCACCCTTTACCCCTACCACTTCGCCCTATAAGCCTCTGTTTTGCACGTTCACACGCAGGGGTAGGGTGTACCGATTCTTGTTGAGACAGAGGGGAAGGGCGAAGTGTTACGGCTATATGGCCCTCCAAACAGAGTTTTTTCAGAGGCACACTCCAAACTGAGGGGTAGGAGATATCAGCCAGAATTACTTGTGAATCATCAGTAAGATTGTGTTAAACGTTTCAGAGGCAAAATAATTAAATATAAAAATAAACCGACAAATGTGTTTTCTTTGTTAAAAGATTATGATGACCGTCAGGCCATACTAGTTTACTGCCATTTCAAATATGTATTATCGACATTTTATTCATAACAAAAATGGCTAGTTACGTGTGTATCTGCTGTCTCTGGCCAAATAGCTAAAGTTATAACATTGTTTTAAGGCTGATTTGTGCATTACAGGGCCACATCTTGACATATTTCCTCCTTTTGATGGCATATGACGCCTGAAATTTATCTAAGAGCAAACCATTGTCCAGATCACGTCAAAAATAACGTCCTCTGGATGTCCGTCCCCATTTGATTAAGAATTACAGTATCTTATACATCTATTTTTGGACGCTATATCAGTGTGACATGGAACAGCATATCCAAGTTGTGTATGCACTACAGCTTAATCATCCTCGTAAGAGATTGGAAGAACGTCTTTAAAAAAAAAGAAAAAAATCGAACCGGCGATCACCCGCACCGCATGACAGAGCAGAACCCCGAGCCCACGGAGAAGAATACTCTCGGGCAGTGTGGGCGCACGGTCTTTGTCGGAACAGGAAGACGAAGGAAGGGAAGAGAGAAGAGTGTGCAAGATAAATCATAATCTGTTTTTTATTACTGACGGGATCTGAATGATTTTCTCACTGGGCAACTAAAGTGCAGCAGCAAAGTTGCTGCACGTTACCGCTGCTCTAATATCAGTGCACACTGGCAGGGTAAGACACAGCCCACGCAGGTGAAATCACTACAGCTGAAGATGAAGATGGCATTGTCCAGGCAAAAAAACTTGCAGCATCTGTTATAACGCCACCTACGACTACTGATGACGTATCAGGGTCTTGTAGGGTTGTTACTCTGTTTCAAGGGGCGAGGCAAGGCTAAGGGGCAAGGTGTAGGAGTAGGGGTGAAAATAAGAAATGGGATTGGGCCCAAGAGTCAGAATATCAGCCTTACAGTAGATGCGCCTCATCCCCCTCCCTTTTGGAATTAGGAAAGATGGCCTTATGAGCCGTGCTTCCACCTGTGGCAGTTTAAATAAAGTTCAGCCCCAGAAATTGTGCCGATGTAGAGTGAGCTGCTAACAAGCGGTTCAATTTAGTGTCATCCCAAGTCATGTGTATGTGGGGATTTTTCAGGGAAGGGAAGGGTATGAGGAGTTAGAGAATGTATAAAATGTGGAGCCCTTTGTGTTAAATTCAGCTGTGTCCTTGGAGCAGCTTGGTTTTACTGTATGATTTGTGATGATGAGCACAATAAAATCTAACACTTCTGACTCCGGAAGACTCAAGTATTTTCTTTGAGGAATGTTTGATAAAATGTTGGTCAGGGTCCAGACCTTTTTCCTGGCCCAGGTTGGAACCTTTTTGATCCAACACAATCCTGTTTACGATTTTTACTGTTCAGAATTTCTATCTAAAAAATGTACACTGTAAGTAGATTTATTTACATTGACATCTTGCTGAAATAAGCAAGGCCTTCCCTGAAAAAGACGTTGTATTCTCGGCAGCATATGTTGCTCCAAAACCTGTACAACATTCAGCATTAATGGTGCCTTCACAAATGTGCAGGTTACCCATGCCATTTTCACTGATGCACCCTCATACCATCATGGATGCTGGCTTTGGAACTGTACGCTGATAACAAGCTGGGTTGTCCCTCTCCACTTTAGATGCCACGTCAATTATTTCCAGAAAGAATATCAAATTTTGCATGGTAGGGTTTCAACTGTCATTAGTGGATGCAGCGACGAACTGTGTTCACAGACAATGACTTTTGTCTGTGAAGAGTGTTCTTGAGCCCATTCAGTGATGTTTACTACAGAAACCTGTCTGTTTTTAATGCAGTGATGTCCACTACAGAATACTATCTGTTTTTAATGCAGCGATGTCCACTACAGAATCCTGTCTGTTTTTAATGCAGTGATGTCCACTACAGAATCCTGTCTGTTTTTAATGCAGTGATGTCCACTACAGAATACTATCTGTTTTTAATGCAGTAATGTCCACTACAGAATCCTGTCTGTTTTTAATGCAGTAATGTCCACTACAGAATCCTGTCTGTTTTTAATGCAGTGATGTCCACTACAGAATCCTGTCTGTTTTTAATGCAGTGATGTCCACTACAGAATCCTGTCTGTTTTTAATGCAGTGATGTCCACTACAGAATCCTGTCTGTTTTTAATGCAGTGGTGTCTGAGGGCCAGAAGATCACGGCCATCCAACATCGGTTTTGGGCCTTTTCCCTTGCATAAAGAGATTTCTTCAGCTTCTCTGAATCTTTTAATAAAATTGTTACTGTAGACGATGAAATCCCCAAATTCTTTGCAATTTTACTTTTAGAAACATTATGAAATTGTTTCACTATTTGCAAGCGTAGTCTTTCTTGGTGAACCCCTCCCCATCTTTACTTCAGAAAAACTCAGCCTCTCTGGGATGCTTTTTTAATACCCAATCCTGTTACTAACCTGTTGCCAGTTAACCTCATTATTTTTTAGATGTTCCACTTTTGTTACCATTGTCCCAGCTTTTTTTAAACATCAAATTCAAAATGGGCATATAATGTTCAAATTCTCATTTTCAACAATTAATATGTAGTCTTTGTGCTATTTTCAATGTTTTGCTAATTTTCTGTTCCTATTTACATTTTACACCGCGTCCCAACTTTTTTGGAAATGAGGTTACCTCTGTCTCTGGGCTGTGGGGGGACATATATATATATACACACACACACACACACACACACACACACACACACAGACTAATATTCCCAGTGCTCCAGAGCCCCAGCTTCAAAGTTATCCAGACCCTCATCTTCTCTGTGCGTTAGAGTCTCATCCCCTCTGCAGCACAGAATCTCAGCCCATTCCAAGTCGGCGGAGGTCTGCCTGACCCCTGTGTTGAACCCTGTTTTGGACTCTGAGTCTGTGGTCCCACCAACTCCTGCTCCTCGTGTCCAGTCGGAGGTGGTCCCGCCGACTACTCCAGTGCTGGTTTCCCAGTCGAGGGTAGACACACCGACTACTCCAGTGCCTGTTTCCCAGCCTGTCTTTGCTGCCGGTCTTCTGCCCGGCCCCTTAAACAGGTCCATCTTTGCTCCCGGTCCCGTGAGCGGGCCCGTGTTTGCCACAGGCTACCTTTCCGGCCTCCAGAATGGGCCAGTCTTTGCTGCTGGCCCCCTGCCTGATCCCCTGAATGGATCTGTCTTTGCTGCGTACCTCCTGGCCAACCCCCTTAATGGGTCTGTCTTCATCGCCGGCCTCCTGCCTTGCCACCAGACTATATCAAGACTCTTGTCATTGTCTCATCACTCAGTTTATTTATTCTGTGTGATTCGTCCTGTTCACAGTCAGTCTGTTGATGTCACTTCACTCAGTCAAGGCTCTGTTCCCAGTGATTCTCAGTGTCCTTCGTGTTATGTAAATTGTGGATTTATGGAGCTGTGGATTTTTTGACTGCTTGTTTTTTTGATTTTCCCCATGTCCCATATCTTGGTTAAGTACTTTTGATTTGGATTTTCTGTAACTAACTCTGTTCAGTTTATTGATATACTAAATATATAATAATATATATATATATAATATTCACGGACACAATTTTTCCTCCTCCCCACCTCCCTTGTCTTTGACTTGTTTCTGGACCTTTGTCCTCCACACAAAAATGCCTTGAAACGTAACATATTAGACATAGTTAACTTATTACTTCCGTACTCACCTCAAAGAGGTTATGATTTGCCATTGCTGGATTATTTGTTTGTCTGTCTGTTAGCAGGATTACTGAAAAAAGTTAATAACAAATATTTTGGAGAAGTGGGTTATGGCACAGGTAATAATATATACAAGATTATAAGATTTTTGCTTGTAACTTCTTGGAAAATGTCTACAATGTCTGGAAGAAAAATTACACACTGACATCCCCATATGATCTACCATATATCATATGAAGAAAAGAATGAGATGATTATTTCTTTAAAGTCATAAACAATTTATAAGAGAAAACAATTTACACCAAAATTCTTTCTCTGTTGCCTCTCAGGGCTTCCATAATAATATGACAAGGACAATATAAAAACAGAATGGGCAATTTGTCAGTCTGGATTTTGTACAAAAGTCCTGCTAGTTTTCTGCATGACAGCTCAAGTTATT
Source organism: Chaunax sp. Z400 (assembly GCA_037577475.1). NCBI lineage: Eukaryota > Metazoa > Chordata > Actinopteri > Lophiiformes > Chaunacidae > Chaunax > Chaunax sp. Z400. Next base: position 19,229,188 of record CM075201.1, read on the forward strand.
TCCTGGCATTAGACACGTTTCTATTACAACCACTACTTCATTGATGATACATTTTTTCATCCATGGCACCTTAATATAACCTTCTTTCTCGTTTGCTGCAATGAACAGTAGTCATTATTGCAAATGTTTGCTTGTGAGATGGACAGCGCTGTATCTCCAGTTTGATTGGGGGTGTGGCTAATTGGTAGGTGAGGTGAAGGCAGGCCACCCTGTTTTTTCTTTTATAGTGGTAGAGGAAAATTGTGAGGGGCACAGTTAGGATTCTGAGATGATGAAGGACTATGATGAAGCTACAGCTTTTTTGGGTCAGTGGGGACGTTTCCAGCAGATTGTCTTCTTCCTGCTCTGTGCCAGTATGATGCCTAATGGATTTGGAATTTTCGCGATTGTCTTCATGGCTGACGTTCCCAGGCACCACTGCCTGGTTCCTGAGGCTAACCTCACCCAAGAATGGAGTAATGCTACCATCCCAATAGAGGTAAGGAGGTGCAGTGTAATAGTTTTGCTGCCTTGTTTTCTCTATAGAGAGCCGAGTCATTAAAAAATCAGTCTTACTACTATATATCCATCGCTATTTTATGTTTTATTTATGCATGCAATATTGCTAAGAGCATGTATTTTGCATTTGCTGTGATATCTGAAGGATAATTATATATGAGCATATATATATATAATCATATATATATATATAATCATATGAGCAAGATGGCGCCGCGCTAGTGGCAGCCTGTTGCAGTAGCTCCCGCTCACCTTTGAGCTTTTTCCTTCCCATTGTGTCTTTTTAACTTTTTTAAAAATTTTTCCGTCTCTGTCTGGAGTGGTGCTCTTTGCACTATGGAGGCCAAGCAGTCGTTTTTTGCTTTGGCCTTCTGCTGTTTGGTTGTTTCTGCCTTTTCCTGACCATGACCGTGTCTGGGGACCTCGTGCGCTGCCATGGCCCTATTGTTTACAGTAGGGATCAGCTGTTAGCGCTCCGTAACATAGCGGTGCTGCCCCACGAGAGACCCCATGTTCCCCGAGAGTTGAAGCGGAGGAGACGGGGGACCCGTGCCGGAGCCGAGCGTCGTGCTAGAAGGAGGAGATATCGACCAGTCCTCCCGTCCATCATCATGGGGAATGTGAGATCTCTCCCCAATAAGATGGACGAATTAGCGGCGCTGTCCCGGCACCAGAGGGAATACCGGGAATGCAGCATCATGATGTTCACGGAAACATGGCTGACTACGATGATTCCAGACAGGGCTGCAGCGCTGGACGGCTTCAAGCTGTTGCGCGCGGACAGGACGAGGGAGAGTGGTAAGAGGAAAGGAGGAGGGCTGGCAGTGTTTGTGAATGATAGATGGTGTAACTCTGGGCACATCACTATTAAAGAACAACTCTGCTGTAAGGACATTGAACTGTTAGCCGTTAGCATGAGACCCTATTACCTGCCGCGGGAATTCACGCATGTTATCGCGGTAGCTGCGTATATCCCCCCCTCTGCTAACGCTGAAGCAGCCTGTGATGTCCTTCACTCTGTCACAGGCAGGCTGCAGACTCAGCATCCACAGGCCCTCCTTCTTATATCAGGGGACTTTAATCACGCCGCTCCATCTTCCACTCTGCCCACCTTCACCCAGTACGTCACATGCTGCACCAGAGACAATAATACACTGGACTTACTGTATGCCAACACCAAGGAGGCATACACCTCATCAACCCTACCTCCCCTGGGAAGATCAGACCACAACCTGGTTCATCTCCTGCCTGTGTACAAACCTCTCGTACACAGGCAACCAGCTGTGTCCCGCGCAGTGAAGAGATGGTCCGACGAGGCTGACGAGGCTTTGAAGGACTGTTTTGATACAACTGTGTGGCAGGAACTCTGTGATTCTCATGGGGAGGACATCAACAGTCTCACTGACTTTATCACAAACTATATAAACTTTTGTGTGGAAAACACCGTACCCACCAGGACTGTACAGTGTTTTTCCAACAATAAACCGTGGATTAATCCTGACATAAAGGCTCTCCTCAAGGAGAAGAAGAGGGCCTTTAAGTCAGGAAATAAGGAGGAGCTGAAGACTGTACAGAAGGAGCTAAGGAGGAAGATCAGGGAGGGAAAGAACAGCTTCAGGAGGAAGATGGAGGATCAGCTGCAGCAGAATAACATCAGTGGAGTTTGGAAAGGCCTGAAAACCATCTCTGGCCACAAGGAACCAAACTCCCAGGCTGAGGGGGACCAACAGTGGGTGAATGATCTGAACTTATTTTTCAATAGGTTTGATCGGTCATCTGCCCCTCCCCCAGCCCAGCCAAGCCTGCTGCAACCCCCTTCATTGGCACCTCCAGGACACTGCCCCACCCCCTCCTCCACCTCCCTTCCTGCAACACTCAGCTCACAGCCACCCCCCACTGCTCATTTCATCAGCTCAACACCACCATCCCCCCCATCCACAAAATTCAGCACACAGCCCCCCTGCTCCACCCTGTCCCTCACAACTCTCCAGGTGAGAGATCAGCTCAGGAAGATGAAGGCGAGGAAGGCTGCGGGTCCGGACGGCATCAGCTCCAGGCTCCTGAAGTCCTGCGCAGACCAGCTGTGTGGGATAGTTGAACACATGTTCAACCTGAGCCTGAAGCTGGGGAGAGTGCCACAGATGTGGAAAACATCCTGCGTGGTACCTGTCCCCAAGACTCCGCACCCCAAGGACCTCAACAGCTACAGGCCGGTGGCTCTAACATCCCACCTGATGAAGACCCTGGAGCGGCTGGTCCTTGTTCATCTCCGCCCCCTGGTAAGCCCAGCGATGGACCCGCTTCAGTTCGCCTACCAGCCTAGCATCGGGGTGGACGACGCCGTCATCTTCCTTCAACACCGAGCCCTCTCTCACCTGGAGAAGCCAGGAAGCACTGTGAGACGGTCCTGGCTCCGTTCCTCTTCACCCTCTACACTGCAGACTTCCACTACAACTCACCCACCTGTCACCTGCAGAAGTTCTCTGATGACTCTGCCATCGTCGGTCTCATCACAGATGGGGACGACGGGGAATACAGAGAACTGACGCAGGACTTTGTGGACTGGTGCCAGCGGAACCAACTCCAGATCAACACGGTGAAAACCAAGGAACTGGTGGTTGATTTCCGCAGGCACACACACTCCCCCCCGGACCCAGTGAACATTCAGGGAACAGACATTGAGATGGTGACATCTTACAAGTACCTGGGTGTTCACTTGAACAATAAACTGGACTGGACAGACAATACCACTGCACTTTATAGGAAAGGCCAGAGCAGACTCTATCTGCTCAGGAGACTGAGGTCCTTTGGAGTGCGGGGAGCACTCCTCAAGACATTCTACGACACCGTGGTGGCATCAGCCATTTTTTATGGTGTGGTCTGCTGGGGCAGTGGCATCTCAGTGTTGGATAGGAAAAGACTCGATAAACTGATAAGGAAGGCCAGCTCTGTCCTGGGATGCCCCCTGGACCCAGTGGAGGTGGTGGGAGGAAGGAGGATGACAACTAAGCTGTCATCCATAATGGACAATCACTCCCACCCGATGCGGGACCAAGTAACAGCACTGGAGAGGTCCTTCAGTGACAGGTTGCTTCACCCAAAGTGCGTGAAGGAGCGCTTTCGCAAGTCTTTCCTTCCTGCAGCTGTTAGACTGTACAATCAGCACTGCTCCCAGTAGACCTAACTATTTGTAGTACTTGTGTGAAATACTGAGACACTTTGCAATAGTATTGCTATTGTGAAATATTCTTGAGACACTTTACCCCCGTCCTTTATTGTATTGTATTTTTTTAAATATTATTTCCCCTCCTCCTGCTGTGTTTTTCGTACACTGTGCTGCTGCAATAATGTAAATTTCCCCACTGTGGGACTAATAAAGGGATATCTTATCTTATCTTATCTTATCTTATCTTATCATTAGTTTTCTATTTACGGCACTACTTTGCCAGACATTGTTTCTCTCTCACACGCCCAACTGCTAGTGTCTTGACGATTAACTTCTAAACCAGTTACACTAGAAAGATCCGCCCGCCAGGGATTGTCGTTTATCCCCAATTCTAATTATAGTGGCCATAGAACCCCTGGCGATGGCGATAAGAACCTAACCAACCTGTCTGGCATTCGGATTGGAGAACAGGGACATAGAATTACCTTATATGCTGATGATGTTATTTTGTTCTTGATGCATTTAAAAGTTAGTGTTCCAAAATTAATGCAGCAGATCGATCTGTTTGGACAATTCTCTGGGTAAATTGTCAACAACTCCAAATCATCAATACTTTCTTTTTCTGAATAAGGAAGAGTGATCAAAACCAGTCATTAAAACTGGCTTTATTAATGCAAAGCACGGGTTTATATAAATTCAAAAACCAAAATTAACCCAGAGATTAGAACAATTGTTCCAATAAATTATGACCCACTAGTAAATGAAGTGAAGGAAACTTTAAACCAATGGATGATCTATGCTTTTTTCAATGATTGGTCTATAAATATGATCAAAATTAGCATTCTACAAAAATGCCTTTATCTCTTTCAGTCACTTCCTCTCTCTCTGCCACAACAATTTTTTGATAAACTTAATAATGTTTTTAGTAAATTAATCTGGAACAATAAAAAATCCAGACTGAGACTTGGGCTGCTATAGCTGCCTTATGAGAGGGGAGGGCGTCAACTCCCCCTACCTTAAATGGTATTATTGGGCTGCTCAACTATGATCTGTTAGGTGTTGTTTCTCCTAAGAAGTTCCTCCAGCCTGGGTGAATATTGAGCAAACATCAGTAGCAAGTCTCCCGTTGAAATTGTATCTATACTCTGCTGACCCAAAAACTCTTAAAAGAATGACCATTGAAATTTGGTACAAAGCATCTCAGTTGTTAAAGATGCTCCTCCCATCTCTCGCTTTTCCGCCATTTGGGGTAATACACACTTCAGTGCAGGAAGAGCAGACGGCGGCTTTAAAATTTGGGCAGATAAGGATCTGCGGAAAATAGAAGACATTTATTTGAATGGCAATCTTACATTTGATCAGCTGTGCCAAAAGTATGATATTCCTAAAAAAAACCACAACTGTCATATTTAGAAAATCTCACACGTCAAAATGTAACCAAAACTTTAAAATTTAAATGAGAACCTATATTACCCCAGTAAAGCTAAATCATTGGTCCCCTTGTATCAAATGCTTAGAGGAGAAAGGTACCCTGCTCCACTGTGTTTGGGATTGTCCCAAGGTACAAGGACACTGGGAAAAAAGTAATTCAGACTCTTTCGGATATTGTTGGTTTGAAGGTGCCTCACCAAGCTAAATTGCGCATCTTAGGTATCCATCCACAGAACTTTACTGTTAGGCCTACTTCAAAACAGTCAATTTTAATCGACTTTGGACTCCTGCAGGCCAGGAGGATGATTGCATTATTCTTGAGAAAAATGGAGATACCTCCGATAAGTGTCTGGGTGAAGGAGAGGGCATCTTGGCATCATCTCTGACTTATATAATCAGAGGAAGAGCAGGGGAATTTGAAAAAGTGTGGAGACATTTATTGAATTTTCGGAAACAAAAAGGTGTAGCGAAATAAAATGCTGTATGTTGTTGAGTGTTGTCATAGCATTGTTTGGGTTTTTTTGTTTGGTTTTTTTCTCTCACTGTGTACTTACTCACTCGCTCACGTTCACGAAGCGCTACTTTCAATTCACCAAAAATATGAACGTGCTCTTTTTAACGTGTTCATGCACAGAACTGGTATCTATTGTCCTTTACAAAAGTAACTCAAGATGCTGATAGAGCAGTATAGCTATATTCCAGGGTCATGTGAAGGTATAAAAGGTATCAGTAATACAAAAACAGTCATCAATGCCTGTTGTTTCATCAAGGTTTCAACACAATTCCTTACACAGTTACCACACACCGCACAGAGATTCGTTATTTGCCACAGAAATGTTACTAATTAGGTTTTTGTACGTGTCACTCTGAGGTGGTGGATGGGAAACAGGAGCTGAGCAGATGCAGCAGGTACAGGCTGGATGTGGTCAGAAATCTCTCTGCTCAGGGACTCATTCCTGGCAGAGACATCAACCTCAATGACCTGGAGCAGGAGGGCTGTGTGGACGGGTGGAGCTACAGCAGAGACATCTACCAATCCACCATTATCTCTGAGGTGAGTATTTACTTTACTTAATAATGTAGTTAATATAACTGCTGGTAGCAGCAGTTATACAAGTTATTCAACAGCAGCATTGTTGTAATGATAGTTGTCCTTGTGCTGAATTTTATTTAAGCTGTGTCAGTACAATAATGCCTCATTAAACCTGACTGGAACATACTGTAGCATACTCTCTGTGGATAGAAAAATAATTGCACACCTTTTTTACTGCAACGTTTTCCAGTATTTTGTCCATTTTACTTGAAAATGGATCTCGGTGGTTTTCCTTTAGTAACAGTAAGATGTTATAATAATGCTCAAGAGAGGTGGGGGAAGTCTCAGTCAGTGACAATGTGTCTATAATGTGTCCAAGTTTAGTGAGTCTAATCAACCCACCATTTGCAGCTGTTTCTACCAAAAAGTAATACATTTTTACAGAGTGGCTGCTGAACTAGCATGAAGCAGCAAAAGATCCACATGTTTGATCCCAGAAGTTTAGACCAATTAGTCAAAGTGAGTATTAGCTGATATTTATCAGGTCAACATGTAAATATTTGTTTTTTTTATTCATGAATACCTCAGTTTGACCTGGTGTGCAGTGAGCAGTGGAAGCAGCCATTCACCTCCACAGTTTTGTTCCTGGGATATCTTTTTGGATCCTTCTTCTCAGGACAGATCTCAGACAGGTAGTGACAACATTATACCGCGATGAAAATACAGTAGATACACAGAGGTTTGAAAAATTCATTTTAAATTTGCCACAGATCTTACAGGTATTTTATAAAGAGTGGACAAGAAAATTTTAAAATCTCATTCCTTCTGAAAGAAAGCCCTGGAACGACTTTTGGAGAAGGGATTTTCAAAATCATCACTTTGTGTTAAAAAAAATTTAGGCAACCTTTACTGGAGACTCGTATTGTCTTAAATATTCAGTAACAGGCCTTTTCCACAGTATTTTGTAACTTTTTGTCACATGGTGTTTTTGAGTGTGATGTTCTGTTATGTAATGCTGCATCATATTGTTAGAATATCTGACCCTTCATATATACAGTAGATATAAAACATTAAACATTATCCTCAGTATATTAAGTCCATTGAAATTCATTTGTTCTAATTTTTTTACTTCTCTCTCTAGGTTTGGAAGGAAACCTGTTCTTTTTGCAACCATGGCAATTCAGACTTTTTTTACATTTGTTGAAATCTTTTCACCTTCTTGGATGATTTTCTCCATCCTGCTCTTCATCAATGGTTTGGGACAGATCTCCAACTACATAACTGGTTTTGTGCTGGGTAAATATAAATTTAAAAATAAACATTTTATGTTCTTGTAACAACTAATAATTTTTGGGTGTGAATGCATGCAAGCCATATGTTCTTCTACAAAGAAATTCCATCGCAAATTTCAAACGTTAACTACTTCCACATACTTCAACGTAGAAACTTCATTTGAACTTCAAAAGATTCAGAAAATTCAAGAATGTTGCGCTTCTATTCAGATTTTTCATATCTTTAATTTCTTCCACCATTATTCATATTACATTAACTTTCTATAATTTTCATGATTCATTAATTTTTCATACTTCATTAGTCTGATTCAACTTTTTCAGGCAGCATCACAGTTTAGTTTTATATAATATTCATTATTTTGAATAGTATAAATAAGGAGTATTGTGTACAGTACATTGCTTGTATCACTATTCTCCATTTATGATGCATCTCTCTCTCTAACTTTTCCTGTATTTTCTGCAGGCACTGAGATCTTCACTGGCAAAGTGCGGGTCATGTTCTCATCTATGGGTGTATGTCTGGGCTTTGCTGCTGGCTACATGATGCTGCCTCTATTGGCTTATTTTTTACGGGACTGGAAATCTCTACTGTTAGGTATCTCTGTTCCTGGCTTGACGTACATCTCCCTCTGGTGGTAGGTTGCACTGTTAAGAAAATAGTTTCATGTTAAGTTTATCTTACCAGGAGCCATGAATGTCTTGAGTTTACTCTTGTTAGGAGACAACAATTAATAATGTAGCTCTTCAACAAGATAACTGATATTCACCCTTTTTACTTGTTTGCTTTTTAAGCCAGTCTGATCCAGCCTTAACATTGTTTTCTGTTGAGGCAGGTTCATCCCAGAGTCTCCTCGGTGGCTTCTCTCTCAGGGAAGAGTGGAAGAGGCAGAGGCCATAGTAAGAAAAGCTGCTAAGATAAACAAAGTCGAGGTTCCTCCAGCCATATTCGGAGATTTCAGCGCACATGTAAGTTTGCTTTGACTTAAATCATGCTCTGAGCCAATGTGTGTGCTTGAGACCACACATTGTTAACACAATTCACAAATCGGAACATGAATATCTCTTACAAATTTCATGGACATCCATCCAGTAGTTGAGATAATTCATGCTTGACCCGAATTGTGGACTGATAGACCATCCAACTAAAACACAACAAACTGCTGGTCAGACTGAGTTTTTGTATGTTGCAGGTTTATGAGACAGAGATACTCCATAAAAAACATCACAGTGTCCTCCATCTGGTGAAAACAAGAAATATCAGAAACACAACTCTCATTGTGTGCCTGATGTGGTGAGTATCCAGAGTAAGCACAAAGTAAATCTTGGGCATTTATCAACAGTTGTTATTTATTCCTATGTGCCAGCCTTGGGGGGATTTCTACAAATTTGGTAATTTGTTGGTAAGAGGTCAAGGTCACTGTCTCCATAAAACACATTATTGGCCATAACCCGCACATCTGCACGCCAATTATGACACAATTTCAAACAATGTATAATGAGATAAAACAATGTGATGAAATTTTATATCTAAAGGTTACCAGACCAACTTCACTTTGGTATTATGAAGTTCTTCAAGAACACTTCTCTGGTCAGTAATTCATGTCAGGAAGGACAACTGGTGAACCGGTGATGAGGTCATGGACGCCAACGCTCACTGATGCTCGTGGGGAGCAAAGGCTAGCCCATGTTGTCCGTTCCCACAGAAAATTTAATGTCGCACAAATTGCTGCAAAAGTTCATGCTGGTTATGATAAAAAGGTGTCAGAACACAGTGCATCACAGCTTGTTGTGTAGTATTGTAGCGTTGTGCCTACAATGGCCATATGAACATCAGAACTGGACCATGGAGCACCTGAGTGAAACGATTTGAAGAACACAGCAATGAGTTCAAGGTGTTGACATGGCCTCCAAATTTCCCAGATCTCAATCCCATCAAACATCTGTGGCATGTGTTGGAAAAACAAGTCTGATCCATGGAGATCTCACCTCACAATTTACAGGACTTATGCTTCTAACGTCTTGATACCAGATACCACAGCACACCTTGTTGTGTTGATGGCAGAGAGCAGCCTATACAATATAATGACAATGGCATGACAATGGAGGCTCCGGCTGGATCCAGTCCCCAAAGTGGTTCTGTCTCAGCGTGTCGTCACTAGCGAATACAGGAAAGTCATGCTCGATGTTTTTGAGAAACTCAGCAAAATTGTTTGGTTAAAAAACATTTCTTAAAATACATGCAGTTTGATCTTGCAGCAGATAATTAGTTTTTCTGTGCTTCTGAGTCTGTATGTGACCTACGCCAGCCCTCTTTGAAAGACTAGCCTATTCCATTTTATTTGGAACTAATACCCATTTCTCATCAAAGGGGGCGTGATCCACCATGTGTGAAACAGAGACAAAACAAGACAAACAGGGACGAAAGGACAGGCAGTAACACCAATGAGCTGTGTCTTGGTTTGTGTTTCATGCACCCCCAGCCAGTCCGGAGCATAAAGAGTCCCGAGAACCGAAAACGGAGCAGTGATGTTGGCCACAAACACTAGGTCAGCAGCCACTGGTGGCCCCAATCAACACTGAAGATCGGGTCGTAGTAGATGCTGGTGTGCTGGGCCGAGATCATGCAGCAAAGCCCACCCCAGTGCACAGGGCCCCCTCCAGAGTCCAACAGAAGCCAGATAGTCCGGTCAGTCCCCCAACCAGTGAGAACAGCCGGGACGTAGAACCCACAGCACCATAGGGGCCCAGGCACAACGTACGGGCCCAGCTCAACCATTTAATTAGTCATAATTTTATTTAAGTCAGTGAGGTCATTTTGAAATGTCCACTAACATTAGATAGCTAGCTAATATTGGTAGGTAGCATTTTTGGCTATCTGGCTATGGATCTCTCACTCAGGGCTATCACTTTAGTAAATATATTTATTTACTGTTTTAGCCGGAGTCAGATGAGGAGATTGATAATTTCTTGTCTGTGTGTCTAATATAGAGTGTAGAGAATAGTGTCACATCAGGTGCCCCATAAGTAGGGTTGCCAACTCCCTGAAGTGGAAATAAGGGGCCGGGGCTTATTATTATTACACTTGGTTGTAAGAAGTCCCATTCATACCATATATCTATAGGCCCATGCACTAAGACAAAAACATAAACCTGAATTTGATCAGTTTTGTATTTTTGAGCAATAGAAACACACGTAACAAATTATCATTCAATAATTTTATTTGGTCAGTGCAAAATATGGCATGATGTTACCACTAGTCATAACAGACGAAATGACAAATAATGGATGGAGAGCCTGAGTTCTGATGAGCAGATTGCTTGCAGGTGAGCAGTAGAGGAGGAGGAAGGAGTGAGCTGGAGAACGGACCAGTAAGCCACGCCCTGGTGACACACAGAGAAACACATACACCCCAACAAGGGTGAGACAGACAGGCACATGGGGAAAAGGGGCAAAGAGGGGAAAACATAAAGGGGGCAACTTATTTAGTTCTTATCTTAGAAAATCATAAAACATCCATCAAAACTCCAACTAATACTTGTTAAATAAACTGATAAATGTGTATTTGGCCTCAACTTCTCAATCATTCTTTTTTTTACCTAAGCCTAAGGGTCTTGTTTCTTCTAGTAAGTGTTATTAAATGCTGTTGCCATTCGGGCTATCATTTAAACATCTCTCTTGTCTGTATGTCCTTGTCCTTCCAGGTTAACTCTGAGTGCTGGATACTATGGATTGTCTTTGAACACATCCCGACTTCATGCTGATCCCTATCTCAGTTGTTTCCTCTCAGCAGCTGTTGAGATACCCGCATACATTTCCAGCTGGCTGGCAATGAGATACCTTCCACGACGACTGGCTACCATCTGTGTCTTACTCATTGGGGCGTTGTCGCTGTACTTCATTCAACTGGTGCCTAAAAGTATGAAACTGTCTTATTTCTAGGCATTTCTTTGCCCAAGCATGTGCAGGCACATAATGGTATAAAGATTGTCCAGCTTGTTTCATGTCGTAGTGTGTTTTGAAGCTGCTGTCTGCAGATAGACTCTCTGGAGATGATGGCCAAAAAGTGTTTTCAAAAGACAGAACCCAAACCCAGGCAAAACAGGTAACAGAGAGTGCAATTCAGGGATTTAATGAACAAATAAACTAACGTAGAGCTGAACTGAATCCATGAAGTGATAGCATAACCAGGAAATCCAAATAGTCCAAAGTGATGAACCCAAAACAGTATGCAAAGTCCAAAGAGGGGCAAAAATGAAAATCCAAAACACACGTGAGGACAAAAAGGCAAAAACGTCTCAGGTTTGAAACAGAACTTACATCACAGGGGGCAGGTAATAAGTAATCAAAGTAGAACAAAAGACATGAAACAAAGAATGAACAGAATATAAAGTTCAATACTGATTCATTATTAATTCATTATTATGGCAAAACCGGCATTGATTTATACCTGAAGAGATTTAAAATGGAGCTGCCAGAATCATGTCAGTTTCCAGCTGTGCAGAAAGCACATATCAAGTAGAATGCAGATGAAGTTCACTGTTAATGCATTTCCTTCTGAGACCAAAAGAATCTTGCTGTGGTTATCTAACACTTTATTTCCACATGCTTCTGTACATTCTGTCACTGTATTTCCCATCTATTGTGGGTTTACATATGTGCACCTTGAGAACTACAAATATGCCTGCTGGACTACAACTCCCAGCTGAACATTGGAAACCTAGCACATGTGCAACTCATCCTGCTGATTGGATTGATGCTCTTGCTCTCACATGAACTTGTCTCTGCTTGTGATAACTGTACTGCCCCGATGAAGATCCTGTGACCGAAAGCTTGGCATTTGATTTATTAACTTGCATGGATCTAAGTGTGCAGAATATTCTTTATTGAGCTACTATTTTTTAGTTTTCTGGCACCTTAGCATATCCCCTGGTCGTGAGTGTGGTGAGCTTTCTTAAAGTATTTACTGAAATAGAACTAAAAAATCAGGGTTTTATTTGAGTGAACATATGGGACTTCACAATCCACAGCAAAAAAAATAACCCAATAGATGTTTCATTTTTGCACAGCTTAAGTGTGTACAGTTTCAATAAATACAAATTGTTGGAGTAGATAATGAGCTATGTCATATTGTTCTGATTATTTAAGTGATTAAAAATATATTGAAACTAACTAGATTTTTGCATTGCACTCCACAGCACAAAATAATTTTTATTTTAGTTAGATTAGTTGGAAACTGCAAAAGGAAGGCAAATAGCATTAACTTCTGTAAGTCTTCCAAATGGTTGCTTAGCCTCATAATTGTTTGTAGTATTTCCACTTTTGACGATTTCAAGAGACTCTGTTAGACAAATTAGGCACACCGGCCTCGTAGAGATCATTGCTGGAAAATACATGTAGGCCTATACTTTTACACGGTTTTCTCCGTCAACTTTTCTCATTTTTGATTATACAAACTTCATTGCATGTTGTGGACTTGTGTCCTACTTGTCCATCTTTGTGTCTTAGGCAGAGGGAAATATGGTGGCCAAGTGAAGCCATCAGTGAAAGTCTCAAGTATCTAGTCACTGCAGAGAGGATTTGTTATCATTCTGTTCTTCAACAAACCATTTCTTAACTTTTAGGTCTATCCTATCTTTCTGTTGCCCTGGAGATGTTGGGTAAATTTGCTATCGCGGCCGGAGCCTCTCTGATATATGTCTACACAGCAGAGATTTACCCAACGGTGCTCAGGAACACAGCGACAGGAACATGCAGCACAGCTGCCAGAGTGGGAGGCTGCATTGCACCTGTTTTACTAAACCTGAGTGAGTAAACTGGTTGTTTATAGTAATTGCTAACATTTATCAAACCTGCATTCATCTTGGCATATTAAAGAACCTATTACTCTATTCTCCTTGTACAGGTATGTACTTTAAGTACCTGCCCTATATTACAATCGGGACTATGTGTATTTTGTCTGCCTTTGCTGCTCTCTTCCTGCCAGAGACTTTTAGACGACCTCTACCTCAAACTATTAAAGAGATGCATCAGAGAGAAAGGTGGGTTTCTTAAGAGTTACATCATTATTATCATGTACAGGGGTTGAATTTAACAAAAGCAACTCAGAGAAAAAACGACAGTCACCTTTTAAACTTTTTAACTCTTAAGTTGATGAGTCACTTGATAGCTTCAACATATCAACAATCAAAAAGTCAGCTGTCACAGCCCACACTCCGCCAGTTTAAATTAATCTTAAGAGCTTTAGTCTTTCCTTTCTCTGTGGCCTATTTTTCTAGTACCATGATTTCTTTCTACATCTAAACACAAAGGTTAATTGTAGATTCAAGGTTTTAAATACGCCACACTGTATGTGTGAAATGTACAGTATTGAACTGCTTGGACGATTGCATCACAGACCTGAAATTGGACACCAGCTGAAGCCCGGAGGAGAGGCCCAGCGACTTGGCCAGTCTTGCTGACCTGCCAACTGGGGAGTGTTGAGGTTTAAGGTTGAAACACTCTGTGAAGATTGGTAGCCTCCTGAAGACCACCTCTCCGGGCCAAGCAATACAATTTGGCACGGCCCTCACCCCCTATTCTCCCCACTCCCACCCATGGACAAAACTCACAATTTCAGATGTTTATTGCAGCAGCATAACATTGTTGCAGTTTGGTAGTTAGGCTCTGGCCTCATCATTCTCTGCAGATGTTTACAATGAGATACTGGGGAGTGATCCACAAACATCTTGAACCACCTTAACTGGAGCCTACAGGTGGATGATCGGGTGGTGGTGGGGCTGAAGCAGCAACATGTATGAGCTACAGCAATGCTGCCAGGCAGAGGGAGAGATGGGAAATTGTTGCAGCTTAAATAAACCACCAAATTGGGAGGGTATTGTTTAGTGACACTTGAGATTGAGGCATGTCATGTATGTATGTGTGTATACAGAATGCAGCCCAAGTTGACTGTCTGCAGACTTTGCTGCATTTATTGTACCTGAACCAGTTACTGCTACTGAAAAATGTGTAAAATACAGTTTTTAATTTAACAGTTCATGATGATGATAATGAGGTTTGTAGTAGTGAATCAAACATTGAAGCTTTTTCAGTTTTCCGCTTTGCTGAACACTAAACCAAATGAAGTTATGTTTATGTCTTTTGTCCCAACAGCATGAAGTGCCCATTCATCACTCGAAAAGAACATTCAACACCTGTGCCACTCTTTGATAATCCACTATGATTGTCTAAAATATTACCAACATGAATGTGTTCTTATTAAAATGTTATCGAGTATCAATCCTATTCACTATTCAGAAAAGCATGTACACTAGAAGTAGATTTATTGACATTGAACAACTTTTTTTGAAAAAGTGAAATTAAAAGAATTCTAACTTAATTTATACATGTATTCTAGAACATATTCTAAAGTATTTTAATTTGTGTTTTGACTCTGCATGTTATCCCAAATTACACAGATGTATATGAAATATTCAATAGTCAAGTGTTAAATGTGAAGCTTAAGGTGCATTCATGCCGTTAAAGCCTAATTGGCCACTAGGTATAATTACATTGTTTTCAGGATATTATAAACCTGGGTAGCACAGATGCCTCTCTGCAAGAAACTCTGGGTTCAAATCCAACTGACGACCTGGGACTTGCACTGCATGTTCTCCCTGTATCTGCGTGGTCTCCCTTTTGGTGACTTCAAAATGCCTGTAGGTATGAATGTGACTGTGACTCGCGCCCACTGTCAGCAGGGATAGGGATAGGGATAGGGGATGGGCTCCAGACCCCCCGCGACCCTGTGCAGCATAAGCAGCGACGGAAAATTGATGGGTGAATACAATATATCTTATTTCAAGTGGACTGTATGGTTACTGTTGTCATTCAACATTGATCAGTCGTATATGAATATCTTACTATCGTGAGGAATTCCTGTATGTAATTCACCCACCATTGATTCAATCCAAGGCAAGTGGTAGAAAAGTATTCAACTTTTCTGAGTACAACTATTAATTATTGGTAGTAATACTTTTTAAATAAATTTTACTCTTATAATATAAAGTGCAACTCTCTTGCCAGTATCAAGTGAAATGTACTTAGCACTAAACTTAACATTCATGAAAATATTAAGTAATTGTTACTTAATTATATTGGTTACAAGTTATGTTTATTCAAACTAATTAAGTAAAGTCTATTTAATTTTGAAAAGACAGAAATGTTGCTGTTAAAATATTAAGTAAAGTGTTTTGTTTGACATTTTCAGTTGTATGGAGTTATTATAATTATGGAATTCTTGCTTATTTTATTTTGATTAATGCTACCAAATTACATAATTTCTCTGTTCATCTAATATGCTTTTATTACAAATCACAGATACAAAATACAACTGTTAATTCAATCAACATTAAACATGAATAAATATTGAAAACACATGCTCAAGATGTCAGCCTCCATGTCCATTATCTGAGTGATATAACTACATTTCTAGTGTTTTTCTTCACTTAACAAATCGATTGTTTTAAATTTTGCTGAATCAGCACTGCTAAAACTTAGCCTACATGTGTGTGTCAAGGAGAAATCTCTTAAACTGGATTACGACGACTGCGTAGACGCCAACTCTACCGGATAACCATTCATCCCAGCGGCCCCAAATTACGCGCCCGTGCTGCAGAGACTTTTGTTTACTTTGTATGTACATATTCTGCTGACCAGATTAAGCATGCCTCCACTTACCCCAGATTCCAAGCTCTCCAACCTGAGATCTGAACTCTACTCAGTTGAAAAGCTCCTGGGTGAATTCCTCCAGAGGAAATCCCTGCTCCTCTCCCACCTAGCGGTGCTGCAAACAAATACTCCATCCACAATTCATCTCCGGTGAAAAGTGCCTCTACGAGTTCATCTACAGACCAACAGAAATCCTGGGCGTCGGTTGAGAGGAAAGGAAAAAGGATATCTATTCCACTGTTCTCACTGGATGAAGATGGCTCAGGAGGGAGAGCGGTCATTCACGGTGAAAGGTCGGTGGTTCGATCCCCAGCCCCTGCAAGTCTACAAGTCGAAGTATCCTTGAGCGAGATACTGAACCCCAATTTGCTCCCCAGGCGCCGTAAAGGCAGCCCACTGCTCCTCAGGGATGGGTCAAGTGCAGAGAAAGAATTTCCCCCTGTGGTATGAATACAGTATCTGAAAAAAAAAAAAGAAGATGATAACCCTGTCCCAATCTCCAACTTCTTTGCTCCACTCGGAACACTAACAGAGCTAGCGGCTACCTGTTCACCGGCTACCTTGGAGAAGCCAGTCCGAGTTAACTTCAACTTCAACGATCACGGAATTCTACGGAAAACGTCGCAGACAACATTGTCTTCCTGCAGCATTGTACACTCATTGTTCTCCTCCTAGCCTCCAGCAATCATCATACCTGCACAATGGATTGCTGGACCCAGCTGTGGCTAATGATGTCGCCAGCCACAGTGGCCCTCATCCTTTGCCTGCCTACCCTGTGGACAACCCCTGTCACCGCAAGCTGGCGATTTACGATGGAGGATGCCTTAATGGCCAACTTGAAATCCTTTTCATCGGCGACTCCATCACTAAGTTTGTTAAGCTCCCATCCTGCTTAACCTACTGCTTCTCTGGTTGCAAGGTTTATGATGTTTCCATGCACATTCCAGCCATATCTATCTATTCTATCCACAGTTATCGTTCATGTAGGCACTAATGACATCATGACAAGGCAATCTACTCTGCTTCAGTCTCACTTTGAATCCCGACATATTGAAACATATATATTTTAATACATTCATATGTGCAAAAATAATATATAATATAATATAGTGTTTATTTTACAATTACCAAAAAAAGAGATTTTTGTTTTATTCAAATTTATGATAATTTGTTTATGTTAAACCATTTTCAATTTTCGCATTTCTGCACTGATCACTTCAAGCATCAGTTGTAAGTTGTCCCCAGAACAAAAAAATATTTGAGTCGTTAGCAAACAACACCATCTTCAATTAGACACTTTACATACATCGTTTATGTAAAGAATAAACAGTTAAGGAAACAAAACACTGACCCCTGGGGTACGCCACAAGCAATGTCCATAAATGATGAAGAGAACTCTCCCAACTTCACAAATTATTGTCTGTTACTTAAGTAACTCCTTATCCAGCTCAGTACAATGCCCCTGATGCCACATCGTTCCAGTTTATTAATTCATATTTCATGATTGATTGTGTCAAATGCTTTTTTGAGGTCTAGAAATACCCCTACTGCATACTTTTTGTGGTCTATGGAGTTTGTAAGTTCTTCAATTAATTCTATTAATGTTAGTGATGTTGATCTGTTTGATCTGAATCCATATTGACTGTCAGTAAGTAAATTATGTTTATTGATGAATTTGTCCAATCTGTCATTAAAAAGTTTTTCTAGAATTTTGGAAAACTGAGGGAGTAAAGAAACATGGCTGTAATTTGTGAAGTGGTGTCTGTTCCCAGTTTTGAACAACGGTATGACTTTTGCTATTTTCATTTTGTTTGGAAATTTGCCAGTTTGGAATTTGGCCCCATGCTGTTCCCCTTACATTGTCTGAATCTTTTTGAAAAAAAACACATTATTACCTAACACCCACCTTAGTGGAGATTTCAAAACCTGAGTCACATTTTTCCCCTTTGCCCAGTAACCCCAGCCTGGCAACCTTTACTAAGAAAGTTGACAAAGACATTCAAAAACTATTTGACGGGACCGGATAGTTAACTGAATCCACCCCCGCCCAAACACAATCTGATTCCCCTTGAACATACAGCCTTGAATGAACTTAATTCTAATAAAGAAATCGTCATAAAAAGAGCTGATAAAGGCAGAGCTGTGGTGGTGTGGCACTACGATAAATACATTCAAGAAGCTTATCGTCGACTATATAACACCCAATATGAAACTGAACTGTGTACTAACCCTCTTCAGCATATGAAGGAGGAACGCACTGCTTTTTTGAATAGAGCTAGAGTTTGATTAACACCTTCGAACAAGGCTTCTTATACTGTGAACATTTAAGACTCACCACTTCCTACCTAAAGTTCATATAGAACCAAAAGACAACACTCCAGGTAGACTCATTGTGGCACAAATGGGACTCTCACCGGATCAGTCTCACAGTTTATAGACTATTACTTAAAACCCTATGTTCATAAACCACCTTCATATGTTCAGGACACTACAGATGTCTTAAATAAATTGAGTCAAGCTGATGATATTGCCTAGGATTTACTGGTTACTATGGATGTAGAAGCATACACACCAATGTTGACCACGTTGATGGCCTCAAAGCAATCAGTCGCAATCTGTCAGATAGATATGAACTGAACACACACATTTTCATAGTTTGTTTTTACCAAGAAAATACATTTGTGTTTTTTTTTTGGTTGCCTCTGAAACATTTGCCATGATCTTGCCGATGATTCACAAGGCATTCTGGGCCATATAGCCTTAACATTTCGCTCTTCCCCTCTGTCTCAACAAGAATCGGGACACCCTACCCCTACACGTGAACATGCAAAACAGAGGGTTAGGGTAGGGGTAAGAGGTGAATTGGGATTGGGCCTGAGTCTTTCTTAATGCCAGTCTGGCATTGAAACATTCAAACTGGCAATAGTGCACTTCACTTCCATTAAAACCTTAAATTGCAGTTCTCAAACAAGTCCTGGCCATATTTGACCACAGCCAACAGAGAGAGAGTGGAGAGTTAAATCTGAGGCAGACCACTGCAAGTTTATGTATCTGGACAGTGGAAGGTCTATACAAATACAAGCTGCTGTATGTGATCAGAGCGTCCAGTGGAGCTGATGCTGTCTTTGCAAGTTGTTGTTACAGTCACTTGAAGATGGAAAACAGAGTTCCGGTGTATCAGCAGCACAGATTGTACAGTACTTGCCATGGCGTTAGCATTTACGACTGCAACTTCACCTTTAACGCTTGTACTTTTGGAGACAGCTTAATGCCATCCAGTTCTAGGAAAAGTGTCGGAAACACCTCAAAAGTGTAGTACAGTGTTGGGGAGTTTGCAAGGTAGATGGCATAAGTGAGGTCCATAAGCAGCGTGCAAGCTTTAGCAGTATAGCCACTTCCTGGCAATTCCATCATGTGGATTGTTGAGGTGGTCACAAAACTCGGTCTTTTTCTTGTCTTGGCGTTACGATAAAATCAGACATGTTTAATATTATCATAAGTTGGCTCATGCAAATAGTGACGTCCAGTCACGTGAACATTGTGGGAGGCATAAGAATATGAACAAGCCTCGATTATCTTTAACGGTGGAAAAAGAGGAGAAACTTCTTTTTGGGGGATATTCCAATACAAGTCACTATACACACTCACATGCACACACACACACACATACACTCACTCACACAAGTGCAGCTGTGGACAAAAGATTTGTTTTTGTTTTTTGCTCCTTTCAACTGTTTTTCTTTATGTACATTTCCCACCAGCAGCATGAGGGGAAATATTCTCAAAATAAATCTACTTGTAGTCTTGTAATTCATGACCCAAATCTTTATGAAATCATACTATGTGTGACTAAAAACCTTGTGACTTAAGACTAATAGTCTTGAGATGTGAGTGGGTGTAAAACTTGAGTCTTATAAAGGTCAAGCTTTCTAGTGTAAGGTAGGCATTAGACACTGAAGCCTCTCTTACTTCAACATTTGGTGTTTAAGTAGTGGTGTGTAATTAAAATTAACAATCAGTCAGTAAAATATAGTCCTATGTATTTAGACAGGGTTGAATTTCTTTAAGATTGTACAGAAAGTGTCTTCTGGCACCCGTGTGTGGACTTGCTGTAGTGTACATTTGTGGCAGCAAAAATACAGCAATTGAAAAAATAATAAAGTCAAGAACCAGGTGGACCTGGAGCACAGGAGCCATTCCCTGGACCAGAGCTTGCTCTGACTATAAGTACGAACGAAGTGTACTAAACAGTATGTGTGGTAAGACAACTGACTAGTTCTGAAAACAGAAGGTCAGTGTGAGGACAGTATACCAGTTTGGTTGGGGGTGTGGCTAGCTGGTAGATGAGGTGAAGGCAGGGTGGCCATTTTTTCAGTTTAGTAGTAGTAGTAGATGAAGATTGTGACGGGCAAAGTCAGGATTCTGAGATGATGAAGGACTACGATGAAGCTACAGCTTTTTTGGGTCAGTGGGGACGTTTCCAGCAGATTGTCTTCTTCCTGCTCTGTACCAGTATGATGCCTAATGGATTTGGAGTTTTCTCGATTGTCTTCCTGGCTGACATTCCCAGGCACCACTGCCTGGTTCCTGAGTCTAACCTCACCCAAGATTGGATCAATGCTACCATCCCAACAGAGGTAAGGAGATGCAGTCTTATAGTTTTGCTGCCTTGTTTTCTCTATATGAAAGTTACACTTTTCCAAGAGAGCCATCGTAAAATAAATGACGGTCTTATCATATTTCCATAGATAAACATACAGCATGTATTTTGTATATTCTGTGATATTGTAGGATAATTCCATAAGTACTTCTCTATTTACAGCACTACTCTGCCAGACATTTTTTCTCTGTGTTGATTCTTTTTCACAGTACACATTTACTCTGTGTATTAATGGTATCTTGGTCTCATGTATATAGGTCTTCATCTTTTGTACAAAAACAAGTCGCTGATAAAGCAGTAGGCCTACAGCTACATTCCAGGGTCATGTGATGCTTTAAGTCTGTCACCATGCTCAAACAGAGATAGGTTATTTGCCACAGAAATGTTACTAATTAGGTTTTTGTATGTGTCACTCTAAGGTGGTGGATGGCAAACAGGAGCTGAGCAGATGCAGCAGGTACAGGCTGGATGTGGTCAGAAATCTCTCTGCTCAGGGACTCATTCCTGGCAGAGACATCAACCTCAATGACCTGGAGCAGGAGGGCTGTGTGGACGGGTGGAGCTACAGCAGAGACATCTACCAATCCACCATCGTCTCTGAGGTGAGTATTTACTTTACTTAATAATGTAGTTAATATAACTGCTGGTAGCAGCAGTTATACAAGTTATACAACAGCAGCATTGTTGTAATGATAGTTGTCCTTGTGTCCAATTTTATTTAAGCTGTGTCAGTACAATAATGCCTCATTAAACCTGACTGGAACATACTGTAGCATACTCTCTGTGGATAGAAAAATAATTGCACACCTTTTTTACTGCAACGTTTTCCCGTATTTTGCCCATTTTACTTGAAAATGGATCTCGGTGGTTTTCCTTTAGTAACAGTAAGATGTTATAATAATGCTCAAGAGAGGTGGGGGAAGTCTCAGTCAGTGACAATGTGTCTATAATGTGTCCAAGTTTAGTGAGTCTAATCAGCCCACCATTTGCAGCTGTTTCTACCAAAAAGTAATACATTTTTACAGAGTGGCTGCTGAACTAGCATGAAGCAGCAAAAGATCCACATGTTTGATCCCAGAAGTTTAGACCAATTAGTCAAAGTGAGTATTAGCTGATATTTATCAGGTCAACATGTAAATATTTGTTTTTTTTATTCATGAATACCTCAGTTTGACCTGGTGTGCAGTGAGCAGTGGAAGCAGCCATTCACCTCCACAGTTTTGTTCCTGGGATATCTTTTTGGATCCTTCTTCTCAGGACAGATGTCAGACAGGTAGTGACAACATTATACCGCGATGAAAATACAGTAGATACACAGAGGTTTGAAAAATTCATTTTAAATTTGCCACAGATCTTACAGGTATTTTATAAAGAGTGGACAAGAAAATTTTAAAATCTCATTCCTTCTGAAAGAAAGCCCTGGAACGACTTTTGCCAGAAGGGATTTTCAAAATCATCACTTTGTGTTAAAAAAAATTTAGGCAACCTTTACTGGAGACTCGTATTGTCTTAAATATTCAGTAACAGGCCTTTTCCACAGTATTTTGTAACTTTTTGTCACATGGTGTTTTTGAGTGTGATGTTCTGTTATGTAATGCTGCATCATATTGTTAGAATATCTGACCCTTCATATATACAGTAGATATAAAACATTAAACATTATCCTCAGTATATTAAGTTCATTGAAATTCATTTGTTCTAATTTTTTTACTTCTCTCTCTAGGTTTGGAAGGAAACCTGTTCTTTTTGCAACCATGGCAATTCAGACTTTTTTTACATTTGTTGAAATCTTTTCACCTTCTTGGATGATTTTCTCCATCCTGCTCTTCATCAATAGTTTGGGACAGATCTCCAACTACATAACTGGTTTTGTGCTGGGTAAATATAAATTTAAAAATAAACATTCTATGTTCTTGTAACAACTAATAATTTTTGGGTGTGAATGCATGCAAGCCATATGTTCTTCTACAAGAATGTTGCGCTTCTATTCAGATTTTTCATATCTTTAATTTCTTCCACCATTATTCATATTACATTAACTTTCTATAATTTTCATGATTCATTAATTTTTCATACTTCATTAGTCTGATTCAACTTTTTCAGGCAGCATCACAGTTTAGTTTTATATAATATTCATTATTTTGAATAATATAAATAAGGAGTATTGTGTACAGTACATTGCTTGTATCACTATTCTCCATTTATGATGCATCTCTCTCTCTAACTTTTCCTGTATTTTCTGCAGGCACTGAGATCTTCACTGGCAAAGTGCGGGTCATATTCTCATCTATGGGTGTATGTCTGGGCTTTGCTGCTGGCTACATGATGCTGCCTCTATTGGCTTATTTTTTACGGGACTGGAAATCTCTACTGTTAGGTATCTCTGTTCCTGGCTTGACGTACATCCCCCTCTGGTGGTAGGTTGCACTGTTAAGAAAATAGTTTCATGTTAAGTTTATCTTACCAGGAGCCATGAATGTCTTGAGTTTACTCTTGTTAGGAGACAACAATTAATAATGTAGCTCTTCAACAAGATAACTGATATTCACCCTTTTTACTTGTTTGCTTTTTAAGCCAGTCTGATCCAGCCTTAACATTGTTTTCTGTTGAGGCAGGTTCATCCCAGAGTCTCCTCGATGGCTTCTCTCTCAGGGAAGAGTGGAAGAGGCAGAGGCCATAGTAAGAAAAGCTGCTAAGATAAACAAAGTCGAGGTTCCTCCAGCCATATTCGGAGATTTCAGCGCACATGTAAGTTTGCTTTGACTTAAATCATGCTCTGAGCCAATGTGTGTGCTTGAGACCACACATTGTTAACACAATTCACAAATCGGAACATGAATATCTCTTACAAATTTCATGGACATCCATCCAGTAGTTGAGATAATTCATGCTTGACCCGAATGGTGGACCGATAGACCATCCAACTAAAACACAACAAACTGCTGGTCAGACTGAGTTTTTGTATGTTGCAGGTTTATGAGACAGAGATACTCCATAAAAAACATCACAGTGTCCTCCATCTGGTGAAAACAAGAAATATCAGAAACACAACTCTCATTGTGTGCCTGATGTGGTGAGTATCCAGAGTAAGCACAAAGTAAATCTTGGGCATTTATCAACAGTTGTTATTTATTCCTATGTGCCAGCCTTGGGGGGATTTCTACAAATTTGGTAATTTGTTGGTAAGAGGTCAAGGTCACTGTCTCCATAAAACACATTATTGGCCATAACCCGCACATCTGCACGCCAATTATGACACAATTTCAAACAATGTATAATGAGATAAAACAATGTGATGAAATTTTATATCCAAAGGTTACCAGACCAACTTCACTTTGGTATTATGAAGTTCTTCAAGAACACTTCTCTGGTCAGTAATTCATGTCAGGAAGGACAACTGGTGAACCGGTGATGAGGTCATGGACGCCAACGCTCACTGATGCTCGTGGGGAGCAAAGGCTAGCCCATGTTGTCCGTTCCCACAGAAAATTTAATGTCGCACAAATTGCTGCAAAAGTTCATGCTGGTTATGATAAAAAGGTGTCAGAACACAGTGCATCACAGCTTGTTGTGTAGTATTGTAGCGTTGTGCCTACAATGGCCATATGAACATCAGAACTGGACCATGGAGCACCTGAGTGAAACGATTTGAAGAACACAGCAATGAGTTCAAGGTGTTGACATGGCCTCCAAATTTCCCAGATCTCAATCCCATCAAACATCTGTGGCATGTGTTGGAAAAACAAGTCTGATCCATGGAGATCTCACCTCACAATTTACAGGACTTATGCTTCTAACGTCTTGATACCAGATACCACAGCACACCTTGTTGTGTTGATGGCAGAGAGCAGCCTATACAATATAATGACAATGGCATGACAATGCAGGCTCCGGCTGGATCCAGTCCCCAAAGTGGTTCTGTCTCAGCGTGTCGTCACTAGCGAATACAGGAAAGTCATGCTCGATGTTTTTGAGAAACTCAGCAAAATTGTTTGGTTAAAAAACATTTCTTAAAATACATGCAGTTTGATCTTGCAGCAGATAATTAGTTTTTCTGTGCTTCTGAGTCTGTATGTGACCTACGCCAGCCCTCTTTGAAAGACTAGCCTATTCCATTTTATTTGGAACTAATACCCATTTCTCATCAAAGGGGGCGTGATCCACCATGTGTGAAACAGAGACAAAACAAGACAAACAGGGACGAAAGGACAGGCAGTAACACCAATGAGCTGTGTCTTCGTTTGTGTTTCATGCACCCCAGCCAGTCCAGAGCATAAAGAGTCCCGAGAACCGAAAACGGAGCAGTGATGTTGGCCACAAACACTAGGTCAGCAGCCACTGGTGGCCCCAATCAACACTGAAGATCGGGTCGTAGTAGATGCTGGTGTGCTGGGCCGAGATCATGCAGCAAAGCCCACCCCAGTGCACAGGGCCCCCTCCAGAGTCCAACAGAAGCCAGATAGTCCGGTCAGTCCCCCAACCAGTGAGAACAGCCGGGACGTAGAACCCACAGCACCATATGGGCCCAGGCACAACGTACGGGCCCAGCTCAACCATTTAATTAGTCATAATTTTATTTAAGTCAGTGAGGTCATTTTGAAATGTCCACTAACATTAGATAGCTAGCTAATATTGGTAGGTAGCATTTTTGGCTATCTGGCTATGGATCTCTCACTCAGGGCTATCACTTTAGTAAAAATATTTATTTACTGTTTTAGCCGGAGTCAGATGAGGAGATTGATAATTTCTTGTCTGTGTGTCTAATATAGAGTGTAGAGAATAGTGTCACATCAGGTGCCCCATAAGTAGGGTTGCCAACTCCCTGAAGTGGAAATAAGGGGCCGGGGCTTATTATTATTACACTTGGTTGTAAGAAGTCCCATTCATACCATATATCTATAGGCCCATGCACTAAGACAAAAACATAAACCTGAATTTGATCAGTTTTGTATTTTTGAGCAATAGAAACACACGTAACAAATTATCATTCAATAATTTTATTTGGTCAGTGCAAAATATGGCATGATGTTACCACTAGTCATAACAGACGAAATGACAAATAATGGATGAAGAGCCTGAGTTCTGATGAGCAGATTGCTTGCAGGTGAGCAGTAGAGGAGGAGGAAGGAGTGAGCTGGAGAACGGACCAGTAAGCCACGCCCTGGTGACACACAAAGAAACACATACACCCCAACAAGGGTGAGACAGACAGGCACATGGGGAAAAGGGGCAAAGAGGGGAAAACATAAAGGGGGCAACTTATTTAGTTCTTATCTTAGAAAATCATAAAACATCCATCAAAACTCCAACTAATACTTGTTAAATAAACTGATAAATGTGTATTTGGCCTCAACTTCTCAATCATTCTTTTTTTTACCTAAGCCTAAGGGTCTTGTTTCTTCTAGTAAGTGTTATTAAATGCTGTTGCCATTCAGGCTATCATTTAAACATCTCTCTTGTCTGTATGTCCTTGTCCTTCCAGGTTAACTCTGAGTGCTGGATACTATGGATTGTCTTTGAACACATCCCGACTTCATGCTGATCCCTATCTCAGTTGTTTCCTCTCAGCAGCTGTTGAGATACCCGCATACATTTCCAGCTGGCTGGCAATGAGATACCTTCCACGACGACTGGCTACCATCTGTGTCTTACTCATTGGGGCGTTGTCGCTGTACTTCATTCAACTGGTGCCTAAAAGTATGAAACTGTCTTATTTCTAGGCATTTCTTTGCCCAAGCATGTGCAGGCACATAATGGTATAAAGATTGTCCAGCTTGTTTCATGTCGTAGTGTGTTTTGAAGCTGCTGTCTGCAGATAGACTCTCTGGAGATGATGGCCAAAAAGTGTTTTCAAAAGACAGAACCCAAACCCAGGCAAAACAGGTAACAGAGAGTGCAATTCAGGGATTTAATGAACAAATAAACTAACGTAGAGCTGAACTGAATCCATGAAGTGATAGCATAACCAGGAAATCCAAATAGTCCAAAGTGATGAACCCAAAACAGTATGCAAAGTCCAAAGAGGGGCAAAAATGAAAATCCAAAACACACGTGAGGACAAAAAGGCAAAAACGTCTCAGGTTTGAAACAGAACTTACATCACAGGGGGCAGGTAATAAGTAATCAAAGTAGAACAAAAGACATGAAACAAAGAATGAACAGAATATAAAGTTCAATACTGATTCATTATTAATTCATTATTATGGCAAAACCGGCATTGATTTATACCTGAAGAGATTTAAAATGGAGCTGCCAGAATCATGTCAGTTTCCAGCTGTGCAGAAAGCACATATCAGGTAGAATGCAGATGAAGTTCACTGTTAATGCATTTCCTTCTGAGACCAAAAGAATCTTGCTGTGGTTATCTAACACTTTATTTCCACATGCTTCTGTACATTCTGTCACTGTATTTCCCATCTATTGTGGGTTTACATATGTGCACCTTGAGAACTACAAATATGCCTGCTGGACTACAACTCCCAGCTGAACATTGGAAACCTAGCACATGTGCAACTCATCCTGCTGATTGGATTGATGCTCTTGCTCTCACATGAACTTGTCTCTGCTTGTGATAACTGTACTGCCCCGATGAAGATCCTGTGACCGAAAGCTTGGCATTTGATTTATTAACTTGCATGGATCTAAGTGTGCAGAATATTCTTTATTGAGCTACTATTTTTTAGTTTTCTGGCACCTTAGCACATCCCCTGGTCGTGAGTGTGGTGAGCTTTCTTAAAGTATTTACCAAAATAGAACTAAAAAACCAGGGTTTTATTTGAGTGAACATATGGGACTTCACAATCCACAGCAAAAAAAATAACCCAATAGATGTTTCATTTTTGCACAGCTTAAGTGTGTACAGTTTCAATAAATACAAATTGTTGGAGTAGATAATGAGCTATGTCATATTGTTCTGATTATTTAAGTGATTAAAAATATATTGAAACTAACTAGATTTTTGCATTGCACTCCACAGCACAAAATAATTTTTATTTTAGTTAGATTAGTTGGAAACTGCAAAAGGAAGGCAAATAGCATTAACTTCTGTAAGTCTTCCAAATGGTTGCTTAGCCTCATAATTGTTTGTAGTATTTCCACTTTTGACGATTTCAAGAGACTCTGTTAGACAAATTAGGCACACCGGCCTCGTAGAGATCATTGCTGGAAAATACATGTAGGCCTATACTTTTACACGGTTTTCTCTGTCAACTTTTCTCATTTTTGATTATACAAACTTCATTGCATGTTGTGGACTTGTGTCCTACTTGTCCATCTTTGTGTCTTAGGCAGAGGGAAATATGGTGGCCAAGTGAAGCCATCAGTGAAAGTCTCAAGTATCTAGTCTCTGCAGAGAGGATTTGTTATCATTCTGTTCTTCAACAAACCATTTCTTAACTTTTAGGTCTATCCTATCTTTCTGTTGCCCTGGAGATGTTGGGTAAATTTGCTATCGCGGCCGGAGGCTCTCTGATATATGTCTACACAGCAGAGATTTACCCAACGGTGCTCAGGAACACAGCGACAGGAACATGCAGCACAGCTGCCAGAGTGGGAGGCTGCATTGCACCTGTTTTACTAAACCTGAGTGAGTAAACTGGTTGTTTATAGTAATTGCTAACATTTGTCAAACCTGCATTCATCTTGACATATTAAAGAACCTATTACTCTATTCTCCTTGTACAGGTATGTACTTTAAGTACCTGGCCTATATTACAATCGGGACTATGTGTATTTTGTCTGCCTTTGCTGCTCTCTTCCTGCCAGAGACTTTTAGACGACCTCTACCTCAAACTATTAAAGAGATGCATCAGAGAGAAAGGTGGGTTTCTTAAGAGTTACATCATTATTATCATGTACAGGGGTTGAATTTAAGAAAAGCAACTCAGAGAAAAAACGACAGTCACCTTTTAAACTTTTTAACTCTTAAGTTGATGAGTCACTTGATAGCTTCAACATATCAACAATCAAAAAGTCAGCTGTCACAGCCCCCACACTGCCAGTTTAAATTAATCTTAAGAGCTTTAGTCTTTCCTTTCTCTGTGGCCTATTTTTCTAGTACCATGATTTCTTTCTACATCTAAACACAAAGGTTAATTGTAGATTCAAGGTTTTAAATACGCCACACTGTTTGTGTGAAATGTACAGTATTGAACTGCTTGGACGATTGCATCACAGACCTGAAATTGGGCCAGCGACTTGGCCAGTCTTGCTGACCTGCCAACTGGGGAGTGTTGAGGTTTAAGGTTGAAACACTCTGTGAAGATTGGTAGCCTCCTGAAGACCACCTCTCCGGGCCAAGCAATACAATTTGGCACGGCCCTCACCCCCTATTCTCCCCACTCCCACCCATGGACAAAACTCACAATTTCAGATGTTTATTGCAGCAGCAGGACATTGTTGCAGTTTGGTAGTTAGGCTCTGGCCTCATCATTCTCTGCAGATGTTTACAATGAGATACTGGGGAGTGATCCACAAACATCTTGAACCACCTTAACTGGAGCCTACAGGTGGATGATCGGGTGGTGGTGGGGCTGAAGCAGGAATATGTATGAGCTACAGCAATGCTGACAGGCAGAGGGAGAGATGGGAAATTGTTGCAGCTTAAATAAACCACCAAATTGGGAGGGTATTGTTTAGTGACACTTGAGATTGAGGCATGTCATGTATGTATGTGTGTATAGAGAATGCAGCCCAAGTTGACTGTCTGCAGACTTTGCTGCATTTATTGTACCTGAACCAGTTACTGCTACTGAAAAATATGTAAAATACAGTTTTTAATTTAACAGTTCATAATGATGATAATGAGGTTTGTAGTAGTTAATCAAACATTGAAGCTTTTTCAGTTTTCCGCTTTGCTGAACACTAAACCAAATGAAGTTATGTTTGTCCTTTGTCCCAACAGCATGAAGTGCCCATTCATCACTCGAAAAGAACATTCAACACCTGTGCCACTCTTTGATAATCCACTATGATTGTCTAAAATATTACCAACATGAATGTGTTCTTATTAAAATGTTATCGAGTATCAATCCTATTCACTATTCAGAAAAGCATGTACACTAGAAGTAGATTTATTGACATTGAACAACTTTTTTTGAAAAAGTGAAATTAAAAGAATTCTAACTTAATTTATACATGTATTCTAGAACATATTCTAAAGTATTTTAATTTGTGTTTTGACTCTGCATGTTATCCCAAATTACACAGATGTATATGAAATATTCAATAGTCAAGTGTTAAATGTGAAGCTTAAGGTGCATTCATGCCGTTAAAGCCTAATTGGCCACTAGGTATAATTACATTGTTTTCAGGATATTATAAACCTGGGTAGCACAGATGCCTCTCTGCAAGAAACTCTGGGTTCAAATCCAACTGACGACCTGGGACTTGCACTGCATGTTCTCCCTGTATCTGCGTGGTCTCCCTTTTGGTGACTTCAAAATGCCTGTAGGTATGAATGTGACTGTGACTCGCGCCCACTGTCAGCAGGGATAGGGATAGGGGATGGGCTCCAGACCCCCCGCGACCCTGTGCAGCATAAGCAGCGACGGAAAATTGATGGGTGAATACAATCTATCTTATTTCAAGTGGACTGTATGGTTACTGTTGTCATTCATATATTGGCATTCATATATATATATGTCATATATGAATATCTTACTATCGTGAGGAATTCCTGTATGTAATTCACCCACCATTGATGATTCAATCCAAGGCAAGTGATAGAAAAGTATTCAACTTTTCTGAGTACAACTATTAATTATTGGTAGTAATACTCTTTAAATAAATTTTACTCTTATAATATCAAGTGCAACTCTCTTGCCAGTATCAAGTGAAATGTACTTAGCACTAAACTTAACATTCATGAAAATATTAAGTAATTGTTACTTAATTATATTGGTTACAAGTTATGTTTATTCAAACTAATTAAGTAAAGTCTATTTAATTTTGAAAAGACAAATGTTGCTGTTAAAATATTAAGTAAAGTGTTTTGTTTGACATTTTCAGTTGTATGGAGTTATAATTATGGAATTCTTGCTTATTTTATTTTGATTAATGCTACCAAATTACATAATTTCTCTGTTCATCTAATATGCTTTTATTACAAATCACAGATACAAAATACAACTGTTAATTCAATCAACATTAAACATGAATAAATATTGAAAACACATGCTCAAGATGTCAGCCTCCATGTCCATTATCTGAGTGATATAACTACATTTCTAGTGTTTTTCTTCACTTAACAAATCGATTGTTTTAAATTTTGCTGAATCAGCACTGCTAAAACTTAGCCTACATGTGTGTGTCAAGGAGAAATCTCTTAAACTGGATTACGACGACTGCGTAGACGCCAACTCTACCGGATAACCATTCATCCCAGCGGCCCCAAATTACGCGCCCGTGCTGCAGAGACTTTTGTTTACTTTGTATGTACATATTCTGCTGACCAGATTAAGCATGCCTCCACTTACCCCAGATTCCAAGCTCTCCAACCTGAGATCTGAACTCTACTCAGTTGAAAAGCTCCTGGGTGAATTCCTCCAGAGGAAATCCCTGCTCCTCTCCCACCTAGCGGTGCTGCAAACAAATACTCCATCCACAATTCATCTCCGGTGAAAAGTGCCTCTACGAGTTCATCTACAGACCAACAGAAATCCTGGGCGTCGGTTGAGAGGAAAGGAAAAAGGATATCTATTCCACTGTTCTCACTGGATGAAGATGGCTCAGGAGGGAGAGCGGTCATTCACGGTGAAAGGTCGGTGGTTCGATCCCCAGCCCCTGCAAGTCTACAAGTCGAAGCATCCTTGAGCAAGATACTGAACCCCAATTTGCTCCCCAGGCGCCGTAAAGGCAGCCCAGTGCTCCTCAGGGATGGGTCAAGTGCAGAGAAAGAATTTCCACCTGTGGTATGAATACAGTATCTGAAAAAAAAAAAAAAGATGATAACCCTGTCCCAATCTCCAACTTCTTTGCTCCACTCGGAACACTAACAGAGCTAGCGGCTACCTGTTCACCGGCTACCTTGGAGAAGCCAGTCCGAGTTAACTTCAACTTCAACGATCACGGAATTCTACGGAAAACGTCGCAGACAACATTGTCCTCCTGCAGCATTGTACACTGATTGTTCTCCTCCTAGCCTCCAGCAATCATCATACCTGCACAATGGAATGCTGGACCCAGCTGTGGCTAATGATGTCGCCAGCCACAGTGGCCCTCATCCTTTGCCTGCCTACCCTGTGGACAACCCCTGTCACCGCAAGCTGGCGATTTACGATGGAGGATGCCTTAATGGCCAACTTGAAATCCTTTTCATCGGTGACTCCATCACTAAGTTTGTTAAGCTCCCATCCTGCTTAACCTACTGCTTCTCTGGTTGCAAGGTTTACGATGTTTCCATGCACATTCCAGCCATATCTATCTATTCTATCCACAGTTATCGTTCATGTAGGCACTAATGACATCATGACAAGGCAATCTACTCTGCTTCAGTCTCACTTTGAATCCCGACATATTGAAACATATATATTTTAATACATTCATATGTGCAAAAATAATATATAATATAATATAGTGTTTATTTTACAATTACCAAAAAAAGAGATTTTTGTTTTATTCAAATTTATGATAATTTGTTTATGTTAAACCATTTTCAATTTTCGCATTTCTGCACTGATCACTTCAAGCATCAGTTGTAAGTTGTCCCCAGAACAAAAAAATATTTGAGTCGTTAGCAAACAACACCATCTTCAATTAGACACTTTACATACATCGTTTATGTAAAGAATAAACAGTTAAGGAAACAAAACACTGACCCCTGGGGTACGCCACAATCAATGTCCATAAATGATGAAGAGAACTCTCCCAACTTCACAAATTATTGTCTGTTACTTAAGTAACTCCTTATCCAGCTCAGTACAATGCCCCTGATGCCACATCGTTCCAGTTTATTAATTCATATTTCATGATTGATTGTGTCAAATGCTTTTTTGAGGTCTAGAAATACCCCTACTGCATACTTTTTGTGGTCTATGGAGTTTGTAAGTTCTTCAATTAATTCTATTAATGTTAGTGATGTTGATCTGTTTGATCTGAATCCATATTGACTGTCAGTAAGTAAATTATGTTTATTGATGAATTTGTCCAATCTGTCATTCAAAAGTTTTTCTAGAATTTTGGAAAACTGAGGGAGTAAAGAAACATGGCTGTAATTTGTGAAGTGGTGTCTGTTCCCAGTTTTGAATTTGAAGTTTGGAATTTGGCCCCATGCTGTTCCCCTTACATTGTCTGAATCTTTTTGAAAAAAAAACACATTATTACCTAACACCCACCTTAGTGGAGATTTCAAAACCTGAGTCACATTTTTCCCCTTTGCCCAGTAACCCCAGCCTGGCAGCCTTTACTAAGAAAGTTGACAAAGACATTCAAAAACTATTTGATGGGACCGGATAGTTAACTGAATCCACCCCCGCCCAAACACAATCTGATTCCCCTTGAACATACAGCCTTGAATGAACTTAATTCTAATAAAGAAATCATCATAAAAAGAGCTGATAAAGGCAGAGCTGTGGTGGTGTGGCACTACGATAAATACATTCAAGAAGCTTATCGTCGACTATATAACACCCAATATGAAACTGAACTGTGTACTAACCCTCTTCAGCATATGAAGGAGGAACGCACTGCTTTTTTGAATAGAGCTAGAGTTTGATTAACACCTTCGAACAAGGCTTCTTATACTGTGAACATTTAAGACTCACCACTTCCTACCTAAAGTTCATATAGAACCAAAAGACAACACTCCAGGTAGACTCATTGTGGCACAAATGGGACTCTCACCGGATCAGTCTCACAGTTTATAGACTATTACTTAAAACCCTATGTTCATAAACCACCTTCATATGTTCAGGACACTACAGATGTCTTAAATAAATTGAGTCAAGCTGATGATATTGCCTAGGATTTACTGGTTACTATGGATGTAGAAGCATACACACCAATGTTGACCACGTTGATGGCCTCAAAGCAATCAGTCGCAATCTGTCAGATAGATATGAACTGAACACACACATTTTCATAGTTTGTTTTTACCAAGAAAATACATTTGTGTTTTTTTTTTTGGTTGCCTCTGAAACATTTGCCATGATCTTGCCGATGATTCACAAGGCATTCTGGGCCATATAGCCTTAACATTTCGCTCTTCCCCTCTGTCTCAACAAGAATCGGGACACCCTACCCCTACACGTGAACATGCAAAACAGAGGGTTAGGGTAGGAGTAAGAGGTGAATTGGGATTGGGCCTGAGTCTTTCTTAATGCCAGTCTGGCATTGAAACATTCAAACTGGCAATAGTGCACTTCACTTCCATTAAAACCTTAAATTGCAGTTCTCAAACAAGTCCTGGCCATATTTGACCACAGCCAACAGAGAGAGAGTGGAGAGTTAAATCTGAGGCAGACCACTGCAAGTTTATGTATCTGGACAGTGGAAGGTCTATACAAATACAAGCTGCTGTATGTGATCAGAGCGTCCAGTGGAGCTGATGCTGTCTTTGCAAGTTGTTGTTACAGTCACTTGAAGATGGAAAACAGAGTTCCGGTGTATCAGCAGCACAGATTGTACAGTACTTGCCATGGCGTTAGCATTTACGACTGCAACTTCACCTTTAACGCTTGTACTTTTGGAGACAGCTTAATGCCATCCAGTTCTAGGAAAAGTGTCGGAAACACCTCAAAAGTGTAGTACAGTGTTGGGGAGTTTGCAAGGTAGATGGCATAAGTGAGGTCCATAAGCAGCGTGCAAGCTTTAGCAGTATAGCCACTTCCTGGCAATTCCATCATGTGGATTGTTGAGGTGGTCACAAAACTCGGTCTTTTTCTTGTCTTGGCGTTACGATAAAATCAGACATGTTTAATATTATCATAAGTTGGCTCATGCAAATAGTGACGTCCAGTCACGTGAACATTGTGGGAGGCATAAGAATATGAACAAGCCTCGATTATCTTTAACGGTGGAAAAAGAGGAGAAACTTCTTTTTGGGGGATATTCCAATACAAGTCACTATACACACTCACATGCACACACACACACACACATACACTCACTCACACAAGTGCAGCTGTGGACAAAAGATTTGTTGTTTTTTTTTGCTCCTTTCAACTGTTTTTCTTTATGTACATTTCCCACCAGCAGCATGAGGGGAAATATTCTCAAAATAAATCTACTTGTAGTCTTGTAATTCATGACCCAAATCTTTATGAAATCATACTATGTGTGACTAAAAACCTTGTGACTTAAGACTAATAGTCTTGAGATGTGAGTGGGTGTAAAACTTGAGTCTTATAAAGGTCAAGCTTTCTAGTGTAAGGTAGGCATTAGACACTGAAGCCTCTCTTACTTCAACATTTGGTGTTTAAGTAGTGGTGTGTAATTAAAATTAACAATCAGTCAGTAAAATATAGTCCTATGTATTTAGACAGGGTTGAATTTCTTTAAGATTGTACAGAAAGTGTCTTCTGGCACCCGTGTGTGGACTTGCTGTAGTGTACATTTGTGGCAGCAAAAATACAGCAATTGAAAAAATAATAAAGTCAAGAACCAGGTGGACCTGGAGCACAGGAGCCATTCCCTGGACCAGAGCTTGCTCTGACTATAAGTACGAACGAAGTGTACTAAACAGTATGTGTGGTAAGACAACTGACTAGTTCTGAAAACAGAAGGTCAGTGTGAGGACAGTATACCAGTTTGGTTGGGGGTGTGGCTAGCTGGTAGATGAGGTGAAGGCAGGGTGGCCATTTTTTCAGTTTAGTAGTAGTAGTAGATGAAGATTGTGACGGGCAAAGTCAGGATTCTGAGATGATGAAGGACTACGATGAAGCTACAGCTTTTTTGGGTCAGTGGGGACGTTTCCAGCAGATTGTCTTCTTCCTGCTCTGTACCAGTATGATGCCTAATGGATTTGGAGTTTTCTCGATTGTCTTCCTGGCTGACATTCCCAGGCACCACTGCCTGGTTCCTGAGTCTAACCTCACCCAAGATTGGATCAATGCTACCATCCCAACAGAGGTAAGGAGATGCAGTCTTATAGTTTTGCTGCCTTGTTTTCTCTATATGAAAGTTACACTTTTCCAAGAGAGCCATCGTAAAATAAATGACGGTCTTATCATATTTCCATAGATAAACATACAGCATGTATTTTGTATATTCTGTGATATTGTAGGATAATTCCATAAGTACTTCTCTATTTACAGCACTACTCTGCCAGACATTTTTTCTCTGTGTTGATTCTTTTTCACAGTACACATTTACTCTGTGTATTAATGGTATCTTGGTCTCATGTATATAGGTCTTCATCTTTTGTACAAAAACAAGTCGCTGATAAAGCAGTAGGCCTACAGCTACATTCCAGGGTCATGTGATGCTTTAAGTCTGTCACCATGCTCAAACAGAGATAGGTTATTTGCCACAGAAATGTTACTAATTAGGTTTTTGTATGTGTCACTCTAAGGTGGTGGATGGCAAACAGGAGCTGAGCAGATGCAGCAGGTACAGGCTGGATGTGGTCAGAAATCTCTCTGCTCAGGGACTCATTCCTGGCAGAGACATCAACCTCAATGACCTGGAGCAGGAGGGCTGTGTGGACGGGTGGAGCTACAGCAGAGACATCTACCAATCCACCATTATCTCTGAGGTGAGTATTTACTTTACTTAATAATGTAGTTAATATAACTGCTGGTAGCAGCAGTTATACAAGTTATTCAACAGCAGCATTGTTGTAATGATAGTTGTCCTTGTGCTGAATTTTATTTAAGCTGTGTCAGTACAATAATGCCTCATTAAACCTGACTGGAACATACTGTAGCATACTCTCTGTGGATAGAAAAATAATTGCACACCTTTTTTACTGCAACGTTTTCCAGTATTTTGTCCATTTTACTTGAAAATGGATCTCGGTGGTTTTCCTTTAGTAACAGTAAGATGTTATAATAATGCTCAAGAGAGGTGGGGGAAGTCTCAGTCAGTGACAATGTGTCTATAATGTGTCCAAGTTTAGTGAGTCTAATCAACCCACCATTTGCAGCTGTTTCTACCAAAAAGTAATACATTTTTACAGAGTGGCTGCTGAACTAGCATGAAGCAGCAAAAGATCCACATGTTTGATCCCAGAAGTTTAGACCAATTAGTCAAAGTGAGTATTAGCTGATATTTATCAGGTCAACATGTAAATATTTGTTTTTTTTATTCATGAATACCTCAGTTTGACCTGGTGTGCAGTGAGCAGTGGAAGCAGCCATTCACCTCCACAGTTTTGTTCCTGGGATATCTTTTTGGATCCTTCTTCTCAGGACAGATCTCAGACAGGTAGTGACAACATTATACCGCGATGAAAATACAGTAGATACACAGAGGTTTGAAAAATTCATTTTAAATTTGCCACAGATCTTACAGGTATTTTATAAAGAGTGGACAAGAAAATTTTAAAATCTCATTCCTTCTGAAAGAAAGCCCTGGAACGACTTTTGGAGAAGGGATTTTCAAAATCATCACTTTGTGTTAAAAAAAATTTAGGCAACCTTTACTGGAGACTCGTATTGTCTTAAATATTCAGTAACAGGCCTTTTCCACAGTATTTTGTAACTTTTTGTCACATGGTGTTTTTGAGTGTGATGTTCTGTTATGTAATGCTGCATCATATTGTTAGAATATCTGACCCTTCATATATACAGTAGATATAAAACATTAAACATTATCCTCAGTATATTAAGTCCATTGAAATTCATTTGTTCTAATTTTTTTACTTCTCTCTCTAGGTTTGGAAGGAAACCTGTTCTTTTTGCAACCATGGCAATTCAGACTTTTTTTACATTTGTTGAAATCTTTTCACCTTCTTGGATGATTTTCTCCATCCTGCTCTTCATCAATGGTTTGGGACAGATCTCCAACTACATAACTGGTTTTGTGCTGGGTAAATATAAATTTAAAAATAAACATTTTATGTTCTTGTAACAACTAATAATTTTTGGGTGTGAATGCATGCAAGCCATATGTTCTTCTACAAAGAAATTCCATCGCAAATTTCAAACGTTAACTACTTCCACATACTTCAACGTAGAAACTTCATTTGAACTTCAAAAGATTCAGAAAATTCAAGAATGTTGCGCTTCTATTCAGATTTTTCATATCTTTAATTTCTTCCACCATTATTCATATTACATTAACTTTCTATAATTTTCATGATTCATTAATTTTTCATACTTCATTAGTCTGATTCAACTTTTTCAGGCAGCATCACAGTTTAGTTTTATATAATATTCATTATTTTGAATAGTATAAATAAGGAGTATTGTGTACAGTACATTGCTTGTATCACTATTCTCCATTTATGATGCATCTCTCTCTCTAACTTTTCCTGTATTTTCTGCAGGCACTGAGATCTTCACTGGCAAAGTGCGGGTCATGTTCTCATCTATGGGTGTATGTCTGGGCTTTGCTGCTGGCTACATGATGCTGCCTCTATTGGCTTATTTTTTACGGGACTGGAAATCTCTACTGTTAGGTATCTCTGTTCCTGGCTTGACGTACATCTCCCTCTGGTGGTAGGTTGCACTGTTAAGAAAATAGTTTCATGTTAAGTTTATCTTACCAGGAGCCATGAATGTCTTGAGTTTACTCTTGTTAGGAGACAACAATTAATAATGTAGCTCTTCAACAAGATAACTGATATTCACCCTTTTTACTTGTTTGCTTTTTAAGCCAGTCTGATCCAGCCTTAACATTGTTTTCTGTTGAGGCAGGTTCATCCCAGAGTCTCCTCGGTGGCTTCTCTCTCAGGGAAGAGTGGAAGAGGCAGAGGCCATAGTAAGAAAAGCTGCT
Source organism: Chaunax sp. Z400 (assembly GCA_037577475.1). Lineage (NCBI taxonomy): Eukaryota > Metazoa > Chordata > Actinopteri > Lophiiformes > Chaunacidae > Chaunax > Chaunax sp. Z400. Next base: position 19,267,848 of record CM075201.1, read on the forward strand.
AAGATAAACAAAGTCGAGGTTCCTCCAGCCATATTCGGAGATTTCAGCGCACATGTAAGTTTGCTTTGACTTAAATCATGCTCTGAGCCAATGTGTGTGCTTGAGACCACACATTGTTAACACAATTCACAAATCGGAACATGAATATCTCTTACAAATTTCATGGACATCCATCCAGTAGTTGAGATAATTCATGCTTGACCCAAATTGTGGACTGATAGACCATCCAACTAAAACACAACAAACTGCTGGTCAGACTGAGTTTTTGTATGTTGCAGGTTTATGAGACAGAGATACTCCATAAAAAACATCACAGTGTCCTCCATCTGGTGAAAACAAGAAATATCAGAAACACAACTCTCATTGTGTGCCTGATGTGGTGAGTATCCAGAGTAAGCACAAAGTAAATCTTGGGCATTTATCAACAGTTGTTATTTATTCCTATGTGCCAGCCTTGGGGGGATTTCTACAAATTTGGTAATTTGTTGGTAAGAGGTCAAGGTCACTGTCTCCATAAAACACATTATTGGCCATAACCCGCACATCTGCACGCCAATTATGACACAATTTCAAACAATGTATAATGAGATAAAACAATGTGATGAAATTTTATATCTAAAGGTTACCAGACCAACTTCACTTTGGTATTATGAAGTTCTTCAAGAACACTTCTCTGGTCAGTAATTCATGTCAGGAAGGACAACTGGTGAACCGGTGATGAGGTCATGGACGCCAACGCTCACTGATGCTCGTGGGGAGCAAAGGCTAGCCCATGTTGTCCGTTCCCACAGAAAATTTAATGTCGCACAAATTGCTGCAAAAGTTCATGCTGGTTATGATAAAAAGGTGTCAGAACACAGTGCATCACAGCTTGTTGTGTAGTATTGTAGCGTTGTGCCTACAATGGCCATATGAACATCAGAACTGGACCATGGAGCACCTGAGTGAAACGATTTGAAGAACACAGCAATGAGTTCAAGGTGTTGACATGGCCTCCAAATTTCCCAGATCTCAATCCCATCAAACATCTGTGGCATGTGTTGGAAAAACAAGTCTGATCCATGGAGATCTCACCTCACAATTTACAGGACTTATGCTTCTAACGTCTTGATACCAGATACCACAGCACACCTTGTTGTGTTGATGGCAGAGAGCAGCCTATACAATATAATGACAATGGCATGACAATGGAGGCTCCGGCTGGATCCAGTCCCCAAAGTGGTTCTGTCTCAGCGTGTCGTCACTAGCGAATACAGGAAAGTCATGCTCGATGTTTTTGAGAAACTCAGCAAAATTGTTTGGTTAAAAAACATTTCTTAAAATACATGCAGTTTGATCTTGCAGCAGATAATTAGTTTTTCTGTGCTTCTGAGTCTGTATGTGACCTACGCCAGCCCTCTTTGAAAGACTAGCCTATTCCATTTTATTTGGAACTAATACCCATTTCTCATCAAAGGGGGCGTGATCCACCATGTGTGAAACAGAGACAAAACAAGACAAACAGGGACGAAAGGACAGGCAGTAACACCAATGAGCTGTGTCTTGGTTTGTGTTTCATGCACCCCCAGCCAGTCCGGAGCATAAAGAGTCCCGAGAACCGAAAACGGAGCAGTGATGTTGGCCACAAACACTAGGTCAGCAGCCACTGGTGGCCCCAATCAACACTGAAGATCGGGTCGTAGTAGATGCTGGTGTGCTGGGCCGAGATCATGCAGCAAAGCCCACCCCAGTGCACAGGGCCCCCTCCAGAGTCCAACAGAAGCCAGATAGTCCGGTCAGTCCCCCAACCAGTGAGAACAGCCGGGACGTAGAACCCACAGCACCATATGGGCCCAGGCACAACGTACGGGCCCAGCTCAACCATTTAATTAGTCATAATTTTATTTAAGTCAGTGAGGTCATTTTGAAATGTCCACTAACATTAGATAGCTAGCTAATATTGGTAGGTAGCATTTTTGGCTATCTGGCTATGGATCTCTCACTCAGGGCTATCACTTTAGTAAATATATTTATTTACTGTTTTAGCCGGAGTCAGATGAGGAGATTGATAATTTCTTGTCTGTGTGTCTAATATAGAGTGTAGAGAATAGTGTCACATCAGGTGCCCCATAAGTAGGGTTGCCAACTCCCTGAAGTGGAAATAAGGGGCCGGGGCTTATTATTATTACACTTGGTTGTAAGAAGTCCCATTCATACCATATATCTATAGGCCCATGCACTAAGACAAAAACATAAACCTGAATTTGATCAGTTTTGTATTTTTGAGCAATAGAAACACACGTAACAAATTATCATTCAATAATTTTATTTGGTCAGTGCAAAATATGGCATGATGTTACCACTAGTCATAACAGACGAAATGACAAATAATGGATGAAGAGCCTGAGTTCTGATGAGCAGATTGCTTGCAGGTGAGCAGTAGAGGAGGAGGAAGGAGTGAGCTGGAGAACGGACCAGTAAGCCACGCCCTGGTGACACACAAAGAAACACATACACCCCAACAAGGGTGAGACAGACAGGCACATGGGGAAAAGGGGCAAAGAGGGGAAAACATAAAGGGGGCAACTTATTTAGTTCTTATCTTAGAAAATCATAAAACATCCATCAAAACTCCAACTAATACTTGTTAAATAAACTGATAAATGTGTATTTGGCCTCAACTTCTCAATCATTCTTTTTTTTACCTAAGCCTAAGGGTCTTGTTTCTTCTAGTAAGTGTTATTAAATGCTGTTGCCATTCAGGCTATCATTTAAACATCTCTCTTGTCTGTATGTCCTTGTCCTTCCAGGTTAACTCTGAGTGCTGGATACTATGGATTGTCTTTGAACACATCCCGACTTCATGCTGATCCCTATCTCAGTTGTTTCCTCTCAGCAGCTGTTGAGATACCCGCATACATTTCCAGCTGGCTGGCAATGAGATACCTTCCACGACGACTGGCTACCATCTGTGTCTTACTCATTGGGGCGTTGTCGCTGTACTTCATTCAACTGGTGCCTAAAAGTATGAAACTGTCTTATTTCTAGGCATTTCTTTGCCCAAGCATGTGCAGGCACATAATGGTATAAAGATTGTCCAGCTTGTTTCATGTCGTAGTGTGTTTTGAAGCTGCTGTCTGCAGATAGACTCTCTGGAGATGATGGCCAAAAAGTGTTTTCAAAAGACAGAACCCAAACCCAGGCAAAACAGGTAACAGAGAGTGCAATTCAGGGATTTAATGAACAAATAAACTAACGTAGAGCTGAACTGAATCCATGAAGTGATAGCATAACCAGGAAATCCAAATAGTCCAAAGTGATGAACCCAAAACAGTATGCAAAGTCCAAAGAGGGGCAAAAATGAAAATCCAAAACACACGTGAGGACAAAAAGGCAAAAACGTCTCAGGTTTGAAACAGAACTTACATCACAGGGGGCAGGTAATAAGTAATCAAAGTAGAACAAAAGACATGAAACAAAGAATGAACAGAATATAAAGTTCAATACTGATTCATTATTAATTCATTATTATGGCAAAACCGGCATTGATTTATACCTGAAGAGATTTAAAATGGAGCTGCCAGAATCATGTCAGTTTCCAGCTGTGCAGAAAGCACATATCAGGTAGAATGCAGATGAAGTTCACTGTTAATGCATTTCCTTCTGAGACCAAAAGAATCTTGCTGTGGTTATCTAACACTTTATTTCCACATGCTTCTGTACATTCTGTCACTGTATTTCCCATCTATTGTGGGTTTACATATGTGCACCTTGAGAACTACAAATATGCCTGCTGGACTACAACTCCCAGCTGAACATTGGAAACCTAGCACATGTGCAACTCATCCTGCTGATTGGATTGATGCTCTTGCTCTCACATGAACTTGTCTCTGCTTGTGATAACTGTACTGCCCCGATGAAGATCCTGTGACCGAAAGCTTGGCATTTGATTTATTAACTTGCATGGATCTAAGTGTGCAGAATATTCTTTATTGAGCTACTATTTTTTAGTTTTCTGGCACCTTAGCATATCCCCTGGTCGTGAGTGTGGTGAGCTTTCTTAAAGTATTTACCAAAATAGAACTAAAAAACCAGGGTTTTATTTGAGTGAACATATGGGACTTCACAATCCACAGCAAAAAAAATAACCCAATAGATGTTTCATTTTTGCACAGCTTAAGTGTGTACAGTTTCAATAAATACAAATTGTTGGAGTAGATAATGACCTATGTCATATTGTTCTGATTATTTAAGTGATTAAAAATATATTGAAACTAACTAGATTTTTGCATTGCACTCCACAGCACAAAATAATTTTTATTTTAGTTAGATTAGTTGGAAACTGCAAAAGGAAGGCAAATAGCATTAACGTAAGTCTTCCAAATGGTTGCTTAGCCTCATAATTGTTTGTAGTATTTCCACTTTTGACGATTTCAAGAGACTCTGTTAGACAAATTAGGCACACCGGCCTCGTAGAGATCATTGCTGGAAAATACATGTAGGCCTATACTTTTACACGGTTTTCTCTGTCAACTTTTCTCATTTTTGATTATACAAACTTCATTGCATGTTGTGGACTTGTGTCCTACTTGTCCATCTTTGTGTCTTAGGCAGAGGGAAATATGGTGGCCAAGTGAAGCCATCAGTGAAAGTCTCAAGTATCTAGTCTCTGCAGAGAGGATTTGTTATCATTCTGTTCTTCAACAAACCATTTCTTAACTTTTAGGTCTATCCTATCTTTCTGTTGCCCTGGAGATGTTGGGTAAATTTGCTATCGCGGCCGGAGGCTCTCTGATATATGTCTACACAGCAGAGATTTACCCAACGGTGCTCAGGAACACAGCGACAGGAACATGCAGCACAGCTGCCAGAGTGGGAGGCTGCATTGCACCTGTTTTACTAAACCTGAGTGAGTAAACTGGTTGTTTATAGTAATTGCTAACATTTGTCAAACCTGCATTCATCTTGACATATTAAAGAACCTATTACTCTATTCTCCTTGTACAGGTATGTACTTTAAGTACCTGGCCTATATTACAATCGGGACTATGTGTATTTTGTCTGCCTTTGCTGCTCTCTTCCTGCCAGAGACTTTTAGACGACCTCTACCTCAAACTATTAAAGAGATGCATCAGACAGAAAGGTGGGTTTCTTAAGAGTTACATCATTATTATCATGTACAGGGGTTGAATTTAAGAAAAGCAACTCAGAGAAAAAACGACAGTCACCTTTTAAACTTTTTAACTCTTAAGTTGATGAGTCACTTGATAGCTTCAACATATCAACAATCAAAAAGTCAGCTGTCACAGCCCACACTCTGCCAGTTTAAATTAATCTTAAGAGCTTTAGTCTTTCCTTTCTCTGTGGCCTATTTTTCTAGTACCATGATTTCTTTCTACATCTAAACACAAAGGTTAATTGTAGATTCAAGGTTTTAAATACGCCACACTGTTTGTGTGAAATGTACAGTATTGAACTGCTTGGACGATTGCATCACAGACCTGAAATTGGACACCAGCTGAAGCCCGGAGGAGAGGGCCAGCGACTTGGCCAGTCTTGCTGACCTGCCAACTGGGGAGTGTTGAGGTTTAAGGTTGAAACACTCTGTGAAGATTGGTAGCCTCCTGAAGACCACCTCTCCGGGCCAAGCAATACAATTTGGCACGGCCCTCACCCCCTATTCTCCCCACTCCCACCCATGGACAAAACTCACAATTTCAGATGTTTATTGCAGCAGCAGGACATTGTTGCAGTTTGGTAGTTAGGCTCTGGCCTCATCATTCTCTGCAGATGTTTACAATGAGATACTGGGGAGTGATCCACAAACATCTTGAACCACCTTAACTGGAGCCTACAGGTGGATGATCGGGTGGTGGTGGGGCTGAAGCAGGAATATGTATGAGCTACAGCAATGCTGACAGGCAGAGGGAGAGATGGGAAATTGTTGCAGCTTAAATAAACCACCAAATTGGGAGGGTATTGTTTAGTGACACTTGAGATTGAGGCATGTCATGTATGTATGTGTGTATAGAGAATGCAGCCCAAGTTGACTGTCTGCAGACTTTGCTGCATTTATTGTACCTGAACCAGTTACTGCTACTGAAAAATATGTAAAATACAGTTTTTAATTTAACAGTTCATAATGATGATAATGAGGTTTGTAGTAGTTAATCAAACATTGAAGCTTTTTCAGTTTTCCCGCTTTGCTGAACACTAAACCAAATGAAGTTATGTTTGTCCTTTGTCCCAACAGCATGAAGTGCCCATTCATCACTCGAAAAGAACATTCAACACCTGTGCCACTCTTTGATAATCCACTATGATTGTCTAAAATATTACCAACATGAATGTGTTCTTATTAAAATGTTATCGAGTATCAATCCTATTCACTATTCAGAAAAGCATGTACACTAGAAGTAGATTTATTGACATTGAACAACTTTTTTTGAAAAAGTGAAATTAAAAGAATTCTAACTTAATTTATACATGTATTCTAGAACATATTCTAAAGTATTTTAATTTGTGTTTTGACTCTGCATGTTATCCCAAATTACACAGATGTATATGAAATATTCAATAGTCAAGTGTTAAATGTGAAGCTTAAGGTGCATTCATGCCGTTAAAGCCTAATTGGCCACTAGGTATAATTACATTGTTTTCAGGATATTATAAACCTGGGTAGCACAGATGCCTCTCTGCAAGAAACTCTGGGTTCAAATCCAACTGACGACCTGGGACTTGCACTGCATGTTCTCCCTGTATCTGCGTGGTCTCCCTTTTGGTGACTTCAAAATGCCTGTAGGTATGAATGTGACTGTGACTCGCGCCCACTGTCAGCAGGGATAGGGATAGGGATAGGGGATGGGCTCCAGACCCCCCGCGACCCTGTGCAGCATAAGCAGCGACGGAAAATTGATGGGTGACTACAATATATCTTATTTCAAGTGGACTGTATGGTTACTGTTGTCATTCAACATTGATCAGTCGTATATGAATATCTTACTATCGTGAGGAATTCCTGTATGTAATTCACCCACCATTGATGATTCAATCCAAGGCAAGTGGTAGAAAAGTATTCAACTTTTCTGAGTACAACTATTAATTATTGGTAGTAATACTTTTTAAATAAATTTTACTCTTATAATATCAAGTGCAACTCTCTTGCCAGTATCAAGTGAAATGTACTTAGCACTAAACTTAACATTCATGAAAATATTAAGTAATTGTTACTTAATTATATTGGTTACAAGTTATGTTTATTCAAACTAATTAAGTAAAGTCTATTTAATTTTGAAAAGACAGAAATGTTGCTGTTAAAATATTAAGTAAAGTGTTTTGTTTGACATTTTCAGTTGTATGGAGTTATTATTATGGAATTCTTGCTTATTTTATTTTGATTAATGCTACCAAATTACATAATTTCTCTGTTCATCTAATATGCTTTTATTACAAATCACAGATACAAAATACAACTGTTGATTCAATCAACATTAAACATGAATAAATATTGAAAACACATGCTCAAGATGTCAGCCTCCATGTCCATTATCTGAGTGATATAACTACATTTCTAGTGTTTTTCTTCACTTAACAAATCGATTGTTTTAAATTTTGCTGAATCAGCACTGCTAAAACTTAGCCTACATGTGTGTGTCAAGGAGAAATCTCTTAAACTGGATTACGACGACTGCGTAGACGCCAACTCTACCGGATAACCATTCATCCCAGCGGCCCCAAATTACGCGCCCGTGCTGCAGAGACTTTTGTTTACTTTGTATGTACATATTCTGCTGACCAGATTAAGCATGCCTCCACTTGCCCCAGATTCCAAGCTCTCCAACCTGAGATCTGAACTCTACTCAGTTGAAAAGCTCCTGGGTGAATTCCTCCAGAGGAAATCCCTGCTCCTCTCCCACCTAGCGGTGCTGCAAACAAATACTCCATCCACAATTCATCTCCGGTGAAAAGTGCCTCTACGAGTTCATCTACAGACCAACAGAAATCCTGGGCGTCGGTTGAGAGGAAAGGAAAAAGGATATCTATTCCACTGTTCTCACTGGATGAAGATGGCTCAGGAGGGAGAGCGGTCATTCACGGTGAAAGGTCGGTGGTTCGATCCCCAGCCCCTGCAAGTCTACAAGTCGAAGCATCCTTGAGCAAGATACTGAACCCCAATTTGCTCCCCAGGCGCCGTAAAGGCAGCCCACTGCTCCTCAGGGATGGGTCAAGTGCAGAGAAAGAATTTCCACCTGTGGTATGAATACAGTATCTGAAAAAAAAAAAAAAGATGATAACCCTGTCCCAATCTCCAACTTCTTTGCTCCACTCGGAACACTAACAGAGCTAGCGGCTACCTGTTCACCGGCTACCTTGGAGAAGCCAGTCCGAGTTAACTTCAACTTCAACGATCACGGAATTCTACGGAAAACGTCGCAGACAACATTGTCCTCCTGCAGCATTGTACACTGATTGTTCTCCTCCTAGCCTCCAGCAATCATCATACCTGCACAATGGAATGCTGGACCCAGCTGTGGCTAATGATGTCGCCAGCCACAGTGGCCCTCATCCTTTGCCTGCCTACCCTGTGGACAACCCCTGTCACCGCAAGCTGGCGATTTACGATGGAGGATGCTTCTCTGGTTGCAAGGTTTACGATGTTTCCATGCACATTCCAGCCATATCTATCTATTCTATCCACAGTTATCGTTCATGTAGGCACTAATGACATCATGACAAGGCAATCTACTCTGCTTCAGTCTCACTTTGAATCCCGACATATTGAAACATATATATTTTAATACATTCATATGTGCAAAAATAATATATAATATAATATAGTGTTTATTTTACAATTACCAAAAAAAGAGATTTTTGTTTTATTCAAATTTATGATAATTTGTTTATGTTAAACCATTTTCAATTTTCGCATTTCTGCACTGATCACTTCAAGCATCAGTTGTAAGTTGTCCCCAGAACAAAAAAATATTTGAGTCGTTAGCAAACAACACCATCTTCAGTTAGACACTTTACATACATCGTTTATGTAAAGAATAAACAGTTAAGGAAACAAAACACTGACCCCTGGGGTACGCCACAAGCAATGTCCATAAATGATGAAGAGAACTCTCCCAACTTCACAAATTATTGTCTGTTACTTAAGTAACTCCTTATCCAGCTCAGTACAATGCCCCTGATGCCACATCGTTCCAGTTTATTAATTCATATTTCATGATTGATTGTGTCAAATGCTTTTTTGAGGTCTAGAAATACCCCTACTGCATACTTTTTGTGGTCTATGGAGTTTGTAAGTTCTTCAATTAATTCTATTAATGTTAGTGATGTTGATCTGTTTGATCTGAATCCATATTGACTGTCAGTAAGTAAATTATGTTTATTGATGAATTTGTCCAATCTGTCATTAAAAAGTTTTTCTAGAATTTTGGAAAACTGAGGGAGTAAAGAAACATGGCTGTAATTTGTGAAGTGGTGTCTGTTCCCAGTTTTGAACAACGGTATGACTTTTGCTATTTTCATTTTGTTTGGAAATTTGCCAGTTTGGAATTTGGCCCCATGCTGTTCCCCTTACATTGTCTGAATCTTTTTGAAAAAAAACACATTATTACCTAACACCCACCTTAGTGGAGATTTCAAAACCTGAGTCACATTTTTCCCCTTTGCCCAGTAACCCCAGCCTGGCAACCTTTACTAAGAAAGTTGACAAAGACATTCAAAAACTATTTGACGGGACCGGATAGTTAACTGAATCCACCCCCGCCCAAACACAATCTGATTCCCCTTGAACATACAGCCTTGAATGAACTTAATTCTAATAAAGAAATCGTCATAAAAAGAGCTGATAAAGGCAGAGCTGTGGTGGTGTGGCACTACGATAAATACATTCAAGAAGCTTATCGTTGACTATACAACACCCAATATGAAACTGAACTGTGTACTAACCCTCTTCAGCATATGAAGGAGGAACGCACTGCTTTTTTGAATAGAGCTAGAGTTGGATTAACACCTTCGAACATGGCTTCTTATACTGTGAACATTTAAGACTCACCACTTCCTACCTAAAGTTCATATAGAACCAAAAGACAACACTCCAGGTAGACTCATTGTGGCACAAATGGGACTCTCACTGGATCGGTCTCACAGTTTATAGACTATTACTTAAAACCCTATGTTCATAAACTACCTTCATATGTTCAGGACACTACAGATGTCTTAAATAAATTGAGTCAAGCTGATGATATTGCCTAGGATTTACTGGTTACTATGGATGTAGAAGCATACACACCAATGTTGACCACGTTGATGGCCTCAAAGCAATCAGTCACAATCTGTCAGATAGATATGAACTGAACACACACATTTTCATAGTTTGTTTTTACCAAGAAAATACATTTGTGTTTTTTTTGGTTGCCTCTGAAACATTTGCCATGATCTTGCCGATGATTCACAAGGCATTCTGGGCCATATAGCCTTAACATTTCGCTCTTCCCCTCTGTCTCAACAAGAATCGGGACACCCTACCCCTACACGTGAACATGCAAAACAGAGGGTTAGGGTAGGGGTAAGAGGTGAATTGGGATTGGGCCTGAGTCTTTCTTAATGCCAGTCTGGCATTGAAACATTCAAACTGGCAATAGTGCACTTCACTTCCATTAAAACCTTAAATTGCAGTTCTCAAACAAGTCCTGGCCATATTTGACCACAGCCAACAGAGAGAGAGTGGAGAGTTAAATCTGAGGCAGACCACTGCAAGTTTATGTATCTGGACAGTGGAAGGTCTATACAAATACAAGCTGCTGTATGTGATCAGAGCGTCCAGTGGAGCTGATGCTGTCTTTGCAAGTTGTTGTTACAGTCACTTGAAGATGGAAAACAGAGTTCCGGTGTATCAGCAGCACAGATTGTACAGTACTTGCCATGGCGTTAGCATTTACGACTGCAACTTCACCTTTAACGCTTGTACTTTTGGAGACAGCTTAATGCCATCCAGTTCTAGGAAAAGTGTCAGAAACACCTCAAAAGTGTAGTACAGTGTTGGGGAGTTTGCAAGGTAGATGGCATAAGTGAGGTCCATAAGCAGCGTGCAAGCTTTAGCAGTATAGCCACTTCCTGGCAATTCCATCATGTGGATTGTTGAGGTGGTCACAAAACTCGGTCTTTTTCTTGTCTTGGCGTTACGATAAAATCAGACATGTTTAATATTATCATAAGTTGGCTCATGCAAATAGTGACGTCCAGTCACGTGAACATTGTGGGAGGCATAAGAATATGAACAAGCCTCGATTATCTTTAACGGTGGAAAAAGAGGAGAAACTTCTTTTTGGGGGATATTCCAATACAAGTCACTATACACACTCACATGCACACACACACACACATACACTCACTCACACAAGTGCAGCTGTGGCCAAAAGATCTGTTGTTGTTTTTTTGCTCCTTTCAACTGTTTTTCTTTATGTACATTTCCCACCAGCAGCATGAGGAGAAATATTCTCAAAATAAATCTACTTGTAGTCTTGTAATTCATGACCCAAATCTTTATGAAATCATACTATGTGTGACTAAAAACCTTGTGACTTAAGACTAATAGTCTTGAGATGTGAGTGGGTGTAAAACTTGAGTCTTATAAAGGTCAAGCTTTCTAGTGTAAGGTAGGCATTAGACACTGAAGCCTCTCTTACTTCAACATTTGGTGTTTAAGTAGTGGTGTGTAATTAAAATTAACAATCAGTCAGTAAAATATAGTCCTATGTATTTAGACAGGGTTGAATTTCTTTAAGATTGTACAGAAAGTGTCTTCTGGCACCCGTGTGTGGACTTGCTGTAGTGTACATTTGTGGCAGCAAAAATACAGCAATTGAAAAAATAATAAAGTCAAGAACCAGGTGGACCTGGAGCACAGGAGCCATTCCCTGGACCAGAGCTTGCTCTGACTATAAGTACGAACGAAGTGTACTAAACAGTATGTGTGGTAAGACAACTGACTAGTTCTGAAAACAGAAGGTCAGTGTGAGGACAGTATACCAGTTTGGTTGGGGGTGTGGCTAGCTGGTAGATGAGGTGAAGGCAGGGTGGCCATTTTTTCAGTTTAGTAGTAGTAGTAGATGAAGATTGTGACGGGCAAAGTCAGGATTCTGAGATGATGAAGGACTACGATGAAGCTACAGCTTTTTTGGGTCAGTGGGGACGTTTCCAGCAGATTGTCTTCTTCCTGCTCTGTACCAGTATGATGCCTAATGGATTTGGAGTTTTCTCGATTGTCTTCCTGGCTGACATTCCCAGGCACCACTGCCTGGTTCCTGAGTCTAACCTCACCCAAGATTGGATCAATGCTACCATCCCAACAGAGGTAAGGAGATGCAGTCTTATAGTTTTGCTGCCTTGTTTTCTCTATATGAAAGTTACACTTTTCCAAGAGAGCCATCGTAAAATAAATGACGGTCTTATCATATTTCCATAGATAAACATACAGCATGTATTTTGTATATTCTGTGATATTGTAGGATAATTCCATAAGTACTTCTCTATTTACAGCACTACTCTGCCAGACATTTTTTCTCTGTGTTGATTCTTTTTCACAGTACACATTTACTCTGTGTATTAATGGTATCTTGGTCTCATGTATATAGGTCTTCATCTTTTGTACAAAAACAAGTCGCTGATAAAGCAGTAGGCCTACAGCTACATTCCAGGGTCATGTGATGCTTTAAGTCTGTCACCATGCTCAAACAGAGATAGGTTATTTGCCACAGAAATGTTACTAATTAGGTTTTTGTATGTGTCACTCTAAGGTGGTGGATGGCAAACAGGAGCTGAGCAGATGCAGCAGGTACAGGCTGGATGTGGTCAGAAATCTCTCTGCTCAGGGACTCATTCCTGGCAGAGACATCAACCTCAATGACCTGGAGCAGGAGGGCTGTGTGGACGGGTGGAGCTACAGCAGAGACATCTACCAATCCACCATTATCTCTGAGGTGAGTATTTACTTTACTTAATAATGTAGTTAATATAACTGCTGGTAGCAGCAGTTATACAAGTTATTCAACAGCAGCATTGTTGTAATGATAGTTGTCCTTGTGCTGAATTTTATTTAAGCTGTGTCAGTACAATAATGCCTCATTAAACCTGACTGGAACATACTGTAGCATACTCTCTGTGGATAGAAAAATAATTGCACACCTTTTTTACTGCAACGTTTTCCAGTATTTTGTCCATTTTACTTGAAAATGGATCTCGGTGGTTTTCCTTTAGTAACAGTAAGATGTTATAATAATGCTCAAGAGAGGTGGGGGAAGTCTCAGTCAGTGACAATGTGTCTATAATGTGTCCAAGTTTAGTGAGTCTAATCAACCCACCATTTGCAGCTGTTTCTACCAAAAAGTAATACATTTTTACAGAGTGGCTGCTGAACTAGCATGAAGCAGCAAAAGATCCACATGTTTGATCCCAGAAGTTTAGACCAATTAGTCAAAGTGAGTATTAGCTGATATTTATCAGGTCAACATGTAAATATTTGTTTTTTTTATTCATGAATACCTCAGTTTGACCTGGTGTGCAGTGAGCAGTGGAAGCAGCCATTCACCTCCACAGTTTTGTTCCTGGGATATCTTTTTGGATCCTTCTTCTCAGGACAGATCTCAGACAGGTAGTGACAACATTATACCGCGATGAAAATACAGTAGATACACAGAGGTTTGAAAAATTCATTTTAAATTTGCCACAGATCTTACAGGTATTTTATAAAGAGTGGACAAGAAAATTTTAAAATCTCATTCCTTCTGAAAGAAAGCCCTGGAACGACTTTTGGAGAAGGGATTTTCAAAATCATCACTTTGTGTTAAAAAAAATTTAGGCAACCTTTACTGGAGACTCGTATTGTCTTAAATATTCAGTAACAGGCCTTTTCCACAGTATTTTGTAACTTTTTGTCACATGGTGTTTTTGAGTGTGATGTTCTGTTATGTAATGCTGCATCATATTGTTAGAATATCTGACCCTTCATATATACAGTAGATATAAAACATTAAACATTATCCTCAGTATATTAAGTCCATTGAAATTCATTTGTTCTAATTTTTTTACTTCTCTCTCTAGGTTTGGAAGGAAACCTGTTCTTTTTGCAACCATGGCAATTCAGACTTTTTTTACATTTGTTGAAATCTTTTCACCTTCTTGGATGATTTTCTCCATCCTGCTCTTCATCAATGGTTTGGGACAGATCTCCAACTACATAACTGGTTTTGTGCTGGGTAAATATAAATTTAAAAATAAACATTTTATGTTCTTGTAACAACTAATAATTTTTGGGTGTGAATGCATGCAAGCCATATGTTCTTCTACAAAGAAATTCCATCGCAAATTTCAAACGTTAACTACTTCCACATACTTCAACGTAGAAACTTCATTTGAACTTCAAAAGATTCAGAAAATTCAAGAATGTTGCGCTTCTATTCAGATTTTTCATATCTTTAATTTCTTCCACCATTATTCATATTACATTAACTTTCTATAATTTTCATGATTCATTAATTTTTCATACTTCATTAGTCTGATTCAACTTTTTCAGGCAGCATCACAGTTTAGTTTTATATAATATTCATTATTTTGAATAGTATAAATAAGGAGTATTGTGTACAGTACATTGCTTGTATCACTATTCTCCATTTATGATGCATCTCTCTCTCTAACTTTTCCTGTATTTTCTGCAGGCACTGAGATCTTCACTGGCAAAGTGCGGGTCATGTTCTCATCTATGGGTGTATGTCTGGGCTTTGCTGCTGGCTACATGATGCTGCCTCTATTGGCTTATTTTTTACGGGACTGGAAATCTCTACTGTTAGGTATCTCTGTTCCTGGCTTGACGTACATCTCCCTCTGGTGGTAGGTTGCACTGTTAAGAAAATAGTTTCATGTTAAGTTTATCTTACCAGGAGCCATGAATGTCTTGAGTTTACTCTTGTTAGGAGACAACAATTAATAATGTAGCTCTTCAACAAGATAACTGATATTCACCCTTTTTACTTGTTTGCTTTTTAAGCCAGTCTGATCCAGCCTTAACATTGTTTTCTGTTGAGGCAGGTTCATCCCAGAGTCTCCTCGGTGGCTTCTCTCTCAGGGAAGAGTGGAAGAGGCAGAGGCCATAGTAAGAAAAGCTGCTAAGATAAACAAAGTCGAGGTTCCTCCAGCCATATTCGGAGATTTCAGCGCACATGTAAGTTTGCTTTGACTTAAATCATGCTCTGAGCCAATGTGTGTGCTTGAGACCACACATTGTTAACACAATTCACAAATCGGAACATGAATATCTCTTACAAATTTCATGGACATCCATCCAGTAGTTGAGATAATTCATGCTTGACCCGAATTGTGGACTGATAGACCATCCAACTAAAACACAACAAACTGCTGGTCAGACTGAGTTTTTGTATGTTGCAGGTTTATGAGACAGAGATACTCCATAAAAAACATCACAGTGTCCTCCATCTGGTGAAAACAAGAAATATCAGAAACACAACTCTCATTGTGTGCCTGATGTGGTGAGTATCCAGAGTAAGCACAAAGTAAATCTTGGGCATTTATCAACAGTTGTTATTTATTCCTATGTGCCAGCCTTGGGGGGATTTCTACAAATTTGGTAATTTGTTGGTAAGAGGTCAAGGTCACTGTCTCCATAAAACACATTATTGGCCATAACCCGCACATCTGCACGCCAATTATGACACAATTTCAAACAATGTATAATGAGATAAAACAATGTGATGAAATTTTATATCTAAAGGTTACCAGACCAACTTCACTTTGGTATTATGAAGTTCTTCAAGAACACTTCTCTGGTCAGTAATTCATGTCAGGAAGGACAACTGGTGAACCGGTGATGAGGTCATGGACGCCAACGCTCACTGATGCTCGTGGGGAGCAAAGGCTAGCCCATGTTGTCCGTTCCCACAGAAAATTTAATGTCGCACAAATTGCTGCAAAAGTTCATGCTGGTTATGATAAAAAGGTGTCAGAACACAGTGCATCACAGCTTGTTGTGTAGTATTGTAGCGTTGTGCCTACAATGGCCATATGAACATCAGAACTGGACCATGGAGCACCTGAGTGAAACGATTTGAAGAACACAGCAATGAGTTCAAGGTGTTGACATGGCCTCCAAATTTCCCAGATCTCAATCCCATCAAACATCTGTGGCATGTGTTGGAAAAACAAGTCTGATCCATGGAGATCTCACCTCACAATTTACAGGACTTATGCTTCTAACGTCTTGATACCAGATACCACAGCACACCTTGTTGTGTTGATGGCAGAGAGCAGCCTATACAATATAATGACAATGGCATGACAATGGAGGCTCCGGCTGGATCCAGTCCCCAAAGTGGTTCTGTCTCAGCGTGTCGTCACTAGCGAATACAGGAAAGTCATGCTCGATGTTTTTGAGAAACTCAGCAAAATTGTTTGGTTAAAAAACATTTCTTAAAATACATGCAGTTTGATCTTGCAGCAGATAATTAGTTTTTCTGTGCTTCTGAGTCTGTATGTGACCTACGCCAGCCCTCTTTGAAAGACTAGCCTATTCCATTTTATTTGGAACTAATACCCATTTCTCATCAAAGGGGGCGTGATCCACCATGTGTGAAACAGAGACAAAACAAGACAAACAGGGACGAAAGGACAGGCAGTAACACCAATGAGCTGTGTCTTGGTTTGTGTTTCATGCACCCCCAGCCAGTCCGGAGCATAAAGAGTCCCGAGAACCGAAAACGGAGCAGTGATGTTGGCCACAAACACTAGGTCAGCAGCCACTGGTGGCCCCAATCAACACTGAAGATCGGGTCGTAGTAGATGCTGGTGTGCTGGGCCGAGATCATGCAGCAAAGCCCACCCCAGTGCACAGGGCCCCCTCCAGAGTCCAACAGAAGCCAGATAGTCCGGTCAGTCCCCCAACCAGTGAGAACAGCCGGGACGTAGAACCCACAGCACCATAGGGGCCCAGGCACAACGTACGGGCCCAGCTCAACCATTTAATTAGTCATAATTTTATTTAAGTCAGTGAGGTCATTTTGAAATGTCCACTAACATTAGATAGCTAGCTAATATTGGTAGGTAGCATTTTTGGCTATCTGGCTATGGATCTCTCACTCAGGGCTATCACTTTAGTAAATATATTTATTTACTGTTTTAGCCGGAGTCAGATGAGGAGATTGATAATTTCTTGTCTGTGTGTCTAATATAGAGTGTAGAGAATAGTGTCACATCAGGTGCCCCATAAGTAGGGTTGCCAACTCCCTGAAGTGGAAATAAGGGGCCGGGGCTTATTATTATTACACTTGGTTGTAAGAAGTCCCATTCATACCATATATCTATAGGCCCATGCACTAAGACAAAAACATAAACCTGAATTTGATCAGTTTTGTATTTTTGAGCAATAGAAACACACGTAACAAATTATCATTCAATAATTTTATTTGGTCAGTGCAAAATATGGCATGATGTTACCACTAGTCATAACAGACGAAATGACAAATAATGGATGGAGAGCCTGAGTTCTGATGAGCAGATTGCTTGCAGGTGAGCAGTAGAGGAGGAGGAAGGAGTGAGCTGGAGAACGGACCAGTAAGCCACGCCCTGGTGACACACAGAGAAACACATACACCCCAACAAGGGTGAGACAGACAGGCACATGGGGAAAAGGGGCAAAGAGGGGAAAACATAAAGGGGGCAACTTATTTAGTTCTTATCTTAGAAAATCATAAAACATCCATCAAAACTCCAACTAATACTTGTTAAATAAACTGATAAATGTGTATTTGGCCTCAACTTCTCAATCATTCTTTTTTTTACCTAAGCCTAAGGGTCTTGTTTCTTCTAGTAAGTGTTATTAAATGCTGTTGCCATTCGGGCTATCATTTAAACATCTCTCTTGTCTGTATGTCCTTGTCCTTCCAGGTTAACTCTGAGTGCTGGATACTATGGATTGTCTTTGAACACATCCCGACTTCATGCTGATCCCTATCTCAGTTGTTTCCTCTCAGCAGCTGTTGAGATACCCGCATACATTTCCAGCTGGCTGGCAATGAGATACCTTCCACGACGACTGGCTACCATCTGTGTCTTACTCATTGGGGCGTTGTCGCTGTACTTCATTCAACTGGTGCCTAAAAGTATGAAACTGTCTTATTTCTAGGCATTTCTTTGCCCAAGCATGTGCAGGCACATAATGGTATAAAGATTGTCCAGCTTGTTTCATGTCGTAGTGTGTTTTGAAGCTGCTGTCTGCAGATAGACTCTCTGGAGATGATGGCCAAAAAGTGTTTTCAAAAGACAGAACCCAAACCCAGGCAAAACAGGTAACAGAGAGTGCAATTCAGGGATTTAATGAACAAATAAACTAACGTAGAGCTGAACTGAATCCATGAAGTGATAGCATAACCAGGAAATCCAAATAGTCCAAAGTGATGAACCCAAAACAGTATGCAAAGTCCAAAGAGGGGCAAAAATGAAAATCCAAAACACACGTGAGGACAAAAAGGCAAAAACGTCTCAGGTTTGAAACAGAACTTACATCACAGGGGGCAGGTAATAAGTAATCAAAGTAGAACAAAAGACATGAAACAAAGAATGAACAGAATATAAAGTTCAATACTGATTCATTATTAATTCATTATTATGGCAAAACCGGCATTGATTTATACCTGAAGAGATTTAAAATGGAGCTGCCAGAATCATGTCAGTTTCCAGCTGTGCAGAAAGCACATATCAAGTAGAATGCAGATGAAGTTCACTGTTAATGCATTTCCTTCTGAGACCAAAAGAATCTTGCTGTGGTTATCTAACACTTTATTTCCACATGCTTCTGTACATTCTGTCACTGTATTTCCCATCTATTGTGTGTTTACATATGTGCACCTTGAGAACTACAAATATGCCTGCTGGACTACAACTCCCAGCTGAACATTGGAAACCTAGCACATGTGCAACTCATCCTGCTGATTGGATTGATGCTCTTGCTCTCACATGAACTTGTCTCTGCTTGTGATAACTGTACTGCCCCGATGAAGATCCTGTGACCGAAAGCTTGGCATTTGATTTATTAACTTGCATGGATCTAAGTGTGCAGAATATTCTTTATTGAGCTACTATTTTTTAGTTTTCTGGCACCTTAGCATATCCCCTGGTCGTGAGTGTGGTGAGCTTTCTTAAAGTATTTACTGAAATAGAACTAAAAAATCAGGGTTTTATTTGAGTGAACATATGGGACTTCACAATCCACAGCAAAAAAAATAACCCAATAGATGTTTCATTTTTGCACAGCTTAAGTGTGTACAGTTTCAATAAATACAAATTGTTGGAGTAGATAATGAGCTATGTCATATTGTTCTGATTATTTAAGTGATTAAAAATATATTGAAACTAACTAGATTTTTGCATTGCACTCCACAGCACAAAATAATTTTTATTTTAGTTAGATTAGTTGGAAACTGCAAAAGGAAGGCAAATAGCATTAACTTCTGTAAGTCTTCCAAATGGTTGCTTAGCCTCATAATTGTTTGTAGTATTTCCACTTTTGACGATTTCAAGAGACTCTGTTAGACAAATTAGGCACACCGGCCTCGTAGAGATCATTGCTGGAAAATACATGTAGGCCTATACTTTTACACGGTTTTCTCCGTCAACTTTTCTCATTTTTGATTATACAAACTTCATTGCATGTTGTGGACTTGTGTCCTACTTGTCCATCTTTGTGTCTTAGGCAGAGGGAAATATGGTGGCCAAGTGAAGCCATCAGTGAAAGTCTCAAGTATCTAGTCACTGCAGAGAGGATTTGTTATCATTCTGTTCTTCAACAAACCATTTCTTAACTTTTAGGTCTATCCTATCTTTCTGTTGCCCTGGAGATGTTGGGTAAATTTGCTATCGCGGCCGGAGCCTCTCTGATATATGTCTACACAGCAGAGATTTACCCAACGGTGCTCAGGAACACAGCGACAGGAACATGCAGCACAGCTGCCAGAGTGGGAGGCTGCATTGCACCTGTTTTACTAAACCTGAGTGAGTAAACTGGTTGTTTATAGTAATTGCTAACATTTATCAAACCTGCATTCATCTTGGCATATTAAAGAACCTATTACTCTATTCTCCTTGTACAGGTATGTACTTTAAGTACCTGCCCTATATTACAATCGGGACTATGTGTATTTTGTCTGCCTTTGCTGCTCTCTTCCTGCCAGAGACTTTTAGACGACCTCTACCTCAAACTATTAAAGAGATGCATCAGAGAGAAAGGTGGGTTTCTTAAGAGTTACATCATTATTATCATGTACAGGGGTTGAATTTAACAAAAGCAACTCAGAGAAAAAACGACAGTCACCTTTTAAACTTTTTAACTCTTAAGTTGATGAGTCACTTGATAGCTTCAACATATCAACAATCAAAAAGTCAGCTGTCACAGCCCACACTCCGCCAGTTTAAATTAATCTTAAGAGCTTTAGTCTTTCCTTTCTCTGTGGCCTATTTTTCTAGTACCATGATTTCTTTCTACATCTAAACACAAAGGTTAATTGTAGATTCAAGGTTTTAAATACGCCACACTGTATGTGTGAAATGTACAGTATTGAACTGCTTGGACGATTGCATCACAGACCTGAAATTGGACACCAGCTGAAGCCCGGAGGAGAGGCCCAGCGACTTGGCCAGTCTTGCTGACCTGCCAACTGGGGAGTGTTGAGGTTTAAGGTTGAAACACTCTGTGAAGATTGGTAGCCTCCTGAAGACCACCTCTCCGGGCCAAGCAATACAATTTGGCACGGCCCTCACCCCCTATTCTCCCCACTCCCACCCATGGACAAAACTCACAATTTCAGATGTTTATTGCAGCAGCATAACATTGTTGCAGTTTGGTAGTTAGGCTCTGGCCTCATCATTCTCTGCAGATGTTTACAATGAGATACTGGGGAGTGATCCACAAACATCTTGAACCACCTTAACTGGAGCCTACAGGTGGATGATCGGGTGGTGGTGGGGCTGAAGCAGCAACATGTATGAGCTACAGCAATGCTGCCAGGCAGAGGGAGAGATGGGAAATTGTTGCAGCTTAAATAAACCACCAAATTGGGAGGGTATTGTTTAGTGACACTTGAGATTGAGGCATGTCATGTATGTATGTGTGTATACAGAATGCAGCCCAAGTTGACTGTCTGCAGACTTTGCTGCATTTATTGTACCTGAACCAGTTACTGCTACTGAAAAATGTGTAAAATACAGTTTTTAATTTAACAGTTCATGATGATGATAATGAGGTTTGTAGTAGTGAATCAAACATTGAAGCTTTTTCAGTTTTCCGCTTTGCTGAACACTAAACCAAATGAAGTTATGTTTATGTCTTTTGTCCCAACAGCATGAAGTGCCCATTCATCACTCGAAAAGAACATTCAACACCTGTGCCACTCTTTGATAATCCACTATGATTGTCTAAAATATTACCAACATGAATGTGTTCTTATTAAAATGTTATCGAGTATCAATCCTATTCACTATTCAGAAAAGCATGTACACTAGAAGTAGATTTATTGACATTGAACAACTTTTTTTGAAAAAGTGAAATTAAAAGAATTCTAACTTAATTTATACATGTATTCTAGAACATATTCTAAAGTATTTTAATTTGTGTTTTGACTCTGCATGTTATCCCAAATTACACAGATGTATATGAAATATTCAATAGTCAAGTGTTAAATATGAAGCTTAAGGTGCATTCATGCCGTTAAAGCCTAATTGGCCACTAGGTATAATTACATTGTTTTCAGGATATTATAAACCTGGGTAGCACAGATGCCTCGCTGCAAGAAACTCTGGGTTCAAATCCAACTGACGACCTGGGACTTGCACTGCATGTTCTCCCTGTATCTGCGTGGTCTCCCTTTTGGTGACTTCAAAATGCCTGTAGGTATGAATGTGACTGTGACTCGCGCCCACTGTCGATAGGGATAGGGATAGGGATAGGGGATGGGCTCCAGACCCCCCGCGACCCTGTGCAGCATAAGCAGCGACGGAAAATTGATGGGTGAATACAATATATCTTATTTCAAGTGGACTGTATGGTTACTGTTGTCATTCAACATTGATCAGTCGTATATGAATATCTTACTATCGTGAGGAATTCCTGTATGTAATTCACCCACCATTGATGATTCAATCCAAGGCAAGTGGTAGAAAAGTATTCAACTTTTCTGAGTACAACTATTAATTATTGGTAGTAATACTTTTTAAATAAATTTTACTCTTATAATATCAAGTGCAACTCTCTTGCCAGTATCAAGTGAAATGTACTTAGCACTAAACTTAACATTCATGAAAATATTAAGTAATTGTTACTTAATTATATTGGTTACAAGTTATATTTATTCAAACTAATTAAGTAAAGTCTATTTAATTTTGAAAAGACAGAAATGTTGCTGTTAAAATAGTAAGTAAACTGTTTTGTTTGACATTTTCAGTTGTATGGAGTTATTATAATTATGGAATTCTTGCTTATTTTATTTTGATTAATGCTACCAAATTACATAATTTCTCTGTTCATCTAATATGCTTTTATTACAAATCACAGATACAAAATACAACTGTTAATTCAATCAACATTAAACATGAATAAATATTGAAAACACATGCTCAAGATGTCAGCCTCCATGTCCATTATCTGAGTGATATAACTACATTTCTAGTGTTTTTCTTCACTTAACAAATCGATTGTTTTAAATTTTGCTGAATCAGCACTGCTAAAACTTAGCCTACATGTGTGTGTCAAGGAGAAATCTCTTAAACTGGATTACGACGACTGCGTAGACGCCAACTCTACCGGATAACCATTCATCCCAGCGGCCCCAAATTACGCGCCCGTGCTGCAGAGACTTTTGTTTACTTTGTATGTACATATTCTGCTGACCAGATTAAGCATGCCTCCACTTACCCCAGATTCCAAGCTCTCCAACCTGAGATCTGAACTCTACTCAGTTGAAAAGCTCCTGGGTGAATTCCTCCAGAGGAAATCCCTGCTCCTCTCCCACCTAGCGGTGCTGCAAACAAATACTCCATCCACAATTCATCTCCGGTGAAAAGTGCCTCTACGAGTTGCATCTACAGACCAACAGAAATCCTGGGCGTCGGTTGAGAGGAAAGGAAAAAGGATATCTATTCCACTGTTCTCACTGGAGGAAGATGGCTCAGGAGGGAGAGCGGTCATTCACGGTGAAAGGTCGGTGGTTCGATCCCCAGCCCCTGCAAGTCTACAAGTCGAAGTATCCTTGAGCGAGATACTGAACCCCAATTGGCTCCCCAGGCGCCGTAAAGGCAGCCCACTGCTCCTCAGGGATGGGTCAAGTGCAGAGAAAGAATTTCCCCCTGTGGTATGAATACAGTATCTGAAAAAAAAGAAGATGATAACCCTGTCCCAATCTCCAACTTCTTTGCTCCACTCCACTCGGAACACTAATAGAGCTAGCGGCTACCTGTTCACCGGCTACCTTGGAGAACCCAGTCCGAGTTAACTTCAACTTCAACGATCACGGAATTCTACGGACAACAGCAGACAACATTGTCTTCCTGCAGACGACCTTTACCTCAAACTATTAAAGAGATGAATCAGAGAGAAAGGTGGGTTTCTTAAGAGTTACATCATCATTATTATCATGTTGAGGCATGTCATGTATGTATGTGTGTATAGAGAATGCATCCCAAGTTGACTGTCTGCAGACTTTGCTGCATTTATTGTACCTGAACCAGTTACTGCTACTGAAAAATGTGTAAAATACAGTTTTTAATTTAACAGTTCATGAGGATGATAATGAGGTTTGTAGTAGTGAACCAAACATTGAAGCTTTTTCAGTTTTCCTCTTTGCTGAACACTAAACCAAATGAAGTTATGTTTATGTCTTTTGTCCCAACAGCATGAAGTGCCCATTCATCACTCGAAAAGAACATTCAACACCTGTGCCACTCTTTGATAATCCACTATGATTGTCTAAAATATTACCAACATGAATGTGTTCTTATTAAAATGTTACTATCAGAGATATGCGTAACAGAGAAAGGTGGGTTTCTTTAGAGTTATATATATCTTCATTATTGTAATATACAGGTTTCAATCTAACTATACCATATCCATCCATGTCCTTTACCTTCTTGAAAACACATTTTTACGAACATAAGTCATTCAACTGACATTCTTATGTGAGCTTCCTGTTTCACCGGAAGTACTTCAAAATAAAAGACCAATACAAAAAAGGTACTGTCAAAATAAGAGCTTGCAGGAGGTAATTAGCTTATCAATAGACCTTCATAACGGTCATTTACACCCCGGGCGCTGTAAGGGCTGCTCACTGCTCCTCACGGATGGGTCAATGGGGACAATAAAGTATATCTTATCATACTTGAACCAGTTACTGCTACTGAAAAAAATGTAAAATACACTGATTTTAATGTGCGTCCGAGGTTTTTCCCCACACAGACATACCTATACTGGGTGGTCAAAGAAGACATTAGCAAAAAAAAACAACACAAAATGACACAGATCATCATTTTAACATGACTACCAGAACACATCATCATCGCCATCACTATGAGAGGATGTAACGGGAATCAGCCCCAATCAAACATTGAAGCCTTTTTATGGAATCAGATTTGTGTCAAAGAGAATCAAGCAAAACTTCTTCAGTATCAAACAATATAAGACTTTGAGAGAGAATAAAACTCACCGAAGCAAAAAAAAATGTCATCTCAAAAGTAAAACTTATAACTTACAATCCAATTATTTGTGTAATCTTGTAAACTATTGATCTTTTACATTTCTGATAATATATTCTTTTGTTTACAGTTTCCTCTGCTTCTTTCTCTCTGATCAGACCTTTGCCTTGACTCTCAGCTTTGCGTTGGCGCTCCCTGAGTTTTTGGTTGCAGTTCTGACACACACCTCTGGCGTTGGGGGGGTTGTTTCAGGGCTGCGTCTCCATTGGCTAATGAGTTTTTGACTGTCACGGCTTAGTGACCCAGATGTTATGTGTAGCGAGCCCGAAAAACATATGCGACGTCCACGACAACAGATCGGCATGCCAGCTGACTGGGACCCTCAACTCGGTCAAAGGTTTACTTTTGAGATGACATTTTTTTTTGCTTCAGTGAGTTTTATTTCTCTCTCAAATTCTTTTTTTTGTTTGATACTAAAGAAGTTTTGCTTGATCTTTCTGACACAAATCTGATTCCATACTTTTTCAGTTTTCCTCTTTGCTGAACACTACACTAAATTAAATTATGTTGTGTGTGTTTTGGCCCAACACCATAAAGTGCCCATCCATCACTCGGAAAGAACATCCAACATCTCTGTGAAAGTCCACTCTGATTTTAAAAAATTACTAACACGAATGTGTTCTTAATAAAATGTTGTTATCAAGTATCAATCCTGTTTACTGTTTTTACTGTTCAGAATTTTTTAAATGTACACTGTAACTGCCAGTAACTTTTGCTTTGCTGGCCTTTGCTGTTGATTGCTGGACAAACCACAATCAAACTCTTCTTCACTTCCCTGGAGTGAACAGATTGTGTAAGTTTGACATTTTAACTAATAACGTTGTTTGTCATTATAACACTAGCATTAACGTTGGCATGTGCCTCCACCAATTAAATCCATTATCTATTTTATAAATATAGTGGTCATTTTTGCCAACAGGTAAAACGCAACCACAATTTGGCTAGAACAGATGCCAAAATATGAACTTTTGTTAAACCATGCCCAAGTTAAACATTCTATCCTCTACCAATGTTCCTGAGGAACTTTGAATGAATTTGTACAATGTGTTATGTGGAACTCTCTTCCTTTGGATAGTCTTAGTTCAGACCAAAGATGCCAACTCACCATGGCAATAGCACTAAGCACGGTTTAGTCTGTTCATTCAGTTATGTACAAAAACAGAAAAATGAGAATTTGCAAATAATGTGTACAACAGATCTACTTGAACATTAAAAGGAGTCAGGCATGAGATGAATCATCAGAACACAATGGTTTTCCGCAGGAGTCACGTAAACCGCGCACAAGTGAGGAACATTGTCCTCCACCAATGTTCACGAGGACCTTATGAATGACTTTGAATGTGTACCTCAGTTCTTTTGGATAGTCTATGTTGAGGGCAAAAAGAAGTATCAGCATCGCAATGGCATTTGGGACATCCGTGTTTATGCTCCATTCAGTGTCTGTGCAGACATGCAGTGAAAGGCACACGCGGAGGCAGCAGAGAAGAGAAAAGCATTTGAAAGCTGTAAACGCTGTAAACTGTAAATGGCGGAAAAACACGGTAAAGTCGCGGTAATGTGTGTCTGGTCAAAGTGACCTGCAAGTAGAGGTGTGGAAAAGGGAGTGTGGAAATGTGCTTGAACTCTATTACTGTATATACTAATTATAATTATACTAATTATATATGCTACTATGTACGACTATACACTAATTTTAGTCTTACCCATTAATTTCTATTGACCAGTCTGTTTTGACTGGGAACACCAAAGGTGTGCACAAGTTCGATGAAACCCCCAAAATTGAATAAAAATTCTCAAAATGTATTTTGTGTGTTCAGATTCCATATGTGAACAAAGTTATGGAACCTTATAACAAACAGATGAAATTAACTACGTATTTTGGAGAGAAAACTTGTAAATAGGTCACATTTCACTGGAACACACCACACAGGTTAAACTGGATGAAATGACTGATGTGAGGTACTGTCAAATCTGCCCCTGGGGTGTCCTCTATAAAACTGCTTTTCTTGGAGTACTATTTTGCATAATCCTGTTCTCCATCTCTTTGCAGGCCGTTGGCCTAGAAAAGCTCCCACTGGATTGGCCCTCTTGCTGTCTTGGCTCTGCTCCTGGGCCCACAACCCCAGCTTCAACTACATATTCAAAGAAAATAAACACACCTTGAACTGCTCTTGTCTCCTGTCTCTGTCTGCACATCAGACAACTTGTTTTATAGCCTTAGGGAGTATAGGGCAGATGATCCATGGTGCAGATGTAGGATTTTTCTAACTCTAACTTAACTCATTTTACACAGAGAGTATATGTCCAACATCCATGCACATTTCCTTATTCAGTAAGAACTATATACATTTCATTCCTTGTTTGTCAGTTGCTCTATAGCTTTGGGAAAAGACACACATAATTAGATATATTTTGCAAATTGTGCCTTGTTCAGGTATATTGTGTATTTATTGAATTTTAAACTGGGGTGCAGAAAACATAATACATAAGACACTTTTTTTCAAATAGAAGTAAGTGAAAATAATTATTGTAGACATTTAGCTTCATTGAGGACTCCTTTACGAGTGCCCTCTAAGGAAATTGATGCTGATTTTGGTGCATTGGAATTAGTAGAAAGCAGTGGCAGATCTAGAATTTTTCTAAATTAGAGGCCATAAAGGGGCCATGTTTTTCACAAAGTGGCCAATATGTGCAACATCCACATTTTCTTATTCAGTAAGGGCCCCAACCCCGGATCCGCCCATGAGATAATCTTAGAGAGCAAAGTCTTAGGTTCCACCAATAGTTACTTATTAAGCAGAAAAATGTCACATCTTAATTTGTGCCATAAAACCTTTAAATCTCACAACTCAAATATAAATGTATTTTAGTTAAATATTGTTAATAAAGATAAATATCTTCTGATCTCATGTATCCATACAATATGTTGTCTTTCATGGAAAAGTTGTGTTGTGCACAACTAACACACGTTAGAATTTGTTCTTTCTTTATTAGTCATTCTTTTTTCATTACCTTTATGATCTATAATTTGTTAATTCCTGTTCTGCACGGTTATCCTCTCATGCTGCCTGTGTTTGTACAGTATTATCTATGGGGGAGTGGCTATAGCTTGGCTGTGAAGCCACAACTGTCTGTATTTTTTCTCAGATTCTGTGATGATGAAGGACTACGATGAAGTTACAGCATTTTTGGGTCAGTGGGGACGTTTCCAGCAGATTGTCTTCTTCCTGCTCTGTGCCAGCATCATTCCTAATGGATTTGTTTTCTCTATTGTCTTCCTGACAAACACTCCAAATCACCACTGCCTGGTTCCTGAGGTTAACCTCACCCAAGATTGGCGCAATGCTACCATCCCAATTGAGGTAAGGCTCAGTCCCCATTCACCCCTTACCCCTATACCACTTCGCCCTAACCCTCCGTTTTGCGCGTTCACGCGTGGCGGTAGAGTGCCACTTGTTGAGACAGACGGGACGGGCGAAGTGGGCTATATGGCCCTACTAACGGAGGGTTTTCAGGGGAACACTCCAAACGGACGGGTCGGAGATATCAGCCAGAATGCCTTGTGAATCAGCGGCAAGATCGACGTGTGTGTTTTCTACGGAGCCCCTCTGGTAAAATAAATAATAATAATGCGTGGCCACGAGTTAGTATCTAGTGTCTACGAGATAATTAATGCGTGGCACGAGATAACGAGCCGGAGTCACTCCAGGCTAAATATAAATAACATCCTATGTAATAGGTGCTGTTGCATTTTCCTTTACAGGTTTTGTGAAATTTAAATATGAAGCACGCACAACAAGGACTCTTTATATCTCTGAGAGACTGCATTTTATCCTATAGGATGATGTCATTTTATTCCTGAATGTAGTTGCCTCCAAGTGTATGTATTATGGGCTGCCACCGTTGATAAATTGACAATTGTAACAAAGTTACAAAAAAAAAAAAAAAAACTTAAATGTATATTGACATTTGTTATTTTCAGTTATATTGGACATTCTTTATTTGCGTTGTGTTGATTCGCGAGTCAGCTGATTTCCAGCTGGCCCGCGGGTCACGTGACACGGCGCTACATGAAGAGCCAGGTAGTGGCGGCGAGAGTGAGTGGCGACACTGAACATCGTGAACTTGGGGAGTCTACGGGGTGATCTTGGCTCCTGTTTTTCCCCAACTCTATTCCACACAGGTCATCCTGACCTCACACACACACACAGAAACTCAATGCATGATCATAAAGTGATACAGGCTTATGCATTAAAGTACATTAAAGTATTAATTAAAGTGTTAAAGTACATTAAATGCCACCACAAATACAAAATGCAATGATTTCAATTTGTATGTCCCTGAACCAAAAATAAAAAACAAAATCCCTCCACAATGTTCAAAAAATATTTGAAGTTGCTTCTCTCAGAAAAAAAATGAACAGTTCCTTTACAATAAGATCAATCTTTAATCTATAAAATGTCAAAAATATATAAAAAAAAATCATCATCAGTTTCCCATAGGTCAAATTTTCAAAAAAGAATTATTTTGTCCAAGCAACAGTCCAAAATCTGAAATCTCTTTATTTACATTATATAGGACAAAAACTGTTGACAACTAATTTTCTTTCTATCACCTAATCAATAACTTGTCTAAATGTGGCAGCTCTATTATAAATGTGTGTCTATTATCAAGATAACATTTGACCTCAGCATCAGAAATGATATGGGCTCACAGCAGTGAGACGTTTAGGCTTTAAGCATAACAGATATTATTATATTCCAATAACTTGATGCTCAAATTTCCTTGGAGTTCATGCATACATCTGTTCAACATCTGCTGTACAAAATCAACTCTTCAAGAAGCTGATAAATAAATATGGCTCTACTCCAGGTTCATGTGAAGGTATTGTTGAATCACAATGTCAACGCATTTCTTTTCACTGTATTGCACCATGTACAATATAAGAAAAAACGGAAAAAAGTTTCTAAGCAGTTTGTCTTATTGTGACTGTGAGGTGGTGAATGGCAAACAGGAGCTGAGCAGATGCAGCAGGTACAGGCTGGATGTGGTCAGAAATCTCTCTGCTCAGGGACTCATTCCTGGCAGAGACATCAACCTCACTGATGTGGAGCAGGAGGGCTGTGTGGACGGGTGGAGCTACAGCAGAGACATCTACCAATCCACCATCGTCTCTGAGGTGAGTGATTACTTTCACAGTATGTGACTGTTTGTCGGTCCTGATGGGTAGTAACAAGAAAGAACTCAAGAAAGAACTGATTAGAATTAGCTGATCAAAAATCACTGCACAAAACACATTTCTGGCTATAACTCAATAATTCTTATACTATTAATCACAAAAATATGTCAAATGTCTAAAAGGAGAAAATGATGAAGTGATTAAATTTAATGATCAAAAGGTCAAAGGTTCACTGTGATGCCATCATTTTCTGCAAAGAACATTTTCTTTCTGAATTAATGTTACTAACCTGTTGCCAGTTCACCTAAGTGCTGTAATTAACTGTAATTATTAATTGATTGTTCCTTCATGAATACTTCAGTTTGACCTGGTGTGCAGTGAGCAGTGGAAGCAGCCATTCACCTCCACAGTTTTCTTCCTGGGAGTTCTATTTGGATCCTTCCTCTCAGGACAGATCTCAGACAGGTAGTGAAAACATTATCTTCAATTAAATTACAGTAGATACAAAGACATTTGAAAAATTACTTTTGAAGTTGCTGTTTTTTTTTAGCCAGACCCCATATTATGCTCATTTTCAGGTTCATTCTTTTATGTCAGGTTTCTACTAACAAATGCTTGCATGCCCTAATGTAAAAAAAACAAAAAAAAAACATGCTTTTTAAAAAAAATACTGTCCAATGATGCAGCGTCTCTGTCACCTTCTGAAATGCTCTGTTTTGGTGCCTGTTTCTTGAACAGCCCCTCCTACAAAGCCCAGATTGTTTTTTTCCGTAATATTTTTTTTGTTCAAAGTGTTGCTCGATATGTAAAACATCTGACTTCACTCTGACTCTGACTCCGTTATGTTACACATCCCGCCGACTTTGCATGTGGAATACGGGCATGCTACTCAATCTAAAATCACATTCTGAAGAAGCACACTATGCAGCCGTTGATTTGTTCAGTGTAAATACACAAAGGCGCCATAAAAAAGGGGTTTTTGCAGTAGCGCAATTGTATATAAACAGGGCTAGTGTCTTTACAACCAGGGAACCATTTTAACCAGCAAAATTTATTTATCAAATCAGTAGCTTCTAAACCAAAAACTTCGCAACTGTGCATGTCCCAAAAGGAATCTCATCTAAAACAAGGTTAAATGAAAACAGTAGCAACAACTTGTTGAACGGGAGCAAGAGGAATGGCAGTTTTATTTTACACCTCTGAGTTTATGACGTAAAAATTCCGTAGGCATGCAGGCCCCTTTTTGTTAAAGGGCCTGAACCATGTGGCCCAACAATGTGGTGTACATTACAGTACATTACATGTTTTGTAGCATGGTGTTCTGTCATGTAATGCTGCATTTTAATGTTGTGACCTCTGACCCTAGGGGAATACAGTAGCTGTAGAACATTAAACTGTATGTTTGATATATGTCCTTTGTACAGTTGCCTTACCTTTAAATTTTAAATATGCTTGTTTGTATCAAATTTTTTGACTCCTCACTCTAGTTTTGGAAGGAAGCCTGTTCTCTTTGCAACCATGGCAGTTCAGACTTTTTTTACATTTATTCAAATATTTTCACCATCTTGGATGGTGCTGTGCATCCTCCTCTTCATCAATGGTTTGGGACAGATCTCCAACTACGTTTCTGGATTTGTGCTGGGTAAATGGAAACATTTTATGCTCCTGTATCAACACATAATATAGTCAGAGATTTTGATAACATGATAGTCAAAAATTTGTGTGTGTGTGTTTTATAGTAGTATTAATCATCATCTTCATTTATCATGCATTTTTCTGTCATTCTGTGTTTCTGCAGGCACTGAGATCTTAACTGGCAATGTGCGAGTCATGTTCTCATCTATGGGTGTATGTCTAGGCTTTGCTACTGGCTACATGATGCTGCCTCTCTTTGCTTATTTTTTACGGGACTGGAAATCTCTGCTGTTGGGTATCGCTATACCTGGCTTGGCATATATCCCCCTCTGGTGGTAAGTTGCACTCGGTAGAAAATCATGCCACATGCAGCAGCACAAGTGATGCAATTGGCCATGACTGATTAGCTGAGTGATGTAGGTACAAGATAGGTCCAGTCCAATGATGGTGTTTCACCAATGGCCATTGCAGTTTCAAAATAATCTGGCACCCACTGTTTCTATTACACCATCAGGTAGACAACACAAACTGTCACACTTACTGTCTTTATTTATCTGTACTTTAATGTTATTGTACATAATCATCATGGGTGGGAAAAAAATTGATTCACTCCATTAATTTCTTTCGATTCTTTTCTTGTGGTTCCTGAATCAGTCAATCAATCATTGAATTGTGAGAGCTGAGTCAGTTTGCTCAATGCTAACACATAATGAGAATCACTGTTAATGCACAGAAATCTATGATCTGTGGGAACAAACTAAAAGCATCTGATTTCAGATTGCTAACTCAATCTGCTAGTCTGCTATTACATTGACCTCAAAGATTGAAAAACCAAAACTAAAAACCTCATTGGGTTTAATATAGTCACCACTAGGTAAAAGCATTGGATACCAAGGCAGGGCAGTACAGAGTATACATATATCTTTATGTTTTCTATTTTTATAAACTATAGCTAGATGAGAAGGAACAGCCAAATGCAGCAATTTAATTAAAAAGCATATATATATATATATATATATATATATATATATATGTCTAATTAAATTATATGTTTCTCTTTCTTTCTTTATATATTGTTCTTACAACTCCATGTATGAATAAAACTCAAACTTAGCATAACCATGTCATATGTTCTGCTACCTTGGTAAACATATAAAGTTTAATATCCAGGAATTCATGTAGACAATATGACTGTACCCTAAAAAATGACAATACACAGCTCAGCCACATCCTGGGTTTTGACCAAGTCTTAGTCATAAAAAGTTTAACATCGATAATTGCTCTGTCAGCAGATAATTAGTAAAACTGACCTTCACCCTCTTTGTGCGTTGCCTTTTAAGCCCCTCTTATCCAGCCTTAACTGTTCTATTTCTCTGTTGAATACTGCTGCAGGTTCATCCCAGAGTCTCCTCGGTGGCTTCTCTCTCAGGGAAGAGTGGAGGAGGCAGAGGCCATAGTGAGAAAGGCTGCTAAGATTAACAAAGTTCAGCCTCCTGCCATCATTTTTAAAGATTGCAGTGCATATGTAAGTTTGATTTAAATCATCGTGGAGCTGTCACAGAAGCCAATATTTGTGCTTGACGACACAGTGTTCGTACAATTCACACTGTGCGGAACACAAATGTCTTTAGTAAATTTCAAGGAGGTTGAGATAATTCATTATGGGTGACAGTTGTGGACTGACCAAGTAAAACACAACAAACTGGTGAGATTGAGGTTTTGTGTCTTACAGGCCGATGAGAAAAAGAGTCCCCCTGAGAAACGGCTCAAGAAACGACACAATGCCCTCCACCTGCTGAAAACAAGAAACATTAGAAATACAACTCTGATTCTGTGCCTCGTGTGGTGAGTATCTAGAGTGTAGGAGGCTGTATAATGGCCATTTTACTTCATCATTCAGACTTCATCCTGTCTACCCACCCAAGCCCATTGTACCACACAGAGTGCAATCAAAAACCACCAAATTGGGCGAATAATAAATTTAATGTGGAAAACATGTCACTCGCAAAGATAAAGCAACACTAGGGAAATAAACCGACCTATCAGAAGATTAGTGGTCAAAAATACTTAAAAGTATTCACTCTTCATTTATTTCTGAAAGCATTTAAAAATGTTACTGGTGTTATCTGTGTTAACCAGTCTTAATTCTACATTTTGATCATACCCCACAGCAAGTCGTTTCATGATTTGCCAGAGTCCCTTTCTGCTCACATTTTCAGATGCTTTTGTGAGCTCATCGAAGGTTATATGCAGTACCCTGTTCTGTTCCCAACATTTCTCCTGAAGCTGCCTGACAACAAACACCACGTCTGTACTTGTGCTTATGAAACTGAAACAGGCCCAACTTCCACGGAACCTGCTGCTGAACTTCTACACGAGCACCATCGAGAGCATTCAGACCAACTGCACTACTGTGTGGTTTGCCAGCTGCACAGCTGCAGAGCGCAGGGACCTGCATCGTGTGGTGAAAGCTGCCCAGCGCATCGTCAGGATGGAGCTCCCGAAACTGGACACCATCTACGCTCACAGATTGAGAAGGAAAGCAAGCAGGATCTTTAAAGATACTACTCACTCCGGCCACCGCTTATTTAAACCGCTACCGTCTGGCAAACAGTTCAGAACATTAAGATCCCGCACCAACAGACTGAGGAACAGCTTCTACCCAAGAGCTGTAGCCTCCATCACCCCCCCTCTCTGCCCAACCACATTAAAAACAGGGACTCACACACCCACACCTATCTCAGACTGGAACACACACACACTGGACTGGAAACATACATACCCCCAACCTTACCCAAGACTGCTACCTAATTCCATACGTTGCATACCTTCCATACCTTCCATACCTTCCATACCTTCAAACAGGTGGAAGTAAACAGTATTGAGGCCATGCTGTTCAAAACACAGCTATGCTGGGCAGGACACATCTCCAGGATGGAAGATCATCGTCTACCCAAGATTGTGCAGTACGGAGGAGTGTCCTCTGGCCACATTGGCATTGGGGCTCCAAAGAAGTGTAATAAAGACTGTTTGAAGATGCCCCTCTGAGACTGTTCTGATGGTAGTGAAGTGTTAGTAGATGTCATATTTCCTATGGTCTTGATTTTCTTAATAATGGTTATTGAATGCAGATCGGCAATGGAGATTTCCATTCAAACATTTCTGTTGTTTGTATCTCTGTCTTCCCAGGTTATCACTGAGTGCTGGATACTATGGCTTGTCCTTGAACACATCCCACCTTCATGCCGACCCCTATCTCAGCTGCTTCATCTCAGCAGCTGTTGAGGTACCAGCATACATTTCCAGTTGGCTGACACTGAGATACTTTCCACGACGCCTGTTGACCATCTGCATCTTGGTTGTTGGAGCGTTGTCACTGTACTTCATTCAACTGGTACCTCAAGGTACGATATTGTCGTATGTCCAAGCAAGAATTTTTAGGTCTTGAAAAGTTCTCAGCAGAGTTCACATTGCACTCCTATAATAATGTCAGACTTACAATACACAGACAAAAAATATGTAGCTTTTATTTCCCTTATTCTTCTTCCTACCCACAATGCAAAAATACTGCCAACATTTTGTTCCTGATTCTGTTGAGTTGCTCAAACCAGCTAACAATTTAGTGTCTGGCTTGACTTGACTTGACTTGACAACAGCAACAGATGTCTGGTTCACTTATTCATTTATTACACTTTTTGCTTTGACCTTAGTGATTTCATGTTTTATTTTCAACAAACTCTCATTGTTTGTCATGTTTTGTTTTATTTCCCATAGGTTTGTGTTTTCTCATCTGTGTTTTCATCAGTTTATTAGCCACTTGTGCATCGATGTGTTTCCCTTCATGAAGTTGTTAGGTTTGTGTCGTCAGATTTCCAGCTAGCTCCCTGACTTAGTCTGCGATAGTGTTTCTTGAAAAGCTGACGTTGTTAAAAGCCTGTTTCTGGTCAGGACACACCTGCTCACATACCTTCAGCAGACACTGCTTTAAAGATGCAGGAAAAACATAATACATAATAAAGCTGGCTTTCACTGCGGAATCTTTTTTTTTGCTGTAACATTTGTGAACATATTCTGTTTAGAATGCAGGCTGCCTTTTAATTCTTGGACTTGGACAAGGTTAGCATACTTGGCTCCGTGTTTGGTGTCGAAGTGGCGCCGTAAATTGTATGCGCACTGCCACTGCCTCGTAGTAAAGATGACATACCGGCTTGTGTCCATTAAGCACAAACATGTTTGTATCTAGTGGCTAGATGCCTTCAGTGTGCAGGTAACAAAATTGAGATGCATTGTGGGACATGTAGTTCATGGACAACGTACTTCTGTAAAGCAGCATAGAATTATAAGCGAATTATATTCTTTGCAGCTCTTGCAAGCCACATAAAATGAGGTGACAGGCCTGCGTGCCTTGAGTTTGACATTATGCTTTAGATCTTCATAAGATGAGGAATGAGACCGTGAGAACTTGTACTCAGTCTGCTGCAGAATGGATCATACAGGGTCACGTTTGGTTACCAGAGCATAACTCAAAACTTGTGGAAATTTTTTTCACAAAACGTACACAAATCAATTTGTGTACAACTTCTGCTCATTCTGGTTGTTGGTTTCATTTCTAAAGCAGATTTCAAATACTTTTCGATATTTTCAGCAAAAATTTCAACATACAAGAACCAAGTTCTGAAGTGGTGCCTTTTGCTATTTAGGAGCATTTATTACCTTTTTTTAAATTTTTTTATTTCTATGTTTCCAAGTTGAGTGTAGGCTCATTCTTGTGATTAGGATTTGTCTCAGATGAAAAGTTATTCAATGTTTTTTCACCAAACCACCCCCCAAAAAACTTTAAAAAAAAATTAACTCCTGTTGTTCGATGAAATGCACATGTGGCTGGAGTATTTCATGATTATTTGTTCTATTCTGTCTTTCAATAAACTAAAAAATAAATACGTTTTTTTCACCTTTAGGTCTACCGAATCTGTCTGTTGCTCTGGAGATGCTGGGTAAATTTGTTATCACAGCCGGTACATCCCTGATGTATGTCTACACAGCAGAGCTTTACCCAACGGTGGTCAGGAACACAGCGACAGGGACATGCATCACATTTTCCAGAGTAGGAAGCTGCATTGCACCTTTTTTGTTAAAGCTGAGTGAGTACTCTGGTCTTCAGTACTTAATAATGGAATTTGTATAACCTGGTCTTGCCTTAACACATTAAAAAGAATCCAGGGTTCTCATTCATCTTAATAATCACTTCTCCTTGGACAGGATTATATTTTGAGTACCTGCCTTATATCACACTGGGAACTCTGGCTGTTGTGTCGGCCTTTGCTGCTCTCTTCCTGCCCGAGAGTTTTGGAAGACCTCTACCTCAAACTATTCAAGAGATGCATAAGCAAAAAGGGTGGGTTCCTTCAGGAATACATATCTTCATAAAGTCCTACCATATTAATATTGTTTCATAACATACAATTAATTATCAATGATTCCTTCATGTATTTAACTCTATGTATGGTTTTGAACTTAACAACATTGGCAATTTTTAGGGTTAGTTATAAGAAAGACAAAGATAATTAAAAATTGCATCCTTGAATAAATATTTGAATTGCCTTATATCTTAACATCTCAACCTACAAGTCTATAATTATTTAGTTTTCGGAGTCCACACAGCAAGTTTAATGTTAAGAGTTTCATGATACACAGTAATAAAATCTCAGCCTCGGTCCTCTCTATGGAAGTTCAAGGTTGTATTTAATATGTTTTCACCCCATATTTAAACACAAAGGACATTTATAGGGTTTATGTAATTACTTCACAGTATTTTGTGCGTGGAATGTGTAACATTTTGGACCCAAAAGTGCAGAACTCAAACACACAGAGGCAGGGTAAAACTTTGTTGTTTGTTTAATGCAAAAAGGTGCAAAAAATGAATAGCAGGGCACAGCAAATCAGATTTGTCAATAAAACAGACAGGTGTGTTACCAGAGTGCAGCAGGTGAACAGAGGAGGCAGAATGATGAACCTAGGTAAGAGAAAATGGGTGAGCCAGAATCCAAAAATGTTTGCAAATTTAAAAAATGCTAGAATAGCAGTCATGAGCACGAGTACCACAAAGATAAACAGACGATCTGACGAGTGGAGAGCCGGGGTTTATATACAGCAGTCTTCAGTCGAAGTTTGGAGTGTGGAAATACCTTCTTACACCTCTGAGGTATAAATATTTAACGTTACTTTTTTGTCAACTATAAATGCTTATGTTAAGGACTGTATATTAAACACTAGCAAAAGTTAGGCTTGATAGTTTACCTGCTATCACCATTAAACGCGATAACGGGATGCCGTGGCAAGTTGGAATTGTCTGATCCCATTTCAGAACAAATTAACTGGGTTAAAATAGATCTTGCTTCTTCATTGAATGACTAGTAACTAACCAAACTATTGAAAAAACGTCAACATCGCTATATGGCTTGTTTAGCAAATTATTAACAGACATGTTGTAATTATCATTGCATGTGTCGTAAAACGTTGTAGCGCAAGCATTTGGTTTATATTTTAGGAGGTACCCTGCATGCGTATGTATCTCACTAACTTTTTATCGTTCTATGTGAAGCTGCACTTGGATGTATAAATTATGTATTGCCTTCAACGGTGGTGGTGCTCATAGATTATCTCTTTTCATTTGTGTGACAGGGACAATTTCCATGTCAGTTTGCTCACAAACAACTTCTCTGTGCTCAGAGAAGACAATAACCACAAACACACAAAATATCCACGATAATGACTTAAATGTAACCACCAAAACCACCATCTTCCCCATTGTCATCATTTGAAAGGAGGTATTTTAGGAGTGAACTGTTCATGACGATTATAATGACAGAATTTTTTTTTCTCTTTGCTGAACACTAAAGAAAATTATGTTTTCTTTGTTTCCTGTCCCAACAGCATAAAGTGGCCATTCATCAAAGAAAAGGAGCGCCCAACACCTCTGGTTATTTTCGAAAGTCAACTCTGAGTGTCTAAAAACATCACTTACATAAATGTGTTGTTAATAAATCTTTTTATAATTTCTGTTTGCCGTTCATACTATTCAGAAATGAAATGACTTTTTGTACAAACCTGTTTCCAACAAAGGTGGGATGCTGTGTAAAATGTAAATAAAAAAGAGTATCATCTTTGAAAACCAAATCATTAAAACCCCATATGTAATTGAAAATAGCACAAAGACAACATTTCAAATGTTGAAACAGAATTGAACTAGTCTGTCGACTAGTAGCTGGTGCTTTGACCCTCTGGTGTTGCTTCCTATGCCCTTCTGAGTTCTGCTCATGTACTGACTCATGTGTCCATTCAGCTTAGCTGCTATGATGCCTGAGAGGAGCTTCCATGTTGTTGAGAGGCAGGTTATCGGCCAGTAGTTGGAAGGTGTTGTTCCCTTGTGTGGATCCTTCATGATCAGGATCACTCTGCCCTGAGTTAGCCAGTCTGGGTGAGTGCCCATTGTTAGCAGCTCAGTCATTTATGCTGCCAGGCGATCATGGAGGGCTGTTAGTTTCTTCAGCTAGTGGGTGTTGATCATGTCAGGTCCTGGTGCTGTCCAACTCTTCACTCATTGTTGGATGTCTGCCCTTGTGATAGTAAATAGTTCTGGTTCTGGGAGGTTGGTTCTGGGGGGTTGCTGTGGTCTGTTCTTAAGTCCACGAGCCACTTGGCATTGATGTTGTGTGATGCCTCTTTCTCCCATATGGACTCCCAGTATTGCTCTGGTTCAGCTCTGGGTGGGTCTGCTCTTGTGCTGTTGTTCCCTTTGTAGGGAGAACGGGCCTGCTTTTGCTCATGCATGAAGAAGAATTGAATTTTTTTGTTTTCCTTCTTTTTCATATTGTATATTTCATATTTTTGTAAGATGTGCTCTCCTCACCTGTCATTGTGAAGATCCTCTGTTTCCGTTTGGACTTAAAAGAAGCCCAGATGCCAGTCCCAAGGACCAGCAGGTAGAAAAACGCCATCGCTATCACTCCTTGGATGTTGACAGCCATGATGGACTGGTTGACTGACCTCGCCACTTACTGATATCTGAGTGACTGACTGCCTGAGTGAAAAGAGAAATGAATTTCAGAGGGGAAACAGGAAGATAATAAACATGCCCCACCTTTAAGATGTACCAAACCCTTTTATTATGAAAACTTCGGTATTTTAACATGAATGCTTGAGCATTTTTAACATTGAAGAAGACTTTGTGCTTCACTGGAAACAATGGTAGTAACAACATAGTTCACATTCTTAGTTCACATTAAAATAGCCGGTCTTCTTTCTCTGTCTCACTATTACAGGCCACTCAGTGGCCGTTTGCAAGATGACCATTTCACCCAAAAACGGAAACCTTTTCTTGTGTCTTGGCTGTCCATTTATACAAGAACAGCGTTTTCGGGCACTGAAACCGCAAACTTTTAAAAACAGGCTCCAGAGTGGAAACTTTGCAAAATGCCACTGTATCGGAACAAAACGGAACTCTGGCTAAAAACGATGAAGGCACAGCCCTTCTTTGCGCATGCCTGTTACGGTTCCTGCCAGCCTTTGTCGTGTAGACAGACAGCAGACAGCCTACTGTGGCCAGAACGACAAAAATACGTCAGACTATCTAGTTTTATTTGTGCAGCAGACTCTATTGAATTTATTAACACACATGTAGATTTGCCAAACCACCATAGTGATATTATTCTGTGGTGTTTATTTTGAAAAGTTACAGCACCAACTACCGCTTTGGCATACAGACTACAGCGTTTTAAGTTGTGTGTGCTGATCCATTTGTATGGGGATTGTTTCAGAAACGATGCTTTCAAAAATGCAAAGAAAAAACGCTGATGTGTAAATGGGGCCTCAGTCTCTCTGTCCCACTAAAGACAGGCCACTCTGTCCCAGTATAAACAAGCCACCCCGTCTGTTTGTCCCACTATAAACACTGTGCCCCTCAAAGATTTAAAACATTTCTTGGTGAATGAAAGAATGTAATATACGTGCAATTACTGTACGTCCTGTTCATTTGTTCGTCTGAGTGGACCAATTAGCTCAAATTTCTAGGAGGTCTCAACATCTTTCTGGAGCTTCTGAAGTGTATGCAGGTAACACAGCTAACTCTTACCTGGACAGGTGCAGCCTGTGTTAATGAATAGAGCATATATTTAACCTATGTACACCCCTATTTTGGGGGGAAATTTTATCATTTCAACCTCAGTTTATATAATATATCTATAATTCATTCGATAATGTTGCATGTTGCAGAAAAAAATGTCTTTTGACCATAGGCATTGGAGTATAAGATCATGCATTCCATGTTACACTGCTCAAAAAAATTAAGGGAACACTTAAATCACACATCGGATCTTGATGAATGAATTATTCATGTTGAAAATCTTTATTGATGTACATTCATATAATTTGTTGAGTTTTAGTTTTTTGAGTTGCCGTTTTCTGTAATCACATCCACTGAATAAAATATTGTGGCCGCTATAGTAGCTTGGCTTTTTTTTAAAAAGAAAGGCAGGCATAGATTTGTGCTGTGCTTGCGTGAGCGATGAATGATTCTCTCTGGACAAACAGTGGTCAGCAGTGTTTCCAGGTCACTTTTTAGTACCTGCTCTGCTTTTTTTGAAAACTTGGTGCAGGTGATGCCAAAAAAACAGCTATGGAAATCCAAAAGAGGCGAAAGAGGGTATAGTTGAGTTGAGCCAGTCCCACCTAGTGGAACATGTCCAAATTCACTGTTGTGATGTCTGCCAAACTGTGGTTTGTCAGGACTATGAATGTAGTCGCCCAGTTCAGCCTCACACTAATCAAAACATTGCATGTTTGTGATCATTAGATATTTTTGTACTGACATCACATTTGAAAATTCACTTACAGAGGGTGGAGATTTTGAGTTTTTAGTCAAAAGCATTTTCTTGAAATTACCTCTTGAACAATTGCTAAAGCAACGACTTTCAAACAAAGAGACAAAAGAGTTTTAATAAGCAGTTATTTTGCTGGCCCTGTCATCTTTGTGACCACATTACCACCATGAAAGACTGGGGAAAGGCCCTCTTCACATAGAGAGTAATACACACCACCTTCTCTCTCTGTGGCTTCACTGTTGACTAAACTGTCCATTAATGCGTGCAGTTTTGGGATATAGTGCTTGTGTCTTGCTAGGATTTGACTGCATGTGTTAGTCTGCTGAAATAGCTACTTGTTTTTCCGCTTTTCTCTCCTAGCTGTTCATTTACATGCAGAAAATAAAAGCACAGACGGTTACGCTTAGAAAATCAGCATCACTTGAACATTTGGCGGACTTGTAATGATAAGGAAGTACGTGAGGCGTGGCATTGGGGTTCTGGTTAGAGCTCAGTGACAGGAGAGTGAGAGAGTGGTGGCACTTTGGGGAATGGTGTCAGGGAGAAAGGTGTTATCCCAGGTGTTTTATGTTGAACTGATTGCTTCCTGTGCCTCATATTTTAGCGTGGAGTTTGGCCGGCAAGAGTCTGTGAAAGACTGGAGACATGAGGTACAGTACATGTCTCTACTGTGTTTATTGTGTGGTTATTTCTTGAGTGTTATGTGTTGAATAAAGACTGTTACCTGAAGTCATCCGAGAAAACCCACAAGAGCAGAGAGCCTTACTGCTACAGGAGGTATTATTTTATGTCAAGCACACATACAGCAGAGTTGTGTGTTTCTACATTTCTATAGATAGATTTTTCACACTTTGAAAACCACTCATTATTAATTCTAAATATACAACGGCCTTCCTCAGCAAAGCCTCCCTACCATGGACCAAAAAGTCAAGTCAGAATTTATTTATAGCACATGGAAAACCGCTTCTACCCAATGAACCCATTACTGCACCTGGACAAAATGACAAAAGGAAGTTAATTA
Organism: Chaunax sp. Z400; assembly: GCA_037577475.1. Classification (NCBI taxonomy): domain Eukaryota; kingdom Metazoa; phylum Chordata; class Actinopteri; order Lophiiformes; family Chaunacidae; genus Chaunax; species Chaunax sp. Z400. Next base: position 19,310,350 of record CM075201.1, read on the forward strand.
AATCCTGCTGTGGTATTTATTTTCCAATGTTCCAACAAGACAATATGTAAATGCTTACAAAACAACAGTCAAAGTGTATTTTTTTCTAACTAATGTTTGTTTGGCAGTCATTTAAAACACGTATACAAAAGCAGGGGTCTGTTTCATTAAACAAGTTTGTCAAATAAACCAGGCTTACTCTGGTTACTCTGGCTTATTGTCACTTCATTCGGTTCCATAAAGCATGTTCAACATAGTTTAAGAGCAGTAACTATATATATACATATATATATATATATATATGTATATGTATATATGTATATATTTGTTTTTGTTTTTTGAGAGCGAGATCTATATATAGAGAGAAATATATAACAATATATAGTATACAGTGTAGAAATGGAGAGTCAGTCTTTGTAGTATTTCTATCTAATATGGTGTGGTTGTTGTCAAGGAGGGTTTGAGTCAATTCAGTGAATACTGTGCATGGGATTATTGTTATAATGATGTTATAGCCTATTTCATCTAAAAAAAAATCAGACGAGGGTAGAAATATTAATTTCTCAATGTTAGTGACACTTGGATTACTGTAAATACTTCTAGATTTTATTTAGCATAGACACAAAGATTATGATCATACACATCACAATTGTGCAGCCATTCATTTATTTTGGATATGCAGTTCTGGAGAAGCTCACCTCAAATAACCCTCGGGCTTAAGAGGTTTAAAAACAACCAACAGCTGCCCTAAGTGCTGACCATGCTTAAAACAACAAATAACAGATGACAAATATACAATATAGAATTAAATAGAAAAAAATAGTAATAAAACTACAATAATGGCAATAATAATTATAATAAAGAAATGCAGCAGCTCAATAAGGTAAAATCAATAAATCAAGAGACAAAAACCCCGAGACAAAATTTCACATTAGTCAAAGTGTTCTCCCCTGATTGATCGTCTTTCTGTAAACCTAGTACATGTACAAGTCCTCCACTAAATAGAATAACCAGTCTTCTCCTTCTGTCCCACTATTACTTGTCCTTACAGCCTCTCTGTCACACTATAATCAGTCTAATCAATGTATCTGTCACACTGTAATCAGTTTAATTACTGTATCTGTCACACTATAATCAGTCCATTCAGCCTCTCTGTCACACTATATTCACTCTACTTGGCCATTGTAACAGTGGACACTGCTACTTATGTCATATCAAGTCAAGAGAGCTTTACTTTCATATCAACTATGTACAAGTACACCGTGAGATGAGACAAAGCTCCTCCAGGACCATGCTGCTACACATTGGCGTGGGACTACATTAAGTGCACAATTTAGGACATGTGCAAGACAGCACAAACAAAAAAAACAGGGAACAGAACAGTGTACAAGCATCCGACCAGTCTGCACAGTACTGTTTAAAGTGAATGTGATTAAAATTATGTGAGTATTGTAAGGCTAGACTAACAACAACGTTGTTACATGGTGAACGTTGTAAACAACGTTCACCATGTAGTTTGTGTAGTCCGAACCAGGCTCAGTGGTAAAAGCGCTAAATTTCTCCAAAAGAAAGAATCCATTACAAGTGAATCAAAGTGGTACTATGACATGTAATGTACTATTGTGATGTTGTGTAGCTGCATGCAAAACCTATTGTGCTGTTAAGTGGGTGTTTATGGATAACAGTGGTAGGGAATAATTGCAATCCACATTAAATTAAAGTAGCAAGTAGGAGAGATACTCTTTGTGAAACAGAAACAATTAAGTCCAAAATAGGACAGTCCTGATGTGTTTAGTTGTTATAATGATAGCCTGAAGAATGACATCAAGCTGCAATTAAAAGCCTATAATTATTGCTCCTTAATAGGAGGTCTGTTCAGATAGGTTGGCATTAAAATACATTTAAAAGACCTGTTGATATCACTTCTACTGGAGAAGGGCTGAATCAACGGGCAAGATTACTCAAGTGCTGCTGGAAATGGTTGATACAGAGATTCTAATACATACTGGCTAGATGACTTCAGTGTGCAGGTAACAAAGTCGAGATGCAATGCATTGTGGGACATGTATTATAAGCAAATTATATTCTTTGCAAGCTCTCGCCAAATTAAATGAGAGGCCTGGAGTTTGATACCCCTGCTGTTCTGGGTCTGGCAGAACAGTATGATAACTGATCACCATATCTCTGCTTCATTCATGGCCTTTTGTTGCCATCCAGTGGGCTGCTAACGCTACTACACCTACATCTGTTTCTACAGTCAGGCCAGGGGTGTTATAGTCTTTTTTGTTTTTTTTACATACAGTGTGAACAAAATAATTGTCAAATTTGATGATTTGCCGATTGAAATTAATACAATAACTAAATAAAATTAACAAAGGCTGCTTTACGTGCACATATAGCCTCCTGTAGTGGAAGGCTGTTTCAAATACCCTCTGCAGTTGTGGTAAATAAAGTCCATGGACGGTTAGAGGAAACAATATAATTATCATTACTGTTAATGAACGCCAATTATGACATTAAGTATAATATTTATTTCCATTGCATATATGAATGTGTTTGATCTCATTTGGATCTTTTTGTGACTGTGCACTCTGCAGGCAGAAAAAGATGCCCCCATCCAAGCATCCATCCAAAAGACCATGGTAGGAATGTATGTTGTCAAACCAAGAGATGCACCAATAAACCAGAGGACATTTGCGTTATCTCGGAAGGCCAGATGGTACTGCGTGGTCTGGAAAACATTGCATTTGCTGCCGCCATGCTTTTTGGTCTTATCTATGCTTTGAACCTACCATCCTGAACTGAAGTACACTTTCAAAGTGCTCCAGAAAGTTGATATGTGCACAAGGTAATTTACTATTATTTCATATACGTCTCTTGATGAACAAAGCATCCACATAATGGAAAATACTGAGCTGACCTTTACAGGTTTTGTTATGTCTAAATATGAAATACGCACAACGAGGAAATTAGCGTGTAATTATCATCCAGAGTGGGGTTAGTGTTACAAGAATCCTCTGTACTCAGTGCGCAGTCTGTGTGCGTGGTGTGTTTGGTGACTTCAGCCAGTGTGCTCGTCGTAGCATAGGTGTGTGTAGATGGGAGAGACAGCGAGGGAGTCAGATGAATGGAGACACAGAGTGAGTGCACGTCCCGCATGTTGGTCTGCGAACGGAGCAGGTAGCTGTAGCTCAGCAAATATACAGTTTGATCACATCGTGCAGGTGTCAAATAAAGTAACAAGTCTGCAAAAACCCAGCAAAGTGGCTAAAGCAACAATCAACAGTGACTGCATGGAGATGACAATAGGTCTAATATGTTCTGGCTACAAGATACTAACGCGTGGCCACGCATTTTTTTTTCCCCAATGTCACCAGAGGGGCTCCGCGAGTTAATGTATTTGTTGTGGACTTTTTTTTTTTTTGCATGTTTTTAGATTGTTGTCAGATTCACCTTGTTTGTGTTTTGGTTTTTGAATCCTGTTGGTTTTGTTGTTCTTAACTTTATTTTTAAAAAGTATATATATATATATATATCATAACCTAAATACTATTGATTCCGTTTTAACCCGTTGAATGAGATCATTTGTTTTTTTCTGGATAAATTATAAAGTCGAGTTTAAGATAACACTGTTATCAGGTCATAGTTGGGCCTTTTTTCTCTCATCATAATAAATTTCATCCATTTAAGTGTCATCCATGAAGAAAAAAGAGGGGGATGCCAAATCTGGCAGATGGAAAACGTGTCTTGCCAAATAGTGCATGCACACTCTAAGTTCATTTTCAGACAATTTAGGATGATAACACTGTTTTCAGGTTTTATCTCATCATAATAAATTTCATACATCTAATCTAATTCTGATCTATGAAAACAAAAGAGGTGGATGCAATATTTCTGGCTCCCTCGTCTTTACCGTAGCCGTCCAATATGAAGAAAGTTGTGTCCAAAAGTCTGCAGCTGCTTCTCCAGTTCATGCAGACGCTGCTCCATTGTTTCCCTCTGGGTCCCCTCCATGACCAAGGAAAGCTGGGAGAAGGACAATGACCCTGGATCCTCCCAAACACGTGGCCCTGGCCCACAGCTGCTCTTGCCGTGTTATCAGGTTTAAGGTTTACACACATGACAATCTTCACTCCAAAATAACACCATAAGCCTGCCCTACTTAACTGGAGTTTCACCTGAGTTCAATATTAGAGAGGGGAAACAATCAGTCATATCTAAAATAACAAAACAAACAAACAAAATACAAAGAAAAGAAAACTATAGTCCACCCAAGGGCAATACCCATATCGTTTTGCTTGCTACCAGCTCACGCGCAAGGGCAGAATACAAAAAAAACTAACCGAACCAAAAACAACCTAAGGCAAGAGCAGCTCACACATACTCTGCAAGAAAACAAATATTAACAACACTTTATTACATCAATATTAACCCAGCCTTCAACCCAGCAAGGAACCATGTCTAAAATACATTAAAACAATGACACACACACACACACACACACACACACACACACACACATTCAAACCCAACAGCACCAAACACGACACAAAGACAAACAGCCTTAAGCCTACCTGCACTAATTTCCCTGCTTGCCAGCATGGAACGAGGTGTTCACCTGCGTCACCCCCGCTGGCCTAAAACAACATCACACCTGTTGTTCCTCCTGCAGGTAGACTTATATCTGCGCAACTCAATTATACATGCCTGTAACACCACATTATGTAGTAATGTAATTAATAGACTAAAAACAGTTTAAATAATCAGTCAAATCAAAATGAGGTATTAAATAAATAAAAAAACAACCACGGAAGGCTATAAGCTAATAACAGACTAATTTGCAGTATATTTCCAATATACAGTACAAGAAGTTTACTTTACACCTGAAAAAACTTCTTCTCTCACAGTAAAATGTAAGATTGAATTTAATTAGAAATACTGAGTTGACCTAACACAGTTTGTATCAACTTGTTACTTTGGCATCAAGAAAACTGTCAAACTCAATTTACTTGAGTTTGGTTTATTTAAACAAACCAAGTACTGGGAACTTTTTCTTTTTTCAGTACTTAGTTACATCCCACAATGTAACTAAGTATATCACTTTTATACTTAAGTGACCCACAAATTAGATCCACCTTACTTGAATAGCTTGTTTTCTGTTCATACCACTTTCTACTTGTACTCCACTACTTTTCATGGGAAACAGCCCTTTTGTTATATGAGAAAAGTTGGATAAATGGTACCTTTGTTTTGTAAAACTCTACTCAGGTATTTGCTGTCCCAGCTTCTAAAATCTTTAATTCACATTTAGATCTGTTACATGGAATGCTCTTAACAGTTGTGACAATAGCACACACCAGAATAAATTCACATGTACTTGTTTATTGTTCTGCAGCTGTCCTGTTCTATGTTGGGTAGCTGACGTCTTTTGCCATTATGAAAATAAATGTTTAATGACAGTTGGAACAACCACTGTTTTTCACAATGGGTAAATAGAAACTGTAGCGTGTTGGGACAGGCAGGTGGAGTTTACCAGCATACCTTGAGACAATGTGTTTGAGGCCATAACTCCAAGTAACCTGTGTTTAAATGTGTTCTGAATAATTATCAGTGAAGCAGTAAATAGTTCTTCAGAAATATTTCTATAGAAAATGTTTAGTCATAAAACACCATGGCACTATGAGTTAAGTCTTTCATACGTCCCGCCTGGGTGATGCAAGAGGAAGATAAAATAAAGTAGTGTTATGTATTTTAATAACAGGCTCTCCAGAGCAAAAAGCAAATCATTTGTCAAATTCATGCAACAAGAACTTTCAGCATGTTACAATACTTTTTAAGATCTAGGATTTAGTTATCACATAACATTAAACAAGCTAATTTAAGTGTTACACACACAAAATAATGAAGTTGGTCTAAGTATCGCACGCTCAAAAGCTCAAGTTTACTTTTCTTAATGACAATGAGGCAATGAGTTTGCATAAGATTTTTAAATAACTCAACTCCTTAGATTTTACAATGTCATAGAAAGAACTTTTCCTCCAACATGTATTTCACTTAAAACAACCAATAGCTTACATGTTAGATTGAAGATAATGAATCTGAAAACTACTTAACCAGATCATAACTACAGACACTTCCAAATTGCTGCATTTTGCTACATTTGGAAGTTCTTTCTTTCTTTCTTTCTTTCTTTCTTTCCTGTCTTCATTCTCTCATATATTAACTCTTACCAATACTATGTTTAGTGTAACTTCTACACCCTGTAGATTAGGACCATATGTTCACTGACTTAGTGTTAAAATTGACTCAATTTCCCTGTGCATGAATACATTCATGTGATGTTCAACAATGAAATTGTCATTTGAGAAACTTTCTGAGGCCAATCTGCTAGTTCAGCTAGTGTTATCATTGCTAACCAGAACATGGTTACTAGCATCAAAGTTAGGGCTTTTATCTTCAAGCATTTGATATTAGTTGCAAAATACTCCACATTAAACTCTAAAAGAGAGAATCTCTGAATCTAAACCCTCTTTTTCTGAGAAATGTATTCACAGTCGATATCATAGCTTTCATCATGTTGCCTTTCAATTATTGGCCAGCATTGAGTGGATGGAGGACATGACAGGTCCCCAAAAGTGAGGCCAATACATTTGGGTTTCCCCCCTGGTGAAAGACCTGGAGGGATGGAGGGAGTCATATTTAAAAAGACCGCAGCAAGATGATAGGCTAACAATGTTGCTGTGCTGTTGGATAGATATGATCAGCTGATGAGAATGGCTGATAATTTGATTGACAGCCCCAGACCATGACAGCAGGGATTTAAGATTGAGCATGTGTGAGATGTGTGAACACCATGGCATGAGAAATACTGTAAAGTATGGCCCAACTCAAGGGTTTGGTCTCCTTGCTTTAACTTTCACAAGAGCTTCATTAGTTAACTGTCATGGTCTTCAGTCCTGTTGAAGTTACATGATTTCACAAACCCAATGGCAACATGGACAGAGATGTGGTGTTCTTCAGTTCAGGGGACAAGTGGAGACTTTTAAAAAATCCAATTTGAAGTATAAGATAGACAAATCAAGGTATCTTTTAATCTAATTTATCCATATGGTATAAAGGCTAAAGCTATGTTGTCTTTTCATGGAAAACTTGTGTTGTGGAAGACTAAACAAGCTGAAGTGAGGTTATTCTCTATTATACATTAACTTTTTTTATCGTCTTTGTAATAATTTGCTAAGGACAATATAAAGCAGAATCTGAACTTTCAGTTTGTACACAGCACAAACACTCTGTGAGGTTTCTCCGCTGCAAAGATTCATCTGGACAGATACAGTTTTATACGGAGCCCCCCTAGTGTCAGTTGAGAAAAAAAAAATCCATCTGTAAATCTGTACCCACAGTTTAGCAATCCGTGCCCACAGTTTAGCATTTTTTCATCCATGCAAGCCATGGCGATAATATTGGAGCTATAATATTGCTTAATTCCTTATACACCGTAATAAACAGCAATCCTGCTATGCATTGCTTAGGAATTGTACATTATAATCTTCCCCTCAAAACTAGTGAGTCAGTCAGTAAGTGAGGAGGGGCATATAGGAATGGGTTCAATCCCATTCACCCATTATTTATTTTTTTGAAAATGTAACTTTTTTTCTCAGATATGCAATTAACACAAGTATTCAATACAAGTATTGTAATTAAGTGGAACAACTTAAATAACCTCTTCATGTCTTTCTTCCATAAAATGTCAGGGGATCCTGAGTATTTTATGCTTTGACATGCATATTTTATCTTGTAGAGGCGTGTCTAGCTTGGAGGTGAAGGCACAACTGTTGGTTTGTTTCTTTGGAAGAAGTAAACTGTGAAAGACACAGTTAGGATTGTGTGACAATGAAGGACTATGATGAAACTACAGCTTTTTTAGGTCAGTGGGGACGTTTCCAGCAGATCATCTTCTTCTTCCTCTTTGCCACCATTGTGCCAAATGGATATATTCTTGCTATTGTCTTCGTGGCTGACATTCCCAATCACCACTGCCTGGTTCCTGATGTTAACCTCACCCAGGATTGGCGCAATGCTACCATCCCAATAGAGGTAATTAAGATTTTAAATTGGGTTTTTATTTTCTTATGATCCTCCGGGGAGCAACAAATGCTTTTCCTTGTGCCTCTCTGAGTGACTGTGGGAAATGCATGACTCTCCCTCCACCATTAACAAGAAGACATACCAATCACATTTATGAATGAAATGAAACGATAGATAGGTAAAATGGCAGTGTCATAATCATGGGCCATAACTCCAGTTTTTTTACTATTATATGGAAATGTATGTGTAGAAAATAATGCTGTCCACAAAATTTAACTTGCTCATTTTTAACACTTTTTTCATGGCATGTGTTAACAACCATGTTTTTAATATTCATGCAAAATGCTTTTGGTGCAAATCCAATGAGCAAACAGCACGAACGTGACAGCTCTCATCAAACAGCTAATTTCTTAGGCAAAATGCAAATCTCCAGGCGGCAGGGTGGTGCTGTGGGTATCCACCTCAGGTAGATTTGAACTCAGGAAGGTAACAGGGCTAACCACTACGCCTCCATGCCACCCAATGAAAAACATATTTAAAATAAATTAAAAATGCAAACATATATCAAGAGTCCCTTACATTAGGGCAGTCACTAACATTTTTTTAATTAATGCCATTATTTTCACGATCAATGATTAATCCATTAAATGGCAAATAAATGTGTAAAATGTTATAATCTCAATTTCCCACAGCCCAAGTGATGTATAAAAAGGATTTATTTCATCCAACCAACAGTCCAAAACCCAAATTCTCTTCATTTACATTAAAAGTGACAATAAAAAACAGCAAATGCTCACATTTAAGATGATGGAACCAATAAATGTTTAACATTTTAGTTTGAAAAATGTATGATTAATCGATCATCCAAACAGTTGGCAACTAATTTTCATTCTATCGACTAATCGATTACTTGTCTAAACGTAGCAACTCTGTGATAAATGTGTATAGATTATCAAGATACCATTTGATCTCAGCATCAGAAATGATGTGGGCTGATCACTGATGGCTCACTAGACTGAGACTATTTGTGTGTTTAGGCTTTAAGCATAATAGTTATTGTATTACAATAAATTGATCTTCAAATTTCTTTGGAGTTCATGCATACATCTGTTCAACATCTGCTGTACAAAATCAACTCTTCAAGAAGGTGATAAATAAATATGGCTCTATTCCAGGTTCATGTGAAGGTATTGTTGAATCACAATGTCAACACATTTCTTTTCACAGTATTGCACCATGTACAATATAAGAAAAGGTTATTTGACACAAAAATGTTTCTAAATACTGTAGTTTGTCTTATTGTGACTGTGAGGTGGTGAATGGCAAACAGGAGCTGAGCAGATGCAGCAGGTACAGGCTGGATGTGGTCAGAAATCTCTCTGCCCAGGGAATAATTCCTGGCAGAGACATCAACCTCACTGACGTGGAGCAGGAGGGCTGTGTAGACGGGTGGAGCTACAGCAGAGACATCTACCAATCCACCATTGTCTCTGAGGTGAGTGATTACTTTCACAGCTTGTTTGTCAGCTTTGTTTAACCTGTGATAACTGCATCAATAAGAGTAACTGAACTGGTTACACCTGTCACATACTGTACGTTCACTTGGACTCAAGGAGAAACTGATTCAATTTTGTGATCAAAAGTCCGTGCACAAAACATGTTTATGGCCACAACTCAGTAATATTCATATAATTGATGACTTGTGATATCCAAAATGTCAAACGTTCACTGTGATGCCATAATACTGTGCGTATTATGGATGTTTTTTTCAACATCATAAGTCACAAACAAAAGGTTAGACTGGGGCCATATTTCACATTCTCCTTGATACTGCATCGGCTACACTAATCTTGAGTTCTCACTTTGAAACTGTGGTGATATATCTACTGTGCTGCTGGGTTGAAGATGTGTGTAAGCATCCACATTTTACAGAAATTCTAACTTCTTTGTAGCAACATCCATAGTTGAAGATTTGTCCAGCAGGAGCTCATTTTTTGCTGATATTGAGCTTCATGTTAAAAGGGCAATTATTTCCAATTTGTATAACAATTGTATAACAATTTACGATGTCCTTCTTCACTACATACACAGTATTTTATATTTATGAGTCTGGACAGATAGACATAAACTTGCTGTCAGAGGCATTCAACAAAAAGGCTGTAAAGTTAGTGCTTTAATGACTCACTTAGATGTGACCAGCTGAGTTATCAGCTGGTCACATCTATCCAATAGCATAGCGACACACCTTCATTGTTCACCTATCATCTTGCTGCTGTAAACAATTATGAAATACCTTTTCTGAATGGTATCGTCGAGCGTCCCAGCCGCCTAATCGCTGACACAACTGACCCTTGTCGCCTTCATTTTCGGGCCAATGCAGTGAATGGTTGGCTATGACTAGATCGTATCAAAATCGTGCTAAAATTGTGTTGTCTGAACCGAAAACCTGAGACCCATTTGGTGAAAAGGCAAGTGAGTATTGGCTATATTTTTCAGGTGAAGATGAATTCCCCTTGTACATGCATGTAATTATTTGATTGTTCCTTCATGAATCCTCCAGTTTGACCTGGTGTGCAGTGAGCAGTGGAAGCAGCCGTTCACCTCTACAGTTTACTTCCTAGGAGCTCTTTCCGGATCCTTCTTCTTAGGACAGATCTCAGACAGGTAGTGGAAATATTATCTAGATAAAATTATAGAAGATACACAAAATTACTTTTAAACTTTGCTTGCTTAACTTGTTTACCTTTCATTAAGTTCTTGCATATTATGCTCATTTTCAGGTTCATATTTTTATTCTGGGTTTCAACTATGTTTACATGCTTTAATGTTAAAGACATGCTATTTTTTCTAATACTGTCCAATAGCTCTTCTTTCACCTTCTGTCTCAAACGCTGCCTTTTAGTGCCTGTCTCCATAACAGTTCCCTCCTATAAAGCCCAGCCTGCTCTGAGTGGTCAGTTCGCACAGGCCTGAGCTGGCAGCACCCACCAACCAGTGTTGACTTTGGGCTTGTTTTTCTGTAAAAAAAAAAAAAAGATGAATCCATCCACCCATCCATTTTCTTCCGCTTATCTGGATCCGGGTCGCAGGTGAAGCCGTCTAAGCAGAGGATCCCAAACCTCCCTCTCCCCAGCCACCTCCTCCAGCTCTTCAGAGGGTACACCAAGGCGTTCCCAAGCCAGCCGGGAGATATAATCCCTCCAGTGTGTCCTGGGTCTACCCTGGGGTCTCCTCCCAGTGGGACATGCCTGAAATATGAATGAATCTGGCAAATAAAATACTGATAGCATGTACACAATACGTTAGATCATGGATCAACAAAGAACGGGAAGGGGCCACTGATCAAAGTCTGAAGAGATTTGCGAGGTGTCTGCCAGCCAACTATCTAAAGTTCTCAATGCGTACCGATGGTGTTGAACCTCACAGAGCCATACATTGTTTCATACATTTTCACAGCTTTTATTTTACACCTTCAAGTTCATAAAAAAAAAACAATACACAATCAAAATGCATTTTCATGATATGGGATCTTAAAGGAAATAGTGTGGAATTCTATTTTTTGAAATATTTCTTTTGAAAATTTTTGAATTTTTCTTAAGAATGTCCTTGCTCTTCTTTTGTTTTTAAAGAAAACATGATCACTTTATTCTAATAGAATTTTAGGCAACCTTTAGTGTAGACATATGTTTAATACATTATGTTAATATGTAACATCTTTTCCTTAGTATTATTATGTGGTGTACATTACAGTTCTTTACATGTTGTTTTGTGTTCTGTCATGTAATGCTGCATTGTATTGTTATGACCAGGGGTGCACATAATGTCATGGTTCTGTATTTTGGTTATCTGTTTCCTGTTTTATTTTGATAGTCTGTGTTCCATGTTCTGTGTTTTTGCTTCTCACTTCCTGTCCTATTGTCTTGTGATCTGTTTTATCCCCTTTGGTTCCTCTGTCTATGTTTTAGTCTTCCATGTCTTTACATCTAGTTTGCTCTTTTTCCCTGTGTTTGTTTGCTCTGTCTTCTTAGTTTATGATTAGTCTATCCTCCATGTTTTCCTCTGCATTTTCCCTCCAGTGTGTGATTGTCTGATTGTCTCCACCTGTGTTGATTGTCTCCTCCTCCCTGTGTCACCTGTGTATCATTCCCTCGTTGCTCTGTGTATTTAAATCTGTTTGGTTCTGTTCTCCGTGTCAGTTCGTCTGTGTTACCTCCCGTGTTCCCCGTGTTACCTTCCATTGTTCCCTGTGTAGCTCCTGTATTCCCTGTGTAGCTCTGTCTCATACCCTCCTAGCCCTGCTGTTCCCTGTTTTGCACCGTGTCCTCCATTATACCTGTGTTGCCTCAGTCCCAGTAAGTTTTGTCCTTGGTTTTGTATTTTGCATTTTGTGTTTTTGTATTTTGCCTTTTTATTTAATTAAATCCCTGCACTGACTCTCTGCTCCTGTGTCGTCTGCGCTTGGGTCCTATGTTTAGAACTGCACCCTAACACATAATATATTTGGTCTGGTTCTCAAATGAGCACCTGAAGATGTTGCTTGGTGCTCGCCTTTTGTGCTGCATGAAACAGACATATTTTAGGTCAGGGGTTCCCAAATTGTTCACCCTCTGACCCCCAAAATAACGATGCCAGAGACTCGCCAACCCCACTATTCCCAGAGGTGGGGTAGTAGCTAAATTTAACTACTTTTTATCTTTAATAAGAATTATGGCTAAAATAGACTATTTCTAATAATTTCATTAATTGAATTTTATTTGCTTTCAGGAAATCATCTCAGGACCCCACTATTGGTGTCACGACCTCCACTTAAGGAACCCCTGTTTTAGGTCACTCATTTTTATTTTTAGTTATTTTTTGGGGCATTTTATGCACACAATATGCACCCTAGGCTGGATTACGCAATCTGTACTTAAGCCAATTTAATTGACCTTTACTGTTGTTTTACTACTTTAATTTTAATAAGGCCACCTTCTTAAAGGTGCACAATGCACAAGGGAATCCCGATGCAATCTCACGAAATTTGGTAACGACCCCGGTGTATGATCCAACACAATTTACACAGTGGTGGTACGCAAAAGCACTTCTTGCTCTGATATATAACGCACATCATTTATTATGACCACACATGCGCACCTGCGCACCAGTTATGTGCACCCCTGCTTATGACCTCTGACCCTAGGGGTTTACAGTTGATGTAATCAATTAATCTGTATGTTTGATATATGTTGTTTTCACGTTTGTCTTGTCTTAAATCTTCAATATAATTTTTTGTATTTAATTTTTGACTTCTCACTCTAGGTTTGGAAGGAAGCCTGTTCTCTTTGCAACCATGGCAGTTCAGTCTTTATTTACATTTATTCAAATATTTTCACCATCTTGGACGGTGTTCTGCATCTTCTACTTCATCAGTGGGTTGGGACAGGCCTCCAACTACATTGCTGGTTTTGTGCTGGGTAAATGGAAACATTTTATGCTCCTGTAGCAACAAATAATATTTATATACTGTGGTCACGGTAGTCATTTTGAATACCCCTAATATATTTTGTTTACTTGGTGTGTTTTATTATATTACTAATTATTACCAATATCTTCATTTATTTATTATGCATTTCTCTGTCTTTTTATTTTCTGCAGGCACTGAGATCTTAACTGGCAATGTGCGAGTCATGTTCTCATCTATGGGTGTATGTGTGGCCTATGCTGCTGGCTACATGATGCTGCCTCTCTTTGCTTACTTTTTACGTGACTGGAAATCTCTGCTGTTGGGTATCGCTATACCAAGCTTGGCATATATCCCCTTCTGGTGGTAAGTTGCACTCGATAGAAAATCGACTGATATAGTCACCACAGATTGGTCCAGTCCATGTAAAAACAGTTTAGAGAGTATGGTGGATTAACCGATAATTACAATAGTCATGATTACAATAGAAATATGTCCTCTTTCAATCAAACAATAAGTTCTTGTAACTTATAACCATTAAAAAAACAGTGATAGCATAACCATGTGATCTCTTACTTCCACACACATTAACAATATCCAGGAATTCACATTATAGACACTAAACTCACACATGCCTAAGAGTTGTGAAGCCGTGTATTGTTGTTCACACAACCTCAAACAAGAGGGGAAGTATCAAAAATGCCTTTATAAATGTTACTCAGGTACCTGACGTTTTTCAGAGGTCCGTATTCCAGAAATACACTAAAGTAATGTATAAACTGGCCTACAGAGTTTATAAACGCTCACACACCAGCCAATCAGCCAATCAGCATGGACCTTTTTTGTTCTGGTGGTTCCAAGAGTTTCTTGGTAATTATATGCCATAGAATACGTTCTTTTTGTTCATTTTATTTAAAATAAATTTGATGCTCAGCATGTGTAAGGTGACTCTTTAGAAATTAAGTTCAGGAGCAGTGACAACATTGTTCAGCACTGTACGTTTGAATTGCTTCAAATTTGGGGCGAGGCAGAGAATGATAGCAGCTATCAGTAATTAACACCTTCCACCACATTCCACGGTAACAGCCCTGTCACTCTAAACCTGGGTGTGGGAAAGAGAATGTCTGTTGTGAAACACATTATTGGCACAATACAGAAGGTAAAAACAAAACACATTTGTAAAACAATGAGATGATATTGTTCTGACACTACTAGGCTACTAAAGTATTTTGACAGAAGAATGGAAGGGAGGGCTATTACTGTAGGAAACCAGTCAGCTACATCCCCGTAGGACCTCCATTCTTCGCAATGACCTGTGGTATCATGTGACTGTTGTAGAATTCCCTGGTGAGTTTCTTTATCCAGAAAGACTGGATGGCAGCAATTAGCTCCTCCTTATTCTGTGGTTTGGCCTCACGTCGCACAAAGTCCTTCAGGGCATGCCAGACAACTTCAACCGGGTTCAGATCAGGGGACTTGTAGTACAGTCAAGTGGAAAAGTCACACACTGTATAGAACGAGGTCACATATTGCCCACAGAAATTACATAATAATACAAATAAGTGTTGCTAAATATTAAGTCACTTACTCTGGTGGTGTGCAAACCCAGTTAATTCCCTCCTGCTCGATGCAGACTCTGGCTGCATTGTGTTTAGGGTCATTGTCTAAAAGAACAGAAAAGAAACTAGAAATTAATCATTGTGCAGTTACTACAGCTACTGTACTGTGTAGACATATCAAGCGCTGTTGTATGTGTTTACTGAAAAAACAAATGGCCTACTGTTGACCTACTGTGCCTTGGATGAAACAATGCGTTGGCACGAGGAAAGAGTCTCTTAAGTATTATAATAATATATTATTATTATTATTATTAATAATAATAATAATAGTAGAAATGGTAACGGCTAATAACGGCTAATATCAGTGTACACTGGCAGGGTAAGACACAACCCACGCAAGCGAAAGGCTGCAGTCTCGTGCTACATGTGCCACCTGATGGTTGTTGGTGCACACTGCAACTACTGCTGGAAAAAACAATTCCCCCTCTTTCCCCCCACCACTCTGTTACCACTGTGCGCCAGGGTTACCGCTGCAGCAATGCGTGCAAATGAAATAAGAAACATCTGTATAAATAAGCTCTTTATTTTCTGATTTATCAAATCCCGGTTATTAAACTTATTAAGTTGCTCCCCTCGTCTCCTGGACTCATCGGGGAAGTAACAAGGAGACAACGAAAATGGCTCTGTCAGCAAATAAATATTAAAACATACAAGTTATTTTTCTGTACTGCTTTGCCTGTTAAACCCCTCTGATCCAGCCTGAACCGTTCTATTTCTCTGTTGAATACTGCTGCAGGTTCATCCCAGAGTCTCCTCGGTGGCTTCTCTCTCAGGGAAGAGTGAAAGAGGCAGAGGCCATAGTGAGAAAGGCTGCTAAGATAAACAAAGTCCAGCCTCCTCTGGTCATTTTTGTAAGTCTGATTTGACCTAATTCATTGTGGAGCAATCACAGGACCCAATGTTTGTGCTTAAGGACACACAATGTCAGTACAATTCACGCTGTGGGGAACATGAGTGTCTGTATTAAATTTCAATGGAAACAGATAATTCTTTCTGGAGTACAGTGGTGGACTGACAAACTAAAACCTGAAGTTGAAGTTTTGTATTTTTCAGACCAATGAGAAAAAGACACCTCCTCAGAAACACCACAATGTCCTCCACATGCTGAGAACGAGAAACATCAGAAACATGACTATAATTTTGTGCCTGGTGTGGTGAGTATCTAGTTTGCACCAGACTGTATCCTGATCTTCATCTATTTCAGAAAGACATGGACTTCTATAATATGTCTAAAATCAAGCTTTTAAATTTTTTCCTGGAGTTACAGTAGTTCCACCTGTGATAGATGTAAGCAAGCTCCTGCCAGTATTTATCAGCATTCTGCTCCTCCATATTTTAAATGTATTCAGAGATTGCATACAGGACAATTGAATCACACCATTTCCTTGGAGTTTTTGGTGTACTGTCAGAGGATCTTGACAAAACCACAGTTACATTTTATGGCCTACTCAGCCATCTTGCAAAGCGTCTCATTCTTTTGAAGCTGAAGACTAATCACAACTCTCCTTTGGCAGGTGGATCTGTGAGGTCATACACTTTCTCAAAATAAAAACAAAAATCGATCCACACTGCAGGGCTCCACCATGAAGTTTAATGTACTGGGAGCCTTTTATGTCTTATATGGAATGTTTAACTGTGCCTTTTATATTGAAAGCTGGTATCATCTTGGACATGTAACATATTCTGTTCCCGGCCAGGAATAGCCAAGAACCCTAAGGCAGTACAGCAATGCTAACCACTGAGTAGTGAAGCATGAATAGATGTCCTATTTCTAATCTTCTTGAATTTCTTAATATGCATCACTAAATGCTGATCTGCAATGGAGATTTCCATTCAAACATTTCTGTTGTCCAGGTTATCACTGAGTGCTGGATACTATGGCTTGTCCTTGAACACATCCCAACTTCATGCTGACCCCTATCTCAGCTGCTTCATCTCAGCAGCTGTTGAGGTACCAGCATACATTTCCAGTTGGCTGACACTGAGATACTTTCCACGACGCCTGTCGACCATCTGCATCTTGGTTGTTGGAGCGTTGTCACTGTACTTCATTCAACTGGTACCTCAAAGTACGATACTATCATATGTCCAAGCAAGAATTTTTAGGTCTTGAAAAAGTATTCCACAGAGGTAACATTGCCCTCCTATAATAGAGTCAGACTCATAATAGACAGACATAAAAATGCAAAAAATGATGTAGCTATAGTCTTTAATTTCCCTTTTCTAGCAATTATACACTCTTTGCTGCCGTGTGTGTGGGTCAGTGACGGCACCATTGGTGATGCTTGGTAACAGTCTTTATTTAACATAAAACAAACTCAAAACAACTGCAGGCGGCAGCAGTTCAAACTCCAAAAGACACTTTCCAGCGTCAGCACAGACATGTTGCCTCGTTTCTCCAGTCTCACTCAGACGCCCCTTGTTTGCCATGTTTTGTTTAACTTCCTATATTTGGAATTTAGTCTACATTTAGTCTGTAATTAATTCCATCATTAAGTTGTCAGGTTATCTTGGTTTGTGGTATTTGTCTTGAAGGACTGACCCGCAGGTCTATGTGGGTCCCGCCCCTCCTCCGCGGTGATTGGACGGTTGGGTAAAAAGTGACAGTGATGAGCGCCGCGTATCACCCAAAGTTTGGCGATCACAAAAAAAGGCCAAACGACACTCAGCGCCTTGTCATGCTGCTGGCGTTAGTAGCGAAGTATAAATACACGGCGCTCCCATTGCAAATGATTAAACAAATACGCTGGCCTCAGGAAATAATGCTTTGGTGGACACAGGCCCTAACAATTATGTTGGGCTTTGGCGGAGGTCTGCGCTCTCCCGGTGCTGTTGTCTTAGATATGCAACTAACAAGAATTGCAATGGAATGGGACAACTTAAATAACTGCTTACTGAAATGCACTGTGGCTGGGGATCCTGTGTATTTCATGCTTGTTTGTTCTATTCTGTCCTTCAAAAGACCTCTTTTTTCTTTTTCTTTTTTTACCTTTTAGGTCTGTTATATCTATCAATTGCTCTGGAGATGCTGGGTAAATTTGCTATAACAGCCGGTACATCCATGATGTATGTCTACACAGCAGAGCTTTACCCAACGGTGCTCAGGAACACAGCGACAGGGACATGCAACACAGTTTCCAGAGTAGGAAGCTGCATTGCACCTTTTTTGTTAAATCTGAGTGAGTAAACCGGTCTTCAAAAATTAGTACTGGGATTTGTTTAACCCAGGCTTCTTCCTCATCTTAATAATTGCTTCTCCTTGTACAGGAATATATTTTCAGTACCTGCCTTATGTCACACTGGGAACTCTAGCTGTTGTGTCGGCCTTTGCTGTTTTCTTTCTGCCAGAGAGCTTTGGACGACCTCTACCTCAAACTATTCAACAGATGCATAAGACAAAAGGGTGTGTTTTTCAGGAATACATACATCTTCATAAAGGCCTTCTATGTCAATATGATTTCATAATATACAAATAACTATAAATGATTCCTTGATGTATTTAACCATATGTATGGTTTTGAACTTAACGACTTTAGCAACTTCAAGAGGTATTTATAAAAAAAAGTATGGTTAGGTAATGGAAAGAATGTTGGTATTGTGTGACTGTTTTGACATTACATGCACATGAAATTGGGGAAATGCATCATTCATGTACTATTTATAATATTCTTCTGATCCTTTATGATTAACTTGTAAAAAACAACAATTAGGATTTTTTAGAATATTTATTTATATAATATATTATAGTTTAATGAAAAACACAAAAAAATCAATATAAAATAAAATATACTTGAATTGAATTTACTAACTTACAAGTAATTTGCTTATAATCTTGAAAGTTTTAAATCAACTCAATAGTAGCTGTGATTTCATCATATCATATAGCAGTAACATCATCAAGAGGATATCCTACAGCTGCCAACAGAAATACTGTTTCTGGTCTTTTCCTACTTTAAGATACTAATCAAAATAATGGTTTGAACTGGTGTACAGAAGGAAAAAAGAAAAAGATAGTTAGCTTAGGGGCCGTTTACACGACAGCAGTATTTTTGCAACTTTTCTGAAAACGATGATGACACAGCCACGCTTCAGCCACGATTACAGTTCCAGCCTAATTCACTTGTGTGGACAGAACATCAACAAAATGTTGGACTCCCCGGTTTTTGTGCTGCAGACTCTGCTGAGTTTATTAACGCCAATGTAGATCTCCAATGTAGATTTGCTGCACCACTACTGTAATCTCATTCTGTGGTGTTGACTTTGAAAAGTTATGCTGCCGACTATTGCCCTAATATGCACACTTCAGCATGTTCAACTGTTTTGGTGGATCCGTGTGTTCGGGGATCGTAAAAAGTCGCCGTGTGAAAGCAGACGTTTTTTAAAACGCATAGGAAAAATGTCATTACAGGCCCTTAGTACAGTAAGTTGTGAATCTACTAAACAGTAGCTACAATATCACAAAAGCCATGTTTATTTTAAGATGTTGAGAGTCTAATATTCATTTACTTGTTCTGCAGATTTGAGTCTTGTGATTATTTCTATCTTGGTTTTATCTTCCAAACAGTATGTGGTATTATTACTTCAGACAATTGTTTCCTGCTTTGCATCACGTATTTGTAATCCAGTGTATTGATAAGATATCGAAATTCAAGTCAAGGCTGTAAGGCTGATGATTTTAAGTTATAAACATGGCAACTTTATTCATCAAGTTCTGTGCCCGTAGCAAGTTTGATTTGTATTTTCTGCCAAAGTATCCCGTCAGCGTAATCATGTTTGACCCTTCACTTGTTATTCTCAGTTGACAACGACGAAGTTTTTCAGGTGACTTTCACTTCAGTCTTGCAACTTTTGCAAAGTGCCATGTTTTTATCAACCGCACTATCCTTAGTGAACTTAAAACCAACATGTTGCAGCGCAACTAAATTCTCCCTGTGTGTTTGGTACGACAGTAAAGTCGTCTGTTGCCAAAAAGAACAAAGTTGTATGTCAATAACAGGAATGCATGACCTCCGAGGCAAAACCGAAGTTATAAATTGTTAACGAACTTTTGCGAAAGTACTGGCTTGCGTGAAAAGAAACCTAATACGTGTTCACTTGTATGTCCATATATACCACTATACCTGTTTTATCGCACACCCCTTTAAAAAAGATTTTTTTAAATTTCACCCTAAATTTATAAATTCTCCTTTATCTTAACATCTCAATTGTCAAAATGTCTAAAAAGTATTTAGTTTCACAGCTCATACTCTCTATGGAGGTTCAAGGTTCTATTTAATATGTTTTCATTCCATATCTAAACACAGAGGACATTTACAGGTTTGAAGGAATTACTTCACAATACTCTGTAGGTGTGAATGTATAACGTACGATAAAGTACACGGCTGGGAAAGGAACAAATTGATCTAAATTTTGAGGGAAAAAATTAACTATTTTAAAAATAAAATGATAAATTTGAAAAATTCAGAAATAGAGTCAAAAAGCTGGATGTGAGTGTGTTTTTTTTAATGTGTTCATGATGTGATTGAGTATTAATCGTCATATGGATCGACATCCTGTTCTGGATTTAGTCCAGTTATGGTGGTTGTCTTTCTTTGCAGGAAGAACAACAGCAACCACAGCAGACCAAACAACCCAGTTATAGTACTTGAAAGACTTGTAAAATATGTGTAAAATATACTGCTTCTACTTTTAGTGTATACCTAAGGTTTTTCCTCCACACTGTTCTACCTAAAACCGGGTGTTCAAAAAGAAAATAGCCACAAAAACAACACAAAAGGCCCAATCATCAGCATCGTCATCACCATGCGATAACAGTAACAGTGTTTGCAGTGAACTGTTCATGATGATGATAATGAAGTTGGTAGCAGTAAAAAAGTGATCAAACACTCTAGCTTCGTTTTCCTCTTTGCTGAACGCTATAACAAATTGTGTAATGTTTCTGTGTTTTGTCCCAACAGCACAAAATGTCCATTCATCACTCGAAAAGAGCATCCAGCACCTGTGGTCATTTTTGAGAGTCAACTCTGAGTGTCTAAAAAGATTACTTGCGTGAGTTATTAATAAATGCTGTTGTGGGGTATCATTCCTGTTTACTGTTTCGACTAATGATGGTACTGCATCAGTCAGTACAAATACCTTTATTGATATTAAATGATGTTTTTGAAAGAAGTAAAATGAATAGAACTGAAGCTGGGTTTATGCATAAGTACGTTTTGGAGTGCATTAAATCTTCATGATTTGAGATAACATGCTTCAGGATTGAAAATGTTAAATGTGAAGCTGAGGGTGACATAAAACCCTAAATGTGGCCACTGGTTCTACTTAAAGTAGTTTCAGAATTTAGAATATTAACCACTTAATGTTATTGTGTATAGATACAGTAGATCTACTGTTACCAGTACATTTAGCATATTTTAGAGTGGTGAACTTGCTTATTACTGTATGTGAGTATTGTAAGATGCTATTTTTAGGCACCATTAAATTATTTGAATAAATGTCATGTTCCTTGGTAGCTTGAAGTCACATCATTTCACAAAAGCAGTGGCAACATGGACAGAGACATGATGATAGTTCAGTTCTTCGCCTCAAGCAGGATATCAGTGGCGTTCCTTGTTCAGGAGACAACTGGAGGATTCCTTTCAGCAGCAGTTTCCTTTTCCTCTGTGTGTGCGAGTGTATACGGTGTCTTCTGACAACATCTATAGTCAAATTTAAAAAAACACAGCGATTCAGTTCCTGCAGTCATTCACAAAACATGTTACTGTCACTGTTACCCCACTAGACAGGCTGAGAATCTTCATGTTTCGTTATACAAAACATTCCGTGGTCACTTTTCTATCAGGTATCGTGGAGTAATTTTATGGAATGAAAATATTAATTTAATAGATTCTGTTACATCATTGTCTGTATATAAGAAAAGACTTAAAATTGTCCTGTTGTCAAAACATCTATGTAGCAATAATGTAAAATCCCACAGGGGGAAATTCTTTCTCTTCATTTGACCCATCCCTGAGGAGCAGTGGGCTGCCATTACTGCGCTTGGGGAGCAAATTGGGGTTCATTATCTTGCTCAAGGATACTTTACTTTGACTTGGAGACTTTGCAGGGGCTGGGGATCGAACCACCGACCTTTTGTTCTGTGAACAACCGCTGTACCTCCTGAGCCACTGCTGCCCCCCTTGTTTGACAGGCTTCTCTACTGTCGCCAAATTTGTTATTGTTGAAATGTTTGACTCTTCACTGCCATCTTGTGGATGTATTGATGCCAGCGTGCATGATTTTTGTTTTTGTTTTTATCAAGTAACACTAAGTAAACAAAGAGGGCCTTAAAAATATATAAACTAAACTAAAACTAAAATGAAAATGCAACATTGTGATTGACGAAATCAGAAATAAACCTGTTAAGTCTTGAAATGTAAACCAAACGTATGCTAGATCATAATTCTTAATGACGGTATAAAATGAAACACTCGAAAACCTGAATACCAACAACAAGGGTCTCTGGGACGCTTCATGACAGGGAGGGTGTAGTCTTACCCAGGAAAGTGTTGCATGTGAGTGATGGTATCAGGCAGAGGCATTCCATAGCTCTCAGGCAGCAGGAGACTCAGCAACGCCGACAGAGTTGTAAGGCTTCCAATGAGGATGTAAGGCAATGAAACAGAATAGCTTCCTGTGGCAACACACCAAATCAGGAGACAGTGACAAACAACTCTGGCTACAATAACATTGTAAAGCAGTTAAAAACTAAAGTTGGAGGGACTTGAAGAAGTTTATTGTGGCTGTGTTAGGAACTGTGTTACTTGTTTAAATCCTATCCACCTAATCGTAAAAGAAACTTCTCAATTTTAACTGAAAGCTTTTGGATTTCCATCAGACTGGTCGGTCCGATCTGAGTGCTAATCAAGCCCACTTTTGTTTTTATTCTAGTGAGAAGCACCAGCTTCTTGTTAGCCTCTTGTTTCTCTTAGTGCTTGTAAGTCGGGAGAGAAACAGCTTTCCTTAATAGTGCATCCAAATCGTTTCATTCACCTGCATACTTTGGAAAATTCAAGTCGTGACATCCCAGATAAATGGCTTTTTTCCACCAAAAAGTCCCAAATACTATGAAACCAGAGGATATAAGGTAAACTGGGGATTTAAAGTTCCTTCGTCGTTGCACTCCACATTATAGGCATGTAAATCTTTGTAAAATGCATTTTCTCCCACTGAAGAAGCATTTGCTTCCTGCTGCCTCAGACGTGACCCCATCACAAAATTGCATTTAGAACACCAATTTGTACTGATGGGCTCCTGACATGACTAAGTATAAAGGTAGCCATAGCTCGTTAACGAATTTGACTTCTGATGTATGTTGTATGGAATCACATAACTGTCATTTGTTCAAATTGAGTGCATGATTCCAAAGATATCATGGATTCATCGGTGTCAACAGAAGCACAGCCAGATAACCAACTATAACAGTAAAATCCTGCATCGTGGTTTATAGAAACACTGAAGACAGTGCAAAGCTTTAGTCATAAAATGCACAATGCCCTCCATATATGCACCTTTCTGCTCCACTATAACACCAATTTTACAGTGCAACCCTGTAGCTTTGATTTTGTCTATATAGCCTTTAAAAACTTATTAATGCTGTTTTTAAAGTTCATAACAATAAGAGGCAATAAAGGCGCCATATCAATCTCTTTGATATCAGTGGATTAATTGTTATACACTACAATGATGACATTACACTGATGAATGATGAAGAGTATGGCTGTGTGAGGAGGCTGAAATGAGTACCCGATATGGAAAATGTACTTTTTAGAAATACAAGTAAAATATGTTAACATCTGTACTCATGATGAAAGAAGTTCCTCATTGAGAAGTTGACACATTCATTCATTCGTGTTTCATTCTGAGGCTGTTTTGTTGATAGTTTTCTATTAAATAATAAATATAGCAACTTCAAATTAAACCATATCAGTTCCATTATGTAAATGAATAATTTACAGTTAGTCCATTTCTGGTTTAAGCACCGATCATTTTGAGTATGAGTATTGAAACAGATAATATAGCTGACTGAGCAGATGCAGATAATGGTGTACTCGCTCATCCGTAATAAAGAAGATGATTCTGGACAGAGGCCTGCATGAGTCAGAACTGTGTTGCTTTTTTAATGCTTGTGCAAACTGAAGGACAAAAGAGAGCGGGACATTATGATGCCTGACTAAAGCTTGTACTTATCCCACAGCCATCAGAGACAGCTCATTCAGATGTATAAAGAGGTTGTGTACTTTAAGCAGAAGTAAGAGCATCCTTACGTAGGTAAATGATGTATGGAGCAATGATGCTGCCTATCCTGGCGGCCATAGAGCAGGTGGCCAAAGCAGTGTTCCTCAATACAGTTGGGTAGACTTCTGCGGTGTACGCGTACATGATAGCAAATGCTGTAGTCACAGCAAATTTCCCCATCATCTCCAGTGCTATAGCTAAATATATCAAGTCTAGAGGGAATAAAGAAGTACATTGTTAGAGATTGTATGTGAGTTAAAGAAGCTGAACATTAAAACTAAATTGTTTGTGAATTGAAAACAAAAAACAACAAATAAACACAAAGAATTAAGAAATCTCTGAAGTTAAATGGTATATCTCTTAGTCTTCGGCTGCCTGCATTTGAGCAAGTACACATCTGAACGTACTTTATAATGATCTTGCATAAACAAACAGCAATCAAGGACATATTAATCTAGTTTTAGTTTTAATCTAGTTTTATCCTACTTGCTGGTGAATGAGAATCTACACCAACATACTTGGTGGTATGAGCTGTATGAAAAGTAGAAACAATCCTCCCATGAAGAGGGTTGAGAAAAGACTCAGTCGTCTGGAACACCAGCGAAACATAATCCATGACAAAATGTAGGCTGGTATCTCCACCGCAGCGGACAGGAAACAGTTGAAGTATGCGTCGCCATTAAGGTTCGCCGTGTTCAGGGAAAGGACGTAGTAGGCGATGGTCAAGATGTTCCTGTGGGAATAATTGCTGAGCATAAATATCAATTTATGCTTGAAGATGTTTATTGTTCTGTGTAGAACAATAAACATCTTATTGTCTTATTGTTCTGTGTAGCTTTATGGGATGACACTATAGTGTAATCAGAAACCCAAGGAGACTTATAGTTTATCAGTGCCTCTTTCATCTATTGTAGTTATAATCTTTATAATGATAAACTCTATATAGCACTTATCAGAACAAAGTACAAGAAGCTTCACGAAGGGAAATTAAAGCAGTAAATCTGATAAAAGAAAAACATTCAAAGGGCAAAATTATTTAAAAAAGAACATAAAACAACATAGCACTACAATAAAGAGGGACCTTAGATAAATATAGCATATGCTCTCCAATAAAAATGTGTTTTAAGACACTTCAGGGCCCTGATAGCAAAAGCTCTGTCCTCTTAAGTTTTCAACCTGAACTTTGGAAGAGACAGAAAACAACTGCCTGAGGATGTCACACTATGCAGAGAGATCCATATAGGATCAATAGGTCATAAATGTATTCAAGGGCTGGCTTATACTTACACGTTCTGGTTAAAGCTACTGTATGTCTAAACAAAACTGGGGTGAATCAAAAAGTTGTAAAGGAACGGAGGGATAGACTTTCACACTCGTAGTGAAGGACTCACTGTGAAATATCAGCTGACTTTGGCATCTTTCAGCTCATTGTTTTGGATTGCTGAACTTTATTCTTACCGTTCAGTGTCATTTTTTTTCTTGTTTTTAAAGTGAAAATAGGACAGATTCACCTGGTGGACCTCCTTCTGGGTCTGTGAATAGTGACAGTAACTGCTAATAGGTTTACGATTACTTAACCCTCCTGTTGTGTTCATTTGTGAGTGAGTTTGGTGTTCCCGGTCAAACATGCTCCATTCTAGCTAATTATAAATCTATAATACATATATCATCACCTAATTGGGTGTTTCATCTCTTTATCAACTCTAGTTCTTGTAAACATTGCAAGTTTTGAACTTCCATTTGTTATTTATGGTCTGTAGGCCTCATTGACCTGAGCTCATATCGTTTGGCCATCATGCTGCCATAGAATGAACTGTGAGCAAGGCCTCATAAAAGCTTTATATACCAGAGCTGTGGGAAAGTTGTTTATATCATTGAAACAATGTTGTGGTTGTTTTTGAAGATTGCCAACATGTGTGGTTCCCATGGGGTAAACATTCTATTGGGGATAGGTTCTAGTGGGGGTTGCCATGGAAGCCAAAAAGGGGCATTTCCAATGACGGGTCATTTTTGACCGGGAACACCAAGGGTGTACACAAGTTCAATAAAACACCCAAAATTTAATAAAAATTCTCAAAAATTATTTTGTGTGTTCAGATGCCATGTGTGAACAAAGTCATGGAACCTTATGACAAACAGATTAAATTAACTACATTTTTTAGAACACAACAGAAGAGGCCAAAAAATCTGTTATTGTAGGTTTCAGAAATGTAATGTATATGTATGTATTGATAACAGTTGCAACTAGATGGCACTCAAAGAGTGCAAACCTCAGCCAAGGCAGAAGACCCTCAGAGTCACTTTGAAATCATCTGTCCATAGAAAACTCAAAGAATAAGATGTGTGGAAAAATTCAAATATGAAAACGTGCTAGTCCACATTTTTAATTTATGTGCATAGGTAGGTAAAGCAAGAATGCCAGATATGCTCTGGACAAAGTGACCACTTTTCTGCATTAAACAACATGCTTCCATGGAAATAACAAAAAATATAATTAGTATGAAATTCAAAAAATATCAAAAGGCTATGTAATATGGTTGTAGATGTGTGTAAAGTTTGGTGAAGCTAGAATGTATAGTTTGAAAATGGCATTCAGCTTAGAGCTTACTGTATGTGTCTTATGTGTTATGAAGGGTTAGCACCTTTCCTGCTAGTATGGGCCAACACATTTGCTGCAAGAGTAAATTAAACTGTTTCTTAACCAAACAAAAATGAAACTGTTTTCAGACTCGGCAAGGAAGTGAGAACAAGAAAGATACAGGCATACTGTGCAGTTACATAAACCTGATTTGGAACTTAGTTACATGCTTCACAGCACCTGACAGGTCATTATTTGTTGTTAGTGAAATGAACTGACATGTGGTCAGAGGTGATGCATGAACAGGCTGAAACTGCAGCATGTCTGCATTTGTGTGGTTAGGTGTGTATTTGTGCGTGCAGGGTCACTGTCCTGAATGTGGAGGTCAGCGGGGACAGCAGGGACTCACCAGACTACCCACAGTGTGAGAGAGATCCAGCGGATGTTTCCAGAGCGGAGCAGGTCACAGATGTTGTGGGCCTTCCTCCTCTTAGATTTAGGTTCTTTCTGTGGGACAGCAGAGCACGTGGAACAACAAACACTTAGCCAGCAGAGCCATCAGGCTGGAAATAATTCCATTAGAGTGAGGCTTGTGAAACTCAAGGCCACTTGCTGAGTTACCACATGCATGTGCACGTGTGCACACATATAGCACCCAAAAGCAAGGATCAGGATTGCTAGAGGCATAAGTTTCCTGTACAATGAATTCATTTTACACGCAAGAAAATCGTTTTTTTTTAACTACGCTCCTGAACTATGGAGCCCTCTACTGAGATCTGTAAGAGATGTGGACATTTCTAAACAATAGCTGAACACCTTTTTATTTACTTTGGCTTTTAATCAATGGTATTCTCCCATATGTTATTATTTTTACTGGTTTCTGTTTCTCTTTCACATGTTTTATCATTTACTGTCTTTTTATTGTATCATTTTATTGTTTTGTGTTTTAATGTGCCATTGCTTTTTTTTTATATTGTAAATCACTTTGAGCCACTCTGTTGTATGAAAAGTGCTCCATAAATAAAGAGTATCATTATTATTATTATTATTATTATTATTATTATTATTATTCATTCATTCATTTTCCGTAACCACTTATCCTATGTAAGGTCGAAGGGGGGCTGGAGCCTATCCCAGCTGACTTTGGGCGGGAAGCGGGGTTCACCCTGTACAAGTCGCCAGTTCATCGCAGGGCTATTATTATTATTATTATTATTATTGTTATTATTATTATTATGATGATGATGATGATGATGATGATCAAAATGCTTGTAACGCTTAGGAATAGAGCTAGAGTGATAAACCTGCCAAAGTTAGCTTAATACTGATAAGTCATGTATATGTAAGCCAATAAGTAACATGGAAGTGGAATGCAGATTAGGTTTGATGTAATTTATTGTAATTTTGAGATGAACCAAACTCTAGGAATTAGTCAGTGGAAGCTATCTGAAAAGATTTAAGTCCATCCCCACCCCTACATCTCCAAAGACCTAAGCTCTGACTTCTTTTATACCCACAAACAATGGATACCACAACTTCGTGTTTATGGACAGAAGAAGAAAAACCCTTGCAGAAGGAGGGTTTTCACTGAAATCTCACATGCAAAGGACCAAAGATGACCGGCGGTGGCTCGATTCGGTTCCTCTTGGCAGCATCTCTCAACACGGCCTCAGCCTCTTCCACTCTTCCCTGAGAGAGCAGCCACCGTGGAGACTCTGTTATGTACCTGCCTCATTATGCAAGAGAGACAAGGTTCAGTCCCCTGGAACAGAGGAAATGCTGTTCATCAAAAGTATAAGAGAGCTGTTCTTTCTTTCATATTTTGGTTCCTCGTGATGCTCAAAAAGTAAAACTAAAACCTAGCAGCTTGTAAAGCCTTGATAAAGTTATAATAATGCTGCTGTGGTTAGACTGGGACAATCAGTGAAAATCCTAACTTTAAAATGCATCTTATGACATTATCCTCTAACCTGTTGACTATTTTTTATGTGTTTAGTCTGTAACTTCTCTGTACATAAAACACTTGTGAAAATGGCCAGTCAAGTTCTGGGGTTAGTTCCTGCAACATGTTTATGTTCAGCTATTCTTAGCCTCTATACATTACAAAGAGGCTGATCACGGCAGCTGTAAGATTTTGTCTTTGTGCACCATGAACCGAAAGATCTTTAGAAATATATATATATATTGATTTGTCTGTTGCTTCTTTGAGCATGATGTGATGATGATCATGTGACTACGTTCTTATCATGTTGTAGTGGGTTGCCTCATACTTCTTGATAAAAACTAGTATGATAACCAGACTGAAGAGCACCAGAGGGTTTTCCCCACTTTTCATACCAAGCAGCACTCCTTACGTTGTGTTTTGTAACTAGATGTTGATGGATTCTGTGTCTAAACTAACCTATTAATAGACTGTTTCAGCCCCGATATAGTGCTAATCTATTTGTCTGCATTTTTTTTTTTGGCAGGAATCATGCTGATTAATTGATTGACAGCTGATGGCTAATTGTCATCAGCATTCCTGAATCACCTGAATCTATCTCCTGAAAGCACTGCTAGCAAGCAGTCTATACACATGTCAGCGTGTCACAAAATGAATTTCCTGGCAATGCCATCGGTTGATGTCACAGATGGCCAAATACTGAAAATAAAAATGTTTTAAAATAAAAACCCACGCAGACAAACACACACCCACCTACCACCAGAGAGGCACAAAGAGGAAGCCAGGCAGGGCAAGGCCTAGGAGGAGCATCCTCCAGTCTCTGATGAAGAAAGCACACAGCGGCAGCAGCATGTATCCCAAACAGAAGAAAAGATTCACACCCGCAGTGGAAAAAATTGTCCGAACACGTGGGGCTAATATCTCTGTCCCTTAAAACAACAGAATAAAAGGAGATAAATAACAAACTAAAAAAATAACAGAAATCAATTACTCAGTCTTTAGCATTATGATTGACAAGTTAGTAACTGATCAATGGGTAGAGGAGAAAAAAAGTACCTAGCACAAAAGCAGCCACATATTTGGAGATTTGTCCCACCCCGGTAACAAAAAAGATGGCGCAGAACATGGCCCAGGATTGAGAGAAGGCCAGGATGAATGTGAACACTGTCTGGACTCCAATGGTAACAAACAACACGATTTTCCTCCCATACCTGAAAAAGATACAAAGCGCAGGTTAAATGTCCAAGCATGTTGTGTAGACGTGACGTTCACCTGACTGACCTTTTTTTTTTTTCCATTTTCTCCTCAACAGGAGCCAAAGATCAACTAATTCAAACTTTAAAACAATTTTGCTACATTTTTGGGTAGAACTTAAAAGCGTAGGATCCTCCATCAGTTTACCTTCACCCTCCTCAAAACAACCCTCTGTTGCCACATCAGACACGTCAATATCAACTCTGGGCTGCGAACAAGAAACTGTATATCTTCAAGTTTGTATCTGACACACTTGCTGTTTCTCCCTGAGGCCAGGAGATGCTAGACTGTCATTTTAATAAAAACACTAAGTTTAACAGTTCGGTTAATTCATTACTTCATTAAATTCATTCCTCTGATTATTTTATGAGTGAAACAGCACCCCTCTAGGTGTGGTGAATGAGTGGTTGTACTCCTACTGTAGACTGTCATGTCTGCTAGGAGGCCAGCTCAAGTTGGCATCCCTTTGTATAAAAAAAATTTTAAAAATAAAAAATAAAATAATTAACCAATCAGAAAAGGCTGCATAGTCACTGTAATGTGATACAGGCCTATGCCAAACTATGGTGGACTACGCCAGAGGAAGCCAGTCGTCCAGTTAATCCTCTCCATTCAAAACATTGCATGTTTCTGCTTTAGCTATTTTGTATCGACACACATAGCAAATGCAGTGATGGAGCGGGGAGATTTAGTGAAAACCTGTTTCCCACTATTACAAAACTTGACTTTCAAACTGAGAAACAAAAGAGATTCAGGAGTTTTAATGACAAATGAGGGGCTAACTGGCAGCACTAAACTTCAGCGGATCGTTTGCTGGCCCTGTCTTCTTTTTGCCAACTTTGCCACCATGAAAAACAGGAGAAAGACCTTCTCCTTCAAATAGGGTGTGTACAGTAATATGTACACACGAAAATGCTGCATTAAAAATCTCAGACATTTAGTCCTCATTCCCAGCTGATGCTGGCACAAGTTACATCATTGAGGCGATTTATCAAATTTTGCGCAGCTCCCTCTGGAGCCACAAAAGACTTTAGAACTTTTTCTTCACAGACGCAATAGTACTCCCCAAGACCTGCATACAGACTTTGATGAATAAAATAGGATGGAGTTCCCCATTTAAGACAATTTGAGATTAGGCAGGACCAAAACAAAAGTGTAGGGAATCCTGGGACATTTTATCATCTCTTTCTCTGTTTAAGGCAAAGTCAGACGAAGAGGTGAACCATCAGTTTGACTTGACCTGTCAGACAGCTGTCCTGAAATTAAGGAACCAGTGAGAACTCCACAGAAGTAGACGGAGGAAGTCATCGGGCTTTTCCACCTATCATCACACACCAGGTCCCACTGCAAAAACACACACACACACACACGCAGCACCTAGATCAGAGTGCATAAAATATGCAATAAGTGCTAAATTATTTAGCAAGAAAAATTGAATGAATTTATTACTACAGTTATATCTATAGGCCTACATAGCAAGATTAAGTACAAAACTATATGGGAAAAAGAATAAGTCCAATAAAAAATGACAAATATCAAATTCTAACAAACTATACTACCTTTGTAGAATTTAAAAACTGCCTCCAACTTAATGTTGTCTCAGTATGGGTGTTGGAAGGTGCCTTTAATTTTATGTTCAAATGCGCAGACAGACCTCAACAAACCTCAGAACTGATGGTAGAGGTATATATTGTCCGGTCGTACTCCCACCCGTCCAAGCAGCCCTCTGTCGCCACATCAGACAGGTTCACATCAACGCCGGGCAGCAAGCCCCTGTCCGAGAAACTCCGTATGTCCTCCAGCCTGTATCTGGTGCACTTGCTCTGTACCAGAGCCCCGCCGCGGCTGTCCTCCTCCAGAGGGATGCTGCTGTTCCTCCACGGGGTGGATAGGTTGGCATCCGCGGGGATGAGGCAGCGGTGAGGCGGCGTGTCGGCGACGAACACGACGGACAGACCGGTGAAGCCGTTCGGGATGATGGTCAGACAGAGCAGGAAAAACACCTGCTGTTGAAATAGTCCCCATTCCCCGAGGAACGCGGTTGTTGCGTCAAAGTCAATCATGTTGTTTGGTTGCTGTGCATGTCAGGCGCACAGAATGAGGCAGAATAAAAATCGGACAAGAGAGACTTTAGTTTGGGCATTTTTAAAAGCAGAGGATTTGTTTCGGCTACACAACCATCCCACCCACTGCATCCTAACCTCCCCTTTGAGGACACGACCCGATATCCATATGTGGGCTAAACCAAAACACAAGAAAAAAAGAAGTTATTTTTCTATCACTCCCAAAATAATTATCTGGCATTTTATTACAGTTCACATTGTAAGAGAACACTATTAAAGTTCACACTCATGAAACGTCACACAGAGTCTGCTTGTCCTTAATTGTCCCTTTGTAGGTTATTTAAGGTTTGTTTACATCAGTACTAGTGGCCTAAAGTGTCAATTTTGTACAATTAGTATATTATTTTTATATTATATTATATTATATTATATCATATTATTTATTTTATTTTATATATATGAATTGTAAACTGTACTAAATATAAATTAGATGACATTCATAAAATTCCAACTGTTAGGCCTCAGTTAATTTGACAGATGATGAGTTCATTTTTCTACCATCAGTGGTAAAAAATTAAACAAATGAGTGGCATCACCATGCAGGCATATTTTGAAGCTCCTGCTGGAGGTGTGACAAAACTTGTTACAGTATATCCAGACTATCTGTAAACTGTATCAAAGATCAAGCCGCGCTGAAAAAGTTAATCATTAAGCCGGACATTAAAGGAGTGCAGCCTGCAGCGGCCCTGAACTATACCAGTCAGCATGGGCATATGAAGCAGTGAGTGGAACAATCTAACAGGAGTCTGGGGGAACTCCACCAGAAGATTTATGATGTCATTATAAAAACAATTTCTTCCTTTTATTAGCAATGGATTTTCTTAAATTCATAAGTGTCTATAGGTTTTGATGAGTGTGAGTCAGCAAATGAATAACATCGTGTTTTGAAAATTAAATTCAATCAAATTTAAAAGGTTTCAAATAGAGAATAAGTTAAAATCCAACACATAGAACCCAAACCTCTAAACAAATATTGAAGTGAATGTGACAGAATTAATCAATGCTGTTTTGCTTTTTTGTTTTTTTCAAATAAAACATTTCATAACCTCACACAGGTGCCTTTTTCTTTCATTTGTTTCCTTCTCTCGTCCTCATTTACTCACATTTGGCATCTTACTCTCCTCTTTCCCCTCTGTATAAAAAGGAATGCTCTCTTTAATGAAGACATACTGTGGAAACAGTGACCGACCTTATCTCAGCTACGTATCAGTGAATAAAAAAGTTGGCGCTCCACTGTGTATGTGTACAGTGTAAGAGAATTTACCTGGTTGCAAGGTAGCTGTGAAAACCTGGCAAGACCGGTGCATTTTGAGGAGGTCTGAACAAATCATTTAAAAAAAAAGGGATATACAGTATAAGACGTCCACTCATGACTACCAACATCAGTGATTTTCCACATATCCTATTTGTAAGTTGCCTCACAAGACTCAAATGCACTCTGTAACCTTTTATCTCTGCAATAACAACTCTGGAAAATTGTCTGGTGCAAAGGACAGAATACAAAGCACTTCATTTACAACTTGTCAAAGTTCTCCTGTCTCCCTCCTCAGACCAGCAGACACTTTCACTGGCCTGTTCAGTGCCTCTTTATCCTACATTTGTGTCACTTGCAGGAGTCATCCACGCCTCCTTTGTCACTATTGAAATCTGTGAATAAATGTTGCGCATTTGGTTACTTTAACTCTGTCCTGTCATACTTGAAGGAAGTAAAGAGCTTGTGTAAAAAAAAATCTGATTTAAATCTCATTTGAGAAGAAAGGGAAGTTATGCATGTCACGTGAGCTAAACGTTACTGTCATTTGAATTAAGATACCCTGGCTTTTTGGCATATAAACATGTTGGTATATGATCAGACTGCGGCAAACACCACTGCAAAGCAAGGGGGCATTTGTTTTGGGAAATGGTGTGGCTAAATTAAGGGGTGCAGAACACATAACTTAATTTGGTTGTAAATAGAATTAAATGCCCACCAATGCAATGTAACTCAACATTATCGATTATATAGTCCTCCATTATAGGGACCTCATGAGAGGGGAGGGGGTGGCGCAAAACGGGGGAGGTACTTCAAATATTTTTTTAACCACTGGGGACTGTTTATTTTGGCTCAGGGGAGGGACATACAACTTTAAATCATATTTAATATTCAATTTTGTTTTCAAAATTGATTCATCGCTGTATGGTGATTGAACTCACTCAATCACCTGCTCCCCACGGTGATTATGCACATGTTGCTCTTGATATTGAGAGTTAAAGTGACTCCAAAGCGCATGCCCCAGCCTCTCATATCTCTGTTCCTCAGTACTGGTGTTTACATTAAAGGCTCCAAACCTATGGGGGTGAATAGGTTTATTCCCCAACCCCCCAGACTCACACAGCAGCTGAAACCACAAGTCTGTCCTTAACTTGAAAGACTATGTGCGCCTTTATGCAGGAACACAGCAGCAGTAGGTCAGTTAGGATCTGACCGGAATTACACTGTGTTCTGCACAAGTCTACTGATCATCACAGATTCCAGGTCCATTCAGTGGAATCGTTTATGATAAAGCAATACTTAAACTTGGGTCCATGAGAGTTATCAGGACAGCTCTTTTTTAAGCGGCTAACTGTTGTGTGTAACTGTTTATATGGGAAAACGTTCATTAATATGTGCATGTTAATGCAGGCTCAGGCAGGAGGGGGTGACTGTCATGTGCTCACACAGCCTGTGTGGTGATATGATTTGTAAGTAAGATTTTACCAAAGGAACAAGAGAAGTACTCAAGTAGAATGCATCCCTCCACCAAGGCCAACACGTTTCAACACAAGACGATTGTGGCATCAAACTGGCTGCCCCGAGAGTAGTTTAAGCATAATAGACCAAAACTGTCAAAATACCCCGATCTTGCAATATTCAAAAAAGTGGACGAAAATTCCTAAATCCACTCCTTTAAATGGATCTACTCCAAGGTTTAATAGGTTCTTCCGTGCCACGTGCCCAACCCTTCTACCAAGTTTCAGCAACATCAGTCAGGCAGTTTAGGTGTAATGGATAGAAATGCTGAAAAAAGCTTCACCTTGCAATTCAAGTGAAGAAAAAAAATCGTGGATGCACACCTTTATCCAAAATTTAATTTAATTAATTTCTTCCTAGCTACATGCCAAACCCACCTCCAAGTTTCACGAAAATCCGTTTAGTAGTTTTTTGTGTAATCCTGTGTAACAGACAAACTGAGATAAACAAACCAACAATAAAATGGTTTTGGATTTGATTTGTTTTATTTTGAAAGTTATTTTCCGCATCTCGATCTCGTCACATTTCCTGCTTTTGTTTTGTTTTCCCGCCTTTAGGGTCATTGATTGCTTATACCTGTATCTTGTTACCCTTCCTAGAGAATTTAGTCCTCCCCTTTCCTTGCCACTTTGTTGTCCATTATTCCTTGTGTGCCATGCTGTCAGCCGTCTCCTTTGTAAGTTGCTTTATCCCTTGACTTTGACTACCTGCATGGGTTTTATCTGTTCTACGAACTTTTGTTTTTGGCTACTTCTTTTGGAATCTATTTGTTTTGGGTTTTTTGACTGTTTTCGGTTCTTTCCACATCTTCGATTTATTTGAAATTGTAAGATCTTCAGTTGCCCCATTAAATCCCTGGATAGCACCTAATCTATTTTAGTAGTCTGCATTTGGGTCATCTGTTTCCTTGTTTTTTACATGATTGAGATAAACAAATCGTACTCTGATCACTTTCAGCTCTTCGCTTGCTGCATTGGCTTATTAGCATTTTGCGTAAATATAAAAAAAAGGTTATTCAGGGACGGTCATACATTTTCTCCGGTCACTCAGGGAGGCACAGGGATAAGTATTTGTTGCTCCTGGGAGGGTCTCATGATAAAAAAAAAAAGATTATCGGAGTTGCAGCGAGTGCAGCCACTCTCCTCCTCCTCTGATAAAAAAACAGTCCCCTGGAGGACTTAAATGCATAAATGAAGCTCTAGCAAGAGCTCAGTCAGGAAGACGATTGTTTTGCGTGGTTCGGCCCGTATTTATTTCTAACGCCTAAATATCTCCCTGTAACACCAAAGACATTCTCACAAGACTTAATTATCACCCATCATCTGCTGTAATTAAATTGTCTTTACTCCATTCACTTGTCTTTATTTATTGAACAAGTTATGTCATCATTCATTCCTCATTTGTTCCCTAGTGTGTCTTTATACCAACTGACCATTAATGTCCCAGTCAACATTTATATATAAGCTTATTTGCACAAGTGCCTTTTAATATTAGTTAATGTTCTCCATTTTCAACATAGTGTCAAACCTCTCAAGTGAGACTTTATTTGCAATGAGTCAGTTCTACATTCAAAGAGAAGGATAACCTCTTCAAAGCTAATCTTATCTGTGTACAAATAAACCAAGTCTCAAAGTCTTGCTTCTGTTGCCATCACTTACTTGCATTTATCTATTGCTCTTCAGTCATTTAGCTGCACAAACAAGTCTGCTCAACATTCATGTGCAACCACACGTTCCTTTGTCCAGTGCAAACACTGTGATTACCCTCAAACACAAATATATGATTACACACATATCTAGTTATTAATATATTAATATTAACTGATCAAAGTGACAGAACCCTCCATCTGTAGATGCTGTATAAGCTGATGACGTTCACGTGCTCTTCTAACATATCACAGGGACCTTCCATTCCTCCTAACAATCATTAAAACCTCTGATAATCCTGTAAAGCATGACCTTCTCATTGTCAAGCTACAAGCTAAAATCTGTTGATTGAGGCAATTATGCTGCTTGTTGTGCAAACCCAAGTTAATGAGTATACAGACTGCTGTCCAATATGAATCAGCATTGTTTACAAAGAAAGCACTCGATAAGCGTATACCTCTGCCAACACCATTGTCCTTAAAACTTGGAAAAACATATACGTATGACCAATGATTTTAAAACAACTAATCGTATTCAACGTTTATTCACATAAAATAGAATTATTTACATTGAAAACATGTATCCATACAAAAAATGAAGTACAATTTGATAGAATAGCTACTGAATTTAACTTTCAGCGTATATACGTTCAAATATTTCATATTTCACTTTAATTAATTATTTGAGAAATACATGAAAATGTCAAACTATGCCATAAATATCACTCATTGTTAACAGAACTGAACAAATCTACATCTGGATCTGAATCTCAAAATCTAATCGACTCTTCCTTGGATGGAGGCACATCCCTAACAATATGCAAAGATTTGCAAATCATTGAAACCCCATATGGAATTGAAAATAGCACAAAGACAACATTTCAAATGTGGAAACAGAAAAATGTAATTGTTCTTGAAAATTATATACTCATTTTGGAGCGCAGATAGCACAGTCGTTAGAGTGCGCGCCCCATATACCGAGGCTATAGTCCTCTAGCAGTCGGCACAAGTTCGATTCCATCCGTAGCCATTTACCGCATGTCTTCCCCCCCACTCTTCAGCTTTCCCTATCAAATAAAGGCAAAAATGCCCCAAAAAATATCTCCAAAGAAAATTAAATCCTCATTGAGAATTTGATGCCAGCAACACGTTTCAAAAAAGTTGCGACAGGGTCATGTTTACCACTATTGCATCGCGTCTTCTTTTAACAACACAAAACGTAAGCGTTTGTGAACTGAGGAGACCAGTCGCTGTCATTTTGAAAGTGGAATGTTTTCCCATTCTTGCCTGATGGAGGATTTCAGCTGCTCAAGAGTTCAGGGACTCCTTTGTCGTATTTTATGTTTTATAATACACCAAACACATTCAATGGGTGACAAGTCAGGACTCCAGGCAGGTCAGTTTATCACCCGGACTCTTTTACTACGGAGCCATGCTGTTGTAATTCGTGTAGAATGTGGTTTGGCATTGCCTTAAATAAGCAACGTCTTCCCTGAAAAGGATGTTGTTTACTTGGCAGCATATGTTTTTATGCTCTGTTTTTAATGCAGTAATGTCCACTACAGAATCCTGTCTGTTTTTAATGCAGTGATGTCCACGACAGAATCCTGTCTGTTTTTAATGCAGTGATGTCCACTACAGAATCCTGTCTGTTTTTAATGCAGTGATGTCCACTACAGAATCCTGTCTGTTTTTAATGCAGTGGTGTCCACTACAGAATCCTGTCTGTTTTTAATGCAGTGATGTCCACTACAGAATCCTGTCTGTTTTTAATGCAGTAATGTCCACTACAGAATCCTGTCTGTTTTTAATGCAGTGATGTCCACTACAGAAACCTGTCTGTTTTTAATGCAGTGATGTCCACTACAGAATCCTGTCTGTTTTTAATGCAGTGATGTCCACTACAGAATCCTGTCTGTTTTTAATGCAGTGGTGTCCACTACAGAATCCTGTCTGTTTTTAATGCAGTGATGTCCACTACAGAATCCTGTCTGTTTTTAATGCAGTAATGTCCACTACAGAATCCTGTCTGTTTTTAATGCAGTGATGTCCACTACAGAAACCTGTCTGTTTTTAATGCAGTGATGTCCACTACAGAAACCTGTCTGTTTTTAATGCAGTGATGTCCACTACAGAAACCTGTCTGTTTTTAATGCAGTGATGTCCACTACAGAAACCTGTCTGTTTTATTTTCATGTTGATAAACATTATTCTGAAATTGTTTCACTATTTGCCAGCGCAGTCTTTCACAGAGTGGTGAACCCCTCCTCATCTTTACTTCAGAAAGACTCAGCCTCTCTGGATGCTCTTTTTATACCCAATCATGTTACTAACCTGTTGCCAGTTACCTCATTAATGTTGAGATGTTCCACCAGGTGTTTTCTTTCAGCATTTCACAACTTTTCCAGTCTTTTGTTTCCACTGTCCCAACTTTTTAGAAACGTGTTGCTGGCATCAAATTCAAAATGGGCATATCATTTTCAAAAAATAATGACATTTCTCATTTTCAACATTTGATATGTTGTCTTTGTGCTATTTCGAATTAAATATGGGGTTTCAATGTTTTACAAATTACCACATTCTGTTTCTATTAACATTTTACACAGCGTCCCAACTATTTTGGAAATTTGGTTCAGATGCAGTCATTAAGTCTGTTGCATGTAAGAATCGTTTGTGTTCACTTACATTGTTTCCATCAGTGGATTTTCGATGAGTTTTTTCTATCCACACAGATAAGACCACAGATGATGGCCTGATCTCACGATGCAATTATCTCCTGAATCACCTTTGAGCTTAGTTGAAACATTACTGATATCTCCCTGCAATATAGTTCAATCTGATTAAACTGATTAATAGTACGTGGCCTGAGGAGGAACTTCGCATTTACCAGTTATTTATGTCAAAATCTATTGTAAAATGATTGAACTATAAGTGTAAATACTAGTATACACAATAATCTGTGATGGAAGATGCACTCAGATCTTTTGCTTTAGTAACTGTAGAAACGCCAAAGCATAATAATACTGTATTGCAAGTAAAAGCGCTGCTTTCAAAATGTAGCGAATATTAGCAGCAAAATGTTCCAAAAATAAAATTGCTCATGTAGAATTACCCACTTCTAATATAACTGCATTTATAATTATTGATGCATTAATAGGTTAGCGTCACTAATTTTGCAGCTGGTAAATGATAATTTCAACTACTTGATGTACTACCAGGTAAACAAATCCATAATAAACTCATGATTAATTAGGTGGTTTATATTTTGTAGTATCTGAAAACTAGGAATTAATATTATAAAACAAAACAAAAAGATAAATGCACAATTTTAGCATTTTAAATGTAGTGTAGTACAAGTATTAAGTAGCATAAAATGGGGTTACCCTTGTAAAGTGTAAGTACATCAAATTGTACTCAAGTAACTATACTTGGTTACAGTACATCAGTGATTATAAGCATGTAATTAACATTTATGCAACGGATTAAAATGTGCCACAATATAACTACAGATGATTTTTCCTAAAAGAAGCCATTTTTGCAGAGTATTCTAAATAAAGTTAAATGAACATATATATCATACAATTCATGACTAACATACAGGATAAAGGCCTCTTGCCTCTGCACTGTGGCTTAAAATGTGTCCAGTGATTGTAAGTGCTACTTAGCAACATTTAGAGTACAGGCACGTGAACTTCTTTGGGGTATTTAAGAGTGTGGAATGTTGTTTAGACCACACTTTGACCACAGTGGTGAGGGGGGTGGGTGTATGGATTGGTCACTAAAGCTTTTGATCATTTTTCTTTGAATAAATCAAATGAAGTCACTGAGAGGTCTCTCAATCACTGATCTCAGATTAATTGTTTCTTTGTCTCCTCATAAACTGAGATACAGTGGGTCCTCCTGGATGAAAGAGTTCTCCTTGAAAAGGAGGTTTAATACTTTCTCAGGACTTGAAACTTTAGTTTTTCCACTGTGACTCCGTCCCACCAAGGGACCAGTTCAATCTGTCCCACAGAGAGCTCAACCCTAAAACTCTGGTACTAAGCTGAAGACTTTAAGAGGGATCCCACGTTTCATAGTGTCAAGAATTTCACAGGATTTCTTTCTTCCTCAAGAGCAGGGAGGCCTTTTTAAAGAGAATGGGAGACTATGATGAAGACACTGCGTTCCTCGGACAGACTGGTCCTTATTTCTGGACCAAATTTTTTCTCCTTAACACAGTTTTTGTGTCAACTGGATTCAATGGACTTTACATGGTCTTTGTTGGGGCAGTGCCGAAACACCACTGTCTCATTCCAGACGTTAACTTAACTGAGGAGTGGAGAAATGCCATCATTCCCGTCTCACTAATGAATGGCGAGGAGGTGCAGAACAAGTGCAGCAGATACAGACTGGATGTTGTGAGAAATCTCTCTGCTGCAGGATATGTCCCTGGTAGGGATGTCAATCTCACTAGCCTGGAGCAGGAAAGATGTTTAGATGGATGGAACTACAGTAAAGAGATCTACCAATCCAACATAGTCACAGAGGTTTGTGTGAATGTGCATGGCTGTTTTCTATATGTTTTCTATTGTCTATGTGTGACTGTTTTCTAAAGTTTGAATACAAAAGTGTTCATTTTATCTTTGTCTTTTTCTTTGTTTGAAATATGTGTCTAATTCCCATCTTTTCAAAGTGGGACCTTGTTTGTGACAACCAGTGGAAAGTTCCCTTTGCATCCTCGACTCTCTTTGTGGGATACCTCCTTGGTTCCCTCGTCTCCGGCCAGCTTTCTGACAGGTATTTCATCCTCATTTATCAGTGAAATGCACTTATGTCATACTCAAATGAGCCATAAATGAAATGTATATATCATAAGACCAAGGTTTTTTTCTTTATTATTCGTGAAATGTTGCTAAAAGTTGCTTCTAAAAATAGAAATTGGTCAATTAAATATGTGAGGATATCACTGTGGTGATTGTTGCTGGAGCCTTAGACCTATAAGCTGTTATTATATGAAGAAAACGGCTCCATCTGCTGTTGAAGTTAGGATTTGTTTTAACTTATTTACTGGCTTTCTCACTGCTGTTAAGTGATTCAGCTCAAATATTAAAACGCTTTATTAAATGGTGTGGGGTAAAAGACTGTAACTGCTGTACGCTATGCTTATTTACTTACTGTACATTTAGAATTTTAATTCAATTCAGCTTTAATGTCATTTTGCCATACATCTGTTGTGCAGAGCAGAAGGAGACAGCATTTCCCAGAGATCCCAGAGTGCTCAATACAGAATAAACATACATAGATATAAATCTCTAACAATTTATCTAAAACAAGAAACAACACTGAGACGAAAAAGTCATTTAAAACAGACGCTAGCAAACAAACACAGTCGAAAAACAGCACTTAAAATAAATAAAGAAATAATAAAAACAAATCAAAAAGTGCCCTAGTGCAAGTGTTAGTCTTTGCTATGATACACCTGGACCGTTTGCCTGAATGTAGCAGATCAATGTTTTAATTTAAATGACCATCACTCTGTACTTATAAAATTGTGCTTTATTTCTTGGAAATTTTGATTGTGCTTCCTTCCCATGGAAAATAATTCAAATAACCTTTGTCAAAGAGACCATTAGAAGTAGCACATTAAGTGGGTATTGTAATTTATCCTGTTAAGATTATAGATTATTTGTAGAGTTAATAGCATCTGATGTCAATTGTGGTAAGGGGTTAGCTCTGACAGACAATGCTGTTGTGTACCTTTTGATTGTAGGCAGGCAGGGGTCTCAGCACACAGCAGTGTGGAGCTGTTGTGTTTAACTATTCAGATCTGTTACAGCTGTGAAAACTGTGTCCTCAATGGTTGAGAAAGCAGGGGTTATGTGCTTTGAGGTTTCAGACCTTTTTGATAGTTATGCCACATGATTTTAAAGACTGAAACAACGCTGGTGAAGCGTTTATTTATATGTTGTATGTTAATATATTCCTATTTAGACAAAGTTCTTCTAATTTTCTGTGATTCCTTTTTGAGGTCAAGGAACAAACCGGTTCGTAGCGTTTATGCACTGGAGAAGAGATTGTCTTTACTGCCCTTTGTCTTTACCATCATTACCTTCAGTGCCCAGTCAACTTCACATACATAACTTATCATGAGTGACGGCCATTCTAGTGAGGTGCTGCCTCGCAACTTGAGTGTTAAAATCCATGATACCTGCAGGAATGCGAAGGAATGGCAGAAGTCCTCCAATTGTAATAGACAAACAATTAATTCTTTGTTTAATATGTATCTAATATAACGTTGGTGAAAGTCATTGACTGGTTGCAGACAGACATACTCATCAGGAGAGTCTTTGGATCTTCTCTGCTGATGCTCTCCCTGAACTGTGCTGCAGAGCTCCTCATTTGTTGCTTGTTTGATGAGCTTTTAGCATTCAATCAAGGCTTCGGCAAGTGGAAACAAACACAGACACAATCAATGGTTTGCAATTCTTTTCCATTCAGGTTTGGGAGGAAGAAGATTATCTTCATCTCCCTTGCGTCCCAGTGTGTCTCAGTCCTGCTCCAGTCCTTCTCTCAGTCGTGGAGGATGTTCTGCATCATGTTCCTCTTTGTCGGAGCCTCCCAGATTTCTATGTACATTTCTGCATTTGTGCTAGGTATGAATTGTATCCACTCCTCATGCTCTGTTTGTCAGACATTTTGTCATCTAACATCTTAGTATGGCTTTTAATGTCCACTGGTTTATCTTTTTAATCGCTTACTCATCATTAAACATTTACATTTTATTATATCTCGGACAGGAACGGAGCTGTTAAGTAAAACTATGCGAGTGATCTTCACAACTCTCGGGGCCTTTCTTTTCTATGGCATTGGGTACATGACACTACCCTGGATTGCATATTTCATAAGAGAATGGAGGATTTTCCTTGCCGTTCTATCTATGACTACTGTGGTCTACATCCCATTGTGGTGGTACGTTGACCCTAAATTACTTTTAACATATTTTGTGCCTAAATATAATCATCTCACTGTCAGCACCCATGGTTTAGTAGATATGAAAATGCACCACCTGTTGGTTTGACTTTCATAGTAAACCTAAACTGATTGACTGTGCAGGTTCATCCCAGAGTCTCCTCGGTGGCTGGTCACTCAAGGACGAGTTGAGGAGGCCGAGGCCATAGTGAGACAGGCTGCAAGGAAAAATAAAGTTGAGGCACCACCAGTCATTTTTAAAAAATCTGAGGTAAGGTTTTCTTTTGCAAACTACTGTTTTATCATCA
Organism: Chaunax sp. Z400; assembly: GCA_037577475.1. NCBI lineage: Eukaryota > Metazoa > Chordata > Actinopteri > Lophiiformes > Chaunacidae > Chaunax > Chaunax sp. Z400. The sequence continues at coordinate 19,354,320 of CM075201.1, forward strand.
TTTGTGAATTATAAAGTCCTTTTTTTATAACCTTTTGGCTCAAGTTTGTAGGCAAGGAAACGCACAACATTGTCTTCACAGATGACTCTGGAACAAAGATCTCACTATGACCTTTGACATAATTCATATTATTTTTTACAGATAAACACATTCCTGTTACTTTACATTTTATTTGAAATAACGTTTGGACTCTGTAACATTTATTTGGAGTTAAGCATTTGTCTATAATTTCAGTAATGTCTTTAAAAAAGATGGTGCACATGATCTCATATCCCGAAACCTTTGAAGTCTGCATCAAATATCCGTTGGCCGAAAGCTAAACTGAATCTGTGCATTACATATTTGAGATATTCTGTGTGCAAGACTGGACAGTGTCCCCGCATGAATTCTGTTGCTTCCTTTTGTTTACCTACAGACAATGTCTCCAAGTAGGACATATACAATGGTTGATATAATAAAATCCAAGAACATCAGATGCATCACAATGATGTGTCTCCTTTTGTGGTAAGTGGTGTGTACACGTAAAACTTGTATTCATACGTATATGAATGAACAAAGCGAATCACTACAACAACAAGCAAGAAGAAAAACGTACGATTTTTTTTTTTAAATGCATTAAAGTATGTACCATTAATCTAGTTTTCTTTATTTTATTTTTAGGATGGCCATTAACATTGGGTATTTTGGATTATCCCTGAACACCTCCAACCTAAGTGGCAACCCCTTCATGAACTGTTTTCTATCAGCTCTTACTGAGGTCCCTGCCTATGTTGTTTCTACTTGGCTGCTAAAGAAATATGCAAGAAGAGCCCTGCTGTCAGTGTTCCTCGTCATTGGAGGAGGAGTTCTTCTTCTCATCCAGTTCATCCCTGATAGTAAGACTTCTTGTGATGTCAAATTACAATGTGAGAACGTCACATGCACAATCTTTAAGATAATAGCATATGCTACAGCTAAAATATTCATAAGAAGCGCTGAACGTAGCCGTGATCTAAACTACAGCACATTTTCATACTTGCCTGTAGTGATTCCCACTGCTCCCACCCCAACTAGGCCTGTCACGGTTATTACACAATCGCCTGATCATGATTATTTGAGCAAACTGCAATTATTCTGCATAAACGTTCGAATGGCTTCCCTTCATCTGTATAAAAACAGCTGGATGAAAGGAAAATGTCATATTCCCATCTCTAATTCCATGTAATCCACGTTGCTACACAACATATGTGTTAAAGTATTGTATCAGTTTAAGCGATGACTGGCAATGTGCCCTTTCACCACAGCCCTTATACTGAATATATAGCCTGTTCACTCCTTATTAATTCCATTGTACCAAAATCAGCTGTAATTCACCAGGGCGCTCGTGAAGCAGTCCCAAATGAATGGAGCTAAACAGCTAAAATAATTATTTTTATCTGCTTCTAGACAAAAAGCCCAAGTTTTATTTTAGTTTGTACAAATATAGTATTGATTATATAATGTCCTTTCGTTTTTTCTTCATTCTGCAAATGAATGCTGATTGGTCGGTTAAGGTTTTACAACTGATTGCGAAGCCGACATCCTTCCTCAAAGTCACCCGGAGTCTACAGATGTTTTTGAAATGAAATCGACAGAATATCTAAAGGAGGACCAGGAGGGCCTTCGTTTCTGACCACCAAATGTAGATCTGGTTAATAGCAGAGATATTCCACCGAATAAGTAAGAATAAATAAGTGTCAAAGTGGCTTGTGGTGTGTGATGTTACAACTATTTACAGAAAGGCATTTCACAACAATTGAAGCTGCAAAAAAATATCCAATGGACTTATATATGTTGTCTGTACCTATTATATTGAAAAAATAATGATTTCTCCATAGAGCCCCATTCATTTTGGACTAGCTTGTGAGCGCCCTCCACACAACCTAGATGTTATGGGAGTGGATTCTCTATACCTGTGGAATATCTCTGCTTTCACCTAATCAACGTAACCAAACCTGCCATAGTGGCAAGCGGGATAACAATCTCATTGGTATCTGATTAACAGTTGGTTAATCATCAAATTCAATAACACCCAATTACTTAACATGTTAATTAACTCTGGTGTTAGTATTTAAAATGTTTACTTAACTACCTTATATTACCAATTTTGTTGTTCAGTTCACAAAGTTTTATTTCCATCTCTTTTCTACTGTGGGCTACAAAAACATCAGTTATCAGGTGGTACACAATAGTGAACCAGAGTTAAACAGTGTAAGCTCAGTAACTTAGCCCCTCCACCATTAGCTAAACATTCCCTCAAGTGTTTACAATTAACTAGTGACATGATGTTAGATTCTTTCTGAGCAACAAAGCGTATTATTTATGCTCCTATGTGTTCTATAATGTCATGTAATATTTCTCAAGGTGATAAAGAAGCCATGCTTTAGATAACTGCATTGTCTGCTTAATGGATTTGTCTATACAAAGGTTTATATATCAGTTCTGTACAGAAGGTCATGTTACAGAAAAGAAGGCATTCTTCAGCCAGAGCTAGTTATATAAAAGCCTTTCTTTTATTATGTTTGTTTGAAACTAGTTTAACCAATATGCTGGACTAACTGGATATAAATGTAAAATATAACTCTTCTTGTTGCTCAGCCTAAGAGTACCTGAATGTTTTCTTCTGTTACCAGTTTCTGTTTCTTCAAGAGCAATGGAATTCTTTCATAACTCAAGACATATATCATCTATGTGTCCTCCTCCTTAGCCATCCTCTATATTGCTCTGGCACTGGAAATGACTGGGAAGTTTGGCTTCACCATGGCATTCAGCATCGTCTACATCTACACCGCTGAGATTTACCCCACTGTGCTGAGAAACGTTGGCATGGGAATGTGCTCCTCTGCTGCACGCATTGGCAGTATCACAGCTCCTTATGTCATCTATTTAGGTATATAGATGTAAAGTACAGTGGACACTCAATGCTTATTCACTGTATTGAAACACTGTATGTATGTAAAAGAAAAAAAGTCTGTATAGGATAATAAAAGTGATATGTATACAAATATAGTGAATGCTCACCTATGTCAAGAAATGTTTATCATTTTCTAATGTAGAATTTTGCCCCTCCATGATTTACAGGTACTTATAATAAGGCTCTGCCTTATATTCTCATGGGAAGTCTCACACTTGCCTCCTCTGTGGTGAACTTCTTCCTTCCGGAGACCCTCAATAGAGATCTTCCAGAAACAGTGGAGCAGATGCAAAAATGTCAGGGGTAGGTGCATTTCACTCAGATGACTGTACTTCATATGTTGTTCGGGTTAAAATGTATGTACTGGATTAGATGAGATAATGTTTCTATCTCAGTTACATGACACCTATACCAATACCAAGTTGTTGTGGTTTTAGTACTCGTCCTTGAAAGAAGATCACAGGGAAAAAAACATCTTTTCAGACTTTGTATCCATCAAAAACATTATGTCTTTCTCATGATATGTCTTTTTTTTTATTTTTGTGTCTCCATGTTTTGCTATGAATATTTTAAAAAATGGGTTATTCAGAAAGTAACATGGCGAGTTTTCACTGGGAAAAATGAAAGAGCAAAATGAAGGGGAAAAAAAGACAAATTTCAAATATACAGCCTTTTATGCATTTGTGGTAGCTGTGTTGCTCATTTTCTATTTTTTGTTTCCATGGTATTTCTTTCGATTGCAGATTATGCAGTGGACCAACAAAGTCCACTGCATTGGACAGTGGAGTGTAGAAAATGGAGGAAGTTGCAACCAACCCATGCAAGAGCCCAAATCTGAGGTTCAAACACTTAGCCTTTAGTGTTTCATTTTTAAGACATACAGACAGAATAACAGAACATATTGTTTCTCGAAAGTAAGTAATTGGAATCTGACAATTAAATCCAAAACATCCACAGTGGGATCCTCAAGTCAGCTGCCAAGAACTGTTGGTTTTTATGATTTCTTTTTTTTCTGAAGTAATAGTAGCTGACGCTGCTGATTCTTTTTTTTTATCAAAAAACTTGAAAAGAATTGCCATATTTTAGATCTTTTGTATGATATTGAAATATTTGTCAGATTGGTCTCTAATGTCTGTCACACAATATGTGTAATTAAAAGATGAACCCTGCTAATACAGCCTGATTAGTTTTCTTCTTTTAATTAAAATTTTAAAAAAGTTCTGGAATTAATATAGCTCTCTCTATGTTATCATTGTGTAGACTGTTTTCCCTTAGCAATAGGTCGGCATTTTGACAATGAAAACCAAGAAATACAGCATTTCCATCATCCTGAGAAGCTGCAATGTGTTCTCTGTTACAATACTGTGTTCATTTCTGTGGTAAGTCTACAATTTTCTCACAAAGCCCATCAAAGCACAAAGATGATAGAATCAACACGTTAGAGAGGTCATGGTCAAATTAGAATCAAAAAGTGTTGGTAATAAAAGATAATTATAAAATGTCCACGTTGTTCTTATTTTAATGTCTCTGCAGGTTCACAGTCATCATTAGTTACTGAAATCTTACACTAACTACATGGCTTCATAATTATTATTTGGCATTTATTTATCATTTGCTTTATGATAAGTAAAATAAAAGATTACATTTGAAGTCAAAATGTTGCCATTGTAAGATACACAACACATACAGTACATGTTGTTTAACAATGTGATTAGAACTAAAAGGGAAATGTCATCTTTGGGACTCCTTTGGAGTTGGGATATTCTTTAGTGGTGAACTGACTGACATTATAATCCATAGTGAGTTTTTACATTGAGGAAGCAAAAGAAAATTCTTTAATAAACTTAGGATATTTTGCATGTAAGTCGTTTAATTTTTTAGTGTTTGCTGTAATTAAAAAGTTATGATTTTCTGAATTCTTTAGATTTACCATTTATCTACCATTGACTGAAATTTTTTTTTTTATTAACTCAGTCAACAAGAGTTGGAGGAGGTTACGTGTTTGTTTGTCTGTTTGTCTCTCTGTCTGTTTGTTTGTTTGTATGTATGTTTTTTTTTACGTTTCCCACATAGTTGCAGTTCTTTCAGTGAGTGGTCGGTGAGAAACGTCATTGTCATGCTAAGCCAATCACATGCAGAGCAGGGCGGGTCATGGTGTTGCCATACAAGGATCGACTTACTAGGATTAGCTTGCTGGATATTTGCGCTCTTAGAGTGCCCTCTAGGTATAATATTGTATCATTTATCTACCATTGACTTTGTATTTTTTCATCGTCTTTTTAGGACAATACTACAAGGCACTCTCATACATATTGATGGGAGGTTTAGCCATTTCTGGCGCTGCCTTATGTCTCGTGCTGCCAGAAACATATCGGAAGGCCTTGCCAGAGCCCAAATCACAAATGCAGCAGATTTGTGGGTGAATGTACACGTTTGACATGTACATGTATGTTGACTGAACAGTGTTTCAGTATTACCACAGATGTAGTCACTGCAAAGGTTAAAGCTTTATTTTTGACAATCATTATCCACTAGCATTTAGAAGGAAATATAAAACTTTGAAAAAAGTAGAAATTAAAGAAGCTCCTTTTACCACTGTCACTGTGTTTTTATGTCAAATCTTGTCAGGGGCCTTGTGAACTGTTCTGAGGAACTTCTATATAAAATACATAAAATTGATATTTTGTTGCTCTTGCATGTTCAACATATCAGAATGCATGTAATGTTATGAGGACAAACGGCTGACCAATGACATTTAAGGCAGGGCCATTGCTAGACATAAAGATCAAGCAGGGCCCCATTATTCAAGTCACAATTAATTTTCTTAAATGCCTATTGTTTCTGTGAATTGTGCTCTATAGTAAGTTATACAAACTGCCCTCTCTCAGCCCACTATTACTGTCCCTATGCAAATCTAAAAAATGTAGAGATTTTAGCTTTATGAATATATTTATTTCACCATATATTATGAACATTTTCTATGTGTTTTATGTAATATATTTATGTGTAAATATTTGTTACAAATAGCGGTTTGTATATTAATTTTAACCCATTTTTTTATCCAGCACAGAAATGCGTGGAAAGTGGAATGATAGAATGATGGTTAATACTATGGCAGCTTCATGGCAAATTTTGTTGCTAATGCTAATGTTAGCTAATTAACTACTTAATAACACTTAACTTAATGATTACTGTCTTCAGTGGGGTAACATTTATTTTTGATAATGCTTAGGTTTAAACACACCTAAAATTTAACTTCTACACACCATATTAGAGTTGATCTGATGTCCACAAGGCTATCGCCGGATTGGTCCAGTATTTACCCAGTGGTTGCGTTAAAAACAACCAAATGTGGGTGTTTTCTGGCCAACATTTTTAAGTGTGTGGCCTCCACAAATTCATATAATCTGTTCGGCTTTTACGTTTTTCAAGACCTGTGAATAGATTAGCTATACAACTATAGCTTGTTTTATCGCCAAAATAAGATAATCTGTATTATTTTTGAAAACATTTTAATCCAGTCATGTTATCATACCTCATTCGTGATCGTTGTTTTGGGTCGATTCACGGATTGTTGAGTGTACGCAGCAGTGCACCAGCTACTCTATGCACACTGCATTACATGAACATGGGTCCCTGTGGTGTTCAGTACCAAACTGAGAGCTTGTATTTTGTTTCAAACTGTGTTGCTTTGACATTGTGTATTAGAAGAAATAACATTTTTCCATTTTCAGCAACCTATTTTAACCCATTGCCAAATATAGAAGTTGTTAAAACTCAAATTTGAAATTTTACTGGAGATCAATACTGGGTCCAATGATGACCCTGTTTTGATGTGGCTGCTTTTACACTGTTGCTAAATGTCCTCTCTGTCTCAATGTTCCTGCAGCAGAAGAGGAAACAAGGAAAAGGAAGCTGCAAATCAAGAGGGCACCACTGAATGTCAGTGCAAAGAATCCAAGTTTTAGTCAGTTGTGACTTTTGTCTGTTGTTTAAATGCAATTTGGTTTGTTCTTTATTTAATGTTTTTTCATTTAATGTTGGCCACATTCTACATGTTGTTCATTTTTGTTGTTCATTGTAAATTTCCCCACTGTTGTAAATTTCCCCACTGTGGGACTAATAAAGGGATATCTTATCTTATTTTTAGACACTTTTTACTGACCTAGTTCTGTTCTTTGTGTTTGTCTGAGTGTCACTTTAGTGCATCATAAAATCATTTCAACAAGATTAAAGTAGAGAGCAGTCAGAGAGTGTGTTTGTTTCCTGCCTATGTCTAAACAAAATCTAATGTTATATCATCGGACTCAGGGCACAACACACACTCTGCTGATGTTGCCATGATGTCATTTCATGACTCATATCCGCCTCATGCTAAATCAAGTAATACCGCATTATTCATTGACCCTGGAAACCTACTTCTAGCATTTGAAATAATCTGTTTATTGTCTATAGTTTATGATGTATCAACAAAAACATTATTTAGAACTTTACCTATTTTTCATCTAGGTATAACTTCTTACCTTTCACAGATTCATAAAAGCCATTTGAATGACTCAGCTCCATGTTGGTGGCAGTGACACGTCTCCCCTCACTGATACTGCACTGTGAAACAACTACACATTGGCCCAAAGATATATTAAAATATATATCTGGATCAAATTGTACAAAGTGGTGGAACATCATGAGTTGTTCATGCCTGGGTATTTTTTATTTCCTATTTTTGTATATTCCTATTTTTCCTATTATTATTTTTCATTATATTGGAAAAAAAGAATCTCGCAGTGTTGATATGTAGTAAAAAAAAAAATGTCCAGATAACACCTCAAAATTTAGTCAATTCCTGCTTGGCCCAAGAACCACTCCAACAATTTCAAAATGTGTTGGCAACTTTATGAGATATCTTGTGGACAGACAAACAAACAAACAAACAAACAAATGCAGGCGGTCACTTGGCCTCCTCTATTTCTCATTGGCAGATGTTGTTTTGTTACTTGGAACAAATTGATAGACTTTTATTATCACATATTAGTATAAATCTAAAGTTTAATAATTACATGAAACTTCTTTTTATCCTCTCGGCATACAATGCTGGAGAAATACAGCTATCACTCTGTCTTTCTGTCTGTCTGTTTCAATATTTTGTCATTAAATTTTGGAAAAAAAAACACATCAAACATATGCAAGAGTGACCAAGTCAGTCCATTAGTTTTTTGCGTAATCCTGCCAAAAAACAAACAAACATAAACCAAACCGATCACATAACCTCCTTGGTGGAGGTGCAAAGTAAGGTGGGGGTAATGAATGACTAAGTCTCTCTTGTTATGAATGCATGTTTGACTTTCTGTAAATACACTGCAGCTGCTGTGTTTGTGAACTAGTGGAGCTGTTGGAGAACTGACCTGCTGCAGCCCTGGTATCCCCTGAGGGCTCGACTGAAGTAAAAGTGAAACTATAATCTGTACTGTGACGCACCAGAGCCACAGAGGAGTCTTTGTTCAGTTAATCCAGCGTTCATTGCCTACATGGTTGGATTTTATTCTCTGAACACCAGTTTCATATGGAATAATCTGATGTCTGCATTATTAAGGGTGAGTTTCTTTTCTGTGTTGGCTCTATTTTGAAGATCTACAACCAGCAGCTCTGGTCTTAGACTGTAATGGTGTTTTATAAAGCCTCATTAAAAGTTTAACATTTTAACACCAATATAATCGATCTACAATCACGCTATAAAGTATTGAGTAGACATTTAGGTTCTGTTGCTTGCATGTATTAAGCTTTTTGACCTTTCGAAACAATCTAGCATCAGTGCGGAAATGACGATACTGGCAAGAACTACCAATTACTGTACATATTGATTGTTCTCCGCTTTGTCTCACTTTTTCGTGCTTCTTTCCTGTTCCAGTAAAGTGTGCATACTGCTGAAGAGAGTGTTTGTTTGGATTTTGACCGAGTAAAAGTTGCACATTTTAACGCACAGTGTAACGTTTGTCAGCAGCCGCTCCCAGACAAGTCCTCAGTCTGCAGACGTAGCCGTGGCAGAACTTATATAAGCGCTATATCATAGACAGCCGCTAGATGTCGCCAAATGCGTCTTCATGCGTGCGCAATAATACATGACGTCTCTTATTTACAAAAACATCTTCAGGTTCTTGTGTATCTTAATGGATTAGTTTGTCTATCAGAGAGGGAAGGTGCAATATAGGCCTATTTAAGAACACATTTACAATTGGTTAATTTTTAGGTACGTATTTATGGGTGACTCTACTTTTCTTGTAATATGTACTTCAGATTGTATCCAAAACAATAATAGAGTATCTTAGTACATTTAAAATACTTGTTCTTTGCATGTGAATTTCCTTCTTTTTTTTTATCTTAATTTATGCTTCTACTTCACTCCATTTCAGAGGGAGATAATGTATTCTTTTGATGGCTATAGTTATTAACCAAAACATAAAATGATCTCAGTAATTAGCAAATAAATATAAATATCACTAAATACCTTTTGATGCTTTTAAACTCAAACAGAATAAACAGCGGTGGATGAAGGATTGAGATACTTAGTAAAAATAGCAGTAGTACAATATGAAAGTCAGCATAGTCACTACTAAGGCGTGCTTACTGTGAATGTTACACTGCCTTATATTGTATGATGATGCATAAATGTGTAAGTATAATTTTACTGTTGCAGGCTGTTGAGGTTTACCACTGACAACACTGAGTATTTTTGATATTTAAGCACATTTACAATTGATTTTAGTCATATTTTCTAATTGATTTTTTAATTCTAACATTTTTTGATATTTAAGCACATTTACATTTGATTTGAGGTTGTTTTTTTATTCTTACTATCTCATTGACTCTTTTATATGATCATAGGGTTTAAGTTCTATTTAGTTTTTTAGTTTTTATAAAAGACAGGTGGTACAAACCCTAAGTTGATGTCTAACTCTAAACGTCAGGTGTCATAAAGACCACCAGATGTCACCATTGGTCAATATTTAGATAAATGCTGTTAAATGCTAACCACTAGATGGCGTTAAAGCCTTGAGTATAACCAGCATGAACTTGACCCACTTATCATGTACTTACAGTCTGTTGATAGCATGAGTAAAAGGAAGCACCGGGGTTTCGGTATTAGTGTCTCACTGATCACAGGCCTTAATCATGCACCATAGAGATGTTGTCACCTCAAAGCACTAGTTTCTTGTCACAACTGCACTGCAGAGCTGTTTAGTCCTACAGTAAAAACAGGAAATGACTCCTCTTTAACCAGGGCAGTTACATGTGACCCAGTTCAAACCCAGTCAGCCAGGAGGGGCCTTTACATAACACCATCATAGCAGCCTTTGTGCTTCTCGAGCATGTATCAAAGTGGCACAAGATATCACAAACTTCCTCATACCATCACCTGGCAAAACAAAAATGCAAAGATGACTGAAGGTTAACTATGTGGCATAAAAGTCTCAACTCTGCTATGCATGTCTGTGGGTGTGTGTGTGTGTGTATCTGTGTGTCTGTGTGTGTGTGTGTGTGTGTGTGTGTCACATTAGGTATGTCTTTGTCTTGTTTACAAGGACTCTGCTGTGTCCTTATCGGTTACTGAATGAGATCCAACAATGACGAGGCAAAAACAGAACAGGCTAACACAAAAACAATTTGGTTTCGTTTAATTTATTATATTTATTCATCAAGGACCACATTACAAATACATTAGTGTTAGGGAAGAGGAAAGATGCTTTGCACCAGTTCAGCTATGAGCTAATTTCCTTCTAAGTCAGTGTAACACATGTAGGAGTAAACATAAAATACATTCATATATCCAGAATTTTGCTGACAAGACTGAACGCTTCATTTCTGAACCTCACAGAAGAAGATCTGGAAATCGGAGCAGGTTTTCAGGTCAAGCTATTTGTTGAATCATCAAAAACAAGCAGGAAGTGATTTTGCCTGTGCAGCCTGAGCTTTGGTGAGTCTTTAATTTGTGACATTAAAGACTGAATAACTGATTTTATTGGGGTCACTAATAGTCAGTCGCTGTCTACCTATGAAGGTGCATCAAATCTAAAAACTGATTCTTCTGATAATGGTTTGAAATTTTTACGTCTCCAAAAATATCACTACAGCTATTATTATTATGACACATCCATTAATTTTCGATGACCACTTATCCAAACCTACTTTGACTCTTTGAACCCTACAAAGTTGAAATTGTGGTTTATGTCAGTCTGCAGCCCTGATCGGGGGAAGCTGATTTATGTCGTGTGACACCTCAACTCTCGCTCTCAGTATGAACAGGCCACAAGATAACATTCCAGTAGGTTCATAAATTCAAAAGTTCTCTCCACGACTCTTTCTTGTTCAGTAAAACCAGAGCTGTGCACTTAACAGAGCAAAGGCGCTCAGAACAGGGTGCCAGCTCCTTTGTGTGTGTGTGTGTGTGTGTGTGTGTGTGTGTGAGGAGTAGCCACAATAAAGTACATTTCTGATCAAGCTTAATGATGTTTATTAGTATTTTTGGTGTTTCATGTGCACATGAAAAACAAAGGCTCTTACTGTCAAAGACCTCCCCAGAGCTGAGCATATAGTGACACGTTAGCATAACATGATTAAAATCATGATTAAAATCATGAATAATCAAATAAATCAGTGGACATATCATGAATATTCATGCACAACGATTGATGATGCAGTGAAACACATTAATCTGGCGCTCTGAGGGGTCTTAGCCAAAGAACACTTGAAAACATGATTTGATCCATACTTGGAAAGGCTCTAAACTCTTCTCTGTATTTTCATTTACAAATTAAACGATGCATTCAGTACAAAAATAGCTGAAGTGAAGGAAACCCTAATGGGAAATATGCAATGACATTGTCAGATGATTTTTCAGAAATGTCACGGTTATGTAAAGCCATCAAGTGACCCAGCCAGGATGGCTTGTTTACAGGAAGTGGAGGTGCAGGTTAGAAACCAGAAATGAATTTCTCAACTCGGGGCAGATTTCCCAGAAATGCCCAGCAGCCTCTTGTGAGCAGCAGCTCCATCCACTGGTCAGACGGCGGCGCTGCATGCCTTTGCCTTCTTGTAAGTCACGTGATTTATAAGAAATCCAGTCTGCAGATCAGAGCAGGTCGTGTGGTTGAAGGCCTCTCAAGCTCTTGACTCAGCAGTTTCTGTATTTGCAACATGGGTTTGGTCAGTTTCATTTATCTTGTCTGACAGTTGCACAGATAAAAATGAATGATTGGAATAAGTAGTGCACGAGTTCATCTCTCAGCCTTAACATTTCATCCTGCATGCATTGCCCCCATCGTTCACAGGTGGGAGCTGTGGCTTTGGGGTCTCGTGGCTTCAACATGGGGGGGGGGGGGGGGGGGGGGGGGGGGATTTTCAAAGCCTTCATTTGGGCTTTATTTATTTATTTATTTATTTTTAATTTTTTGGGAAATGTCAGTGTCATTGAGATTAGGAGCCCTTTTTCAAGAGAAACCCATGTTTTTAAAAAAAATGAACATATACATAGTTTAAACACAGAAAGTTCATATTTTTGGTGCTTGTTCCATTTATATGCAGCAGTATTTTAACCAACTTTTGCCAAGTTTAGTGTGAAGAATATCAGTGACCAGGTTCATATGAGGCCTTATAAATAAATATCATACAAGCTGCTCCCTTCTGTTTGTTATAAAGGACCATTCCACCCTCATTAAAACCACATTATAACTGGTCACATATAGTTTGTCACATATTTTGCAGCAAGGCTGTAAATAGCTAATTGTATTTACTATGAAGTCATTATATGCTCTTAGAACACACAGAAAAGCAGTTGTTGCACTTTTGGCTTACCACCATTCACCACCCTAATGTAAAATGGTGCCAACAGCCAAATGATGGCTTGTCTTTCTCTACCTGTATGGACTGTAGGGTGTCGTGTGACAGCTAGAGTAAGCAATCTTTCTGCTTTGAATCAGCTACTGGTAGTGTCTTTGGTGGTGACTTTTGCAGCTCACAGGTGAAGGGTTAAACCAGTAAGGATACAGCAAGAATTTAAAAAAAGCCCCACCCTACCCCCATCCGGCTAAGACCATCTAAAGGGCAAAGAAAAACATGAATTGATGCATTGCTAAAGGAAATAAATAAAAATCTATGGTATGTTTTTGAACAGGTCCTGCAGCCTGCAGATTTAGCCTCACCGCTCTTCATCTTCCTCCAGTTCTCCGCTCGTATTGTTGTCGCTCACACCATGAAACCGCCTCACCTGTGGCCACGCCCACAGCAGGTGACTCAGCAACACAAAGAGGTTTCCACGTGAAGGTTATCTGAGGTGAGGTGGGATGGAAGTTATATTAATATACTGTGTAATAAAGAACTGTGAGCTCAGTTCCGCATAGTCAAACTTTGTTTGTTTGTTTGTTTGTTGGTTTTAAATGCTCCCCCACATTGCACACTTTAATACTTAAAAGAAGTCGAGGTGTTCATCACTGGGGTCATGTTTCCTGTCTCAGAAGACGAAGAGCATGTGAACTCTTTTAAATAACAAACACCATATTGTTGAGAGTGGCTCTCACTCATTCCTTGAGTAAAGTTTACGGTGCTTCACTCACAGAAAATGTTGCAGTCACACACTGTGACATTTACACATTCACATGTATATTGGCTGCAGTTTTTGGGTGTCGGGTGAAGCTCTGGCTCCCTCACAAAACTAATCGTGGGCCACAGATATTAACTTTGAACCTTCTGGCATCTGCAGTGTATTTGATGTGACGTTATGATGCAAGTCGAAGGGAGTGAGGAGTAAACGCTGCCAGCTGATGGATTCAGTTTCCTGTAAAAAGTCCGGGTAGATGTAGCAGGTTGATCAACAAGCATTCCTGAAGTTCCCCAGAACAAATCTGACCACAAAAGCCGCAGCGCCACTTTGCTCCCAGAAGCAATTTATGTAGTGGTTAAGACTCAAGCTATAGACAGGTCGACCTGAGCAAGACTGGTGTTAAAATCGATGCTCTGTCAAGAGACAAAGTGGTTTTGAGAGCAGGGTTTCACCACCTTGACCAAGGAGGTTATGTTTTGACCATAGGTTCCATTTGTTTGTTGCTTTATTTGTTAGCAGGATTAGACTAGTGGATTTCTACAAAACCTGGTGCAAGGGCGGCTCATGGGCGTTGAAGGACCCTGTTAAATGTTGATGTGGATCTGGATAAAAGGGGCGCATCCAGCAATTATTCCACTTCCTTAAACATTTTTTTTTCTCTTTTTTTGACATTTCCTCTAAATACACTGGAACATGAGCCGGACAAGAAATACAGATGTGTCGGATTTCCTTTGGTTTTAGCAGAAGTCTGCGCTCCATTCTGTTAGGTGTTTGTGGAGATTTGACAAAGTGGATTTCAGTTTTGTATTTAGAGATCAGAGAAATCGAGCTCCAGCTTTAGTAAAGTGTAAGATGCAGGATGTGAGCGGTGCTCTCTGGATGAGTGTAAAGGGTGGATCTCACTCATGATGGACATTTGCATGGGGTTTGTGCCTGATGCAAATTCAACCACCTCCCGGTTTAAGAAGTTCGTTTGTTCGCTTGTTTTGGCATGATTGGCACAGTGGCATCTTGCCAGTGTTTGGCGTCTGCCGTCTCTGTGTGTGGGTGTGTGTGGGTGTGTGTGTGTGTGTAGGACTGTGTAAGACAGAAACAACAGGGTAAACAGACCAGAACCCTGTTCTGGTCTTTCCAGTAAATCAGCCAACTCTACCAAACTGCCTTCTCCTTTCCTTTTGCTTTTCTCTTTAATAAGTTCCAACAGACATACTCATGCCTGCGCACACACACACACACACACACACACACACACACACACACACACACACACACAGCAAAGCAAAGCTAACTCACCAACATGAGACTTTGTCCCACAGAGCAGGCAGAAACATGGCTTTGGCCTTTCCAGAAAGTCAGCTGATTTACAGTCTCTCTCTCTCTCGCTCTCTCTCTCTCTCTCTCTCTCTCTCTCTCTCTCTCTCTCTCTCTCTCTCTCTGTCAGCCACCATTTGTTTATCTCTCACGCCCACACATAGAGTGTAATACACCTCATGTGGATGCACGCACCGATTCGATTTTTTTTTTTTTTAAACTTGTTTGCGGAACAGTCAGAAAGGATTTGCTTACATTAAACAAGAATGAATTGGCTCTGTTGATTCTAACAGTGGTGGCGTAGTCTGCAGTATTCATATCCTTTATTTACATGAAAATAAAATTGTGAAAGTACTCCATTACAAATAAGAACGCTTCACTGAAAACGCTACGCGAGTAAAAGTATTTAAGTATTAGTAGCACAAGTACTTTAAGTATCAAAATAAAAACACACAACCTCCAAAAATAGCCAGTAGCTGCTGTAGTGTTAAATATTATTGGATTTGAGCATCATTAACAATGCTACTGTATTTATGTATAAAATAATTTTTACTGCTTTAGTTAGATGGGATGGAGCTAATTTTAATGATTTGATATATTTGGAAGTAATAAAATTTTATATGACCATCTTATGTTCGGTGAGGGGAATTTTAACATTAGGAGGCAGAAGCAGGCTCAGCTCTCACATGCATGTAGTGGAGTCTAAATGTTTTGCCATGTAGTACCTGCTATACCTAAAATGCATGTGCGTTACTGGAAACCAGTGCACAACACACCTCTGTAGGCAAGCATTTTTACAGCTCAACAACATGCAGTGGGTGTGTATATTTTTGTGAGTATGCTGTGTCTCTGTGAGTTGTCCGTTTTATCTTGTGTTTCTTTGTGTCATTTATGCGCTTGTTTATTTCATTCCTCTCTTATATGTGTACAGCACTTTGGAACTGTATGTTTTAAAAAGTGCTATATAAATAAAGTTTTTCTTACTTACCTCAGTATTGGTTTCCAGTTGTCCTTGAGAAGTCGTTTCACTCAGAGGTCTATATTGATGAATTATTATGAATATATATGGATTTTTTTAATAAACTGCACACAAAACAGAACAGTAAGAACACGAATAACACCAAAACATTACGTTTTTAAAAAAAGATCACGAGGAGTCTAAAGCGTATTTCATTTTCAGGCTTTCATTCGTTCGTGTAATAATAGTTTTGATAATAGCTTTGATTACATAGCATTTTTTTAACATAAGTATAAAGTGCCTTAACAAATGACAAGAGAGATAGATGAAGTAAGAGGTACAAACCAAATAAATTAGATGGATTAATAAATAATATAAAATCGTACAATCCACATTTAAATGTTGTGTTTTTAGCTAAGGTTGAAAATAAAATCTAAGACGACCAATGCAGAGTGCGAAAGGCAATTAATTCCACAGTTAAAGTGCTGACATCCAATACAGAGTCACTAAACATCAAGACAATTCACTGCTTTTTGCTGAGTGATGTACTGTAGTTAGACTTATTCAGACAGGATGAAGTAAAAGCACGAATAACTTTCACCTTTAACCTTTCAGCTCTACTCTGGGTACAAGCACTCTAGAAATAATGTTTCAATTGATTCCTGTGAGCCTAAGTTTACATCAGAAATGGGATGCCTAAAAAGAAATGTTTTATTCATGGTCTTTGGCTTTGAAATGAAAACCATTTTATCCAATTGAGTGAATGAACAGAGACTGTTCACATGTGTCACATGCAGTCCTTTTTACGAAAGATGTTTTTGTCATTACAACTTCTAAATAATTTGTCTATTCTCTTCTCCCTGTCTGTTTTTGGGACTGTTTATCCAAAAGCACTGAGTAGCATCGGCCTTTATAACCCTGTTTCATATTGTTCAGTTCATATTGGTTTCTCTCCATTGTGGCAAATTTGCTAATCTTTGAACAAACCTTTATGTGTCTTTTTGATTTGTCTGTAAGACTAACAATGAGGATAACTGCCTTTGAATGGTGTGGGAAAGCTGCCAAGTCACAATAACAGGCTTACCTGAGGTTTCCTTTTTGCACATGTGGTGGGAATACGAGATTATATGCAAAGGAATAAAAAAATAAAATAAAAGTGCATTTGCAAATATGTTTGACATTAATTTCAATTTTTAGCAGACAGACGAAGGATCTGTTCATTCCATGATTGGAATCCAAGGGTCTGTTCCCTTATGTTTGGTTGATCTCAGCTATTTGACTATGTTTCAGTTGTTTGTTTTGACATGCTATAAATTCACATGTGCTTGTGTCGAGCAAAGAGACAGCCCTCCACGAAGCCTTTTCCACAAGTGGTTAAGATGAAACCTCAAAGTTTGTGCACAAAAACTAGGTGGTGCAAAAGACTGGTGATGTTTGGTTTTACTCATGAGATTAACACGAGTGCGAGCAGCCGCTCAACACAACCTCCACTCCTCCTGGGACTTTCCTCGATGCCACCTGTGTTGCATTGTGGCGCTGCTCTGCAAATGTGTGTTTGTTTCATATTTTTTATTTTTTTGTTTATTACTCAGTTTATCCTCTAGCATTCAAAAAAAGATTATGTTGCCCTGAAAGAGCTGGGGGGGGGGAATTATAAACATAAAGTAAACACTAAAACATTGTTTTTAAGTTATTTTTCTTTCTGTTCTTTTCCTTTGACATACATTTTTGTTTGTTGTTTGTTTGTTTATTTTTATATTATTAGTTTTTGAAATGGATTCTCTCATAATGCTTGACATATCTGCCTAGGTACATTGGCTCATTATTATGTCCCATAACGCAGTTCACTCTATTGGTATCTGTACTCATAATATGAAATTGCAATAAAAAAAAAAGTGCCATGGGTCTGTATTTAGGTTTCCTGTTTCCGGTTTTATTTTGTAAGTAGTTCTCTATGTCATGTCTTATGCTGTACACTTCCTGTCTTATTTTATTATGATCTGTTTTACCTTTGTGGTTCCTCTGTCTGTGTTTTAGTCTTCCATGTTTTTAGTTCCAGTTCGCTCCCTTTTCCTGTGTTTAATTTTGCTCTGTCTTATGTTACTTTATTATTATATCCTCCTCATGTTTTTTCTCTTAGTTTTCCTTCTTCATTTTCCTTCCACTGTGATTGTCTGATCATTTCCATCTGTTTCTGGTTGTCTCCTCCTCCCTGTGCCACCTGTTCCCCATCTCCTCTGGTTACCTGTGTGTTTAGTCTGTGTGTTTTCCTCCTGTTCATTGTCAGTTTGTCGGTTTGTTCACCCTGCCTTGCCCTTCCTTGTCCTGCTGTTCCCTGCTTTGCACTGTGTCTGATCCATGATTCCTGTTTCGCTTCATGTTTTTTGCTGTAGGTTTCATTCTCCCCTGATTTAGTATTTTGCCTCACCCCTGGATTTTAGTTTTTTGGACTTATTGGATTTTTTTGGACCATTGAAGTATTGAACTGCACTTCCCTGTCTTCTTTCGCTCGTTTGTCTGCATCTGGGTCCTAGTTTTGAACTGCCATACAACAAAAAGATTTTCATTTAAACTTTTTTTTAAACACTATCAATCAAAATCAGCTTTATATTCTGTTTGAATTGACAAATACAGTGAAAGAAGCTTTGAGGAGGCGGAGCCAATCACATCCCTAGTAGAATACAAAATACTACATACTAATAAAATTGATAGCGTTGAGTTTCAGTATTGATCTTAACGTCCCATTATTCATCTTAATACCATCCTGAGTCATGGGTTCACATCCTGAGTTCCTTCTGTTTGGGTTAAATATCAATGTTGTGTCAATCATAATTCATTTTCCTGCCTTTACTTCGAGGTGTATTTCCCGGTATAATTAATTGTACATAAACAGGATTTCTACAAGACATTTTTTTTCTCTGTGGCTGTTGACATATAAACATTTTGGACAGTTATGAACTAACATGAGTTTATAAATGGAACCAAAACTGAATAAAGTAAAACATTAATGCAATTTATAAAGATAAAACATTTGACTTGCCTCCGAAGACATTTATCGTTCATTTAAAATTTGAAAAACAAACTTCAATGATGTGCTGAATCAGCATCACTTTGTAAACTGAGGAAGCAGCAGACTGTGTGAAGAGAGTCACACTCACATACATACAGTATTTATATCATCTTTGTATCTTATTCTACATGAACCATTTGCAGGGTTGTGGGCAGAGATTTGCAGCTCAATGAAACTCACAGGAGAAGGCAGCAGTGTTGGTGTGAAATCATCTAAAACTCAGGGTTGTCTTTACTTCCCATAACATAACATTAAATGTAATATACCAAATTATGTAATTTTGTATAAAGAGGATGGAATTTTTGTCACGAGGTGCAACATATGCAAGTAAATTATTTACCATGGTCTTAAATTTCGAGTGATATCAGTCAGTGTCACGGGACTGGAAAACCTAGGGGAATACCAGGCCAGCTTGACTTTACCCTGTCACTCACCGTGGTGTTTGTATTCATTTTCAGGTGAAGGCATCCCACAAGCACATTTCTGTACTCTCACAACTATAAAAACGGACCTTCAGTCTTAAGTGACTCAGTGAGTGTCATTACATAAACACGGGTACAGTGAAATGTTTAGACTTCCCAGGTGGAAAGCACCAGAGATGCATCTCTGTGGTTCCCCTGTACTTTATGCTAACACACACACACACATACACACACACACACACTTCCCTCGCCCTCCTGTCATCCTCTACAGTCCCGTTTTAACTACCATCTCATCTATGCACGGAGAAGTGAGGAACAGTTTTGCGTTGTGGGTTAGTTATTGCCACCACACCTTTTCAAGGGCTTTTTTCATGCCCCAAAAAAAAAATAAAAAATAAAAAAAAAAAATTTTCAAGAGTAATTTTCCACAGAACTCAAATGTTAGGGCGACAAAAAAACATTTCAATCAGGAGAGACTAGTGGTTGAAGTAAATGAGATGTGTATGTGTAGATGTGTGTATTACATCAAATGATATGTTAGTATGTCTGAAAGTCTTTGGTGTCAGAAAGTCTTTGGTGCTTGGACTCTTTGGGGAGATTGAGAACGAAGGGCATCTGTCCTGAGCAGCACATACAGTATATATTCCCCCTTAGAGTCCTGGTGGTGGTGGCTGATGACCCTGGTGAACCTGATGAATGATGAGGTTGCTGAATCTGTGAAGAATGGGTGGTGACGGGGGAGGTGTAGGGTGAGCAAAACAGCAGCATGAAAGAACTAGAGGAACGGGGAGAGTCATATTTGAAAAGACAGCAGCAACATGATAGGCTGACAATGAATGTGTGTCGCTGTGCTATTGGATGGATATTGATGCTGATGAGAACAGCTGATATGTCAATCGATGCCCTGGACCATGATAGTAGGAAAATAAGATTGAGCATGGGTGAGAGGTGTGAATAACAGAATAGCATGAGAAATAAAGTATAATCTGAGTGTGTAAAGGTTTAGTCTTCCTGACTGAACTTATGGTAGAGCTCCATTTTTCTGAGACAAGTTTAATTTTTCTTCTTGTGCACCGTGAATTAAGGCATCGACCAATTTTATTGTCTGAAGGGACGTCGCATCGGCCAGTTCATTACGACAGTGTGACAGAAATGGCTTGAGATGAGTAACCTGGGTTGCTCGCTGCGGGTTCTGTGACATTTAGGCTATAATGATGGGGAGCTGAAGCGGTTATAATCATCCATGCTCTCTTCAGCCGCCTGCCTACTTTGACAAAACCTCTAATTTTACCCCACAGATCATGGGAGTGGTTTGTCTACTGCTGCCTCGACTTGTTCGTTGTTTGTTTGTGTCATTGGTGTTTTAATGTATTTTGTAATGTGTTTTAATAGGCCAGACTGAACTGGAGCCCCGGGACAGGCGGGTGAGATGGACCCGCTAAATGTGACCTCCCTCTACGTGCCCACAAGTTGCTGCAGTGAGACCCCCCGAGACCCCCGGGCCCCCCCCCTGGAGCTCTGCAAACTGCTGCTGTTATTCCACTAGTCCCTGTGCTGTCTGTGTTAGTATGTATGAATGTATTTATTTTAATGTGATAATTGTGTGAAATGTGTTGTTCATTCATAATGTCCCCAGTGTGTAGAGGCCTTTTAGGCTGGGTTCACTCTATATAATACTCCCTCTTTTTAATGTAATTTAGGGCCAATAAAAGCAGAAACCTGCAAGTTAAGGTGTGTCTGTATGTAAAATTCTATTAACAGATTACGAACCACCTCTTTCCAATCCATCAGTCATTCTCAGGGTCTTTTACCTTTTTTGTGGTTTATTAACATTTTCTTGAGAAAATATACCGAAGGGAATTAAAAACGCACCACTGTGTTTGTGTTATATGAAAATAACAACCCATATTTTTATTCCTTATTAACTTTCAATGGTTAAACAAATTTAATCAGGAACAAAAACAACACCAAAAACATAAGCACCATAAATTTCTCAGGTGACCCACAAAATTTTACACCATCATTAATTAGTGTGTCCCCCATAAGCATTAGCACATAAGCACAGCAGTAATCCTCCTCCTCATGGACTGGCAGAACCTCCAGATGATGTCATCCTGTGGGAATGTGGTCCACTCTTAAGTCAGACCTGCTGCTGAGTCTGTGGAGGATGCACATCTAACCAACCCCACAGGTTATCTATGAGGTTTAGGTCGGGGTTCATTGTTGGCCAGTCCACAACTGTGATGTCATTCTCCATCCATCCAGAAAATGGTGTCCCATCAGCGCAGCAGCTGTGTGAGGTCATCTGGCTCAAAGTCCAGAAGTCAAAGTCCAAAGATTTCTTATTCTTCTGTCATGTACATGCCTATTATGGATGCCAGTGGTCTCTGCGGCTGCAGCGGCGGCAAGCCTGAACCTGTTTCTGAACTGCACCATCCTGATTTTGGATCTTACACATGGTCGACCAGGCCTCGGGTGCTCTATTGTTATTCCTCTGGCTACATTATGCTGGCATAGTTATTATGAAATGGTGATCATTCACCAGCCTAGTGAATGAATTGTCTGGTGGACTGCCCCGCCCCCAGCATGCCTGGTCATGTTCCCCAGCTGTGCCATTCTTACAGATTTCATTTCCTCCTCAAACTTCATGTCATTTTGTTGGCGTGGGTTAGTTTAACAAGGGAGTGGTCATTGTGGCCATTTCTCTAATAACTTCTCACTAATATCAGTCAAGCATGATCAAACCTTGTATGTAGAGAATTAACACAAAACCTGCCCTACATATAGATATACAACCAATTTAAAATAGATGTCAGGTTTTGAGTGGTGTGTTTTTAAATCCATTGAGTGTATTATAAGAGCATCTAGGTAGGACCTTCCTCTGAGGTATTGCCCACTTCCTCAACCTTTGGACAGATTGTGCTGCAGCAGCAGATTTTTACCTTTGTTCTACAGTAAAGGAATTTAAAAAAAAAAAAACATCTAACAGTACCCACAAAGTCAGTCAAAGAAACACAGTTGACTGAGTCAGAGAGGCTTAATTAACTGGAACTAATGTGCAAATGAACAAACTCCCACCTGATGACTCACAACCAGGTTTTCAGGATCTTCGATCAATTGATGTTTGCAATTTTTAGGGAACTACAGCATTAGTATTACTAATAACATATAGATATAACAATAGGTTTAAAACACACCTCATTTAACACAAACATATACTGTATACATATATATATAAAGTTCTAAATACCTATCTTATTTTTAACTTTTGATTCTGTCTGTGCATTATTTAAACCCAGATCTGTTATTGAAATCAGTTTTTGATGAATCCACAAACTTTCGGAGTGGAGGGTTTTTTCATTATCTTGAAGAAAAAAAAATTTAAAAAATAATAATAATAATAATAAAAAACGTTTTTATGGTTTTGAAATTGAACAGGGAAAATAAAAATTGGAACAGTCAGCCACCAGTGGAACTAACTGATCTGACCTATGCAAAAACCAGGATTCATACATATGTTGTACACAATACTGATATTTTGAACAATGAAATTCACTTATGATAATGGATAAAAAAAATATTGGTTTTGCACTTTTGCTTAGTCATCAGGGAAATTAACCCCAAAATATCATCCGGTGTCCATTAACAAAACTTAGAAATACTAGCCCAGCCAGTGGCCTGTCAGAGCAGGCCATTACCGCAGCCGCTGGTATTGCTGGTTGCAGGTTTCTTGAGAAACAATCCGAGAGACCTTGTGCCTCCTACGATAAACCTGATATGATATGATTGCATTATCCCAATGCAAGAGTTCACACGTCAAAACTGACACAATAATTGTATTGCCTCAATTAATAAGTGACCACTGCTATATCAGAAACATGTTCTCCGTGTTAAAAGAGTAAACAGGACTTGAGGTGCTGTGAGATCTTTCTGCCGTCTTGACAAAGCGCTCCAGAGTTTTGACTTCAATTGTTCTCAGATCTGTTGTATTTCTGTGATCAGACATGTCCAGTTTGCAGAGCTTTCAGAGCACCACATCATTTGGTCTCTGTCTAAAAGTCAACCCTCCTCCCTGCTGATGTCCAAACAGTTAGATACCTCAAAGGAAAACTCAATAAAGTTTTCTTTTAGGCTGAACTGAGCTGAACAATCACTTAAAGAAGGAAGCACAAACACAAAACAGAGATCATGTGTGCATACACATGCAGTGTCTCTTCTTCTAAAGTTCAGGGGGAGAAATTGACTTTAGCCTTTCAAAATAAAAAATAAACTTATGTATGCAAAAATACAGTTTCTATGTTGCACAAAAAATGATGCACAAAAGGTCAAATCAACCCTTGTAAATAAATTCCTCTCAGTCCATAAACGCATAACATCCTGAAAGGAGAATAAATAAAGTCTCTTCTCGGCTGGTGTTCATGCACATGTATCGTCTCTCCTTCCAAAATTCAGTGGGAAACTCCACATTCTCAGTCACACATCTGTTTGCAGATCATTAAGTTCCATCTGTACAGATCCAGTATCTGCCCACCTGTAGATCCAGATCAAATCTAGAGCTGTTGTTTCCCTGTTTATTTTAAATGTATTAATATTGAGTGTGTGGCATATCCAAATTACACCACCATTGGGCACTGCACTTCCTTGAGCCCCCAGCAACTATTATCGATTAACAGACAGACAGAGATTCCTGGCATTATGGTAAAGTTATTGTTATCGAGTAGAATTACTGTCAAATTAAGAGTCTAACAGAGTATAACTGTCAACATTATGTGTGACAATTATGTGTATCTTTTTTTGGGGGGGGGCGGGGGTTACTAGTATTATTAATTTGGTTTTAATTTTCCTCCATGAAGCAATTCAAATTACAGATTTGCTCTTAGATTTCAACCTTCCTAATTTTTTGTTTGAGATATTTTGGATAAACACAAGGTTCTTTTTTTTCTTCCTTTTATCTTTTCTCAAATAGTTTTTCTCTGTCTTTTTTGGATAGGGTGATTAAATCTGCCATATTGGTTTAAAATGACTGATGTATTTGTACTGTAACATTTTGTACTGTATGTGAATGTACTGTATGTCCCTGCAAATGCAATCAAACAACCATTTAGAGCCACAGTGTTTTCATAGGTTAGAACATGCTGATGGTTTGATAATTTAAAAATAATTAAAAGACCACTGTAGTCTCAGTGTCCCAGCTCCATTCTGCACACTGGTGCAGTAAATGGTTAGACGTAGATTTGTAGTGTTCATCATTTCTGTTGGAATACTGATGTAAATTGAATGTAAAAATGATTCCTGCTCAGTTTTGGAATAATGTGGGATCTCCATCCCAAAGGCTCATCTCATTTTATTAATTGTATTATGTGTTGCTATTTTACATGTTATAATAAAACTATCCTATTCTGTATTAAAGCAGTTTTTGTGTGTTTGTTATTATTTTGCATGTAATATATTTGATAATTGGGATTGTTTGCTGTTTCTAAAGCTGCAAAGGATTAAGAATAAAATTTTATGTGAGATGACTGATTTATCTTTCAGTTAGAAGCTATATTTGTCTTTAATAAGTAAAAAAAAAAAAGTTGCAATTTGGTTTGTGTGTGCATCTGTGCATTAGTCTATCAATGTGTGTACATTACAACCTTTGTTTAATCAGGTAATCTGTTAATCTGTTATCTCTTTTGCAAGAGTGCCCTGAGTACAGCAGATGAAATATGTCAAATACAGAGATGAGGTCTCTGCACAGAGGTGCAGGGATAAGACACAGCAAACATGGCCAGACATATGAAAGCATTAGAGGTAATCTCTTTAAAGGTTTAAAATGATGATTGGAACCTGAGTCTGAGGTGCAGGTTGGATATGTTGATCCTGATTCTGGTTGTCACACATGGTCGACCAAGGCGTGGTTGGTCTGTTGTTGTAGATCCACTATTGTGGAATGATGAGCATTCCACACCCTGACGACTTGTCTTGTGGACTGCCCCGCCTCCAGCATGCCAATGACACGATACCAGTCATGTATGTCCAGCCGTGGCATTCTTGCAGATGTCGTTTTCTCCAAAGTCTTCTTGCCTTTTTGTTGGGGTAGGGTTGGTTTAATAAAGGAGTGTCATTTAGGATTAGTTGGATTAAAGGTCTAGTGGCTATTTCTCTAAAAAAAATTGTGTCTTAAGACTCAAGACTGCTTTAAAAAAAATCAGCCAACTGTGTTGAGAATTATCACAAAACCTGTCCTACTTTTAGATGTACCAACAATTATTAAAATAGAAAAAAAGGTTGACTCAGAGGATACAGATTTTTGGGGGAAAAGGGAAGAAAAAATGGCAAATACTGGTCATTCTGAACCACCTTTACCCCTGATTCTATCTCTCCTGAAGGCATTTTATCCAGGTACAGATAAGGCAAGTTTTTTTAAGAAGCCATGTCTCCAACCGCCATACAAAACTCATGTTAAAAACAGCATAGACGTTATATTTGATCGCTCATGAGGTCATAGCGAACTCTTTTCAAGAGAGGTTTGTTATCTTACATTGCATTTTGTTCAGATTAGATTAACCACTTGTATGCTATTTGATAAAAAATAAAATATTAAAGAGATGTGTCATTTCTCTGTATTTAGATTTGGTTATAGAATGTTTAATGAATGATTATTGAAACAATAACGTTCAGTATAATGTGATGATTTGGACCAAGATGACTCTGCTGTAATTGTTTGTCAAAGAAGGGGTCTGTTGAGTTTAGTCCAGTGTGTTAATATTGTACTCAACTCTGGTACAAGTACTTCAGCAAACCTCAGAAATACACAACTTAGGCATTTGGTCAAAATTGTTTTCACAGCATTTCACTGCAGTAGAGAACTTGAAGTCACATCATTGCTCACTGAAAAAGCCCTTTGTGTTAATAATAGACAATCATATTCATTCACATTTAGATTTTTTATTTTCTAAAAAACAAACACAAACAAATATATACAGAAGTCATTTACAATTGCCTTATTGAACACAATGTGAGATTTTGAAGTGGAGCTTTCACCAGAACTTAGGTTTCTACAAAACAAAATGTCATCCCTTTGACTAAAACTCACTTTTGCACGTAACGGAAAAAAAGAATTTATGAGATGATGTGATAAAATAGCTACCTGTCATAACTTGAGTATAGTGAATATGATTGTATAGAAGTGAGTATTGTCTACCTTATATGAATGATTGGGTGAGTATGATCATGTACAAGGACTAAACAAAACAGCCATCTGTGCTATTGGAACACCATGTCACAAAATAACAAGCACCATAATGCTTGAACCAACCGAACACATGCAAAAATGAACATTAGATGAATTTCTTTAACAGCAGTGCACCTCATAAATTCAGAAACGTTGATGGTAATGAGGAAAGCTCTCCAGATGGCCACCAGTGATGGACTGGGTCGATGATGATGGGTGAGTGGGATGAGAAAAGGGGTCAAATGGAATCTTGTTGGGCAGGAAGAGCTCTTTAACAGTCCAAAGTTTCAAATAAGTGCCCTGAATCCTCAGAGCAGGGGGGGGATCCTTTGACAAAAGCTGTTCCAAACGTAATCTGTGGGGATTGTGAAGTCTGTGCCCAAAGTTGTGTACTGACGTATGTCTTCTTGTTCGTCGACTGCAAAACAAACAGGAAACTCAAGGTGAGGACAGTGATGTGAGCAAAACAAACACTGGTTTTCTTAAAGGGACAGTGACAGGAGCTTTGTAAAGATGTATGATGATGTCATAGTGATGTCATCAGGGTCATCTCAGATTGTTTGAGACAGTTATGAACTTGAGCTTTGGCAGTAACGGAGCAAAACGTGCTATTACATTGCATTATGGGAAATGTAGGATCCATTGTTTTTGCAGGAACATCTCAGCCTCCGCTGCATCAATTTTGGCTGTTCCTGTGTCGATCTGTCGCTTGTGAGTCGCCAAACTTTATAAAAGAGTGGCACTATATCACTGGGGCATACTTTTAATATTTAGATTCACTTTACTTGACTTAAAGGTATAATATTTTTAGATGAATGCTGCCAAAACCATTCATAAATTTTGTAGGCTCAGGGAGGGGAGTCCTTATCAAGTGTGTTTTACCAGAG
This sequence comes from Chaunax sp. Z400, assembly GCA_037577475.1. Lineage (NCBI taxonomy): Eukaryota > Metazoa > Chordata > Actinopteri > Lophiiformes > Chaunacidae > Chaunax > Chaunax sp. Z400. The sequence goes on from CM075201.1 coordinate 19,381,707, forward strand.
CAAGCCCTTGTAGAAACACACATAGGACTATATTTTACACTTAAATTCCTTGCCATCATGGAGTGTAAGAGATGACTTGTCCATCAGACCCATCAACTTGCAACATTTACCTGAGGAAGATTCACTCCACTGGCTCCCTGGACTGGTGCATGCTTCATTGCACAGGAAGCCCTTGCCGTCACTTGTCAACCAGTTTGAGTCTTTCTCCAGTTGCTGGCAAATCTGAAAGAGCAAAACTGGACTGAGTATGGCTATAATGATCCATGACCAAACAGTATTTAATCTTCACTTAGCCAAACCGGCAGAATAAGGCAAATGTGGGAATTCCTGCCAATGAAAAATGCATGCTCTGAAGAGCAGGAGCCAGAGGTGATGCGTACCTGGATAATGTCGTCGCTGCAGTCGTAATCTAGAAGATCACAGCAAAGAGAGAGGAAGAGGGGAGCAGGTGAGTACAATACGTTTAATCTTCATTTCACCTAAATTAAACTTAAAATATGTAAGCATGCATGCCATGTCTTGTCTTACCAGGGCTGTGCTCAGGAGAAACTTCAAATCTGTGGTAGAGGCTGTTTAGAGAGGTTGATCCTCCGATCTCCACTGACATAGACCAGTCAGGAACGTCAGATAGCATCACAGATGTCAAATCTACAAATATGGCAAACAATAGTATCAAATAAACGTAGTACTCAAGCTTTTGATAACAAATACAAGGCAGACTTCTTTTCAACTTGTAAGCATTAAGAACATTTAGTCTTTTCTTAAATGTGTGTGGCCACGAGACAACACATTTCCTGTTCATGTATTTATCTTGCCACAGGAAATTACAGCATTATCATGTTTATTCTTCAGCTCTACTTGTTAATGCCTTACCTTGTTGCTCTGTGGTCACCGTGCTGTCGACTGTGTTCTCCTGAGTGGACCGAGTGTCATCTGACATCGACTCATCCATGGGAGTGTCACTCTTCTCTTCGTCCATCTTGGCCCTTGAGCTCTGGAGGCAGAAATGAGGTGGCATTCAATGACTTTCAGGAAAAAGAAATTACATCTGCACTTGTTTGTCGAGCTGCTGCACCAGTGCCATTAAAACTATCTGGGTCAGTGTGAGTGTGGTGTACTTTAGATAGACCCAAGACTGTGTGACAATAAAATAATTATTGCTACGGTCAACATTAAAGTAGTCATAAAATATGTACAGTATTTACCCTCTTCCTTGACTTTGTTTCCTTTGCTTTTCTCCGCTTATCTGTTGAGATGGAACAAAGACATTTTGATCACTTATTCGCCTTAAACAGCTCACTGTGATTGTAGAACAGGCTGAGTAAAATTTTGAAAAAAGGAAAAAAGGTCAGCAGTCATGACATATTTTTATTTTAAAAATGTTTTTCTGCTTCCTGTCAGATGTCTCACCTCTACTTTTTTGAGTGGAAGGCAACATCCTGAAGACGCGCACGGCTTGGTGGCCTTTGTTGATGCTCTTGTCTTTTACCTCCTCGATGTCAGGCAGTGAGTTCATGGCACAGCGGAAGTTGGCTTTCCACGTCTTTGGGTCAGAGTTCTGGCCTTCCACGTATTTCCCTGCAGAATTCATTTTATTCAGTTTCACACCTTCATCATCCATAATAAACAAAAATGTTCTGTGTTATTATTGTTATAGTTTGAATGTATGCATTCGTGCGTGCTCACCTGTGTGAATGGCCCACTCTTTGAACAGACAGGCATCCGTGTCCAGGTCCCAGCCATGCCGAGCTGCATGCTTCCAGGGAATCGAGAACATCGTCTTATCCTGCAAAAACAAAAGGAAGCACTGAAGTTAAAAAAAAAAGGCCACACTTTCAACAATAAAACAAACAAAAATAAAACAACAATAAATGGAAATATGAGTTAAAATGTTCAAATACTGCAAGAAGCAGTGATTCAAAGTGAGCATCTAACTTGTAAGTAAAAATGTTAGGTTTCCTGTTGTCAACATATTATTTGCATGGCACGGTCTAAAAAGCAACACACACACACACACAACTTCATTTTTCATCCAAACTTCAAACATGCTAGCATTGAGAACAACTAAACATTAGAGCCACGTGCAGAAATGTTGCAAAGATCACTTCTCTCTGTAAACCTTGTTCTCCGATCCTACAACACATACAATTCAAAATGTCTATTTCTTTACTTCTCTCAATATGCTGACGACACTTAGTAAATACAATTTAAGCCAATTCAACTTGTTGGTGCAGTAGGTAAGCCTCTCACCTTGTCCACCCAATTCAGACCCGAGATGGTTTTTGAGTCGATCTTCTGCTTCAGCCATGGCCTCATCCTCATCCTTGTCACGGGCATGATTGCCTAAAATATCCAACAGAGAAAGGGAGTACACAGTCTTTAGACGAGGAATGCTGTGAGTGATAACAGTGAGACCAAATCAACTCCCCGCATCTGCCTTGGCTTATATTTGCTGCAGCCTGCTGGAGGAGGAGAGGAGCGCCGGGAGTTCACGGCCAGGGCACGCACTAGAATCAGGGGGGCGTTACGCGTGGGAGTCAGAGTTACTTACGAAGGTCACAATAGATCAAAAACCATTTCCTGACTGGCTCGTTATGGCTTTAGCAAGTTTTTTTAAAAGTTGCAAATGCACGTTAACTTTTTTTTTTTTGCAGCCCTGAAATCGTCGCGCAACTTAATTCTATATATGAGGGATAACATTTGTGCGCCTTCGGAGCCTCTTTGCGCGGGGAAGCACACACCCCCTCTTCTACTGCATGCATACGACACACAGAAGTTTAAAAAATAATCAAAGGGTTACAGGCTTCTACCGACATGAACGATTGTTCATCTGTACAATATTTGTCTTTAAAAGCAGCAGCTGGCAATAAAAAAAAAAAATTTAAATATGAGACTTTCCCTGCCAGTAGAAGCGATAAATAGATATCAGATCACTTACAGGCTTTGCTAGTTGTATGATCCGTGAAAGGAAAAAACACAATAATAGTCCGATTGGTCTTGTATTATCCACGCGTAGACCTCTCCTGATCAGAGGTGTGAAGACTGACCGTTGATGGGACGGAGCGTGTTTTTATACAGTGACGTGGGTTTTCCCCGGCATACACACTGTAAAAAAACATCCACGAAAACAGATGTTGTTCATGCAGAGTAAGAATCTGTTTTTCAATAGGAACTTCAATTATTTTTCTACGCAATCACTGGTCATCTTTTTTTACATTGCATATTCATGCACATTATGATATAAGGGCACAGAATTAAATATAATAAAATATAAGTGGTTTCAGATGGCTGTTTTTTTTACAGTGCCCTGCTGGCCCGCCTCCTCTCGTTCAGCAGCAGTCCCGTTTCCGAGAAATCATGCTGCTGAATGTAAGAAGGAAGTTAACAACAACACCCGTTGATTACACCAACTTATGGCACGTAGACATTCATACCTGACTCGCCTGTCTCTATTGAATATGTAGCACGGGGCACCTCTGCAGACAGCTGGCCTGCTTTTAGAACTTTTAATGATTTTGCAGGAGTTATCACCCAATGCAAATTTGAGCTCACGTGTATCAATTATTATGGTGTATGAACAGTTTACATAACATAGTTTTAACCAAAGTAATAATAATAATAATAATAATCTTAGTTGCAGGGTAGCAGGAGTTCTAATATCAATGTGTAGTTTGGAGACTATGCAAACCTTATTAGTTAAAAAATGACAAAATGCCCTAATAATAATAAAGAGCATGGCTCCCATTTCACCCACGCACACTCACCCACCACATGCCAACATGAGGTGTCATAGTGATAAACGCAACATATGCACGGGACCAGCCCCTTAAAATAAGCAGGAGCTCCTCTGAGAACTTGAGCATTTACAAGAAATGGTGTAGTAATTTCAGTCACCGGTAGTGGCAGTGTTGTCCCGGCTATTTCATGAGGACAGAGATAGAAAAGGAGCAGCTTTGAGGAACAACAAGGAAGCAGCTGCAGCGGCACACAGATGCAAATGTGGGATTAAAAATAACGTAGTTACAGTCACATATTTGATCGTGTCTTCTGGTTTAACATCGCTTCTCTATTTTCTTTATTATTGGCAGCTTTACCGCACATTGGATAATAAATCCTGCAGATCGTGTTAACCCCATGAGCGCGCGCTCACGTCGCTGTTTTCACGGTAGTTTTTGGAAAGCCCGCACCAGACGCGCGGCGCCCGGTGCTGTCCTTTCAGGGACTTCCTATGTCTAGGCGTCGTGAGGCGCGTAAGGGAGGGAATGGCAGGGAGTTTCCCTGCGGAGTTACCGCCGGCAAAGTCCGTGGGATTTTCCAAACAAAGCAGACATTTGGATCCAAAGGGGAAAATTATCCCTCTGTTATTGCTGGGTTTGAAAAAGCTGTCAGACAAACACTCTGTTGGAGAATGACAGCAGCGTGGACAGAAAAATGTCAAATCCATCTTTAAGGCAAAGCACATGCAACAGTCATGTAATCATTCTCAGACTGTTTGACTTTTAATTCTACGGAAAACCTATTGCTGCCACTTCAGAAAAAGAGAACGGATCAATGTCACGTTACAACACGAAACTCTTATTGTTATTAGGCTACATCATGTTTTTCACGTCACAACAAAATATTTTCATGTTATAACAAAATACAAATGTGTCCAGCTACAAGAGGAAACTTTTATTATTATCTTGCATTTATCCCGTTTTGCATGAGACATTTTAACATGATATCTTATGGTTTGTTAACTTGATAAGTGTTATTGTTAAAACGGGTCACGTATTATATTGACTACATTGCCATGATGTCAAACTCCTGTTTGACTGAGGAAACACCTGCAAGGAAGAGAAAAATTGAGGAATATAGTTTAATTATGGTTTGATTAAGTTCTCGCTGGAGTTGAGACATGGAAAGATTCTGCTGCTATTGATAGTGGTGGATGATTTGCATTTGATTTTATAACATTTTAACGTCTGATTTTATAACACTAAAACTTATCAGGTTATGATGTGAAGCATTTTTGTTAAAACGGTAAGTTATATGAAAGTGTGAAAGTTGTTTGTATGTGGTAATAACGTGAAAATATCTTGTTATGACCTGAAAAACATCACATTATATAATAACATTTTCACATTATAATGTGATACTGATGCATTTTTCTTTTTGGGAGTAATACACTGCCGTAGTTTTGAGGTCAGGATTATTACAAATAATTAATTTAAATTGGCACCAACTTTAGTAATGGTTCCCAACATGCAGGTATGGGACTGCTCAAATACCTGCATAGAGTGATGGTAATTCTGATTATTTAGGCCACCTGTAAGGATAAGACAGTAATTTTAGGCTTTGGGATGAGGCAAGCAGCTTGAGCATTCAATCTCCCCCTGCACCATCTGCTTTGACAGCTCATTGACACTGGATCAAGTCAAATCCCTTGTTAGTTAGCCTGTAACTGCACTACGGTCTAATGCTGAGTAGGAGGGTGGGGGTTGGGAAACAGCAGGGAAGAACAGGTACCTTTTTTTTAGATGTGATATTTTACCCCTTTTTTGTTTTTTCAGTTTAACTTTAAGAACATACAAATTAAAGTCTTCAAACATTCAATATTCAGATTCAAAGACAGAAATGAGACAAAATCAGGTACATGAATCAAACTCAAAAAGTACCAAAATAAAACTCAAAACATCATTAATAAACATTATCATTAATTATAATAAGGTGCAAAGGAACAACAACAACAAAAATAGATAAATAAATAAACTTAATCTTAATCAGGGTGTACAGAGAATAGTTCTTTATAGAACATTCATGTGCGTTTACTTTTTGTGTTTGTCATACGAGTCAATGTGTTTATTTAAATTCAATCAGACAGGCTTCAAAGTTTGGCAGGAACTTAGAGAACTTTGATTTATGTATGTGAAATCTTCCAATTGCGATGATGATAATCATGATGTGATTTAGAGGTTTATTATCACATTCAAATGTGGTAATAACGTTATTACTGTAGGTATGGTTTTTATAGAATGTCCAGTCTTGTTATTTATAAAGTTCTCTATGTCACTCCAAAACATTGATGAGGAGGTGCAATAATAAAATAAATGGATCGCGGTTTCTGGTTCAGTACCACAGAAGGAACAATTGATATCTATATCAATAAATTTATGTTACATGGGTAAATATTCAAATTTTGAATTTCTCTAATCTTTGTTGTGGTTTGAGTTTGTAGGTTCTATGTTTTCTGTTCCCTGTTTTATTTTGATAGTCTGTTTTCCATGTCGTGCTTTTGCTTTGCATTTCCTGTATTTTCTTATGATCTGTTTTTCTCTTATGGTTCCTCTGTCTGTGTTTTAGTCTTCTATGATTTTCGTTCCAGTTTGCTAATATAACATGTAAACATGTTAACATTTCTTGCCATTATAAAGATATTGAAACAGGAACTTCTTGTACATGTTTCTCTCAATAAACAAGACTTCTCTGTGGTTATACTTTGAAATGTAGTAACTTTATTCTTTTTACGCTATATCATGCTTCAGCTTTATGCAATACAATGCTTTTTGCATGCTGTTTATGACTTATTCAATTGTGCTTCATGTTCATGTTGAACGTGTCTTTTTCGGTTTAGGTTGACAACTCCAATATTTCTGTGTGACAGAAAAAAAAACGAACCAAGGTAGTAGACTCCAACAAGGAGTCAGGAAAGATTTAGAAGGAGAAAGTAAGAAAAAGAGGTGGTAACGTGTTGACCTCCCAGCTCAAACCTCTGTCCTGACCGCTGCTGGTTTATCTCCACACTTTCACCCTATGATCTAAAACTCCGGTGCTTGTAACTTCTGAATGTCTGAGACTTCTTCCTGTAATAAAATACAGACTGTTCATCACATTGTGTGCAGCACCCCTGAGTGCTCTCTTTGTTTAACGGTATCATATTTGATTGGTACATCACAGGAAGTAATTCAGTTCTCTGAGATGGTACACGATCTCTGATTAAACCCTGTGCTGAAGCAAGACCAGGGGCGGCAGTAAACTATGTTCAGAGGCTCACCGGTTCAAAATAACGTCATGTCCCGGGTGGGTGCTTCTATATCTTTAGTGCTGTAAAACATACTGTTGAAAGATAAAGGATCCACAGTGGCCCATGTTTCTGTAGTGAAGAGGAAAGTCCAGTCTGATAAAAAAAGATGCCCCAAATGTTCATGCCGATATCATGTTTTAATCTTTTATTATTATATTCACACAGCAGGTTATTTGTCCTTTCACTGATCTGTTTTGTACTCTTAGCTGATTGCACTCATGTAGACTCTTGTAATCAAACATAATATATAAACATAATATAATGATTTGCAAAACATTAAAACCCCATATTCAGTTGAAAATAGCTTGAAGACAACATATCAAATGTGTTGCCCATTTTTAATTTGATGCCAGCAACACGTTTTTATAAAGTTGGGACAGTGGCAACAAACGACTGGAAAAGTTGTGAAAATTCTAAACGAAAACACCTGGTGGAACATCTCAACATTAGTAAGGTTAACTGGCAACAGGTTTGTAACATGACTGGGTATAAAAAGAGCATCCCAGAGAGGGAATTCGTCACAGAGGCGTCGCAGAGGTGCCTTCATTGCAGTCAGACAGACGTCGGGTGTTGTGGCGTGAAAAACACACAGGAGTCTCTGGAACTTCAAAGTCACGTGGGTTCCCAATTTATTCACAGCTCATGCAAGATACACAGCAATAAACTGGAACCCTGATCTCAGGTCCCGACAGTTTATATATCCTTCTAATGTCAGCTTGGGCTTATGTTATTCACATCTGCGTACGTGTCTCATCAGGTCAAGTTGCCCTTCCAACTGTTGTTGTGTTCGCACATCCTCCATATCCTGAGTACATGGGTTCATGTTTATTCGCCCTTTCCCTGACCGACTGATCAGGACCCTCCCGCAGGATGTTTCATACAATATAATATATAATATAATACAATATAAAGTTATATTGTATTAAAAGATACTAACATGTCTATTGAATTCCACAACACGGGGCGGAATAGAGGCGCAACAGGCCCAAATGAAAATGATGTCTGAATGGGGCTATTGAATCCATACTGTGCACATCCATCAGTCTGGTTCAGAGCAGCCACAAAACAGGAACAGACTGCAGCGAACAGTCTGCCCACCCGTCAGGACTTGTACCCGTAAGATTGAATTGAATCAGAAATACTGGGAAACAGCCTTTTTGTTATGTGAGAAAAGTTGGATAAATGGTACTTTTGTTTTGTAAAACTCTTGTCCCAGCTTCTAAAATCTTTAATTCACATTCAGATCTGTTACACGAATGCTCTTAACAGTTGTGACAATAGCACACACCTGAATAGATTCGCGTGTACTTGTTTATTGTTCTGCAGCTGTCCTGTACAATGTTGGGTAGCTGACGTCTTTTGCCTGTATGAAATAAATGTTTAATGACAGTTGAAACCTCGCTGATCTGAATGCAAATGGTGTTCAGTTATTGGAGTTCTGCGCTAGTCATGGTTTGTCCATAACGAACACCATGTTCGAACATAAGGGTGTCCATAAGTGCACTTGGCACCAGGGTTAGGGTTAGGGTTATGCTGGGAAAACTCCACCCGCCTATCCCCAACACACTACAGTATCTATTTACCCATTGTGCAAAACCACAGTACGTAGTTTGGTTATTTCAACTGTCATTAAACATTTATTTTCATAATGGCGAAAGACGTCAGCTACCCAACATTGAATAGGACAGCTGCAGAACAATAAACAAGTACATGTGAATTTATTCTGGTGTGTGCTATTGTCACAACTGTTAAGAGCATTCCATGTCACAGATCTGAATGTGAATTAAATATTTTAGAAGCTCGGACAGCAAATACCTGAGTAGAATTTCACTAAACAAAAGTATCATTTATCCAACTTTTCTCACATAACAAAAGGGCTGTTTCCCATGAGAAGTAGTGGAGTACAAGTAGGAAGTGGAATGAACAGAAAACAGGCTATTCAAGTAAGGTAGATCTAAATTGTGGGGTACTTAAATACAAGAGTAATATACTTTGTTACATTGTGGGATGTAACTAAGTACTTAAAAAAAGCAAAAGTTCTCAGTTCTTGGTTTGTTTAAATGAACCAAACTCAAGTAAACTGACAGTTTTCTTGATGCCAAAATAACTCAAATAAAATGAGTTTATTAACAAGTTGATAAAAACTGAGTTAGGTCAACTCAGTATTTCTAATTAAATTCAATCTGACATTTTACATGTAAGAGAGTATAGTAGTGTGTGTATGTTATGATTGTGTCTGTATGACATTATGTGAGAAAGTGTAAAATATGGCCTACATGGCCTCTCATAGCTTCCTCCTCTTAGCACCACGCTCATAAATAACTGAACAGTATCATATGTCACATACCTACTGTTGATAGTCATTACACCATACCCCACACCGACCATTACTGAATTGTACAAATACTTATACAGTATATCACATTTTCATTCCGTAGCAGTTTAGCTCCTTGCTACCACGTGTGTGTGGGTCCCTCTCAGTGACGGCACCGATGAATGACGTTTGGAACAGTCTTTATTGATACAAACTCAAATAAACGCCAACTACAGCTTTCCAGCTAACAAAAAATAAACCCACAAAGTAACAGATGCTGTTCGGCTTCTTCTCCACAGACACATCTCCAGTCGTCTCAGACTCACATGCGGGCGGACTGTTCCAGGTCCATCATGCTGCAGTATAAGGGAGGAGCAATCAGTTCAATACAAAACACCGGGAATGATTAGCTCTCTCTCCCTGACACCATTCCCAGAATCCACCCCTACTCTCCCTCTCTGTCTCTCTATCCTGCGATGACCATAACCACACTGCCATACGTTCCCACACATGATGCACAATATTAATGTTTGTATTTGTATTAATGGTTTCTTGGTTGTTTTTGCTTTACATAATCTGTAATTGCATTGTTTTTAAGTAAGTATGTAGTAAAATGAAATAAGAATATTAAGTTCTGTAAATCTTGTCTAAATAGTACATTGTGCATATACTGTCTGTGATGCAAGAGAGACGCAAATTCCTTCTGTGTGTCAACAAACAACAGACAATAAATACACCTGAAGCTGATTCTACATTAATTCATGCATTAAATCATCACGAGTCTTGCATTAGTTAAGCATTACCCAGGTATATGATTTGTACGATTACTATGAAGAGTTACCAGCATCGTACCTTCGTGAAGGAGTTAGAGTTGGTCGTGTGATCGTCTTTGTGTGTCTGTTTGCCTGCATGGTATCTCTAAAAGTTGTCAATGGATTTTGTTGATTTTTTTTTTTTTAAAGTGGTACGTCTTGGGCCATGGAAGTGTCTATTCCATGTTGAGGAGGATCTGGGTATGGATGCAGATTCTACATCACTTTTTTTTTCCACCTCTTTTTAAAACATTTTTGCAAAATCAAGAAAAATAATAATAGATCAATCAAAATAAAAAATACCCAGGCATGAACAAGTCGTGATGTTCCGCCACTATGCACAATTGTATCCACAGTCAAATAACAAATCCAACTATCCACATTATATCTAGACATCATTATGGAAAGTCAGATTTAAAATAGACACATGAATCTAAATGTCAGCTGTAGGTTACCAGAGTTAAGGAATTAGGTATTAATACTTTAAATATATGTGCTCTCTGAGTGTTTTCTAGTTTGTGATGCGTTCAGTCAGTCTCAGGGTGCTTGAGATAAAATCACTTTAAATGTGAGCCTGTGATCCTTCTATAAGCATAATGACCAAAAATACAAGGTAATTTTACATTTCATTTCATTCTGATTTGTTTTCCTTTGTCTCATCTCTGCCAATATCACTTTGTCGGTCTTTCTCAAGGTTACTTTAGTTCACTGGGAGTGTCTTATTGTACCACGTGATGCTGATGCAAAGTTACTCCGTGTCAAAGCTGTGCTCAGCTGCAGGGACAGTCTGCATGGTGCGCGGCATGTGAACCAAAATTAACGCACCGTCCTTTGAATGAAACGATATTTTACAACACATATGAAAACATCCTGATACTCACAGGCGTATTTAATCATTTCATTTGAATAAATGCTCAAATGTACGCCAAGGCTTTTAAAAACGACCTCATTGAATTTCATGATTATTTTACACTAAATATGAGAATTAAATGAGTAATTCGTTTGCATCCTGAGGAGTGATTCAACCCCATACCCTTGGTGTGGATTGCATCTTTCGTCCGACCTCCAAACCTTAGCATTTCTGCAGGCGTGTCTGCCATTGCGCAGCAGCCAACTAGGTGAAGGTGAAATTTACACCAGAGGGAAGGGTGCATCAATAGGTTTCTTCACTCAGCGCGCTCAGTTCCAAGGTGAGCCCTGCAGAACGTCGCCATCGGCTGCCCAGCTCCCCCACTGTGGTCCGTCACTGATATATTGTCGCCCCCTCCTTAATCTCCCAGATTGTCGGCTCCTTGCTGCAGTCGATGCTGCAGTTTTGAGCCGCTCCTGCACCAGGACCCCTGACTCAATGAGAGAGACATGCTCGCATTCGTTTTGGTTTCTGGGACGCTCTGGATTATATTAGGTGAGTTTTGATGATCTGTTTGTAGCTTTAGTTCATTTAGATGATCTTACATGTCAGAGCTGTAAAGGTCTATGCACCCGGCTCTCAGGGGCTGCAGTGTTTTATTCACTACCGGCTTTTTCATTCATTTAGGGCTGGTATTCATATTCATTTGCAAAAACCTGCTTCGATTGAGTGTTTAATCGACAGTTCGTCATTTGGTGCTTTATCTTCTTGGTGAATTTTCCTAGACAGCAAGTTAATGAATTTAATAACCTCAATTAAACCGTTTAGCAGGCATTCCAGTTTAACAGGCTCTGTGCACAAACACAGATTCTTCTCTTATGACTTATCAGGGCAGCATAGAGACGCTTCCATGCTGTTTTTTTTTTTTTTTACCTCTAATCAGGTGAATGCAGAGGGTGGACAAGCATGTGATCATCCTGCACATCACTGATTTCATTTTCCGTGTCAAAGTGCGCGTTTTACGTTGAAAATCCAACACTTAATGTAAGGTCTGCTCTCTCTAAGCCAGACGGGATAAAACGTGCGCATCTGAGGCCGGCCAGCTGCTAAGGTGGTGTGACATTGTGCGTAGAAACCGGACACACGTCATTTAAAAACCCTATTAGGAAACACCGCGTCTATTCACGGCCTGCTGTCCAGTTCGTGCCTCCACCTAAGGCGAGGCTGTGCAAACACCACCCGTGATTTGATTTGATTTCTGATCAGACGTGATTGTTTGCCAGAAAGCCGGTTGTGAGACATTTTATCGGTGATGTCCTCCGCCATGCCTCAGTGATGGAGGAAGGGTCGATGAGGGGGATGACGTGATACAAAAGGTGGCAGCTGATTGGACGGAGCTGTCCAGGAGAGAGGGGTGCTGAAATGCTGTGGCCTACCGGCAAACTAGGGAAGACAGCACGCTCCGCTCTCACCGACAGCTCCCCCACACAGTGCGGGATTAGAGTCCCGAGACACGGTCTCTACGAGCCTTATGCATTTTCTAGGATATTTTTTAATCTCCTCCAAGATGTGTTTCACAGTTACAGAGCAGATTAGAGGCGTTGTGCAATGTGTCATGAAAAAAAAAATGGTGTAAAAGCGCACTGAGGGATTTTTCATATGGGATCGTGATTATGGATTACATTCATTTTAATGGTAAATAAGACTTAGTATAGATCAGCAGCTGCTGCACAGCATGGCTGCTCAGTGACGAGCAACCATAACAGTTGGGATTTTGTTTGGTGCATTAACATCAAAACGTGCTGTCACAGTGCTGCGGGTGACGCAGCCAATCAGAATTGAGGCTCCAAATAGTTTAAAAGTGACTGAAATGTGAGGCTGAATGTGTGAGGCTGGAAAGGAACCCCTGGGGAGATTCAGGACACCTTTCACCTGTCATCACGTCCCAGCACCCTGCTGCTCCTCAGTATAAATAATTCATTTTAATCACCATCTAGTGCAGCTCGACACACAGTGTAAACCTATTCTTTTCACCACCTCAATAGATAATTTAAAGGTTGGAGGTGAAATCGCCCCACCCTTGGGCAAACACTAATTATAGATGCTTTAGTCCTCTGGTTTAACACAAGGCCATGAAATAATTAATGACTTGTTACTGTATGAGTGTTGTGTTTGGTGTGTTGCCTTTCTGTCATTCAAATCCGTTTTTGGATGGTATTGGACAGAAAGTCATGGGGGTTGTGAGAAAACGTGCAAATTAAAGGCGCACTGCATGACTGCACAATGTAACAGAATAAATGTTGAGTCTTGCCTTTGGATTGATTTTCATTGTGCACACGAGTGTTCAGAGTTAATGAGACTGATTTAATTATAATCCTGACAACTGGTTCCTTTCATTCTGCACAAACATATGTAATGATAGTGACTTTAAGGTCTGCTTTACATACAGACCACTTGAAAGTCTCAATCCTGATGTAATCAATAATATCAGCCAATCTGAGTGCTTTCAGATCCACATGGCAGCTTTCCATTGCTGGGCATTGTTGCTGTGTCAGCAATCAATGCATCGTCTTCCTCATATTGTAAGGCGCTGGGCAGTAATTGCTCAGCCTAAAGTGCTGAACCAGGTCCGTCTCCTGGTGCACATGCACAAGTATTCCTCTTACAGATCCGTCTTCTGATCAATGCACGATGCCATCCTTTCTATTGTAGCCCTGCAAGATGAAAACAGTTCATGTGTGCACCACTGATGGGCCCACATGGAGATGAGAAAACACTCCGAGAAGACTTGTTTGATCATAAAACCATAACGTTTGACTTTTTTTTTTTAAAATTCATTCTGCAAAAATAAACAATTTTAGAAGGAGTGATTTATATACAGCTGTTATAATGCTGGTTGTCAGATGTTTCATCTCATAGCAGCAGTCTCCACAAAGGCCCCGTGACAGGATACAGGATATACAGTTGTAAAGAAGTATAAAAGTTTCAGTTTGAAGGTTGTAACATAAATCGTAAAAGCAAGTTGTCAGGTTGAGATGCACAGGCCGACCTGCGTGCTCTCCTAGTTTGCAAGTCAAACCAACCTGGAAGCAGCCTTATTTTGTATTAATGTATGTCATCAGCTTAAACGTGCAAAAGGAAGTATTTGATTGCATGTGTGTGCCTGTATGTGTATGTATACTGTGTGTCACTATGCCAGTATTTAGGGCATTTATTTACTGCATATTTAGGAGGGGTAGTGAGGGAAAGAGAGAGAGAGAGAGAGAGAGAGAGAGAGAGTGGTGGAAGGAGGAGTGGTTTGGGTGTGGTGAGAGAGTGCAACGTCTGACGAGCTGAGGGTGGTGTGATACGGAGGCCAGGCAGGCCCAAAATAGACCAAAACGCGCGTCTTGCTGCCTTCCTCTTGCTTGCCTCAGCTTAATCTGACTGGCGGGAAGGTAATCAGTAGTTTGGATAGTGTGATGTGATATTCGCCTGAGGCCTGTTGTTACACCACACACACCTGCATACACACACATCACACCTCTGTGTAAGTGCCTCTGCTAAGGCCACAGCAGCTTTAAACCTCCTGCGAGGCATTTACAGTTTAGATATTTTTTTTGCGTTTGCCTTCTCTGTGTGTTGCTTTTTACTTTTGCTTTCCTGCTGCATCTTTGAATTTATATATATTATATATTACTGCTTGATTAATTCCCAGTACTTCTGTCATACGTTGCTCCTATAGTATCTAATTTGACTTTATCAACAATAACTGGAATTACCTGTTGTGCTGCAGCTCATATAGGGAAGGGAAATGTTTTGTGTACACAGAATGCAGTGGTGTCTATATAATTATGACACAGTGGCAGTGACAGGAAAAAGTTGGGTTTTAAGGTGGTCTAAGTAGAGGAATGGCCAACAATGATAAAGCATGAGTGCTTAAAATACAGTGAGAGAATAGGGGATGATTAAGTAGAGAAAAGAAAGTTGCGAGTTAAGAAAACTGACAAAGACAGTAAGAGAAAGCTGAGCAGGATTGCTTTAAATAGAGTGCGGTAGTGAGGTTATTATTGGTCATCCCTCTCTGTGCTAATAGGCTCTAATCTCCCCACACTGGACTCTAATCATTGGTGACGGCCCTCCGATGGCCTGATGGGATGGGGCTAAAGGACGAAGGGCTGCGTTTCCTCCACTTTAAGCCTCAGAGGTCACAGGAGGTCTAACCGGCCCATTCAGGGGCCTTCATCCCTGCATAGCTTGAAATGCTCACGTTGCACCAAAATCTTTTGCAGTATGGATTCTTCCTGAGAGAGGAAGATAAAGGTGACATAAACATATAGGATGGGAAGCTGCTGCTAAAGTTAAAAGTCAATATTTATACTCATCTTATTTAAATGGGCTGAATAAGGATTTCCTGCATAGGCACCATGACATGTCCTCAGGGCAGTGACTGTTCAGAGGCACTTCAGATGTGGGAATATGCATTGTGAAGTCAGTCAAATGAACTTCCCGCTCCAAAATATCAGGGAGGCATGTAGCTTTTTATGTGAGTGGGTGTAGCTGGAAATTCTTTCTGTCTTGCACATCATCAATTCCTGAATCAAAGGACATTTGATCAGCATACCCATGTACACACTGAGCCTTCTGTAAGAGTGGATAAGATCTAAGATGGTATCCAAGATACAGTTGAGGTTAAACTCACTCACATTATCCATTTTAAATTTGTTGAAGCTGGATCAGACTTGTGAGCCAACATTTACCGCAGATTTCATCGTCTGATCCATTTCAAAGCTGAAATATTGAGCCTGGTCCTTACAGGATGAAGCCGACACTGCTGAGGTCCATTCAGACGTAGCAAGTATACAAAGTTCACATGTTTGTTTCTTTAAATCCAGCTGCACAGTATGTATTTTTATATCATACTTTTTGTTTTTTGCTCTTGGTCAATGTGATTGCTTTTAAAATTGCGCTGGAATCATATTTAAACTTTTTAACTGAATTTTCCTTGATTTTACTTTTTTTTTAAACCTATTTATTTCTTTATATTTATTCATTTCTAGTGAATAATAATTGCATATAATGTCTACTTCCTGTTGTAATGATTTTTTATGCTGCTTGGCCAGGTCACTCTTTGAAAATAATTCTTTTTTAATGTCATACTTACAATAAATCTTTATTACTACATTATGGTTGCAGTCTTTGGTCAATGAGTTTGACAGATTCAGATCTATTACCTGTTCCAAACTTCCCTGAGGCAAATACATTTGTAGCCTTAGAATGAACAAATCCATCCCCAGAGAGATTATGCTTTAAACTATGGGATTGCAGACTGTGAGCACATCAAACGTCCTTCATCCTTGAGGAAGACATCAAACCTTCATGTGCGTTCATTTATAACTTCATCAGCTAAATGTTTGGGCACCAGAATTGCTGCTGGAGGGATGTAAAGATTTCATGATGTGACTTTCTTGGTGCTCTTGACTTCACTGACTAAACTCAAAGGACTTTGAGTTCATATACTGATAAAACTGATGGGGATGCTGCTGACGTGCTGCTCCTCAGTCTGACCAGCTGCAACAACAGTCTTTGTAGAAAGCAACAGGGCTGGACCTAAAGAACTGAGTGTGTATATTCGTGTGTGTGTGTGCGTGTGTGTGTGTGTGTGTGTCCCTGGGGTATGTTATTTAGGTTACTACAGGACACCAAACAAGGCCAATGCCTGCAGTGGAGAGAAGTTTGAAACAGCTGAGCAAACAACCCTGGTTATCGAAAAAAGCAATGCCAATTATAACATGCAGCCTGATTGCAACTATTAATGTAACATCCATTCATTAGTCTTCTATTTGTGCGACATTTGTTGTGTCAAAAGCATGCATGATCTAATAGGGTTCCCAGTTTAGCCCCATTTCCACTGGGTAGTACCGGCTCTATACTGAGAATTCACCTCAGTCACTTGAGTGAAGGATAAACTGGTTATCATCCAAATGAAGGAAAAACAAGACTGCATTAGCCAGTCAAATCTGACAGGCTTTTCATGCTGCTGTGGCATTTTTTAAATCCAGAAATGATTACTTTCAAGGAGTCAGCCCCTCCAATGGGACACAGCTGCCGTGTTTAGTGGAAAGCTAATTGATTCTTAAGACCTTTCACTCAACCCAACTAAAAGGTGCAGGGACCTGTTCTGTAAAGCACACTAAACCTGGGCTCACAGGAGAATCAGGCCAATTTCATCCCCATTCACCCATCCTGGCAATCTGAGGACAGTTCTGGTCTAGAACTTTGGTTGGTACCAATGTTTGGTTCAGATTATCTGGTAGTTTGAGGCGTTCACAGATCCAGACCTCCACCTCATGATCTGCTTGTGGACGTATCGACACATCGGGGCGGCCCCAATAAAAACATGTTTGATATTTCAGATTTAAATGAGGTAACCATCCAGTTACCTCAGTACCAGGCGCGACCATCCCGCAGCAGCTGATGCTATACTGTTGACAGATGTTTTCTTGTTTTCTTACAGTGAAATAGGCCGATCGCTATGGCAACTTAAGTCATTGTGTTTACGTTACACAGCTGCTTCTCGAGAGAGCATGTGAGGAGGTGCATTCATTGCTCTCTCTGGCACAATGATCTTAATTTAATGGGGTGTGATGCCCCATTATTTCTGAGTCTTGTAATGCATGTTTGAGATTCAAGAGAAGAACATCTGCAGAGATTGAACATGATTTCAAAATGGGTTAGGATTTTAAAACTCCTACAGTGTGAGCCTGTCTGCAGAAAAGTAGGTATTGAAGTCCAACACCTGACTTGAATGAACCTAACAAGTCAGTCTGGGCTAAAGCGGCTCCATGAAGCTCAACTCAAACACAAACACGCTGAGAGGCTCAACATAGATCAAATCAGTCCACCATGGCAAAAAGCTGCTATAAGAGAGACCAGAGACGATCATTCTACAGAAATGAAGACCAGAAACTTGATGAAAACCTTCTGATCAATGCATGAGTTCTGTATACTGAGGCAACGATGTGGGTTCAAATCCAATGTGTGATCCTTTGCTGCATGTCTTTCCATCTCCCCATTTCTGTCTCATTATTTTCTGTTACAAATAAAAGGCTAGCAACCCTTCGAAAAGAAAAAAGAAAACAAGTAAAATGTTTTAATACAAGATAATTCGATGTTGATCAAATCACTTTCAACATTTAGAAAAAACAACCTGTTTTTTTATTTACTCCCGCAGGGTTGAGTTAAGCCACACACAGCCTCTTACTCAGCTATCCCTATAATGGTGTCAGTAGGTTATGAAGTGTGTCTATATTTAGAGCTGCTAGAGTGCTTTTCCCCCTCCTCTGCCTCGCTTTTCAATCACCAATTTATCCACTGTGACTCTGTCATCATGCAGCCTGGCCATAGTAGCCGTTGAATACAACACAAAAGCACACAGAGTGAGACATTTTATATGTATGCCATCTACACAGCCGTCCGATCGCAGGGAGACATCAGTGTATAAAGAGACGATTTGATTTCAACTTTGATTACAAAATCACTCAAGTGAGGAGATGAAGCAAGTCAATAAATATGACATCTGTCATTGTTAGTAACAACAATTCCTAATAAAGTTTCATCATAATTTGAATCTGTGGCAGTTATGGTTTGAAACGGTTTGAAACCTCAACCTTTATTTATAATAATGTCAGACTAGAATAAAGATCAGTGGCAAAATGTGTTTTATGAAAATCGCACCAGGTGCATCTAAAAAAATGTGAATTTTGTGCATGATAGTTTTCTCATTTAGTCAGTCAATGTCCTTCTGCAAGGGTATCTGCATGTATCTGGCAAGTTTAACTCGAAATCTGAGAGAGTCTCACCTTTAATTATGGATCATTCACCAGGTAAATCTTTTCCATCAATAGCATTGTGGTTGTCTGTAGTCTCAACACATTTTATTAAATACAAAAGCCTTAAAATCGTCTCAGAAGTGCTCATCATGAAGATTCAATGCATTTGTTATCAGGTAAATCATCCAGTATCTACAGTATCATCTGATTACTTGTGAAATAAAGTCCAAGCTTTTATTCATAGCAAGGCCGGTTCAACTGCTCTTGTCCTGTTGACACAACACCAACATGGAAATTATGTTGTCTGTGTGCCTGTCTGGCCTTTGTTTCGTCAGTCATCCCGAGCTGTTGATGATGAAGGACATGTGCTGTAATGATAAAAATATATTGTGACGTTCACTTGTTCTGTGCATTTCAGTCAATTTTTCAGACTCAGAATCAGATTTATTGCCAAGGACGTCATACAAGGACATTGCCTAGGCAAATTTTTGTGCATAACAACAAACCACAACACGACCAGATAATGCCGAAAAAAATTAATTCTTTGCTTCTGTAGCAATGAAACTTTTTTTTCATTCATTTTTTCCCCCCACATTCCCATAATTGCATAATCCTGCTGTGGCAGTGGGGCTTTGTTGGAGCTCAGTGGCAGAATAAGAGAGAGGGAGCAGCGCAGGGAATGGTGCCACAGAGGAAGAGCTCAGTTTTCACAGATGTTTTGTGTTGAATGGATTGCTCTCTCTAGTCCGAGACATGACAGCTGAAAAATGTAAAAGAGACATTTGTTCAGGGGTAGACACCACATTGAATTACTTGGTGCATGGACAGTTTTTATTCTCAGGAAATACTGTACAAACTCACAATAATTTAGTATTTTTGATCATTTTTTACCCTTTAAAGTTGGGCATAAGTTACATTAACCAGATGTATGACCTTGTGAGCTTTAGATATATGGGTGTATTTTTAAAACTTGCTGTTCGCTCCTGTTTGCAGCCTCAATGTGAAGCTATAGGCTAACCCTTTTCTAAATTTAATCCACAGACAAGATTCTGATTTCAAACACCTCATTTGACAAATAAAAAGCAGAAACTTATGTTTCTTAAAATACTAAACAATAAAATAATGAATATAAGTTGTATACCTGTATTAGAATTGAATGACATATTATAGAGGGCTGAATGCAGTACGGATCAAATCTCTCTCTCTCTCTGTAGTTTATGTCTTTCTGTTCGCCTTTCTTCCCCATGTTTTCTTTTTGAACATTACTTTGTTCTGCTGTCAAATAAATTTATCTCAGAGTTCTCAGTCTACCCCGAATACCTGAATCTATGCCAGGCTGTGTTTTCAGTGTCATATCTTTACAGTAATTAAGTGTAACTGGGGCACAGGCTTCAGCTGTGCACAGTGGTGTACTCAACAGGGCATGCTTCAGCATCCATACACATGCCAATGAACAGTATTATTCTGCTCAGAACCATCATCAAGCGGTTTCTAGTGCATACTATAATGCTCAGCATTTCCCAGCATTTGAGCAGCTCCAAATGCCCCCCCCCCCCCCCCCCCCCAAAAAAAAAATCAAGATTACTGGAACAGCCCAAAAAAGTAGACAACTGAAAAAGAGGAAATATTTTATCAGTGCAGCGAAAAGGGAAGCAGAGAGTCCTGTGGTTTCAGACACATCAGAGGGATCCACTCTGCTGTTTCTCACTCATGTTGTCAGTCATGAGTTAAGTTGATGGAAGACTGGAGGTGAATCCCCAGAAGGAGGCAGTAGTGCAGTTGAAGGGAGCATGTTCCTGATTTGGATTTAAGCAGTGCAGGTGATGAGCAATAGCGTTACTACAGTATGACTACATTCACACTGCAGACCAAAGTGACCCAAGTTTTTGTTCATATGTGGCACAAGGTCTCTTTTTCCAGACAGTGTGAACAACACAAACCACATGGAGTCTGATCTTTTCATTTCCGATTTGAACCACTTTCAAATCAAATATGTATCTGAATCCCGCTTACAGTCAGATCAGAATTCATGAGTTGTTGGGGGTTTTTTTGCCCCCAAGTGAGCGCACTCACATCACTGTCAAATCATTATTCATCAACTGTCAACAATTATGTACAATGTCAAAAAAATGGGGAGACTGGAGGAAGCAAATTTAACAGATAAATGGGAAAATGCTTAAAATCCCTTTTTTGCCATCTTATTCACAGCGTGGAGTGGACAGACTATGACAATACGACTGTGAACAATCCAAGAATTAAATGCATGCACCGCTAATTTATTAATTTTAATGATTTACTGTTGTGCCAGTGACCATTTCTGTTGTTGAGCAGCATGCTAGTTGTCAATTTGACGTCACAGTGCACATTTAGTCACACCGATGTCTGATATTAGCCACATACAAAGATGAATATTAACAGTCAAAGCAACAAAAAAAATCCGATTTTAGAACTGGGTCACTTTCAGCTGTAGTGTGAATGTGGTGTCACATGTTAGCACTGCTTTAAAAAATGAATGTAGACACACCTGCTGACAGCATGCAGGGGTGGGTGTAAGAACAACACTTTTGTAAGGTTTCAATTTAACATGGGAAAGTTTTAGACCACAAATAAATATAAAATGTTCGTATTTTCAAATAAGAAAAAAAATCATTCTTCAATTTTCTGCTGAATAGCTGTTAGCAGCCTGTTAGCATCACCTTTTACACAACCTATTTATACATCAGCTTCATGAGATCCCAGTAGTAAAAAAAAGACACTGTTTCTTCTCTTGATTGCATGAATTTGTTGTTTTTGAAAGTCATGCACTCGACTTCCTGCTTTCAACCCAGAGCAAGTTCCCTATAATAAAAAAGAAAGAAAGTAAGTCCACTCAAATGAACAGATGAATGAGGATGTCAGTGTTCCCATGGCCTCGTATTTTTATATTTATTAGACACACTATCCGCTGGTGTCAGAGGTCCACGCTCAAACCTCATGAGCACACAGGAAGTGATTCTGATTGGCTGTGAGCTGCACCAGTCAGAGCTGCAGCCAGCCTCCCCTTCAGATAAATAATAAATATATAATATTTATAAATAGATAATATGTAAATATATATGTACTGTAAATATATAATTATTATTATAATTATCAATCTCATTGTGTGTGTGTGTGTGTGTGTGTGTGTGTGTGTGTGTGTGTGTGTGTGTGTGTGTGTGTGTGTGTGTGTACTGTAGTGATCTATGTTGAGCTTCTTTTACAGGATGACCCCTCATTTCACCTTCCTTTGGAGCGTGAATGATTTGTTTCAGGTCACAGGATCTGTGTGGAGGACATTTCATCATAAAACACTTTAATCAGACAAGAGTGGCTCAAAGTTTCTGCATGACCCTGATAAATTTGTCTAGTCTGCTTCTGTGTGCTAGTGTGTGTTAAATGTGTCCGCTCACATTATCTCCTCTTTTTCTTCTGTCTTTAAACTCCCTAAAATGCGAGTTAGAAAATACTTTTTGAAGATTGCATGTGTGGGTTTCCTGCACTACAAAAATATGCAGGTCAGACAAACTATGAAACCACAGTGTAGATGTAGTTTTGTCAGTTTGTATGTCATCAGCTCACAACACTGAATAGATATATCATCATGTATTATTGATTATTTCTATTTGACAACAGCTCTGGTCCTCTAAGCCGCTTTAGATACCTCCCCCAGCACAGGTCATCTAGCTTAATATGGCACTAATTAGGTTATGACTAATCATGCCTGGACACAGAAAAGCTGTGAATGAAAATGAAATTTTGACATAAAACATAAATATTTATGCAGACAGATTTAGAAAAAAGAAAGAAAGAAGAAAAAAAAAGAAAGAAAGAAGAAAAAAAAAAGAAAAGAAATAAAATGAAAATCATTCCACCAACTATTGACATTTCAGGTCTACATAAAATAACCATATGTATCTCCTTGATCCTGCAGAGCTGAGCTCCACCCTGATGGAGAAGATGCAGGCCCAGGAGATGACGAGTGGCCTGAGGATACCGGAGATGGATGAGCTCGGCCACTTCTTTCGCTCTCTGCCGACCTCCACGCTGGTGGGAATCGGCGCTCTGACCGCTGTGCTGGCATACTGGTTGGCCACCAGACCCCGTCCCATCAAGCCACCCTGTAGCCTGTCGCACCAGTCTGAGGAGGTGCCGGTAAGATGATGCACATTCGTGGATTAATAGATGCATTCATAAGTATATCGGGGTAAGGGTCTCATTCATGGTGCTAGTATTTCACAAAACTTTCACAATGCAAACGAACACTCAGACACACCGTTTGAATAACCTGCACCAACCTCAACTCCTCAACTTGTTTTCCTCTCACATTGTTCTGCCCAACTTGGTGCAGCCTAATCTGCATGTGTCTAAGATATCTTTTAACAAACGTACTTCTTCAAATGTTCCATCTCTTCAATGATACAGAAACTACATGTCAACTACAGACAGCTTGAGGTGCTCCTTTGCTTTCATTCTCACATAATCACTATGATCACAATGACAAAAGACAAAATGACTAGATAATAGGTCAAATTGTTACTAGCAGCCTTTTTAAATATTCGCCTGATTTATGTCAATATTGACTCTGGAAATACAGATAATGTTCTCTAGTTGTATTTTTCTAAAGTTAATGAAAACATTCGTTTGACATTCTTATCATTATGGGCCTAGTTGTTGAAAGACAGGGGCCGTTCCGTTAGGACTGGACTCTGGGGTCATACTTTACGAGCCAATCTGTGAACTAACAAAAGAGATGGATCATTATTTAGAGAAAAGCCGTTTTATTATTTACTCTCCCTCACTGAATCCAACACTGTCTTTATGATGGACAATATTTAGATCTGGCTCTAGTTTTGTTTGTTTGTTTGTTTGTTTGATTTTGCAAATTTTGTTTTTAATTTTTAACCTGACGCCCCCAGAGTTTAGAGAAAAGAAATGATGTACGATGTTACAGTGTCTCTTTATCTTTCCCTCTTTACCTCAGCATGAAGATGGAGGTCGCAGGTCCATGATGAGCAACAGCTCCAAGCTGCTGACTCATTACCATGACGACGCAAGGACCATGTACGAGGTCTTCAGGAGAGGCCTCCACATATCTGGTGAGTGTGATGTGGTCAAGGAAAGTAAACACTATTAATGCATACAGATGTTCACACTCTCACTTTAACCCTGAAAATGCACGAGATCTTAAAT
The DNA here is from genome assembly GCA_037577475.1 of Chaunax sp. Z400. Lineage (NCBI taxonomy): Eukaryota > Metazoa > Chordata > Actinopteri > Lophiiformes > Chaunacidae > Chaunax > Chaunax sp. Z400. The sequence goes on from CM075201.1 coordinate 19,405,765, forward strand.
TTCTATCCATGGAATAGGTTTAATGTATGTCTGCGTCACCTTCTCATTTGAAATATTGTCTTTGCAAAATATTGATAATAGCAAGGGTTGCCAAAGATTTCACCACCATCACCCCCAAAATAACCACAGACCACAGACTCACAACCCCCAAACATTGAGGACACATGCACAAATTGGCATATGATGACATATTTTTATTGCCATGATTTTATTTTAGATTTTTGGTCACGAAACACTTTGGGAAACCCTAGACAACAGCTGCCGGAGACCGACTTGTGGTTTGACTTTGCAGTCACCATGACGTCTCCTGGAAGTGTTTTCATATCATCTTTATTTTGTTTTGGTCATGTCTTCCTGTGTGTTCTACAGGTGATGGACCTTGCTTAGGCTCGCGCCTCCCTAACCAGCCTTACAAATGGTTGTCCTACAAAGAGGTTAGTGCCATTCGTGGGGCGTTTTATCTCCTTTAAACAAAGACATGTGTTGTCCTAGAAGAAGACTAGGAGGGGGATGAACTGCATGTGAAAATTAGCACAGATATAAGAGATATAAAATGCTTTCTAGAAGAGGATTAAAGCAATTTGAGGTGCTTTTAAGGTTCTTACTTGTTCAGCAATCATTGTTTACAACATCCTTGTATTTCTGCAAACGTTATCATATATATTTTTCCCACATTATAGAAATGCCAAACATCACTCCTTATCACATTTTTAATGGCATATAATGAGCTATAATCTGCCTATACAGTCCATTTAAGTAGCCGTATAAGTCAACACTTAGGTTTAGTTTGCAGCTTGTACTCCACAAACGCTTTGTGGCGCCACGTTTGCCTAGCAGCCAAGTCTGGCTCAGTCATAGTGACAACAACCAGTCAAAAGGTGAAAAGGTGCAGTGGATGTACTGGATGGAGGACGGCACAGTTCATACAAAAAGAAAAGTCTGGGGGCGTCGATAAGCTCAGTGGTTAGAGTGCGTGCCCCATGTACCGAGGCTATGATCCTCTGGCGTTCGGCGCGGGTTCGATTCCGACCCATGGCCGTTTGTCACATGTCCTCCCCCCACTCTCTCTCCCTCATTCCCTGTCACCTCTTCAGGCTGTCCTATCAATAAAGGCAAAAAATGCCCCAAAAATAACTTAAAAAAAGAAAAGTCTGAAGCTGAGATTTGAAGAAACATCAGAAGATAAAACATGTCTGCCACCCTGACAGGTTGCAGATCAAACTATCATAATCTGGCTTTACTGAATCATCGTCAATCATTGTCTCTCTATGCTGCAACATCAATCATGCACGTAATTATTTAAAATTAGAAAAGAAGCAAACACTCACAAATTAGAGGCTGAACCCTGGAAATGTTTTTGCATGAAATTATGATAATAATAATGATTTAAGGTTGATTTCAGCTGTAGCACCAAGTGTTATTCAGCACTGACACGTATGATAATTAAGATAAGATATCCCTTTATTAGTCCCACAGTGGGGAAATTTACAGGGTTTATGTAAAGCCAAGTGTGTTCCTGGAGGCCAAATTTCAGTCATCTCTGGCAGCTCCTACAGGAATCTTTGAACATCTCATGACGCAGCTTCAGGTTCCAACAGACCCCTGAACGTGAGAGAAAACCTGACACCTTTTAGAAGGTGGTGGTGAAACAGATGGTGGCAGCATGAGGGGAATTTAATGCTGCATGTGATACTGAAATCTACAGTAATCCAATGCCTAAGGGCCTAATGAGAAGTGAATTATGCAACCTTGAACATTTATACATGACATCATGCTATGCTAAAAGAGAATAGTGGGTGGAAGTTTTTTTTGTGTTTTTTTGTTTATTTATTACACTGTATTTCCCAGGAATTCCACATTTATTCAGGTTGGAAGATACTGCGTAGGACATCCTTAAATTGATCTAGTGACAGCTGTTATGCAACTTTGTCCGCTGTCTATACAAATACATTTCTGTTTTCTCTGTCTTTCACAATCATAGTGACTTGAGAAATAAGACTTTTAAACTATTTCCATTTCACTTAGCCAGCCAGCAGGATATAGAAAAGCAGAAAGAAGAGGAAAATGCGTATTTTTCATATGGAGTTCGTAATGTTCCATGAAGTAATCTCTATTTCTGTTCTTGAAAGACTAGTTTCTGCATTTATTTGGTCCAATCAGATAATGTCTGTCTCCATAGGTGTCAGCCCGGGCTGAGCATCTGGGTTCAGGCCTTCTGCACCAGGGATGCCAGCCAAACCCAAACCAGTTCATAGGAGTGTTTGCCCAGAATAGACCAGAGGTGACTCTCACTCTTTGTCTTGATCTGTTTCTTAACTATTCATCTTGTCTCTCCAGCTCTGTCTCTTTGTTTCTAATGGTCTCTCTGCTTCACTGCATTACATGCATCGATGGGAGCAGCAAATTCAAGAGGAGCCGCACAAACAAAGCAATTTAATCAGCGCTTAATCAAAAAATGCAGTTGTTTTTTTTCAGCAGCCTAGTATAAACACACACCTACTCAATGCTACACACACTGCTCACAACAACACATGAAGATCCTGTCTCATTTTTTCAGACAAACTTTTTCTCTGTTGAAAATTTTTTTTTTTTTTTAAGAATAAAAATGTACTGGCTGGAAATATTGTTAGTTGGTATAAGCAGGGCCTAAAGATGTATCACAAATATAGGACTAAAAGTCAGTGTTTGACCTTTGACCCTTGGCTTGTGTGTGATCTTAGTGGATCATCTCAGAGCTGGCTTGCTACACCTACTCCATGGTTGTGGTTCCCCTTTATGACACACTGGGCCCAGACGCCATACGGTTCATCATTAACACTGGTAAGAACACACACAGACAAACAACAGTATTGTTTTTGTGATTTTGAGTTTGAGATGTAATAAATAATAAGCATAAACAATCCCCTCCTCATTCAAGCAGTAAAGCAAGAAGCGTTCAGTTTAGTAACTTCATTTAATAGTTGTTACTAACTGGCTGCTGAAACAATCATTCATAATAAAAACGACTGACTCAACGGGCAGCTTTTAGCAGTGAAGCTTATAATAGAGCTTTATGATCAGTGGTTGTTAATATTGAAAACATCTGACTGAGCTGCTGCTATCTTTGCTCTGAACTAAACATGATCATTAATGGGTCACTTGAGATTTTGAATGTTGGCCCAAAGTAAAACTATAAGAACAGATTGAGTGAATTATTTTGATGCCTTGGAGTCTTAAATGTCTCCCAAAACCTTTATGAAACAAAACAATTGATGTGTGTGTGTGTGTGTGTGTGTGTGTGTGTGTGTGTGTGTGTGTGTGTGTGTGTGTGTGTGTGTGTGTGTGTGTGTGTGTGTGTGTGTGTGTGTGTGTGTGTGTGTGCTCTTGTGTACTTGTGTCATTTCAGCTGACATCACCACAGTCATCTGTGACAAAGCAGACAAAGCTCGAGTGCTTTTGGATAACGTGGAGCGGAAGGAAACTCCGGGCCTGCAAAGAATCATCCTGATGGATGCCGTTGACTCAACCCTTGTGGAACACGGCGAGGGCTGCGGCGTCCAGGTGCAGGCCATGGCGGAGGTCGAGGTATGACATGACAGCGTTAAAATCACTGAGTGTCAACCTTAACACTAATCAGATACACTTTGAGGGTTTGCTGCACTCAAGTTTCACGTCAACACAAAGACAATGAATCATATCTGGGAATATTTCAATATTTCATAAAGTTGTTGGCTCCATGAAGATTTTTTCAGGCTGGGTAAAGGCCCGGCTCCTCCCAGGTCGGGCTCTGAGACCGTGGGCCCCAGTCTCCCTAACTGAGGCGAGGTGCTTAAAGTTCCCTGTAGCCGATTCATTGGGGTCTAATTTGCCTTGGGAGACCCTACCAGGGGTTAATGCCCTGGGCAGCACAGCTCCCAGGATCACAGGCCCACCAACCTCTTCACCATAATAAGGTGGCGATTCTTCTGGGGGATGTCAATAAATGATAATCATTTTTTTGTCCAAGATTTCCTCAGATATGGCAGCTAGATGACACATTACTTTATGCCAGCTGTTCTCAAGCAGTGGGCGGCAGGTTCCCACCATTCAGTGGAGCCAGAGGCCATTTTTTACCTACAAATAAAAAATGGTAAATTACATGCATGATTTCAATTAAAAGTTACAGCTAATCATGACATTTTATGGCCTGTATGTGTATGGCCTCTGATACAAAACTGATTTAGGAAAAGAATACACCGCTGCAGTTTAACAATCAGAAAATGGACCTGTTAAAAAAAGTTTCTTTTCTTTCTACAGCAGGAGCTCAGGTACAACTTTCCACGTTGAGATATAGTCATAATAAAAATGCCGTCGTACAGAATTATACATCTAAATCTAGAAAAAAAGCTAAAATAGGAGGTTTTGCATATTCTATGTAAACTCCTTCCTACTCAAGACTCAAGACAAGATTTCTGGACAGCAGTGCAGGTCTAAGAGGACAAAGGAATACACTTTGTTGACAATATGAAAAATATACATGTGTTTCCTGCTTTATCCTTTAACTTTAAATGTCATGAATCAGAAGTTTGTTTATTGCTTATCATGAATGAGCAAATTGATTATGATAAAACTTCCATGCATAGTTCCATCAAACATCAGTGAAGCAGATGCTTTACTTACTTACCATGCTTTTAATCAGCATATGACAAAAATAAGATGTTTGTTGTTCATGTAAGATGAAGTCTTTTTCTCTGGCTCACTAAATCTGACAAATGTGCCATTTTACAATCATAAAATCACACAGAGACAAGACTATAATATCAATAATAAACTGGACCGCCATGTGTCATCATGTGGCTTCAGAGAAATGAGAGGACTTATTGCTTATTGCAACAATCCAACCAAAGTGTTCATTAATGCAGGGGGCTGGACAATTTTATATTTCCGCAAATGGCTTCATGAGAATGTTAGTCATTTCCATCAATGTAGATCCCTGAACGTTTATGACGATGAATCCCACATGCTCTGATCAGGGTTGATTTACACTGTCCCTGCTATTATCATTTTAATGTAATTTATGCAAATGCAAGTCCATTATAGTTATGTGCACGCTGTTTTTTTCTCACAGGCTCTGGGCAGAGAGTACCACAGAAGCCCAATAGTAAGTACCAATTTAAAAATACACTCTACACAAAGAAAGATGCCCTGTCTCTCAGAATGGCGCAGGCATTGTTGGTGTTACTTTTAGTACAGCCTAAAATATCTCGTTAGATTGCCACGAAATGTTGCACAGACACCTAGTATTTGATCTCTGTGCGAAATCAAAGAGAAAGCCCTCAGGTGACAGCTTTTTGGCAACCTGCAGACTGCATGTACTACTATTGGTACAATTCCACTTACCTGAAATAATAATAATAAGTCAGTCTCAAGCTTTACTGATAACAGTATTTCTCCACAGCCACCAGCACCAGAAGACCTTTCCATTGTGTGTTTCACCAGTGGAACCACAGGTAATCATAAAAATGATATATATATATATATATATATATACATATATATATATATAAATAATTCAGTTTTGAATGTCATTTTACAGCCTGTCAACAACACAGTTTGTCTTTTAATGACATAAGAGAAGTCATAATATTCTGAAAAACAAATTGCAACAATACATTTGGTCCTTAAGTATCTAAATATGCACATTTAATGTGAAAGTTTTTTGTTGTTGTTGTTAAACAAAATAACACATGAGCTCAGGTTTGCTGCTGAAGTAACCCAGATTCTGTAGCTCTGTGAAAATGAATAAAATAAAAGTTTGCAGCAAATTTCACCCAATCAGGCAGGAGTTCAGGACTCCTTATAGAAACGTTGTCTGAGTTATTCAGAGGTTAGTTAACAGGTTAGACAGGACAACCTGACACACCTGTTCCAGTCATCATTTTCAATCAGATCCATTTCCATGCCAAAGCATTGATGCAGCAGATGTTGGAAATACAGTATGTGCAGCCTGTACCAGATGCATTCATGCAGAGGTAGTCACCTGCCTTTTTACTGTCTGCTGTTGATCTAATGTTTAGTTTTGCCATTAAAAAACTGTGGACACATATGATAATTACTCATAATGCTAAAACCAAGTCTTTAGGCCACCTTTGACACTTGATTTGGCTCCCTTGCGTTACAGAAGAGGGTGTTTGTTTAGTTTTGATATATCAAAAAATCACATTGAAGTCAGTCATTTCTGCATAATTCATTTTAATTTTATTTCTCTCTCTAATTGCTGGGATTGGGATGATTTTTGGACCTTAAAATGGATCAAATACTCTACTTTATTGACAGACAGGAAGACGAGTGTTTACCATAAATTAACCAGAGACCTTGCTCATCCTGAAATGCCAGGTTGCAGCGGCTCGTGCATGTGGGCAAGAAGGAGCCACTGTTTTTCTTATCCCACAGTAGCAACAAACTCTAAAATCAACAGCCGAGGGAACAAAAGGGAAGTCATCTGAGGACACGCTAGTGACAGTTTACAAGTGACTCCAGCTGCATTAAGTCAAGTTCAGGTTCTACAGAAAATGTCGCCACCTGCTGGCTATGAGAGGGACATGCAGCCATTCCAACGCCACCCAGCGTTTCTTGAGAATTCACTGTGTTGCAACATCTCTTCACTTCCAAGCTTAAAATGTTGGTGGTAGCAGAGTGGGTCAGATGATGTCTGGAAAGAGGAACACTTTAAAAGCCATTGCTTCATAAAGACCATGCCTGTAAGGAAACATCTAACCAATGACATACAGTAAAGGAGAACAAACATTTTGGTCTGTGTAGGAATTCACACACTCAAGAATGACCATCATTAGGGTTTTTATTTATTTACAAATAGCTGTTTAAAATTGTGACATAATCGGTTTCTTATAATAGTGATGGCACACGGTTTCAAAGCAGCTTAATAAATTCAGTAAAAATTTTATTTATACATTTTAGATGCAAAGTAAATTGAAAAAAGAGACAAATATTACTTGTAAATTGTAATTTATTACATTTTATATGAGTATAGATACATTTTCTGTTCATTCACACATCAATGCAGATTTTAAAGTTGTCAACTGAGAAAAGAAATTTGACAGTGACACATTTATTAGTGATCTATTTTACCATGTTCATTCAGTGGCTCTGTTTGGGTATCACACCTGACTGTACACTGATTAACAGCACAGAACGCTGCCACACTCTCTGTCTGTCTGTGTGTGTGTGTCTCTGTGTGTCTCTGTGTGTCTCTGTGTGTGTGTGTGTGTGTGTGTGTGTGTGTGTGTGTGTGTTGTGTGTGTGTGTGTGTTGTGTCTGCTTACACAGGGAACCCAAAGGGAGTCATGCTCAGCCATGGGAACGTGGTGGCCGATTTCTCAGGTTTCCTTAAAGTGACAGATGTGAGTGACCTGCTCTTATTTTGTCTTCTACCCAGTAAATCTATAATATCAGTCCTCCACATATCATATGCAGTGATCTAATGATGGCGTCTGGCTTTGCGAAGTGATTCATCGGTCTAGTTTTGTTTTCTCCTTTTTTTAATGACCTGTTGTGAGGTCATTTTTTAAGGTTATCTGATCATTTCCTTTTCCTCTCTTTCCTGCAGAAAGTCATTTGCCCCAACCAAGATGATTGCCTCATTTCCTTCCTGCCACTGGCTCACATGTTTGAAAGACTCATTGAGGTAAATGAGGGCTTCCACAGGTAAATGAGGGCTTCCACAGGAATGAGATCGTTATGGGATTCTACATGTTGGGAGAATGGTGGGGCTGGAGGAAGGATGACTTTGAAGCTGGGCGTTAATGGAGGGACTCTCCTTTTATTCGGCTTTTCAATTCTGACGATGAACGCCACAACCTGCTCTTTCAGCCACTGGTGTGCATGTTGCATAATGTCTTCGCCAACTGAAGTACACTCACTCCTGTACAGGTACAGTAGATGTGTGAGAATCTTCAGTCTTGCACAAGTCTTGCACAAGAAACAGGTCAAGGCCCATTTAATGTTAAACTCGTGTTTCCCTGCAGCTGGTCTCCAATCAGATTTCTCCTCCACTATGCCACCTACCATACATTTGAACCACTGTATTCATGATGTTGAGTTCTGTTGGAAAATCCAAATTGATGGGTACAGAATTGAGAACATGAACAGTTTTGTCCCTGATCCTTCTGTTCAGCTGGAGAAAGCTGCTGGATTTTTCAGTTTCATTTTCAGTCAGACACAAATTCCATTCATCACACAGCACTGCAGCCAATTGGATACCTGCCACACACTCCTCCATAAAAAACCCCAATAATAAGCCTGTTTACATGTCCAAGAAATCAGGTTTCCCTTTTAGAAATGTAGCTGTAGCCAAGTTTCTTCTCATCTCTCATTCTGGTTACTAAAACCAGGGTTGTTTAAAACCACCACAACATTTACCTCTGCTAAATGTTAAAGAAGTAAAGGATGACAAAATGTCCCTACATTGGAGGATTTTCACTGCAAATTGTTCTGTACTTGCCAAGATGTAAAATCTTAGATCTTGAAATACGAGATTAATATCTTGTTTTGAAAGTTATTCACTAGTTTTTTTTATCTAGTTGACTTAATTCTGGACTGAACCAACTTATTTGAAGTCTTTTAGGCTTTGTTTATTTCTTGCATTTTAACTACTCTTTTTTGCAATGTTCCATCTTTGGCTAGGGCAAGAAACACACACACACACAAAAGCCATAATACCACCTCAACAACAATACTCAATCACATAGCACACAGGCAACATCATCCCTTCTGGTAATGACACTACAGGGCACCCATTGTAGCTTTTGCCATCATGAGTGCATTTTTGAAAATGTCAACTTTTCCATTTTGAAGAGAGGTTTTGTTCCTCGATCGATTTAATGCTTTGCAAACAAAAAGTTACAGAAATTGAAACGTTTCATTGTGAAGTAAATCTTCAGGTACGTTGGCTTCAATTTTCCGTCCACTGTGGTGATTTAGTCTCATGCCAGCTGCATTCACTTACTGCCTGGAGTTACCCTCCAGGCAGTAAGTGAATGTTCAATCTGTGAAGCCGAACCTTGTCAGTCAATGTTGCTCTGATTGGTTGCTTTTCTGCTTGTCACTGAGCCAGGATCATACATTGAATCATCATACATGATATATGTTTTTAATAATAATATTTTCCTCTTTTAATGGTTAAAAAGCCTGCTGAGACTTTTCATCATGTTTCATCTGTTGGTCATGTGTCACGTTGGTACCATGCTGCCAGTTTAGTTGCACTCAGTTTAACCTACCTGGTTTGCCTGCAGCCCTGTTGTGGGCAGTGTGACAGTCAGACACAGGAAACCACCTAACTTCCCCTGAGAGGAGATTGCACAACAGATGCAATTTCAAGACGCTCACAGAAACACCCAAACATACCAGAGTTCTTTGTTCAGCATCAAATTCAAGGACCAAATCACCACAGTTTTAGACATGGATGAGGGTTAATGACTCTTACACACTGACAATTTTCATCGTGAGAACTAGCAGACTTTCACAGACCTGTTAGAAAGAGAGAGAGAGAGAGAGAGGCTTGAACGTGTGAACATTTCCTGATTGTGCCGTGTTACAGGTGAACCGTGAGTCCTGCAATTTTCCAGGCATAGCTGAAGATTCGCTCAGCGTTAGCTGGATCATTTGCTTTTCCAGAATCTGGATCATTTGACTTCAAACAGTCCTGCAAGGTGGTGCACGAAATAATGACAAGTTAATTTAGATTTTTGCACAAAATATATACATCCAATCACTTTCGATGACCCATGTCTATTTATATCTATTTTCAATAACTTTCAGGGCCTGTTGAAACCTTGCCGCTCTGTACCTCATACATAAAAAAAATGTTTCAGTCAAAGAATAAACATGGCTGCGTTTTTGCTTCACTGTGTCCTCAGATAACTTCAGAAACAGGAAGAAGATTACATCTGCTGCATTGTTTTCACAACCACTAAACAAATAAAGGATGCAAGTTAATCTTAGGCCCTTTTCAGTCTGTGGAAATGTCACAAACTGCAAATCTGTAAAGGGGCGTGTCGTGGCAGTGTATGTGGATACAGTGCATCTTTTTTCAGATATTTGAATTGGATTTATCAGATTATTCAAGAACCCTCCAAAAGTCTCCCACCATGAGAGCAATTTATAAAATGCACATCAATTTTCTTGGTTTCTAATAAGTGGATCGTTGATTTAAGCCCCCGGTTGCATCACTGATTAGTGATAAATGAATCACTGCTGCTTTGTTGCAGAACAATCATTCAGCTCAGCTCTTTTCAGTTCATTTTCAGTAACTATGTACATTTACTCAAGTAGGCCTACTTGAGTTTTCTTTTTATAGACTTGTACTTTATTATTTAGATTTTACAAAAGTTTTCAGTGGGAAATATTATAATATTTACTCCTCTATTTATCTGTTTGTTCTCTATTTACTAGTCCAGAAGAAGAGAGTAAAAAATGCAGAAGGGATTCTTGAAATAATATTCAAACTATTCAGTATTTCACAAAAAAGCAAATATTAGAGAAACAAAATGAACAGAGCAGAGTTTATTTTCTTCTCACCTATTAGTCATGTCATGGCCTGTCAGGTTTATAATGTGAACCACTGGAGGGTTTACCTGCCAAAATAAATATAAGTTAAATTTAGCTTCACCTTCTGGTGCAACTGTAAAAGTTTACTTTTCGGTTGAAAACATATTTGTAATGTCATATAAATAGCTAGTGATTGGGAACATTTTTTCTTTTTCTTTTTTTTTTTTTTACCTTGATGCTTAAATCAGTTTTGCTGATAAGAGTTCTTTACTCATTCAAGGAGGGTTTTGTTTCACTGGCTGTTTTATTTTAGTAAAAAATCTGGGTACTTTATAAGTAATGTAGTAAAGTAATGTATAGAATTATTATACTATTTGCTTTCTAATGCACTTCGAACTTAGAGATATGAACAAAGGTTTTATCCTTACATATTTAGTTTTATTTAAAATATCCAATCATTTAAGTCCTGTCAAAGTGTGAAGCTCACCAGTGGTGCGTGTCTGTCTCCACAGTCAGTGGTGTACTGCCATGGAGGACGCATCGGCTTCTATCAAGGAGATATCCGTCTCCTCTCAGATGACATGAAGGCCCTGAGGCCAACCATTTTCCCTGTGGTGCCTCGACTGCTCAACCGCATGTACGACAAGGTGCGGTGAACAGATGGAGAAAAGGCTTTAAAGAATATGTTATATGCTTCTTCTGCCGGAGATGAAGATTGGTTAGTTCATGAAAATGGGTACTTTTGGGAAACGGAAACCTGCTGTAAGACGGATTTATGGTTTGAAAATCAAATGAAACTGCCTTTATGAGTCACATGACTACTGTAAGCTGTGGTTTAGGGGTAGAATGAAGTGTTAGTTATCAACTACGACTAATTCCTTAAGTATTTTTCACAATTTATGTAATAAAAACTTCTAAACTGTCAGAAAGTTGTTATGGGAGAATAATGTGAGACAGGAGGAGCTTGGCATCATTTATGGTGATGTTACCTGCTTCCTGGTGAATTTGGGGCAAATTACATCAACAAATTGAGATGTTTTCGACAAAAAATGTGTATTTTGTCTTCGTCAACCCTGCAGATCTTCAGCCAAGCTAACAGCCCTTTGAAGCGTTGGCTGCTCAACTTTGCCGCCAAAAGAAAAGGTGCTGAAGTCAGCAGGGGGATCATTCGGAGCGACAGCATCTGGGACAAAATCTTCTTCAGTAAGATTCAGGTAAACCGCATCACCTCTGACTGAGCTAAACGACACCGCCGCTCATTTTATTTTCTGTGCATCTGTGAAGGAAGGTTGTCGCTCGTTATCCCTTTTTTTTATAAGCAATTTTTTGGGGGCGTTTTATGCTTTTATTGGACAGGACAGCAGAAGAGGTGACAGGAAATGTGTAGGGAAGACATGCGGCAAATGGCCACGGGTTGGAATCTAACCCTCGCCGACCGCTAGAGGACTAGCCTCGGTAGCGCTGAGATAATTATGTCATTAATTCAGAAAAACAGGGCAAATTTCTTTCTTTTTTTTGTATTACTTAAACAATATGCAATACACACGAAGACAAGACAAGACAAGATAAGATAAGATAAGATAGAACTTTATTAATCCTGAAGGAAATTCATGTGCCAGAGATTGCTCCAAATTACATTAACAATACATAATAATGTAATAGGATTAAAAAACAGTATTAAATATCAGTGGAAATAAAATATAAAGTGCATCAGGAGAAAATACAAGAAGCACTGCCTATCAGAATAACAATAGAAACAAGATAAGTTAAGTCTTTAAGAGAGTAAACTAAAAAAGACTATCTAGAATGGAAATAGAAAAGAAGCATTGAGAATGACATAGAAAGTAATATTTGCAGTGATATGATATGGTTATCTCTCCAGCATGACAGACTTACAGCCCATTAATAATAAAGTTTGTTATTATAGTATCATATGTTAATGATTAAAAAGCCACATCAGCATTCTTCATTAATAGCCTACTCCAAAACACAGCGAGCTGTTTCCTGAGGGTGTGGGTGTGATTTTTTTAGAATACATTTGTAATGTCAAAACAACTCAACTGTCATCACAGTCTGATTCAAATGTTGCTAAGTACTAACTGGTACTCACAAGTGTATGACATCACATTTTCCCACCATAAACCAGTGAGTAAAAATAATATAATCATAATAATAAAAACAGAAATAAAAAGATCCCTCTGTTTTAATGATTTGTTTCCTCTCTGAACAGGCCAGCCTGGGAGGGAGGCTGAGGATGATTATAACAGGAGCAGCCCCTACCTCGCCCAGTGTACTGGGATTCCTCAGAGCAGCTCTGGGATGCCAGGTCAGACACAGACACACACACACACACGTTTTTACTTTTGTTTTTGTGGGGAGCCTCATTGAAAGGATGAATTCTCTCGGCCCAAACGCCTGCTGGGCAATTGCTCCTCTTGGTGCCCCCATGTTTGAAGAAATGCAGCAAACATGGATGCACCAATGGGGGCCCTTGAAATGTAGAAGTCTTGATAAAGTTATGATGAAAATTAGGCTTCAATGTGCCTCTAAATTGTTAAATAGTAGTTCCCTGAGTTTTGTTTTACTACAGAGGTGCAATAGTATCAGATAATTAAACAATTTTAATCTTTGTGACTCTTTCACCTTGAATACATCACAATTTTCTGTGCCATTTTTATCCTTCTCGTTCTGTCACTGGCTAAAAGAGGGTGAATGTTGCACTCACATTCATCATGAGGACAGAAACACGGCTCCAAATGAATTATAATGTAGTTCTGTAACTTCTGGAGGTATAAATAAGCATTTGTTTGTTAACAAGTTTGCCTTGTTAACTTAATGTGTGATGTTTTGTTCACAAGTTGTCTTACGCTGCCTCCTAGTGGCCAAAATTATTTTTGAGGGTTAAAGTTAGGTGTGAACCATGGAACAGTCCATTTGAGACGTTCATTATAGTATGTGGCTGCACTGAAGTCCATCACACACTCCTCTGGTTGGTTTGCAGGTGTACGAGGCCTACGGCCAGACAGAATGCACAGCTGGCTGCACCTACACCACACCTGGAGACTGGACCCCAGGTGAGTTCCAGCGTTCATGAAACAGGCCTAGAAAAAAAGAGACGTGTCTTTATCTCCGCCTGACTCTCTGAACCTGTTTACTTAAGTACAGGCTCAGTTCAAAGGTGTAAAAGATCATGCGGGTGAGTCATGGTTGTAAGGAATGTTTGAAGATATTTGAAGTCAAAGTACAAAGTTATCGCAGCTGCTCAGTTACTCAGGTCTAATCAGCCCCACTCCCAGTTTTATAGATCACACTGAAAGTGAGGAGGAGGTTGTCCTGTGAAATAGATTGAGGAAGGAAAAAAAGGAGGAGCCTGGAGGTGAGACTGATAGAGGAGAAAGAGCTGGACCTTTATTTACACACTAACGTGATGCATTGTTGTGTTAAACGTCTTGCCATTGATGGTTATTGTCAAGTAACCTCCATATATTTATGTAGGCTTAAAGCCTGTGTCATAATTGTCATCACTCCTCAAAAGCAGACCTTTGTTTCATATTTCATCTGCACATGATAAAACAGTTAAATCTGTCTTTTGAATGTTAATAATTTAAACTTTATCTGCATGTTTTATTATCATCAATATTACTAAGCACACAGCATAAGACATTGCATTTCTTTTCATTTTATTTGTTTATTTGAATTTAAACATTTAGTCTTATTTAGATCAGGATCTCTGCTTCAAGAGAGACCTGTGTGGGAGAAAATCAGCATGTAAAATTAGGCATTGACAGCTTTTAAAATGCTCAAATGAAATAAGAGAATCTAACGTCATATTTTTTTGGATCTCATTTCGATTGTATGTGGTATCGTATTTGATTTTTGATTTTTCTTTTAGAATTGATTTCTTTATTGGGATATGCAACATATGAACCAAAACAACCGTCAGATTTGTTATAGATCCCATTTTTATACAGCACATAAATCAAGAACTATAATACCTGTTTCTGTAAAATATCCAAGAAAAAACATAATGATACTATTAATAATACTAATAATAATAAGTGAAAAAAATAGGTACATAAAGAATGAATGGAGGAAAAATGTCATCAAAAGGAATAGATAAATGGATTGAAAAAAGAGAGGAGGCAGAGTTTGTAAAGATTTTAAGTTCCAGTTTTTAAATGTTTTTGCTTGTTGTGGCCCTTGAATAGGGCACGTCGGGGCCCCGCTGCCATGTAATCTCATCAAACTGGTGGACGTTCCTGAGAAGAACTACTTCGCCTCCAAGGAAGAGGGAGAGGTGAGCAGCACGATTCCAAAGGAGAGACTCATACATACTGTACACAGAGGCATGTATGCAGCGTGTATGTATCCTCATGTTGGAGAGCGATATTTGAGCTCATTTAAAATGCAACAGCGCCACTATTGACTCGACTTAAATACTATGTAAAGAAACAAGGCTCAGATATGAGATATGTTTAACAGCAACCACATTCAAAAACCATCACTAGAGTACAAAAGTGACTGAATCTAAGTATCTAATAGAATGAGAAATAAAAGTCCTCCTATGCAATTAATGCCACAGAATCTAGGAATAAAAGTGTCATAAAAGAAGAGCACACATTTTTAATCATCTTTTCATACTTTCCATCTTCCTACTCTCCCATCCAGGTTTGTGTGAAGGGACCAAATGTGTTTAAGGGCTACCTCAAAGACCCTGAGAGGACGGCCGAGACGCTGGACCCGGACGGCTGGCTTCACACCGGAGACATCGGCAAATGGTTACCTGTATGTACGGCGCTCACATCAGCCGCCATTATTTCATCACAATAAACAAGTGTTTCTAGCACCTCTAGCACTAGTGTTTGCCTTAAATTCTACTTTGTTGTTTACGTCAGTTTCTCATTCATGTCATTTATTCAACTTCTCTCCTGCAGAACGGCACACTAAAGATTATCGACAGGAAGAAGCATATCTTTAAGTTGGCACAGGGCGAGTACATCTCCCCTGAGAAGATAGAGAACATCTACATTAGGAGTCAACCTGTGGCACAGCTCTACATTCATGGAGACAGCCTGCAGGTAAGAGCTTTAACACACAGACACACACTCATTATCGTAATGTCGTCTAGACCTTCATTTTTAGCTGTCTATATAATCAGCTTTCTATGGTATTAATGAAATAAGTGAGATCGTTGTGGTTGAGATTGTTACGAGGAGTTAGTACACAATGGTTTGCGACATTTGTGTTTGCTCTTTCCAGTCTTGTTTGGTGGGAATTGTGGTTCCTGACCCTGAAGTCATGCCTGAATGGGCCAAGAAACAAGGCATATTTGGCACCTACAAGGACCTCTGTAAAAACACAGTAGGTGGAGCACGGCTGAAACGCTTCAAAACATTATTTTGAGTAAATGGTTAGAAAATATTAGAATTCTTCGGAGGGTAACTTTCTTCTTTTGTTACAGGAATTAAAGAAGGCCATCCTTGAAGATTTGGTGCGTCTGGGCAAGGCCAGTGGCCTCCACTCTTTTGAGCAGGTAGATTGATTGTTTGTTTTTTTCTTATTCTCTATAGAAAGCATGTAAAATAATCTTAAAGTTACAGTGGGAGGTTTCTTTAGTAATGTAATTGTTCACAAATTGCTTCAGTTGAGCTGCTAAATATATATATATATATATATATTTATACTGCAGCAGTCGAGTTGGATGTACTACAAATATTTTCCTTTTCAAGGTGAAGAACATCTACGTCCACAATGAGATGTTCTCCATTGAAAGCGGCCTCCTCACGCCGACACTCAAAGCTAAGAGACCCGAGCTCAAGGAGTTCTTCAAGGAGAAGATCGACCAGCTCTACAGCAGTATCTCCATGTGATGGCAGGCAGACCTCATTTTCCTTCAAGCATCTCACCACTAAAGATCTGCTTCAATCATTGACCCACAGAGGGACAACGATGCAACACCTTAGGTTTAACATGCTTTGGGAAAGCAAGCCAAACCAGGTCCTACACTGGAAGATTTAAAATGCCTAGAATTTTTTTTTTTAAATGAGTGGAATTCAACAAACATCTTTATTTGATTATCATTTTATGTATTACCTCTGTCATAATTACATAAAAGCCCAGGTTAAATGGAAAATTATTTCACTTTTGGCTTGAATTTAAACAAATCCATGGAGCACAGATAGCGCGGTGGTTAGAGCGCGCGCCCCATGTACCGAGGCTACAGTCCTCTAGCGGTGGGCGTGGGTTCGTTTCCGACCCGGGGCCATTTGCCACATGTCTTTCCCCACTCACTCTCCCACATTTCTTCTCACCTTTTCAGCTGTCACTATCAAATAAAGGCAGAAAATGCCCTTGAAAAACAAAAAACAAAAAACAGATCCATATTGAAAACAAAGAGGTGCATTTCAGTGATGTCCAACAGAGGGCAACATAGACCTGCATACTAAATATAAGGAACTGTCATACATTTTCATGGGACTATGCAATGGAACTTTTTCTTTTTTGAAATAGACACACAGTTTTAATGCCAAAATAAAAACAATGGCAGGGGCTGATGGCAGCCATGACAGCCAACCCTCCACATTGAAACCGTTTTCTGTGGGCTAACTGGCAAGAGAAACACTTCTGTTAATTCTACATTTAGTCACATGCATGATTGTATTTTTAAGGGATGGACTGTGCTGCAGGAGGCTGCGCAAAAAAACAAAAACAAAAAAAAACTTACAAACACAAGGTCTTGATAAGTGTTGACACCCAGTTAGCTTTTATTAGCTTACAGAAAAAGTGGTTTCAATGGAGGAGAATCTGTAAAGTAGATCTGCCTGAAGGGCTGAATGAATTTTTCTGTGCTTAATGTTACATCTACTGATATTCAACTGTCACTTTATTATGACAACACAACAAAATGCTAAATGTCAGAAGATTACTGTACTCAGTGTCCGACTGGACAACACTGATGTGAAAAACAATTCAATAGAGATGTAAAAGCTAAATAATTTAATAATGAATTTAACATTAATGTGTTTTTAATTGAATTATGACATAATGCATGCATACCGAAAAGGGAAATACATGCATCAAAGTATGTCATATTTCATATTATTTCTTTGTGTGATTAATTTTAATCTAAGCATTTTAAATCTTCCACACTTGCTACCTGCTATCCATCCAAACAAGCCATCAAATGCCACCTCCTGCACCAAAATCTCATCAGCGCTTTTATGTTGAGCAATCCATTCCTTCTTCCAGTCCATCTGCACCTCTTCTCGCCTCCATCAGTGTAAACCTACCAGACAAACATAATCTAAAATCCACAGTTGTATGACAGCAGGTGTGATGTCTCTGTTGGTTGTGTAGGGGTGTCTAGATCTGGGATAATGCTGACTGACATGTGGGCCAGGAATGAACCCTGTCCCCTGTGGAAAACTGTAGATTTTCATTTGGTTGAACAAGCTGCTGACAGCAGTGCCTTTAGCGGGACCGGATAAATCTCTCTGACACAGTTTTAGCATGCATGCTTGAGGTCCGCACTCTGCAGCTGATTCAGTCAAACTTCCTTCTCATCCATTTTAGCACAAAGAGTTTGTCGGTTTGAAGACAAAAAGACAAGTAATGCAAAACCAGAGCTCAGGGCAATGCATGCAGTTTGCCCTGCGATGCTGTGACCATTAGCATTTTTTTCATTGTGGCCATTAATAGCAGGTTTATGCGGCTGCCCACACTCACTGCTGCTAGTACAAAGCTTGTTAATATAGGCAAAGCTGATGGATTCCACTCACTGATGGAAAAAAGACCAACCATCAACTTTTAAACTAAAGAAACACATTTTTGGAAGGTTACACATATAAGTACTGTACAGGCTTTTTAATTTGATTACCGTCCCATAGCATAAACAATGTGAATGTACATAAATGAGGACAGCTAGATGTAACCATATTTATTAAATCAATGGTTTGAATGATTTTTTTCTCTTTCTGGGTGTAGTAAGATGGATTGTACTTATTTATTTATCTACTCTGCTGTAAAATGGAATCGGCACCATATCCTTGTAATGATTTAGCACAGCAATAGGGTGGTGGAGGGTGGAGAACAAGACATGGGCAATAAAATTAAAGATATTGTGGAATGATTTTAAACTGGTGTCTTGCTTCTTTTTTCATGGTGTATTCAATGCTGTTTGCACGTGTTTTATTTTTCGATGGTTTCCACGGGACTGCTCTTTGAAATGTGTACTCAGATCATTGGTTAAGTGAAAGTACCAATGCCATTACATAAAAATACCTCATTACAAGTAAAAATCCTTTGGTAAAAGTCCAGAAGTATGAACAAAGCATCAAAAGGTTTAAAAAACAAACAAAAAAAACCCTCTTTTTTTTTTTTTTTTTACAGCTTGCTGAAATATAACTACATGTTAGAGTTATATTTTGTGTGGAAAGTGAAAAGATGTAAACATAGCATAATATCCAACACAGTAGAGCCTGCTGAAAGAAATTTGACAGTTTTACCTACAATTTAGAGATGCCAGTCATTTCCTTTGAAATGTGAATACCAGGATATTTAACACATCGTTTGACAGGACATGTATTTGCCATTTATCCCTAGGAAATAATATCATGTCATCAGCTAATTATGTAATTTTTATCTGTCTATCAAAGTTAGTTAAGCCTTATTTTTTTTTAGCAGCGATCAAAAACAGAAAATAAGAAACAGGACAACCCTGGTTTGTAGTAGAATGCATAGAAGCTAATAAACAAAAAATATTTGTAATGCATAGGACATTATGGAAGAACCATAAACAAATAAGTAAATAAATACATTAAAAATTGAATGGAAAAAAAAGATAGATAAACAAAAATGATATCATCAAAAGAAATAGGTGGTGACCTAATTTTCTCTGAAAAATTCTTATATCAGACGATGGGTGAGACTTTGAGTATTTGGCTTTATGGATATGTAATTTCCCCATTAGAGTGAATAGGTTGACAATCCGTAGCTGGCCTTTCTATAGACTTATGACGTCATCGGCAGCTGAATGGCTAAATTGCCTCCAGGTGTTGCCGATTGCTAAACGCCGCACACAGACTGACGTAGACAGCTTAACGTGTTTTAGCATCCCACCTGACATTTAGCGGTTACATAATAATTTTTATGAAGTGATATCGCACGTTTTGCTCAATGTGTTGATTCTGCTAGTTGGGATAGGATCTGTTTTACACTACAGATAGTCGACCGTCATTTTTAAGTCTGTCAGTTTCTGAAATGAGTCAACTGAAGCGTAGAGGAGGACGGGAGGGTGGCTGTCCTAACAAGGGAGATACACCCGTGAAACCGGCAATGAACAGGCGAGACAGTAAGACTCACGCAAACACACAACTCAGCTTAGGCACACTGAAATAAAGGTGGTTTATTAGCTCACCATATGCACCGAAATCTTATCTCTTATCAGTTGTTAGCTTCAGTAGGCTACTCATTTTCACTTTTTTTCAACTGTAAAATAAATGATCAACAGCTTTGTCAGCAGTAACAACTGTAGATATAAATGTAATATATAATATAGAAAGTATAGGCCTGTATGAAATATATATTGTACCCACTACATTATAAACAGCAGTCTTCTTATTAGTATTAATTAATCCTGTTAAATGCAGGTAAATTGATGAGCTGCATCTTGCTGCTATCTTTTTTTTTTCAAAACTTTTCAGAGTGCAGGAGGTTTCTGTCCAACAAGCGTTATGCAGCACTTCTAGAGGAACCTGAGGTGGACGAGATGAACGTCAGAACCAACCCAGTGTCAGTGGGTATTAAACGGGTATTTAAAGGTTTTCTCCCTATAAAATACACTCAAAGGATTTAAAAGCTTTCCAATGTGTTGTCTCCATATTTGCTTGTGTAGTTTGAGGTGTATGAAAACAACAACCTGTGTATTGTTCCTAATTCACTTTTAATGAGTATATTAATTTAATCAGTAAGAAAAAAAAAGAGACCAAACAAAAATGACATTTAAAAACCTAAGCACCACAAGACTACCTACAAAAATCAGTAACCAAACCATGTAGGTTGACACTTATCACAGAACCTGCCCTACATAGATGTACATCTGATTTTAAAATGGAGGAAAGCTTCTCTCAAATTTGGCCAAAAAATGAGAGGTGCGTTTCCAAATCTCTTGAATATATATCGACATGCAAAAAACCCCTTATCTTTCTTAAAACAGCTGAAACCTTCACAAACGCTCTATTAAGTTTTTTTTTTTACTGTTTTCATTTCTTCCAGTATATTGGTCTTTTTTCAAGTGGTTTGCCAAGGTTTATGAAACTTTTTAATTTCTCCTCATTTTCCATGTTTATCCTAAACAGATTAGCAGTGAACCTGTCCGCTGCAAATCTGTGTTACGTTTGAGCAGCCCTGCATTTGCTGAAAACCCTGAGGGCAAAGTCATCTCACCTGCTGCACCAGCAGGTCACCCATCCGTTCAGATGACTCCCAACACAGAGGCTGTTGATGGTGGTGACATGCAAGTTAAAGAGGAAGAGCAAAACTTGGCAGTGACTCTAGAAGGCATCACATCTTCTAGCATGGAGTTGGACACAACTTTCAGCTCCAATGATGATGAGGAAGAAGATTCATCTGCTTCTACTGCTTCCAGTCTTCCCTCCCCGGAGATCTTCAGAAAAGATAATTATGGTATGTGTGCATTTTTGTGTATCCATGACCAGATCATAAGGTTATTCCATTTGGTATTTTTTTCTCCTCTTCACAGTGGATACAGTCACCAGTAAGGAGGAGCTGCTTGGTCTCCATCGTCACATGAAAAACTCCACCTTGCTGGATTCGAGCCATGCTCAAACTATCCACATGTATCATCCCTCCAACCTTTCTACCATCATCGGTAACAGTGTTACAAAATCTCACACGTCTTGTCTTAACATCAACCTAGGTGTCAGCAGAAAATTCCAATTTTCCAAATTCAAAATTTCAATTTAAAAATAACTTAAAGATAAAACTCAGACATGATATTGGTCGTTGTAATGGGATTCAAATTGTAAACTTATTCATAAAAAGCATAAATCAGTAAAGGAATAATTATCCAAACATCTTACTTTGATTACAGTTTGAAACATATTAGCAGTTATTAAGTCGCACTTTATGAAGGATTCTGAGAAATACATATGATAACATTTGTATGAATAAAAAAGCATACATTGTTGTTTACAGTATATTTAGACTCTGAGTGAGTCTCATGATGATGAGGCTTTCTCAGCTGTTAAAATCTCATTTTAAAAAGTCAATCATATTTATGAAAATGACATTTTCACTGACAAATTGTGACTAAATCGTTAACAGAAATGTTTATTATTATTATTATTATGGGTAACATTATTATAATTGTTATTAATAATAATAAACTGAGTAGAATTTGATGGAATCTTAAACCGTCATCAATTGTCTGATATGACCTAAACCTCCGTCTGCAGATGCCTCTGCTATTCTTGCTGAAAACAGCTGTGAAAAGTGAGTTTCAGTTCAATTTATTTTGGATGAGTCATTTAACATGCACCACAGACCCTCAAAGGGAATCAAACATGCTCAGCATCTGCTCGACAGGAACTAGTTCTATCACTGTCTTTTTCTCTTTGAAGCCAACATGAAGGACCTGAAGCTGTGACTAAAATACCTACAGACTCATTTACATCTGGTAAGACTCTGTAAATTAGATTTGTATCTTAATCAAACTATATAGTCTCATAATGAACCAAATAATGTTAAGGTGAATCACTTTCTAGTCTTTTTCATAGTATTTATTGCATGAAACATAAATTATTTACATTGAATGTCATTCATAATATTTTATTTTATTTTTTGTCTGTCTTCAACCTGCAGACACAGTCTTCAAGTGGAAAACCCCAACAAAAGTAGGAAAGTCTCTGGCCCATAAAATGTGATGTGGACAATTTTATTTTTAAATAAAAAAAATAGGAGGGTTTGTGGTCATGGTTAAATAAATTTTTGCCTCCCCAGCTCACCAAAAGAAGGCCTATTTTGTGCAAGAAGAAGGTATGGTTCAAAAGCCCCATGATTGTCGAGACCTTTGAAGCAAAACCCATCCCAGACACCAAATTAGACATTCACAATACTGGTGGGCCAGTCCAAATGTCCAGTCAGGTTGAGCAGATAAAGCCTGATTCAGACACATCCAGAGCAGGTGAGATCAGTTCTAAAGACGAGACGTTAAAACTAGTGAGGCTGAACAGGCAAGTCAAAAGTAGCCCGCAGACAGCCAAGTTCTTTGACTTCATCGACGACAGTGACAGGGATGCATTCTTTCAGAGGTTGCGAGAAAGGTGTGTCAAACTCAAAAGTGCTCCTTTATTTCCTCTCGCAGCTGCCAACACAGAGGCTATTCTGTGCTGTGACATCTGAACTAAGAATGTATTCAAAGACTTGTGCTTTCTCCCATTATATGCTGTAAATGTACTGTAGTAGTCTTTGTTTGTCAAAACATGTCAGAATGTGTTAATGCTGTTTGAATATCTAAAATGTTAAATTAAATTTGTATTTAAGTGTTATTTAAAGAGTAATTGAAGGATTTTATGTATGCAGTTGCCTGCAGACTGAAAACAGTTCAAACATAGTGTACATGACCATTTGAACTTTCATTACTTTTCAGCCTGGCACTTGCTATGACATACTCTACTGTATAAATTGTGGGACTTGTGATTTTTGCTCCTCTTTTTGTGAAAAAGCACTTTTCATGTATTGTTTTCACACAGTGCAAACACTCAAATTATTAGTCCCTTGTATTCTTTTTCTGCATAAATGACTTAACATATGTTTGGTGCAAAATGACCACTAGATGTCAGACCTGTATTCTCAAATTTCTCCTGCTGATTGTTGTTGTTAATGTGAACGATACATGTTGGTTGTGGTCTTTTTTCTTTACTCTTGAGATATGTGTCAATGTCATGGGAGCTTAATGCAAGCTAAATGTGAGGTCAAAATGTAATGTTTTTTGGTGACACTTTTGTTTTCTTTCAGTCATTTTTCTCCCTGCAAATCTTCAGATATAATGAAGGTAATGTAAATATAAAAATAAACCATTACTTCTACATCTGTGTTTAGCAGTTCTGGCCTCTCGTGTGTCTTTCAGTGATCATAAATCGTATCTTACAAACAGCTTAGCAGTAGCACTTGTATGATTTCAGTGAATACATTTCATGCAGTCACGAGTCCCGACAAAACATCAACACGGCGACTCCATTGACCACGTGGTACCGAGACCAAAATACCAGCCAATCAGGAATTTTGTAGTAGCAGCAGCGTCCGATCAGCCAATCAGAAAAAAGTAGTGGGTTACCAAGCAGCTCCCGTGACTAATGCCTGTCATATGACTGTGACACCCATGGAGACAGTTACAAGAATCAAGATTTCCTCTTGGATGTGAAAAGAAAAGAGACCTTCTGTACCGACTTTACGTGGTACAAAATGCCTCCAACTCTCTTCCACAAACTTTTCAACAAAAGAAATGCATTTTCTTCGCCGCCTCCAAGATGTAATAAAGAGGACCCAGCTTTCAGGTACCTATTTGTGTGTATGTTTCTGGTGTGTCATTAAGTTAGGGTTTTACGTATGTAGCCCAGCAATGTTTATGACTTTCAGGCGTCTGAATGCCTGACAGAGTTGTGGCGAGACAATATGTTGAACTCGCAAGCACCTTTACATTCAAGCTGCACATTTTTTCCCATCTAAAGCGGATGTAGCGACGTGAAGAGAGACGTGTGATACGTGCGGTGCCTGTTGGTGAGGTTGGCTAACATGCTAATGGATGCTAGCTATCGGACGATAGCGCGGTTGATGCGCACGCTGGCTCTTGTTGGGACTCGGCTTACTTCATTAGCCAGCACTTTTCCCCCGTTGACTCAAGCATTACCGTTACAACTCGTGTGCTGTTTAGAATAAAGTGATAATACACGCTTTCTGAAGTGTGTTAAGCTAAGCTAATCGGCACCATCGCTTAGAAGTTGCAGAAGCAGTGTCCCGCTTTCTCCTTTGTCTCCCTCGTGCCACTCTGTGTTTCTGTGGTAACAGCAGCGAAGTCTGCGTGGCTGCAAGAAAACGAGACAGTCGTACCTGGAGGCTACATCGCTCTTTTATGACGCCTGTCTTGAGTTATACCACCGATAACTTGGACCAAAGTACAGCTTGCTTATCTTAGCCCTGCAACGGTATTGTGCTCTTTGCCAGTGCCATTAGACGGCTGAAGAGGGCACAGTGTGCGCTGTGCTGGAGCTCATGAGATTTCAGTCGGTTCACCGATGACAGACAGCTCAACGACAGACTGGCCTTCAGCATCCAAAGACAGACTAGTCTGGGGATGCGCAATGTTAACATTTCCAGATGATCATATATTTGTAAAGCGGCTAGTACGGATGTTTTTGGATTCATGGGAATGCAATTCTGTTCCTAGTTTAAACCAGTGATTCCAAGCATGAACTAACTGTGGTATGTCTGAATTTAGCATTATTTACTTATGTTATTTTTGTACAGGACTGTGTTTTAACACCGCTGGTTGCACAGTATCTTACTTCCACTAAGAGGAGCAAGGATTACTTTGAATTCAAACAGTTTAAAACGCATTGGTTCATTGATTGATATCATTAAAGCTTTTCTATTCTATTAGGCCGTTTAGAACGCATTATATAGTTCGATCAGGCAGAATTATAGCCTTTACCCAATAGTGCCAGGTTTACCACAGTGTTGTTTATATTTAGCAGAGGGTTCTGCTGTTTTTGAAATGTATTAAATGCAATGAAGGTAGATTATGTGAAGAATTGTCTCATATGTGAGGAACAGCAGGTAAGGCATGACACACAATGTCTTTATAAACAGTATTAGCACTTGCTTTTAAATTTTTCAGAGTTCACTCACTGAGAAATGCATCGTCGAACTGGGCAATAGGATACTGCATACTGCATGCATTCTGGGTCAGGGTCAGATCTGTCACCAGGGGAAACTGCTCATTTTAGTTTTAAATGCACTTGCATCGGAAAATATTGCCCTGGACCTGGTGGATATATTTACCAAAGGAGCAGAAAGCTCACCACCTTGTGGTGTGACTCTCACTTTGGCCCATATCTGAGCCAATGCACGTTTCATGTTTATAATTTATATCCTGTGCCCAGCAATATAAATTCTGTGAGCGTGTGAGGGTGACTTCAATCAAACATGCGGACAGCAGACGTATCTGTTAATTTAGTGGTCAGCTGTGCTCCATCTACCTCTGGCATGAGTATCTGGAGAGCGCAAACTTTGAGAAAACAAAGGCAAGGAAAAGGCGTGATGGATAGGACACTTTGGTGGTAGCAAGAATAGGCTAGGATACATACATGAATTAAGGTATAAGGGATTCTGGGTGAGATAATTGGTGACTCTTAAGGTTCATTTTAAAAGGGAAGAAGAGAGCATCTGTTGGTAGACATGAGGATTACAGAATTCTATGAAAGCCATGGGAGGGGAGAGGAGGAAACAATGAAAACATTAGGGAGAGTTATTTTGGTCAGAATTCAAACAGGCACATTTTAAAGGCTTGAACAGGGGAGAGGATAAGGTCTGAATGGAGACCACCAGCAGAAATGAAGTTCACAGTATTCTAATATCTAGCTAAGAATGAATGTTTTCCTTTAAATGGCAGCTGATCTACGTCTCTTGTATTTGTGAACACTCTAGACCATTTGTGTGAATCTAAATTTTATAAATCAAGCTGGTGTTACTGTCCACCTCAAATAAGACTTTGAAGAAACACTCACTTGAACATCTCTGGCAGGTTATAAAAGGAAAATAAAAGGAAAGTACCTGCACACTTTACTCAGAGCTCACTTAAGTTTTTATTTGCTAAATCAGATCTCTCTCACAATCTGGAGCTACATTTAATTCAGCAGAGCTAAACCAGTACTTGAAGATCCTGTACTATAAGCTTACATTCTTTTATCACTATGGATCAGAAATGGTACAGACAGATCCTGTCATCATGAAAAGCAGTGTTATGTTATTTGTACAGCAGACTTGATTGATAATATTTTGCAGCCCCAGAGCTGGGAGAGTAGCTTATTGCATTTGCTGTATGAATTTGTATAACTTTTAGTGCATTATGATATCCAGAATTGATGGAGCATTGTTACAAAGTAATGCACTGGTGTTAGCATTATTTTTTTTAAAAGTCTAAATATCAATATAGGCATCAGCCCAAAGGGTCGAGAAATGTTGAGACTTTATTTAGTGCACTATTAAACTGTCTTGCAGGCGATAAATAAAATTTTTCTTAGTCCTTACCCAGCAAAATGCATCGGCCAAAGCTCTGTCACTGTACGGCCACGTGTCCTCCAAAATACCACAGAGGGCAACAGGTCGACTGACCCTGGGAGGAAAGCCTAAAATGCATCTCCTGTTTCCCTGGCTGCAGGACTTGATAAGGGACAGCATACTGTACATTACACTGAGAGCTCCTGGCTCAAGCTGTAGCCAGTCAGAGGCCTGATCATTCGCCAAGAGCTTTAACCTCCCCACCCACAACTTAACTGCTTGTCCTGGCGGATCCCTCTCATTTTTGCTTGTTGAGGAAACTTCCCTCTTGACCCGGGCCACACAACTCAATATAGCTGTGTTTGTGCTGCGATCCGAAAATGAGAGTGTGTATGTAAGCAAGAGCGGGGATTGGAAGGGTGTGGTGGGCAGCCTTTTTGTTTTTGCATGCCATTTTGTAAGTCCTCAAAACCCAAATCAGATGTTTTTTTAAAAATGGATCAAGTGATTTTTCATGGCAAAGTAGTTTTTCTGAGGTTTTAAATAACGATTGTTTATCTAGGTGGACATTGCCATTTCAAATTGCCTTGAAGCAAATTTTAACTAAGATGTAGACTCAGCAAATCCACATTTAATGAGTGTGCAGTATAGAGTGTGAACATTTTTCAGTCCTCCTTACTTATTACAGAACAAAATTATGCACCACATCAGATGTATGGTGATACTGCTCTGTTGGTAGTTCACAGAAGCAGTGTCTCAGGTTCCTTCCTGATTGGCGTGGCGTCCTTCCTCCAGTGTGTACTTTCATAACTCAGTGTGTCATGTGAGGCCTTCATCAATCTCAGGCTGTCATGTTTGAGGGACGATCACATGGCCGCCACATTCTCATTCACTGGCATAAAGCAACGAGTTGGATAAGTGGAGTTGGATAAGATGAGTGCATGTGTCTGCTTGCCTTACACTCAGTATTTTTGTACTTGTGCATATTTAAAGCATGCTAGTGCGATGGATTAATGCATATATTGTAGCTTTGAATTGCAATGCTGCTTTCTTACGTGTATGTGTATGAATGTTGCAGGCCTGCCGGAGTTCTGTAAAGACCGCGGCTGTCATCAAGTTCCTATCTGAGCTATTTTAAGTGGCCACACTCGGGCTTCTCAGAAGTGCAGGGTCATGGTAAAGATATAGTTTTACTAAAAAGTTTCACACACATGCAATTGCATTCTGGTGAGTGCCTGTATGTCACCTTAACATCTAGTTAGACCTGTATGTTCTCTTTGTTAGGACATCAGTTCACACACTGCACACACTACACCTGCTATGTGGACCTTTTGGGCTGCTTGTTGGTTGTTGTTGTTGACTGGTTGTTTGTCACGCCCTTCTAGATTAGACTAAACTGACAGGTGACCATAAAAAAACAAAAACATGTCACATTGTAAAAGTGGAGAAACGGCTATTTCAATTTCAAAGTCTGTGTTTATTGACAACTTTATACAGTATCCACAATCATAATAATCACCAACTTTATGTCGGTGATCATTTTCCAGTCTCTCAGTTAATGCTGATACATGACAGACGACAGCAGGACCTCACAAGAAGTGCAAAGATCCAATGCTAAACATGCTACGGATTTAAGAATATATAAAGCACCTTACCGTTCTTTGAGGGCTTGTTTTTGGAAGAGCTCATCGTAGTGAAAACAAACGCATAATATAGATGTCGACAATATATAGGATAAAAAGTAGGACTACTGTCAAGGCAAGGCCAAATCAAGGCATCACTTGTAATACTGCAGACTGTTACTTTAAATGTGACGTCTTCAGTTGGATATACTGTATACTCTAATCCAGACTATACACTTGACCTAATTTTTTATCTTTTGTCCCAACATTTGTGGTTCGTATGTTTGTTTTCACTTGGATGACCTCATCCTCTAATATGACATCAGAGTATGGTATGATGACTTTGATGACAACTTCCATCAGAAGGAATATGGCATGTTGACTTTTTTCTTTCACCTGGAAGGTAAAAATAAAATAAAAAATAAAAATTCATGGAATGAGATCCAACACATTGTTTAGTAAATTGCAGAACTTTATTAGCACAGGACAGACAGTCATGTGACATTGAGCATCAACAGATAAAAAGCAGCGTGATTAGTTGGTCGGCTGGAGACTTGACAGCCTCCAGAAGAGAGAGAGAGGGAGAAGGAGAGTAGTGACAGAGAGGAAACTGGGGAGGTGGTTTGACAGAGAGGCAGGATGTGCTGACTGACAGTATTATCACTTTGCTTAAAGGGTGAAAATGTAATCATTTCTGTCATATGACAGTTTGATAACCAAAGAGGAAAGAGTGCTTGTTTCAGTCGTCACATTATGACGGCAAATGTGCTTTTCACCTCCAGTGTTTCCCCTAGAGTGTTTTTCCAGCAGCGGTGCTGTTGTGTCGGTGTCCATGAGGATGCGACTCCGGCCTGTATTCATGCGAGTCAGAATAGCTTCAAATTAAATGACCGTAGAATCATTTTAGATCATTAATATTAAATGCCACAACATAGAAAATTACTCACACCATTTTCTGAAAATTAAAAGTTAAGTTTTCCGCATTGTGATAAACATTTTCTCAAGCTAAAATTCTCTCCTTGCTCCTCTCATAGCTCATGACCTCCCACTGCACCCTCTCTCTCTCTCCCCTGTCCTCTTAGCTTCTCTTTTCTCCCTTACTTGCACAACTAGTCTTTTTTTTCCTTCTTTTCTCTACTACGCTTTAGCACTTAGATAGGCAACATGTAACCAGTATTTTATTTACTCCAGTCTGTATAAGTGTTTGTACATTAAAATCCAACAGAAGCTTCTCATTAACTTTAGTTTCCCTCCCTTATTTGCTTTACTAACCTCAGCTCCTCCATGGTCACCAGCCTCCTTGCTCTCCCTAACCAACCGAGACTCATCTGAATATTTATATATAATTTAACTATCCAGACGTATGTGTACAGAACAAATGTGAGTATAGTCTAAGTTTGTACCCGATGTTCACTTGTTGGACAAGTAAATAAGGTAGTAATATCACTAGCTTTGCTGTGATTACTAACAGAGGATCTTAACACTGGACATTTAGGTAGTAATGACCAGCAGCTAATTAACGTGACTTCCATTGAATGCAGCTAACGTTACATAGCAGCAGCTGGGGAAACAACATACGACTTTTCTTGGGCTTGAGAAGCTGCAGCATTTAATAAGTGACACATGTTGACAACTTACTGCTATCGTTTTCCTCGGCTCTGCTCGCATTCACCGCTTCGCTTGTTACGCCCTGCCCTATTCCCTAAAGGAGCTACGCTGCTCTAACGTTACCTTTTTATGTAGGTGTCCTTTAGAGACTGAGGAGAGAGTCCGGGAGGATTTGATGCACTAGTCGATGACTCAAAACGGTTCCAAGATAACGTTGGTCGTTGTCGGGCTCACACGGTGTGCGAATGAAAATAATTAGTAGCTCATTGATATTAATGGTTTTGAGAAATTTTAGCGGCGGTGCTCGTAATCTTGTAGTGAATGAATATAGGGAAACACTGACCTTGAAAGCAAAATTGACACTCTGATTTCTACATAACACACTCCTGTTCAACTTGATGATACACTCGTGATGTTCTTCTTTTTTTTTTTTTGGGTTAGACACAGTCATACACTCGTCACTCCCTCTCAGTCATGAGTTTCTTATTCAGAAGAAGTTGTAACACAGGAATGAGCCGTAGTGTACGCATAATCATTAGACATGTAAAGACACCTCGTGTGTATAGCTTGCTTCAGGATATGTAAAGTACACTATGCAGGAATAACAGCAAAACAATTCTCTCCCCAAAAAAAAAAAAATGAACACATTCTGCACAATTCTACTGATAAATATTACTCTGCAGATTTGACTTTATATAGTATTTATGTAAGTATATGTAGATATTTTAGACATACACTCAGTTCTTATTTCATTGCCTAACATCTTTAGGTTTGCTTTTGTCATAACCAGCAGAGACACCAGCAGGTATGCAGGCAGTCAGGTGCTTCTCAGGTCATGTGGGCTGTCTCCTTTAAGGAGTTTCTGTTCATAAGAATATAGTCAGAGAAAAACAATGGTTGTGTTGGTTTGTGCGTGACTACAGGTGTATATTCTGGATTGTGTTTCACTCTTTAGAAATTGGGGCTTGGCATCTGTAGCAGCAAATTACCTCTATTGGGGGTTACTTTACTGCCTATATAGCGTTACACAGGTACACCAATCTCTGCATGGAACGTAGACAGACCTTAGAATTAGTACATTCTGAAAAAATGTGGATGCAGATGGTTCCCCCCATAAGGCTTGAGATGTGAAAGATTAGATGGTGATTACTGTTCTAATGTCACTCCAGTGATCCATATCTACTGGTGGTAATGCACTTCTGTCATGGGCATAGAACGAGCTACAGCTAGCACTTAACAGTGTGGGACTTAAACACAGGTATTAATTAAATGCATTTAACTTGTGATACATCAGGCAGTTTGTCAAGGTGCAGGGACGGATGTGTGAAACATGTAACTAAATACACTGTTGCTATGCAGTCGGTTTAAGAGAAGTGAGCCGTGGTTTTGGCAGTATTGCTGTGCAGTGTACTCTCCTGACGGGTCACATCAGCAGTCATCTGTTGCAGAGCAGACAGCCCAAACGGAAAACCAGCCGGCTTCATCTAGGGTGTAATGTGATAGTGATGTAGTACTGCTAGTAATGTAGGCATTTGTATAATTGATGTAGCCATGTACAGTCAACAGCAAAAAATTGCACAAAATTTGTCAGGGACTAGCTGCTGGTTCCAAGTCGCAGACAGACGGAAAAATGTCACACAACCTGGACTGAGGGGATATTTATGTACCGGCTTTGTCTCCGACAAACACAAACATGCACAGATGTACCA
This sequence comes from Chaunax sp. Z400, assembly GCA_037577475.1. Lineage (NCBI taxonomy): Eukaryota > Metazoa > Chordata > Actinopteri > Lophiiformes > Chaunacidae > Chaunax > Chaunax sp. Z400. The sequence goes on from CM075201.1 coordinate 19,437,524, forward strand.
GTGGCTGTGGATGGAGAGTGAGGGCTCTGAGGTAAGCATGTAGGCTGATGTCAGACTCACCGCAGTCAAGGAAATCGATTGAATGTGTGTCACCTTTATCCATTTTACCTCGCCCAGAAGCAGTTACGGATGCTTTTGCTCCCCTGTTGCAGACTTTATATCCTCGTCAGATTAAATCATTCTTTCCTCATAGCTCCAGGATTCATAGAAGATCAACATTTATGGCTGGTGAATTCCCAGTGCACCGCCTGACCTCACCTGTACTTTGTATTTACACCTTACTTGAATTTTCTGTATCACGATTGTTCGAGATCCTTCTGCGGACACATGATTGTTGTTAAGGTGGTGTAGGTGTTTGTATTAGTAGTGATCAAACTGGGACAGCTGCATCCACTAAGGGTCATAAATATAAATATAACTGCACTAAGAGTTTGCATGAGCTGCATTTGGCAACGTAATCATCGGATTAAATGGTTAAGATATACAGTATATCCCTTAAATTATTCCTATAGCTTTAGTCCTAGTCATTAGCTTTTTAGATTGTCTATCTTAAAGCTGAACTGAGGAGGCCACCACTAATGTTTACATCCCACCCTGTCATGAAGATGAGCCTGCTGTCCATGAGCAGATGCACGTTTCCTGCTGCATGATCATCTGGTAGGTAGACGCTTGACAGCTGATGCCTCCAAAACTCAGCAACTCGCACCTGAACAATGTAGGTGGAGAAACAGCGCTACACGTAAAAGAGAAAATATATATTTTTATTATGTCTCCACCAAAGGGCCTGCAGGGTTACCCTCATACATCCCTACATATCAGGTGTGATAGGGGTGTGGTCTGTCCACTTCTCCTCAAAGCAGCAAAAGGCAGAATTCATTGACATGTATCACGTGCTTTGTAGGGGCTTTAAAGGTGTGCATCTCATAATTGCTTTTGTCACTTTATTTTTTTTTTTACATTTGTAGGAACATTTGAACGTAGGCCATTTGTATGTCGTTCTGTTATTCTGCTGTGATAGGTTATGATCTATCCACACCAGCACAAACAGAGGTATTCCAGCAGCGTGGGCATTTGTGTCCTTGGACACAAATTTTCTAGTTGATTTTGGCATGAATCTTGTTTGCACAAAAAAGGAGTGAATATGTATTTTGAACTGAAATGACTCGTGCCCTCTTTTTAAAAAAACAAACATTTTTTGATTTAATGGTTGAATAATTTATCTATAGGATTATGTAATATTCAAACGATGCTGCAGCATAAAACCTTAGACCTTAGGTTTTATGTCAGAGTTTAAAAATGTGTGGCACAATTGTAAAAGCAAACGTTTCAGTTCTCCCTGCTGCTCACTTTCTTACTTTGCTCCTGCAACACGCTGTCACAAAACTAACCACCATATACTTTACACAAAGAATTAAATAGCAATCGACATGTTGGAAGTTTTCACTCACAGTAGTCCAGTTTCTTTTGCTTCCTGGCTCTTTTTCAAAGACTGCTTTCTTAAGAGGACAGATTGAGCATTTTCTGCACGTGTGTTTTAAATTGAAGAAGGAAACGTGGAAAGAAGGGGAGAGGGAACAAAATGGAAAGGGGAACGAAAAGAGTGGGATCGAGAAACGACACACAAACAAACCCCCGCTGTCACCCTCTTATCAGTGTGCTTTCTGGCATTCGGCAGTCCGAGCTTGCTGCTGCTGCTGCTGCTGCGTCTGTGCTGTCCAGCGCACACAGTGCTCCTGCGATCACCTGACAGTCTCATGTTGTTGTGTGAATTTAGTTCACCGCTATTCTTAGACCCTGCTTTGGCTAAGAGAGGAGAGGAGAGAGCAGAAAGGGAGAGGGCTTGGGAAAGACTGGCAGACTCACAATGATACCCAGGTAGGAGTCGGTAATATTTAACCTGGCTTACGTGCATCCCAGCGGGCATGTTAGCGTTGGTCAAAGGAGGTGTGTGAACAATGTTTGTGTTGTTGTTTATTTCGATTTTTGTCTTCTTGCCTTATTGTAGGCTACCTGTGCCTGTTTTCAGCTGGTAGTTTAAAGCTTCAGGCGCTGTGATGATGACAGAGATAGATTTTTTCATTTGAGGTCAATGTTGTGTACTAAACAATGTTTGTTTCTACGTAACAAACAACTGTGAGGCAAAATGTGAGTTAACTTGTCGAGTTTACTGTTGTTAAGGAAGTTATTGAAATAGTCACAGTTGTTACAATTAAGGCCATGCTTATTGTTTTGAAATGTAAACATAATAAAACTGATGCCAGGGATTTTCTGTAAGACCAACCGGTAGTTTATGGAAATAAAATAATATATATGTGTGTTGGTGACAGTATTTGTGAGTCATATTTGGTTCAGACAGTCGAGGTAAAAGAAGTATGAAGTATAAAGTCATGTGCTGCTTTTATGAATGACTTTTCTGTCAATGCTGTAACTGTCACAAGCTCACTGATGGCATACTTCCTCTTTTGCTTTCGCCTCGTCCTTCTTTCAAATGTCTCTCTATCGCAAATGTTTTAGCATTTTCTTGTGTTACCTTTTTTTTCTCATTATCCAAGCTTAATTCAGTTTTTCTCTCCATCAATGTCAGCTTTATTTTCCTACTCTCATTTTCTTTTGTTGTTCTCATCTTTTTGTTCTTTGTTATTTTTCTCCTGTCATGAACCCCATCTTGATTTTGTGCTTTCTTTCCCTTACTTTCCACTTTTCAGTCTTTGCCATTTCTTATAAAAAAAAGTCTGTTGTTCTGGATTTCTGTCCTGTGCTTATTCCTTCTTCCCAGCCCCTCAGTCTGTTTTCTCTCTGTTTTGTTTAAAACAAAGGGAGCTCTGGACCTGTTGTCAACTCATGCAGATTTTCTCTGGGCCCCATTTCACAACAACACATAATTCTATTTTTTTTTGCAGTAGTTGCATTCATATTTGACCAGAAAATGAACAAGATAACATAAAAAGTACTGTTGTATTTTGTTCATTTCTCTGACCATACTATCAACCAAACCATGTAATGATGCATAAAAGCTGAACACATTGATTGCTAATTGGCAGAGCACAACTCGTCATACTCTGAGAACCACACCCACCAGAGGAGAAAAGTATCAGCACCACAAACAAGGCTCCAGAAATTGCTGGTATTAACATTCTTATAAATGTTTCTGTATGTGTTCAGTGACTTTTGTCTAACATTGCTATGTGCAGTTTTTTCTTTTATACTTCTATGCATTATGTTAAAGGTTAAAATTCTGGTATCGTGACATCCTTAGTCTCAGACAAAAATAACACTCGTGGCAAGAAACAATTGGAAGTTTGTTACAGTAACTCTTTGAGAATAGTGTCAGAAAACCTCCGAACACCCTGTGGCTAGAATACCAATAATCATTTGAAGAATGCAAAAAGAATCTGCCTGGCTGGACTCAAGCAATACCCTGGATGTTTTTGGCTAGTTTGTGAGACAATGCTATAGGTCCTCGAGGGCCCATCGGAGCCCAGTGAACAGATGGAATTGGTGTTGTTAACTAATCGGACATGAGATGTGAGTATTATTCTGAATGCATGTCTGAGAGAAACACATTTCTGTCACAATAGAAGAGGTTTTATCCTGCTGTTTCAGTCTTTGCCTCAAGACAACCCTTTACACCTGTGATTATTAGTTTTTTTATGCCAAAAGTCACTTGATATTAGTTTAACATTTTACATTTCCTTCATGTGCTTTATGATTTAATGTAATAGTAGTGGTAAGCCTCTACTCGGACGCCACCTCAGGATGTGTTACACTGCTAATGAGATTAGCTAGGTTTTTTGTCAAAAGTTGATTCAATACATTTGGTCTAAAAAAATAAATTTTGATGTGTTCTGTACTAATTGTCTGAAAGTTGTCGAAAACCTCTGTAATGAATAAATGGTCAGGCTCTGCAGAGAGTTGAGATGATATCTATGTTTCCTGCACAGGTATCTTAAATGCTGGCCAGATCGTGGCATAATTAAGCAGCGTGTATTTATAAGAAAGATGGCAAGACACAAGCAGTGACAAGGCATGCCTAAATGAGCTGACCTTCCAGCCTAAAATGAGGTCCTGCTAGATATATAACACACCATATGCCCTGATGTAGCTTTCACCAGCAAAAAAAAAAAAAAAAAAAAGCTCACAAAACAACTGCAGTCATGACGACAATGAGCTCAACCTGCGTTAGCATCACATGGCCGTGGTATTGTGATGATGCAGTTACTGTCACAGCACTAATACTAATGAAAGGAAATTCCCTGCTCCACCTCGCTGAGATTCACTGACCAACTATTTAAACGCTGTTTTTGAATGTGGCCTTGTGCGTGCTATTTTGTTTGCTAGTGAAATGGACTTAACTGTTCCTTTCCACCCCTCCCCACCAACCCATTTACTATAAACACTTGTGTTTAGGGAGCCTCCCTGCTCCCCAATAAAGGCTATAATTAGAACCAGCTCTGTGTCCATCTGCCTGACCCATCTGTCCATCAGATCAGACAAAATCCTCAACTGTCTATCTGCCGGTCTACTCCCCTATCATATTTATAGCCCCTACTTAATCAACAGAGGACAGTTTCCCTAAAAGCGGAGCAGCAGGAAGGCCTGCTTGTACCCACAGCGATATGTGAATATGCAACATCCTTCACTATATTACCTAAGATGAGCTGAATGAAACCACAAGTTACCAAGCAATAGCAATGGAACAGAGGCTGCCAGTAAAAACGTCTTAAATGTAGGACTATTACTTAACTGTGAGGCTCTTAAGGTGCTCATGCATACTGTTGTACTCTGCTGTGGTATGCTAGGGTGACTTTGCATATGGTACAAACCACTTTCTTTCTGGAAGTACTTCCATACTTTTGAAGCCTTTGGTCGTGAGAAACACATTTGAACAGAGGAATTCCACTGGGAATTGGCAAAAATGGTAAATAAGCGAGAATCAAGGTTAATCTTTGGTGAAAAAAACCTCTTTATTCTTTAAGTCTTACAGGAGAGCAAGGATATAAACTAGGGAAGCACAATATGGATTTGTTTTATGATGATACTTGCAAGTTAAGTGATAATTGCAATCATCGTCCTCTGAAACATCTTCGTCTTCTTCAGTAGATCACAATCAAGCTTTAAGGTTGCGTACCACTCACTGTATCAAGAATTTGATCATAGCAGATAATATAAATTCTCCATTATCAGAACTGTAATTTATCGATTTGATGGATATTGTGCATCCCTACCATACACACAAATACAGAAATGTCTCATGTGAAATGATCAAAATGAGTCAAATCGTGAAAAACCGAAACCTGTTTTCTGATGTAGGATCCCTATTCTCATGGTTAAAAACCGACAGATTATATTATACAATTTGACGGATATTTGAATGTCAAACAACTAAACAATTTGTTTAGAAAATGTAGAATAAGGCTCTTTTCCTTGAGCCAAGGTATTACCAGTGGCTCACCTCATCTAGTGACGCTACACACATGTACACATTTATAAATGTACAGCAAGCATGAAGGACAAACTGCATAGCACTGACATATTCCTTTCTTGAGTAGCTGTTTGTCATCTAGGTACACTGTAAGTCTGTAGTGGTGTATATTAAGTTATCTTGGTATGTACCCACTGGTTTACGTATGAGGTGGATGAATGGTAGGTACTGTATAGCATGGAGTGGCTACATCATTTCTACATGAACACAGGTTTCTGGTCATATGGATATCTGGCATATACCACAAATACTGATACTCAGAAAACGTATCCGCTTTAAAGGAGAACTGCATTGATTTTTACACGTCAAAATCAGTGTAAAGGTGCAGTATTTGGAGTTCTGCTACAGATGTGAAAAGGTTTTGTGTCTCCTTCAACAACAAACGTGTGCATAGAGAGAACCTGCTCTGACCAAAGAATCCTTGTATACCTTTTTGTGAGTCCATCTCTGTGTTAGTAATGTATGAAAGTCAGAAAGAATGTTAAATAAAAGGAAAATGATTTGCCTTGGTCACAGTTAAGGAGGTTGTTAAAAGTGTCCAGTGGCATTTAAAAAAAAAAATGTAGTCTGTGTTGGTAAGAAACAATAACAAATTGTCAGTACTCTGTTATCAGATTCAGAAATCCTAATAAAAGATTTGTTGTATTTACAGTTGAGAACGTTGTATCTTTGCTTTACTGTCTCATTGAGGACAATGCTGCACCACAATGTTCTGAAGTGTTTCCTTACTGAAGCATGACCTCATTGTCTAATGTGCAAATAATTCTCTTGAAGAAAGAAAGAAAAAAAAATTGCTGCATGTTTGGGAAAAGAAAAATCTCCTATTCTTCATTCACCTGGATCTGCACCTTGTCTCACCCATCTGCCTTTTATCTTCACCACGTTTCTTTGGCTTTCTTCGCCTTTTGTCGCCTCCTCTCATCTGTCTATCTTCCCTCCATTTAGCTGGCCAATCCCCCAGCTGGAGCCCAGTCAGATCAGGCTGATAGTCTACCAGGACTGCGAGAGACGCGGCAGAAATGTTCTGTTCGACTCCAATGCCAAGAAGAGGGCCACCGAGGAAGCTTCCATCACCGTGAGTTGAATGTTTGATTTGGTCTTGTAGATGGTCATGAAATGCAGCGATTGTCCAGGTTTGGTTGTAATATCAGGGATCACTTGAAACAGAGTACTGACAAGTCCTAGTTAAAATCCAAACCTCAAAAGATACACTGAATAAGAATAAGATGTGAAAAATATATTGCAGAATGCGGTCAGAGCAGCTGCCTCACTGTTTCCCTTTTCTCATCCTTCCTATTTATTATACCTTCTTTCTTACCTTTGGTCAGTCATATGCACCTTTGTTTGTTCTCTGTTCAGTTCTGTCCTAGGTAGCTCATAAAATGTTTTTAGATTTTAAATTTTATAGGAGCGATGATGAGACCGTTGAGATGGACGCAGCTAAGTGGCATGCAACCAATATCATGCGACTGTTTCATAGCAGTCAGAGCTGCACATTAGCGCGCTTATCCTGCAGGACGCCTCACTGCCCCACAGTGAGCCACGTCTGATCGAGGGATCAAATATGGCCGGCGGAGCATGTGTTTTGTTTGTCCATGTGTAAGTCCTATTAGGAGGGGGTTTGATTTATGGATCAGAAGCTTATTTAGTTTAATTTCTATTTCTATTCCTTCCTCTTCATCGTTATTTGAAAAGAGCAGTAGTGGATGAATGATGGGAATTTCACACACAAAAAAAAAAAAAGGGTCAGTCACATTTTAAATCAGTAAAACTAAAGGTCCAATCTACAAACAACACGATAGTTTCCAGGGCAAGTCTAAAGGCAGATGTTGCCAAATTTGTGGAACAGGTGTCTTTGTGTACCTCAGTGAGTGCATGAGACTCGGTGTTGCTTAATAGTGAACACACATCCATGCCAAGCAGTGACACATGATCATAACAAGTGTTTTACTACAGTGTAGCTGTCAACACAGCATAACAATAGTGTTTGAACACATTAATTATGTCTTTTGTCTACCATCTGTAGGTGTACAGCCTCACCCATACTTTACTTTACTAACTGGTGGTTTGTTTTTGTTTTTCCAACCTACGTTGACAGACTGTTACCACACCTTTTTTTTTTCCTATTGTAATTTTTAAAGACACACCTAATATTTCCCCAGTGCTGTTGTGTGTCCCTGTTTGACCCTGACCACTTTGTTGTGTTGGTCTTACCTCGAATAATAACAGCCTCAGCAGACAGTCATGTATAAGCAGCATTCTTTCACCCTCACATGACAACCGCGTCACTCGCTGTCTGTCATTCTGTCCGTCTGTCTTTGCTTGTCTCTGCTCACTTTATGCATTTTCTGTAATCTTGTATTCTCGTTTCTAAAACTCTGTCTCCTCGTAATTGCTCTACAACTTTATTCATACTTTCTTTCTCTTTCTCTACCTAAATCTGTCTTTACCTGTTGAGGTCTCTTTCTATCTCAGCCCTTGTCTTTGTTTTGTTCTTTTTTTTTTATCACAGCCATACTCTTCCTCTTTGTAGTGTCATACAATTTCTTAGGACTCTTCGTCTACACCCCCACCCTCCTGCTCGCACAGAGACACCCTCCTTTTGTCTTATGACACCCTGATGTTGCCAAATGACATTGTCTGTTTGATGGACATGTGGATTTACCGACGCCGTCCATTTGAATTGGACTGGTTTCGGTTTTGTTGTTGTTTTTTTTCCCCATCAACTCAGAGGAATTTATTTAAGATAAGATAAAGATAAGCTGTACTTTATTTTCCCCGTGGGGAAATTCTTTCTCTGCATTTCACCCGTCCCTGAGGAGCAGTGGGCTGCTCCTTAAGAAAGATGATCAGCAGGAACAGCAAAGCACAGACGGTCAGAGAATGAGGACTACAGTAGAAAGAGAAGAATGGAAAGAGATGCATGGGATAGGTGAGAGAGCTGAGAATGAAGAAAAGTGGGTTGCACAGGCCTGGTAAAGAATAAAATATAAGAAAGAAGAAAAGACTGGTCCAGCAAAAAAAACAAAAAAAAAGTGGACGTGTTAAATGAGAGAAAGAAAGCTCCAGGAAATGGAGAGTAATGAAGTTGGATTGGTGGAGGGAGGGAGGGTGGGAATGATGGCAGTGCTGCTCGATCACGAGTCCTTCAAAGAGTCATATGACTGACAGTCACATGCTGCTGACTTCTGTGTACACACCTCAAATTGCAGTGCAGCGAACTCGCCCATGTACACACTCAAACACGCACAGCCATCTCGGCTTCATTAGCATGAGTACGTGTGTGCGCATGTTTTACTAATGGGAGAGACTAAAGAATGTAAACAGCAGCTTTCATGTCGACAGTGTTTGCCAGAGAACTTTAAAACGGCAGAATGAAGCAAAACCAATTATCCTCCTCGGTCCCTTTTCAGGCACTCTGCCCGTCTTTGTCTCCCTCCTCATTTTCCCCTTTCCTTTCTCTTCTTCCCTTATATTGGCGGTGACAGTGGTGAGCCATTAATACAGCCTAGCTACACACACACACACACACACACACACACACACACACACACACACACACACACACACACACACACACACACACACACACACACACACACACACACACACACACACACACACACACACACACACACACACACACACACACACTCCTCCTCCTCCTCCTCTGCTCCACACCCTCCCAAATGCATTCCTCTTGAATAGTCAGCCAAGTTGAGAAGGCACATGACACAGGCCGATTGAGCTCACATTGCTTTTAGTTTGCTGTGCGTCTGGGTTATGTATCTGTTTGTTTGTTTTGAACCTGAACAGTTTAACGTCACTAATGTTTTTACATTAACAAATTAACTTCTTTTTTTTTTTTTTTTTGCAGGGTTGACTTATTAAAATGTTGTCACCAGGGTGGGATTAATATGCAAATGCAAAACAAATGTGACTTTTTACAGGTGAAACGTGTTTTTTCTCTCCTTACATTTATGTTCACAGAGGCCCTCATAACTAAACATCTGCAATTTTAAAAATCCATGAAATAAAATCCCCTTTACTTGATCTATTCCAACATGTATGGGCTTTTCACTCATAAGTGGACACAAATATTTAAAAAGTAAAAAAAGCAGTGTAGGTCTGCCCAGAAAGGTCTTATCACTGGGCAATATATGCCAGTGGTTAGCCTCCCGAAACTCACACTCTCCAACATTCTGTGCCTCCCCCCCTACAATATGTGCCGTCTGTTTCGGTGTTAAGAAAAACCGGATTGTACACTTCAGACACTTTCTTTGTCATAAGGCCTTTATATAATTTAGAGATAACCCCCTTATTTGATTCTTATACTCTTCTTTCAACATATTCCCAATTTTTTTTATTGGGCTTTAATCCATGAATTTTGCACCTCATTTATCTTTCTTTGCAATTTCATGGAACTGCACAAAGTAACATGTTGTTTCATTAATTGCATATTGTTTTTGTTTTACTGAACATTAATTGGGGACTAACCCCAATTATTTTTTTTTTGAATTTGAGAAGTACATAACGAAAAAGCTACTTTAACAGTTCAGTGGTTTCTTTTTTTCAAATGTATTTAGACATTTAGACAAAAGAGAATTTTTGTAGGCTTCTCTATATGTGATGGAAAAAGTGGAAACAAAGGCCAGGAAATCATGTAATCTTTTAATGACAAGGTAGAAATATTTACAAGACTGATGACACAATGGGAGTGCTGGTATGCTTTGTACTCCACCATTTGTTATAATTTCTAGAGTTTCCTGAAGTGTATTGATGCTCTAAAAAGGCTGAAAACAAAGCAGTTTTCATTATAAAGTCAAACCCTATAAGCTCAAATCTAAAGCAGCATACAATGAGGATTATACGTTTATGTGAGTTAAGCGTATTTTGATTTTCTGATGCAACCTCTGCAGGGTTAAATTAGCCCGTGTTTATGGCATTTAGCTCATAGTAGCCCATTTTTTTGTTTTCTCACTGTAGAGCACGGAGGGCCAGGTGAAGATGTTCGGGAAATGCTGCCAACTCCGTCCTACAGGAGGCAGCAGCAGCTCCCTGGACAGCTCCTCCTCCTGCACCTCTGAAACTAAGGAAACCAAGGAGCACGGCCTGCGCTTCCAGGTAGCACCTATCTTAGACTTGCATGCAAAATGTACTTACTGTATTTACTCTCTGCAGGGTCTGCATATGCAAAGCAGGTAAACACATAAAACGGTTCTCATTTTTATGTAAATTGCGTACTTACTTCCAGTACCAAGTGGAGCAATCTTGTTAGACAACAAAATATTCTGTTCGTCATTCTTTAAGTGTAACAACATTAAAAATGTGTTCATCCTCTCCTCTCCTCACCAGGGTTCGAGGTGTTCGTCCGACGTGGTAATGCTAGGTGAAATGATGTTCGGTTCTGTGGCTATGAGCTACAAAGGTTCCACTCTAAAAATCCACCAGATCAGGTAGGAAGCTGAGGAACGCATGAACGACTTTTCCTCACAGTTAGCACTGACTTAAAAATCTAACATGTCCTTTGACCACAAGTCAACGTTTATATTTTATATGGAGATGAAACATCTGTACTGGAAAAGGCAGACTAATGACTTTAGCTATCAAATGTTTTACAGCTTTTAACACTGGAGTTGGGATTATTTTTGTTACATTAGTTCAAATGTGGGGTAAGGTACAGTGCAGTAGACGAACAAGAAAGAAAAGGAGTATTTTGAATTTAGGTAGAATAATAGGTGCAGGAGGTTGAATGTGAAAGACGCACATAAATTGAGCACACATGCTGATGATCTTTGTCCCCTGTGCTATCGTCATATCAGATCACCACCTCAGCTGATGCTGAGTAAGGTCTTCACCGCCAGGATGGGTGGCAGTGTGTATGGCAGCCTCAACACGTAAGCACACACATGCTTATCAACACATACGCACCCACTTCTTGTTCTGACTCTGATGGCTACTTCTTCCACAAGCCAGCACATGCTCTTATCTTTGTCTCCCCTCCTCCATCTGTTTAATACTATGAGTAATAATAATACTGTCTATATTGCTTAATCTATTTCAGTCTGTATTCAGTTTTGTTTTCCAAATGTACATACATTAAATGAACAGTATGCTGTAATTGTGCTGTGGGCACATATTTTGAAAGCATCCACATTGTCCAAAGTTTTATTTGATTTTTTCCATTTCATCATTTTCAGGTTACAGGACAGCCTGGAGTTCATCGGACAGGACAGCAACACCCTGAGGCCTGATCAAAACACCGGGGCCAGCAGCCTTCTAGGGAACATAGGTACCCGCAGAACACCAAACTCTCTTAAACCACAAATTACACCCTTCACTTCCAGTTCGTTTGTCAATTATAAGTAATTGTAGGGTGTGTACAACTACGTATTCACACTGCTTATAACGTCCTTTGAGGAAACCCCCCCCCCAATAGGATAATGGAGGAATACTTGAATGCATGAAATACAGCTAGTGTATACAGATTAAGACCAAGTGCAACGTGAATTTTATCTTGTGTTTATTTAAAACGGTTTACGTGCATTGTTAGAACTGTTTGTTTCCCCCCCCCATCAACTTTCCTGTTTGAATACAAAACCAGGTTGGATAGACTCTGCCAACAGCTCTCCCTTCCTGATCCCCTGCACTAACCTCTTGAATAGTGAACTGGCCTTGCAAGCACAAATTCTCTCAGTAACTTGACTCAATCAGCTGTTAATCCTGTATGTATGGGGAGCTTTTGGCTGGCTGGATGTTTCCTGCAGGCCACCATTTGAAGATCACTGCTCTCTGTGTTACCGGTGGTGAAACTCTGATACCAGTTTTTCCACAAGGCTCGCTTAGTGTATGAAAGGCTCCCAACAGAACAAAGCATCTGAAGAACTGTCGGCAAATTCTATCCTTTTGTGGATTTTCTTCGTCATCCTCACAGAAAAGGGAAGAAAAAAAAAAGATCAGCTTGTACAAAGCAGAGATTTAAAGCCTTTCTTAATTAATTTGTTTGATAAGCTGCGTTTTCTGTGAGCGATGCATCCCTCTTGCTTGTCTGACTGACTGACCGACTGACCTACTAGAGGATGGTCATTATTTCACTCCAGTCTAAAAATCTCTTACTAACTATGGTTCATGTTTTTTTTTGTTTTTTTGTCTCTTTTCTCTCTTCCCCCCTTTCTTCTTTTACATGACGTGTTTGTACCGCACAGGATTTTCTCAGCTCTGCAGCCCTCGACGGGCCTTCTCTGAACAGGGCCCTCTGCGCCTCATCAAGAGCGCATCTTTCTTTTCAGGTTGGCGCTTAAAAACTGGCCATGACCAATGTGTGCCAGTTGCATGCGTGTGTGTAGGCTGTAGTTGCGTTAGTAGCGGTTGTACAGGCTGTGACTCCCAGCGGCTGCATGCCTGTGTGGTGATTTTTCAACTAGAAGTGGTAGCAATAGTCATGGCATGCAATATCACAGCTCTTCAGCAAATAACTTGGGTCAGATGGAAGCTGCAGAAATAATTCTCTGAGATGGTTCTGGTGTTGGATCACTTACATTTAATTATTTTTGAAACACCCTCTGTTACTTTGTTTGGCTTATGAGAGTGCCAAATTAAACAGCCTCACCCATCAGCCATTATCTCTAACAAACGGATCATTAAATATGTCTGCCAGCAATATCTGACCCAGGCCTGCAGGTGTGTCACATATGCAGAAATGGTGTGCATGGGTTCTCACTGGTGTCAGTGGTTATAGATCTAGTTAAGCTCCTTCTCCTCCCTCTCTTTGTGTTCTTCACCCTCGTGCTGTCTTGTCTTGTGATCATGCTGCTTGAGCAATGAATTTAAGCTATGTTTGTTTTAGCCATCGACTGTAACTTCTTCAGCAACCTGCTAGTATTCAGTGGACTGTTGTACGCTTTTGTTTTCCTTTTCTGAAGCTTTAATGATGCAGCAAAAATTTCCTTGACCATGCATGCACGCAATCAGTAGTGTCCTCGCTCATGTCCGTACAGTTACACACTGTTGCAGAAAGTTTGCTGCCGGCTACTAAGCTGCCTCAGCTGAGCAGCTGATGAGTGAAGTGTTTGTTCAAGGATACCTTTGCAGTGGCTGTCAAAAGAAAAAGTTGTGTAACAATCTACTTCTTCCTCTGTAGTACTGGTGGGCACGCTGGGGTGATCCTCAGACATCCATCTCTACAAGAGACGAATGCTAAATCCCCACAATAACCCCCACTACATTACCCATGTATCACTACTTTAAATAATTGAGCTGAAATATCTCCCGATGAGCTTCTTTAAATCGTATTTCTATCATTGGTTATATCATGTTTACCAGAGAGCTTCTTTGTCATACGTGTCATACATATTCAGTGTGTCTCCTTCCCTCTGTCTTACAGAGGCTAGACAGTATTTTGCCCCCACAATCCTGTTTAGGGCACCTTTACGTTGGTATGGCATGTAGCTCTGTCAGTTATGCAATGTTGGTATGTTCCTAAAGCTCAGTGTGGCACAGTAGTGCAAACACACACACACACACACGCAACTACTGAGCTAAAAAAAACTCATGTCGACTTGCTCATTAATCATCTCAGCTGCACGTTGAAGCCTCTCTGTCATGAGAAGCATTGATATATTTCCCGTTTTGCGATGAAGTGTCAACGGGAAGGACGTTTGTGAGGGAGTGAACAGGCTCGGTGACGTCCAGTCATGGAGTCTGTTGTAGGAAGTTACATCCAAGCCGTTGCAGCTGCTGCAGATGGTAACGGAGACTGAGCCCACGAGCGACAGCCTGTTACAGCAGTAGTGTTATATGCTGTATTAGTTTTGCTTGCGACATTTCCTGTTGTTTGGTGTCACCAAACAAAGAATCATTCTGTAGCTGCTATTTGATAGCAGACATTAGTCCAGCTTGCGGTTGGAGCCTCTAATTGTGGCCAGATGGTGCTACAGTTGTTTCGAATAAACTACCAAGATTTTTTCTACTATATAAAACGATTGAAACTCAATCTTTACTCTATGTGCTTTGTCACCCATTACACATGGCAGTCAGTGGCCTGGCAATAACAAAAAGTCCCACAGTTGTAAAAAATAGTGATTATATTTATTTTGTGACAAATCAGGATTTCCTTGTTGTAGTTCTCATCTGGATAATATCCTGTTTTTTTTACGGAGTAGAGGAGCTCCACAAGGCTCTGACTAAGTGGTGTTAAGAGCATCTTCAGCATGCCTGATGCTCCCTTTTGCTGGTTTCATTTTTTGTTTCTAAGAGGTTTTCTTTTGTCTCTCATCATTCTTTTTGCCCCATCTATATTTTTTGCTCTCTCCTCGTCTGACTGACTCTCTTCTCTGAAATGTGTTCTTTATTTTCTTTCTGTCTCCTCATGTCACCCATACCTTTGACTTTTGCCTCCCTCCGTCCTCTCTCTCATCCCCTTTTCTCTCCATCTCATCCCCTTTTCTCTCCATCTCCTTCCTCTCTTTACCCAGGCCACAGTCACCCCATGGACATGCCTGGCCGAGGGCTTTACGATGAGAGGGACAGTGGCATCGCCAGATCAGGTAAGTTAATGAGACTAGCAGCCAAAGCCCAGATTGACCTACACGCAGCATAGCTTCCAGCCTGGCACCTGAGCTTTTGATTGTATTCACATTTATTCTTTTTAAAACCAACCGTAAAGGAACAGAGCAGATTAAGGTTCAGCCATGAAATTATTGACTATTACACTCTGGAGAGTTTTTTTATTATTTATTATTATTTATTCTCATTCTCACATCAAACAGATCACAGCTAATGAAGCGCTACCCTAGTCAAAATGGATAACATGCTTTAACTTCCTTGTTCAAGGACAAGAGAATGAACGATTGCACAAGCCCTGGTTACATTAACCGATGGTGCTTCAGCTGCCACTTCACTAATGTGGTATGCAGACGTGCATGCCCACGGGTTTTTTTCCATTCATTAAAATGACACATACTGTAGGTCCCCCCTCTCAAGGCTGATTGGGGTGTATAAGGAGAGAAAGGTGAGGGATAAAGGTTAAAAGATAATCCCTCTCTCTACTCCCAATCCTTCCATCCTAGAAACTTTGAAGCATTTTGGCCTAAAACCTGTAAGCAAATAGGCAATAGAGGGTAGGATGACAGTGTGAAGGTGTTTATAGGACCTCTGGGGTCCAGAAAACCGTGTGCAGTGGAATCTGACCCCTGCCCCCACCCTTAGCTGCCCCTTACCCCCCTCTACAAACACCAACGTGTCCCACTGGCATGACTGGTATGAGGGGAATTGTGCTTTCTACTCAAACCCGGGTCACATGCAGAAGTTTAAATATAGCAGGTCTCAAACCTGCTACTAGTAAACGAGCTTCTAATTCCAAGCCTTGTGTCCCCCCCCCCCCCCCCCCCCCCCCCCCCGCGCCAAGCGATTGAGCTGCAGAGCTCTTTTTTTAACTCTAGAACACACAAATATAGACACGTCCCTCTAACACTAACCTCATTTTTTTTTTTTTACTTCAGCTCTTTTGCTCTATGTACAGCTTGCTAGTCACCTTGTGATGTTTATCTATCTTTATCTCCACACACACACACGATCACATGATCACATGCTATCTAAATGGTTCATGGGATTATTGATCAAAGCCCTGTTGCTGGTGCTGTAAATGACCGTGTGATCAGGGCTTGTACTCTGTGTGTATGTGGGTAGGTTGTCCTTATCATGCCAGCCTGGTGGAAAGCCAGGTTGTCCAACAACTGCAGCATGTGACTGTTTGCAGACTAGCTGACATTCACTCTCATATGAAAGCTATCCATAGTGTGTTTTAGGTAAAGAGCAAAACAGGCTGATTGTGTTTTTGTGTACGTAGTCTGTTATATTTCTTTGCCCTGTTGACGATATTTTTCTTAGTGAGAGCAGCTATTGTCCTCAAGATTTCTTTCCATCTCATTTTTGGTAGTTTGTGCATATGTGCATAGTATGATTCAGAATCAGTAACCCTACACACTAGTCTGACACACTCTTGTTGTTTTTCTCCTGTCACCCTCCATTTGTTCCCTATTTAATTCTCCTCATTCTTGCATTTAATTCCACTCCTCCTCTCCTCTCCTCTCATCTCCTCTCCTCCATCAAATGTCAGCTTCTCTGAGCAGCCTGTTGATCACTCCCTTCCCGTCTCCTGGCTCCTCCCTGACCAGCAGCTGTGCATCCAGCTACCAGCGCCGATGGCTCCGCAGCCAAACCACCAGCCTGGAAAATGGCGTCTTCCCCCGATGGTGAGATGCATACATTTATACATGCACCCATACCTGTGTAAGGTACATCTTCAAACACATTTAATACAGATGAATATTCTTACAATTAAAGAAACTTGCACTTAATGACTGGACATGTACCGAAGAACAAATGTAGTGGGTCAAGTCTTTCACTCACACACTTAAAGAGTGTTTAAAATGACACTTGGGAGAGGGACACAGTGTTTAAGATTCATGGTATTTTCTGCACAACTTTTCAAGCACATTCTTAATGTAATCTCTTTCAATCAGGCATCCCCTCGATTATTCCTCCCTTCTCAGGGCCTCTGTCAGGCTTTTGTAAAGTTTATCCTGGAGGGACTTCCTCAGAGTTCAGGCAGCTGGGAAAATGCCAGGCACTGCTGCTATCCACTAATAACTGCACTCACAAACACGCTCACAGTCCTGTGGCTAGACAGTGTGTTGTGTTGGTCTGCTGGTGTAAATGCAGCTGTCAGCCTCTGAGTGCTCTAATCATCCAGGCATCCCAGTTCAGCTGCACCAAAGCATCTTGTTTACCAGCTGTAACGGTAAAAACGATTAGGTTTGAAAGTCTTTTCCTTACTTAACAGATGTAACAGTGTGTAGGGCTCTCGCATCCTCACATATTTTATTCATGCAATGTTTGGATCTTGCTGAGATCTTTATCAGGCATTTGTAAGATTAGTCAAGTTTTTGTAGTGTGTGGATCTTTTGATTTGTCTTAAGTTCCTTTTTTTCCTGTTCAATCGATGAATCAGGTAAATGTACTCTTTTTAAATGCAGAATATTTACATGTAAAATCTAAGCAGTAAAGTAAGATAGAACTTTATTGATACTTATGGGTAAAAGCACTACAATTCTAATTTACACACCAATTAATCATTTGGACGTTTGAGCAGCGGCACATATTTCAGGTTTTTTGAAGCTGCATCGGGTCTGTCCCTGTAGTTGACTCCCTGTGCATCCTGTCCTGATCAGGTCAGTCGAGGAGAGCTTCAATATGTCTGACGAAAGCGGCGGGCCGAGCCTCGGCGTGGCTCGGAAGAAGAAGATTGCCATCGGGGTCATCTTCATGCTGTCTCCCAACCCTGAGGAGAACAGTCGCTTCCAGGATTTCTTTTTCTCCCACTTCCCTCTCTTTGAAAGCCACATGAACAAACTTAAGGGCTCCATTGAACAGGTAAAAGTGTTTGATTGTGATTATAGACCAACCCCTGTGTTTATTTACTCAAAAGATTGATTGTTTTGATGTTAGAGACTCCCATAATTTCCCATAATGCCTCCCTGATTGACACTGTTGAGTTAAACCTGTCAGTGAAATCATTTTAACAGTGACCTATTAATAGTCCCAAATTCAAACCTTACACCCTTGTTATTGTAATGAGAAGCATTGCTGTCAAATTTACGAGTCATAC
Source organism: Chaunax sp. Z400 (assembly GCA_037577475.1). Taxonomy (NCBI): domain Eukaryota; kingdom Metazoa; phylum Chordata; class Actinopteri; order Lophiiformes; family Chaunacidae; genus Chaunax; species Chaunax sp. Z400. Next base: position 19,455,673 of record CM075201.1, read on the forward strand.
AGGACCATTTATATCTGCTGGTTCTGTTGACTGGTTTCTATTGTCAGCACTGTCAAAGCTCTGGATGGCTTCCAGCTTTACCCTTCAGCCTCCCTTCTGTCAGTCCCTCTCTTCTGCCGCAAAATTCTGTGCTCCACCTTTCCTGTAACTTTGTTTGTCAGCTTGAGAGCCAAATATTTCACCAATTTCACACAAGGGCGTTTGTGTTGTCTCACTCTGAAGGCCATGAAGATGAGTCGGCGATCAGCTGATGCCAGCCAGAAGGCATTGGCTTTCAGTCGAATGGTGGATGGACTCAACGAGTTCAGGTCAGGCAACAACTCACATTCACTCGCTGTGACGCATCCATGAAACCAACGTATTTGTAATTTGTTTATTTCTCTCATTGCCAAATTTGCAAACATGTCATTAAAAACCTGATAACACATTTCTTTTCCCAATTTAAAAGCATTATAATTCTATAACTGAGATTAGCATGCAATTTAACATCGACATTCAGCAATATATAATAAAATACAACAGTTTTCTTCTGGACAAAATCAGCCAAACATAATCACTCACAGCCATCTTAAACCACAATGTTCACTGTCTTTGTATTGTATGTTTATTAGCAAACTTAAATACACAGCTCCAGCCACCATCACTGAGATATTCAGTTTCTGTGTACCGTGGCTAAACAAGCATTCTCTCCCTGCGTACATGCCAACGTCTGACATTTACGGTCTGTTTCCTGGAAATGGATTCTACGCTCTTACATCATGGAACTTTGCTGTGCCCTAAAATCTGGCACAAGAGCATGTATTATTCGTTCTGTTTCTCAATCCTCGCTGCACATCATGAGACAATCGTAAATTGTGAGGTTTACGAGAATTCGCTTCCTGGTAGCGAGGGAATGTTGGCATGGAAGGTAGGTGTGACTGAAAGGAGAGTTGGGGAGCTGCTGCACTAGGGGAGAAAGGAGGAAAATGTGAAGTGAAAATACATTTCTTAATTTTCAAATAAGTTCACACATATTTAAACTGCAGAACGTACATTTTTATCTTAGGCCTAGTCTTGCTGAATTACATTTAAGTCCAGTTAAATATACCAGTGATGTTAATGTTCCTTAAAGTAGGTCATCAAGTCCTCATCCCTTCCCCTCTGATGCTCATGTTATGGCACTAACATTTTGGAAGCTTTAATGACCTGAGAAGTATTTTTCACATGCCTTTCTATCACGACATAGTTTGTAAAGCTAGTGGGTTATCATGCATCATTCAGCATTTCTTTTCCAAAAGTATATCAAGCAGGGGATAAACCGTTTTTACTCATAACATCTAAAATTACATCTAAAAATAACAACCAGGTGACGTGGCTTGCAGACAAAAGAAGCATCTCATTTTCTTTGTCAGCATAGGCTACGTGATAACTGTCAGCAGCTGATTTAGAAGATTTTTCTCAGCTTTCAGAAAATCAAAATCACCAAATTTGGAAATATCTCAAGTGTAGTGAAATAAAAAGCACAATATGTGCCTCCGAGATGTATTGGAGTAGAAGTATATAGTAGAGGTACTTAAATATAGCACCTGAGTAGTAGTACTTTGTTGGATGTGGAGGTAACTGAGGTGAAGTGTTTCTGTAATTCTGCTCCCGTTACTGATGCCATGTGCTAAAGTGTCACAGCAAGTAATAATTAATGAATACTCACGTGTTTCAGTGTGAGGATAGCGTGATGCTAACAGTTTTTGTCCTTCCTAATATGTTTCTGTTCTTACTCCAATTAAAAAAAAAACTAAAAAAAAATAATAACATGCATACAAAACCCGCAAGATGTTGACATATGTTGTGTAAAATAAAGAAGAAATTTCCTGTTTCCTACCTGTCTTGAGCAAAGCATAGATTGCATTGTGTAGTGACTGCAGTGCATGCCGGGAGTTCTTGCTTTACATCTTTGGTTGCATAGGTTCCCTTAAACACAACCAAAGTTTTAGGAGCTACCAGTTACTTCTCAACTCTCCACCACAGCCACCCTGTCATATCTAATATTTATGGATGAAGACACGAGATATGAAATCATAAATTCTTACTGATTAGGTTCCAAAATTGCGGTTGTGTGTCAGTAATTTATGACGATCTGCTATATTTGTGCTCATAAAACACTCAAACTTATTTTATGCGTTGTGTGAGCACACATACCTGTCTCCACCACTACTTTCACTTGCAGCATACACACACTGGCAGGGCAGGCAGGCAGAGATCCTCTCCTTGCTGCCGTCATATGCCTGCTGGCAGCCAGCCACAGCAACCCAAGCCCGCTGAGTGGCAACCCTATCTACCTCCGACACCGGTCACGAGCACCAGAATAGTAAATAATATGCGAGTGCCAGGAGGAGGAACGCGATTGCTGAGGACAAACAAAGTATCTGTAAAGCTTCACCTTCAGACAGCAGCTTAATAGAAGTGTGGTCACCTTTACCATTAGAGGGTTCAGACTTCATGGAACATGACTGAAGGAAATGGGAAGAAATGACTTAGCTTGATGGCATGGGGGGTAGACACACACACAAATAACCACACATGCGGGCAAAGATAAGCTGTGCACTTGGCTGAGGCATGTGTACATAAAAGTGACACCAACTTAAATTGGGGTCACATTAAGGTTTGCAGTCAGCACAAGCAGCACTAAGAGAAGCAAAACCACTTAACACAACGAGGAGAGGAGTCTTAATTCCTGTTTTACCACACGTACATAACAAAAACATTCTCTTATCCTCCTCTTGAAGCACAAAATTGCTGCCACCTAAAATTGTGGTACTTTATAGTACGTGCTGGTAATTGCCTCAGATTTGTTCATCCAATTCTCACGTTTGTTTATGAGACCTGTAATTGCAGAAAGTGACCTGAAAATTGAAAAGTGAATTTACGACTCCTGCTACGGTGACGCCATGACACACACGCAATTGCACTTCTATTTTTGTGGGGAACGTCATTGACATACAGTAATGTATTCTCTAGAGCCTAACCCCTGGGTATTTGCTCTCCTTGGTGCCCCCATGTTTGACACACACACGATTGCACTTCTATTTTTGTGGGGAACCTCATTGACATACAGTAATGTATTCTCTAGGCCCTAACTCCTGAGTATTTGCTCCCCTTGGTGCCCCCATGTTTGAAAAGAATGCAGCAAAAGGGTCGTCTTGGCTCAATCATACCCCACGCTGTTATAAGGCAGAGGTTAGAAAAAGAGCACATTGCACAGGTAGTAATACACGCATTGCACTTGACAACACATGCTATAAATGATATTCTCCAGATGTAAGGGGACTTGCTTGTTTGGTACAGACCCCCAGCAAAAGCCTCAATTATTTCCCCCCAATTTTTTTTCCAGTAGAAATGAAATGCAGAAATGATCATTTTTACTTAAATTGCTACTCATCTCACAATCACAAATATCTATCAAAATCATCACAATATCTTTTTGCATATCTTTCAGCTCTGTTCTATAGTGACGTGATTTAAATATAGCTTTTCAACCTGACACATCAGTTTAATTTGTCGACACAGCCACACTCTTAAAAGCTTATCTGAGCAGCCACTGCAGAGGATGAGGCTAGATCTCCTGCTCATCTTCCACCTCAGACTTCTTTTACTTGGGGGCATTTTAGTTGGTGAATGCACACCAGATTCAGCAGGGTCAAGTTGGGGTGTAAGTGGTGTTTCCAGAAAAGTGGTGTGGTAATATTGATTAAATTTGCATGTTTGCAAGGATTTGAAATAAGAGGATAAAACCACCAGAAACACCTTATGCTCCAATAAAAACTGATGACTTTTTAAAATTATCTGTACATTTCTTTTTGCTTTTTCAAGCTCAGACTCCAGCAGCTGCAGGCTATATTTCAGCCCTGACTAAAAACTGCATGATCCTCTACATTCCTAAGACTGCAGAGATTCCCCTCTGCCCCTGTGTCAAACCTTGGCCCCCAGCCGAGACACGCTCACCAACTTACCCCATGTTCCATGGAAACTCCAGTCCTTCTCAATGGACAAATGCCCCAACTGAGCCACAAGCAGAGCCACACACAAACACACTTTACAGAGCAAGAGACAGTTTTGTGTGTGCAAGTTTGTGGGACCGTTACCAATGCACACACAACCAAGGGTCTTCCATGGCCTCAGCGCAGACAGCAACGCTCTGTGAACTGAGATCTCTTTTGTTTACCCCAACAGACAATGACATGCCTGTTCACTCTCTCTGTTTTCTCTCTTTCCTCTCCTTTCATTCGCTGTCACCACGTCCTCTCCATCTTTCACCCCTCCCTCCATCGCTGCTCCTCATCTCCAGGATGACCATCTGCGACCTCTACACCATGCCCCGCGTGGCTGAGCCCGTCTGGTTGACTATGATGTCCGGAGCGTCGGAGAAGAACCTGCTCTGCGGTCACTTCATGAAGGAGTTCTCTCTGCTGATGGAGCAGGCCTCCAAGAACCAGTTGAGTGTCTGCTTGTACTAAGACATGGTCTGCCATCAGTCACCAAGTTTCTAAAAGAATCCAAGAGTTTAAGAGGTTGCATCCTAAACAGGGATCAAGGCAAACTATCAGAATGCATTCTCAAACACGCATTCATCATATGAAATATGGTCGTTTTCAGTAGATGTAGGGCCACAACAAACCCACCTGTCGTGGAATCTTGGATCTTCTCCCCACTGAAAAGCTTTGAGAGAGAAGACACAATTCAAGCAAGCTCACAGATACAGTATAAAAAGGGAAAGACATGAACAGCAACACTCTGACATTAAGAAATCTGTTTTACTTCCTGGATGAGCATATCAACAGAGAAACAACCGCAAGTTCACACACTATTCACTCAATCTCCCACATTCTACACACATTCTATGTTCTGTCTCCGCCTTTCTTACACTTAAACACACACACACACACACACTTTGAATGTGTCACCATTTTTGGGTTTATTTGTCCCCCTCAGAGGGAGCTGTGAATGAGAAGATCCCTGCCAGTCTCTAATTGCTTATTGTTTCTGTTACAAAGCCACGTCAAACCACTGCTAGTTGTGCATTTATGAATTGGTAGCAAGGCTTTTATTGAACATTGCACCCGCATTCAGTCCAGTTGATTTAATTTGGCTTCAGTACACTGAACTGCATTATCACATCGAGTTGATCTTAAAGGACAGCAACATTTTAAAAGATCGAATAACTATGCGTTTAACATAATCAGCCGTAGCCAACATGGAGATGGATGAAAGAAGAGAGTTGAAATTCAACCTTGAGCGTCCATGGAAAGAAAGAACACGATGCTGCCCACACTGTTTGATTGGAAATATTTTTAAATGGTAAAGATCAAAAACTCTGTTTATTTAAAACAGCTGCACCGTACTACATGGTCTGGTGTGGTTTCACATGTAATTAAAGTCCCTGCATGATCTCTAAATGACTATGAATAGAAACTGAGTATCATTATTTCCACCAGCTCTGAGTACGATGACTACCACGCAGCTACTTCTATATGTTTGACCCACAAATTAAGACTTGTTTCCTCTGCAAATGGTCATCTTACTTTTTAATCACATTTTTCAGTGTTCCCATGACTGATGGTTTTGATGACTGCTGCAGGCATGTATGCGTTTGAGCACGGGACTGAACTTAACCAACATGACTGTTGAGTCATGAGATAGGAAGGGAAGTGGATGCTTGTGGTCAGAACTGAGAAGTGAATCATGCTAATAGCAGGGTCTGTATGCAGGCTCTGTGTGTGTGTGTGTGTTGCAATCAACGTGTGTCTATGTGGTGCACACCTCACAAAGTTTTGAGAGGACTTCTGCCCTAAGCTAACCTTTGACCAAAGGACAAACCGCCAAGAAGTAAATGTGTGGACTCTCCTCTGCCCTGACCAGCCTTTGTTTGTATTCTAGATTCCTCCCTGCATTATTGACAGCCATCCTGACCAATCATCTGGCCTGGGTGCCCACTGTCATGCCCAATGGGCAGCCCCCCATCAAGATCTTCCTGGAGAAACACTCCTCCAAGAGCGTCGACTTGCTGGCAAAGACGCATCCTTACAACCCGCTCTGGGCACAGCTAGGTAAGGGGTTCAAACACAGATGCACACAAACGGAGTAAGTAGTGTGTCCCTGGGGTGTCCATGCATGGTTTTTATCCCAGCTGGAGCTTGAATGCATCCCAACCATAACTCATTACCGCACAAAGACAAGTTGGGACAAGACTGCCTTCTGTACGAAGCTTCATTAAGCTTTCAGTGTGTGGATAGCTACACTGTCAGTGTCATAGGAGATGTCAGGAGGGATAAAAATGCCATTTTCAAATCACGATATAATAATAATAATAATCCAGCTGAAAACTGGATATCAGTTGGACATCTATCCATCTTATACTATAACACTTTTCATGTATAAGTTGATGAGACATCACATTGCTTCCCAGTGGATCATGTGGCATCAGTGGAAATCCACTACTGTATGTGCAGTTCATGACATCCTATAAATACACAAACAGAATATATTTTTGCTGTTTGAGTATGATGAGGAGTCTCCCTTTCACCTCAAGTGACATGGGGAATAAATATAAACAGTGTCTGGTGACACCTAGTGTTCATAGCAGAAAACTGCACATCAGAGCAGGGACCTGCCATAAGACATAAAAAATATAGTTTGAGATTGAATGCATTTAATTGCTCTTGTATAGATTGTATTTAATATTTCTATTTTTCTTTAATATACTTTTAATTATTAATTTTTTTAAACTTTTTTGTTCTTACTGAAGTCCTTTTGTTGCTTTAACACAAGATGATTATACCATCTTTAAAAGGACTGTATATATTAAATTAATAATTGTCAAACATTCACGTTCCAAACTGATATTTAAATAAATATATCGTGTGATACTCTCCCCCCTCTATTACATATTTCATATTCAGCATTATTTCTCAGCCCATTGAGATGAGATGTGCAGTATATGAAAATGAAAAATAAATTTGACTTTCCCTTGCACGTCTAATAAATAATTACAGAGACGTTACCTATTAAAAGAAATGAATGTATCTATAGACCTGTTTTGGGGATGCTAATGTTGTGGATTTTTGTCATCACTGTGTGTAGGAGACCTGTACGGGTCCATTGGGTCACCAGTGCGGCTGTCCAGGACAGTGGTAGTCGGCCGCAGACAGGAGCTGGTCCAGAGACTCCTCTATGTCCTTACCTACTTCATCCGCTGCTCGGAGCTGTTTGAGACCCACATGCTGGACAGTGCTGAGGATGAGGCCATTGTGATGCCTGGCTCGCTCATCACCACCTCCCTCAGGAAAGGAGAGGTGGAGGAGTCGGAGTATGTCCTGGTTACTGTCCACAAACCCAGTGGGGACTACTTATCCCATGGAGACCAGGTTCAGCAGGCTGAGGCAGAGGACAGCAGCTATCGATCAGACAACAGCCTCCAGAGCAGCACATACACCGACACAGAGGTTGAGCACAGCACTGGGGACACGCCCAGGGAGGAAGATGAGGATGAGGAGGAGGATGAGGAGGACAGCAGTGAGAGTCAGGTGTCCAGGAGCAGTGTGCTTCAGATCGAATACTGCCAGGGTAACAGCCCTGTTACCAGGACATTACAAGCAGCTGAACCCGCAGAGCTGCACAAGGAGTCGAGCAGCCCACTGGCAACAGAGGCCCGCCTTGAGACGGTGCTGCGTGTCGGCTCGGCCTCCCCGAGGGAGCAGGCCTCTGTGCTGGATACAGAGACCAAGAGTGACATGAAAGTTATTGTCCCAGCCATACCCACAACCCTTGCATCAAGTCCACCCCTACCTCCTGTCAGCACAGAGTGTAAAAGCTCTAGGGCAGAGGATGAGACGGATGCAGGCCTGGGGAACCAGCCCATCAGAACGCTGGCTCCTCGACCCTTGGGGATCCCTTTTGAGAAAAAGCCCCCAGATAAGAGCATGGCTGCTGCAGTGCCAGTGCCAGTCTTACTAGGAAACACCATGTCGGGGCCCATGGCTTTGACTTTAACAGGAGAGGAGGAGCCGACAACAAAAGTCACTTTCCTTATCGGAGACTCCATGTCACCTGAGTCCGACACAGAGAGCCGCAGAAGGAAGGTGGACGAGGAAATCAAAAAGCACAAGAAAAACCTCAAGGACAAACATCTGCTTAACCAGCACCTGCTGATGCATCAGCAACAACAGCATAATCAAGGACAACATTATCAAAAGCGGCCAGAGCAGCTGCTGAGAGGAACCGATTCAAAAACCAGCAACACCAGTGCATCAGAGGACCAAACCAAACAGACCAAGGTGGCTCCAGCCTTACAGCGGGTTTCCAGCAAGATGCCCCAGTGGAGTCCAAACTGTATGGACGACTTTGATGAGTATTTCAGCCCAGAGAACCCTGTGGAGACGAGGACTATAGATGATGTGGCCAAACAACAGGAGGTCAGCGCCACAGACAGTATGCACAAAGAAGTGCTGGACCCTTCGGGGGCCCAACAGCCCGCCGGCCTTGGGGGTGACAGCTTTCTGGGTGCAGGGAGGAGTGAGGGTTTGGGTTTCAGTTTACATTCAGGTAATGGAGAGGCGGGGTCCAGCAGGAAGGGAGACAAGTTGTTGGATGTCGAGAGGAGATGCAGGTGCGGGTCTACAGATTCATCTGACAACTGCTGCTGCAGGGGCTGTTCTGCTGTGCAGGACAAGGGTCTTCTGTTGACAGTCCCCGTCCCCCACGATGGAAGCATCCATGGCAAAGAGGACCAAAAGCAAAAAGCGGTGCCGATCAATGACTGGGAGATACCCCGAAACGAGAGCTCAGACAGCGCGCTGGGGGACAGTGAGACCGAGGAGACGGAGGACTGGCAGGAGGAAGTGCTGGTGCCCTTCCCAGGGTGGGTAGAGGGCCAATACAGTCATTCATAGACACACTTATATTCCTCTTCACAAACTGTGAGAAGTGTATGAAGTGCTTTGGTTGTAATGAATACTCATATTATACTCAAATATATTATTATAATATCTCCTGTCTTATTGGTTTATAGGTCAAAGTTGGTGGAGAACTACTCAAAGCCAAACATTGCCAACTTTGGTCGATCTCTGTTTGGAGGCTACTGCCCCACCTACGTGCCAGACTTTGTACTTCATGGGATGCCCAGCGACGAGAAGCTCCGGCAGAGTCTCATGGCTGAATTAACCCATGCTGTTCAGGTAAAGGATCTATTCTACATACATTTTTCTGTGGAAAGTGTGTTTGGGCAACTGAAATACCTCATGTAGTTGAACAAGTAAATAATAAATGTGACTCTATTGTATAACTGAAAATAAACTGCACTGTATCGCTGAAGTGGAGCTTTTTCTGCTGAGCTGCCTGCTCAGATCTATCACCGCAAAGTCTGAATAGGACTGATGACAAAAACCCTACATACTGGACACTATAGAAGTCAAATCTGGGGTTGCTGATTTTGTTTCTAACATAATGGTATTATCTGAAACAACTACACGGCTCGGTGGCGTTAACTGGGACGTCTTTGATTTCATTTGTTAATGATTAATTTCTGCATTAATACTACTGCACCGGTCAAAACAGAAAAACAGATAAGAGAGCCTTAAAGAGGCAAACAGCCATCACCCGTCAACTTTAACACAGAGCCTTTCACCACTAAACCGAAGTTCACGTTCTGCGTGCTCCACTTAATAATACACCACCAACAAGACGATACCACTGAATGTATGTAGATACGATGATGATGATTACTCTGCCCTATTTCAAATGCTTCAAACATTTTTCACTGTAAAAGAAGTAATTTCCTTAGGAAAGCTTATTGGGATTTTCCTATTAAAACTTGTCCTGGAGATTGAGGGCCTGTGCGACCACATGAAGAAATCCCTCTTTCTCCTTTTGTATGCACTTCACGGCTTTAATGCCCAATCCTGTCATCTGCAGCATCCAGTACTGGATGAGCCCATAGCAGAGGCCGTCTGCATTGTAGCAGACACAGACAAGTGGACCGTGCAGGTGGCCAGCAGTCAGAGACGAGCTACAGATGTTAACAAGCTGGGGAAGGAGGTCCTGGTGTCCAGCCTGGTCTCCAGCTTATTGCAGTCCACTCATCAGCTCTACAAACTCAACCTCTCACCCAACTTTGTAGGTTTCACCTCTCAGTCGTTCTGCTGTTATGTTGGTATGAGTGGAACAGGTTGCTTTTTGTAGTGCTGTTTTCACTGATTATTTGTACACAGTAATTACTGCTTTCATTCTTGTGCTTTACCAACCGTGTTTCTGTCTCTCCTCTCCTCCACAGTGTATAATGCACCTTGAGGACCGCCTGCAGGAGATCTACTTTAAGAGTAAGATGCTTGCTGAGTATCTGAAGGGCCAGGCAAGAGTCCATGTGAAAGAATTGGGCATGGTCCTCGGGTAAGCAGTTAACCATTTTAGGATTTTGTTATAAAGATGCCACATGTGCATGTATGTGATGCAATGCAGTCCTCTGATCAGCGGGTGGCAGTGATGTCCCAGGATACACGAGATTGATTTAGGATGTAAACAATGCAGATTTGAAACTTTTAAGAAAATCAGGTTTGCAGGTGTTTTATGAGGAAAGAAATAATGTGTTACTGAAAGCAAACAGATCTTTTGTCATAAACAAGGAAACTCCACAGAGCACGTTTAATAAAAAAAAACTAATGTAGAGAAAGCAGAGACAATAGATGCATGAGTCAAGTGACCAAGTAAAGCTGATTTGTCCCAGAGCTAGCATTATAGCTAAAGATCAGTGGTGCGTGTCAATCCCTGTTTAACACAAGAAAAAAACAAAGTATGATTTTAGCTCGAAATTGACGTGTTTAGAAGTGCTGAAAAAAGGTAAAGGCTTCAGACCTTTAGACACCTTTGCCTGTTAAGTCTATAGTCGAGTCAGAAGCGGATCCAATCTAAAAAGAAAAACGCTGCTAAAAATAATTAGGAGACCGTTTTAGATCTGAACATATTCTGATCTTTGCTCTTGTCTCATTGCAGAATCGAGTCTAGTGACCTTCCCCTTTTGGCAGCAGTGGCCAGCACTCACTCCCCCTATGTGGCACAGATCCTCCTATGAGACCGTTGATGGCACGGGGGTCCAAAGAATGTGAGCTGCCTGAGGAAACCAGTCAGATGTGGGTGGTGCCACTCTGACCCCAAAAACAGCCGTCCATGCTCAGCAGCTGACCTTCCAACATGGTTCCTTGACCTGCGTGCACGGGATAAGTGGGGTTTTAGAGCAGTGCACGTCTCCCTTCACTGCCACCGCTGCTGAATGTGTTGCAATGTCGATGTTGCACCACAAGGGGGAGCTAGATGCCACAGTCCCACAGATGGAGCAGGCTCTGCAGGTGACTGGAGCATCCCTAAAATGACCTTCTTCTGTCGCTTGAATGTTTCTTTTAAAACAGGAATCTTTTTTTTTGGACACAAAAGCCAAAGACTTTGTTAGTTTTTCCAGCTGAGAATGAAAGTTTAAGATAACTTAAGTATACTAACAACGGATTTTGTTTCTTTTACTGCTTTTATTTCTGTACAATCTTAAACATGGTCCTACGGAGTGGCGGACTATAATTTTACAGGAAACAGATGGACACTTTTAATCTTTGCTTTGAGGTAAATATAATTTTAACAGCATCCATCTCATGCCAACTGTGCTACATATTTGTTTACAAGCCAAATTTTCCCATAGTTATTTCAATGACTTTAATTTTTAGTGAAATTGCAATGCACACCTGATTTAAAAGCCTATTTTTGCCCATGTGAGGGGTAATTGAGTCTGTAATTTTATTTTCTTTGGCTCTACAAACTGGTTTTGAAATGGCTAAAAGTGGCTTTGACTTTCTTATCATAGGTACAGCACTACCTCAGATCTTCATATGGGCAGTAGAAACCCTGAGGTATACCTTTTACGCAGCTTTAATCAGAGGAATGTCGCGTCAACTGTGCAGACTCTATGCTGTGTTTTTTTGAAAACGGGAAGGCTGTTAAACTCTTAAGATCGTTACATAAAAAATAGAAGAAGAACTTTTTTACTTCAGAATGTGATTAAGGAGAAGAGGTCCCTTACTACTGTGGAAAAGCTAAACATGCGTAATCTGTGTGTAACACCAACATGTTGAGTTATTTAAACTTTTCTAGGTTCCTGTTTACGACTTTGAAGCTTGCTGCAGAGAGAGGGGTAGAGGAACACAGTAGGCCTTATAATGGATTGAAATGCGTTATTGATTAACACTATTTTCAAACACATTTCTATGAAAGTTACAGTAATGAAAACAAAATGCAAAACTATAGCTGCACCGTTTCTTTTTCTTTTGTTTTCTTTTTGATTTTCAGTAACATTGGTGAATAATTTTTTTGGTTGTTTGTCATAACCAGGGTGCGATTTTTCTGGGTACAAATGAAGCTTGAGTTGCTTTGACAGCTTCTGTTTTTGTATTCTCTCCTGGGTGCAACCTGCAGCGGGGCCAACAGGACATATTTTATTGTTCTTATTGCTTTGTGTTGTTATCAGTTGACAGCAATGGACATTCATCCATATTTTATTTGTTTGATTGCACATAAAATAGGATTAGTCAAAAATTTGCAAATGACTAACGGCATTTTATTACAATAATTACTGACAAACGTTTCAAATATGCACATCGACTTTGCCACAAATGTACCTTGATGATAAGGGAATTTCAGGCAGAGGGACAAAGTTTAATTCGGCTCATCTGAGAGGTTTGAAAATCTTACTTTAAGATTGGAATGGGTCCAGGTCTTCTTAAACACTATTGGGCTTTAGGTTCACAGTATGTTAAACTATATACTGGGATTGGCTGAAATTGCTAAAAAAAACAGCAATAACTGGAGTGTAACCCTGAGAACAGCATTTGTCTCTTTCTATAAACTGAAATCGCACCCTGTATATGACCCAAGTCTTAATGGAGAGCATGAATGCATCACAGGCTTCTGGAGAGCTAATTTTGCTGGTGAAATTGATATATACATTATTACTGTATTGAAGATGCGCTGCTGTATCAGCCTAGATTTTGTACAACCCAGCCATTATTTAAAAGGTATGAATTTCTATCTGCTTTTTCCTTTTTGTATATAAATAATTGAGGTACCCATGGTGTCACGGTTCATGTAAACTGTACATTCTCAGTTTATTTCCATGTATTTGTACAGAATGTCTTTTAAGAATTGTCTCCTCAAATTATTTTTTTCCCAATTTTATGGGAATGTTGTGCAATAAAGATGGCGATGTTAAGAATTTACGTGACTCTGGAAATGTTTTCTGCCTCAGAATCAGAGGGAAAGGTGGAGGGGAAAAATGGCAATGGTTTAATGCTGGATGTGTGAATATGAAGTTGTTTTCAACCGGAGATCCAAGAGCAGATTCAGATGCAGGAAGTGATGAAAAGAGAAGGAAGAAGTTGGTAAATCTATGCTGATTGCATGTGCACACAATAGAGTAGATGACACAGATGCTGTTTTCTATTCTTCACACTATCATAGTTCATCCATATAATTTATCCATTGTGTAAAATTGTGTAATTAAAAAAAAATCACTTAAGTAATTATGAGTCAGTGCAAACTCTATGAATGAAAGCACGTCTGTTTGGACTGGTAGTGGTGTGCCTGCTAATGTTCAACATCTGGATCACACATTTGACCCACCTTTGAATCTGCCACCCTGAAGTGGCTGTGACTCCGCTCCACCGTCAACCCAGCGCCAAAGGTAAAACGAAACGAGCACACACCGCAGTTACGCAATTAAAGGAGTGTCACTGCCGAAAGCAAATAAATTGGCAGTAAGTCGTGCGAATGCCACTGTAATCCGTCTGTCTGCATGTTAAAAGCTGTTTTTGGAGGCGATAATAAAAACATGACCCAAAACTCTGCGTTTGATCCGAGTGAAGAGTGTTGAACCGATGTTTGCGGTTTAAACTCTAACGGTACAGGTTTAACTTCAAAATCAAAATTAAAAGGAGGGCATGACGTTTGTTTTTACACTGAGCCAGTGGAGGAGAAAGTCTTGAGTGAGCTGCTGCTCTAAGAAGCACAACAGTAATCGGATTATACCGCGTTTTGAACAGCAATATGACTTCAGAGGTGACAACAGTGAGAGGGAGGCTCTGTGCTGCGTTGAGGTACTCCTATATAAACTGGTACATTCGAGCTCCACTACCAGTAAATTCATTAAACCTACACTATACTATAACTTTTGAAAAAATAAATGGTACATTACCTGTCGTACAAATGGAAGCTTGAATTAAGCAAAAATAAGTAGATACATAATACGCAGTCTTAGTCAATGCATGCCCAGTGTGGTCTAGTAGCAAAGGCTCTGGCTAATAGCTGAACACTGGGCCACAGGTGCCTCGGAATTGATCTGCTGTGCTCCAATGAAATTTCACATTTGACTTCTTTCATCAGCCTCATCAAAGCAGGTGCTATTAGAGAACTGTGTGCCCCTATGGTGAACCGCATAGGAGAGGATAATGAGTGGAAGTGGTTCTAGTACAACCCCGATTCTAAAAAACAAAAAAAGGGACATTCTGTAAAACACTAATAAAACAGAGTGTGACGACTTCCTCGTCCCCTTTCACCTTAAATCCACTTGAAAAACAGGACACAGACAACATATCTAAAGTTGTACTTCATCAACTTCATTGGCTTTTTTAATCATATTCTTATTCTGCATTTTATGCCATCAACACGTCTCAACATGTGAGAAAGGGGCACCAAAAGAAGAGTGGTAAAGTTGTGGAATGGTCAAAAACACCAGAGTAGACCATTCCACAGGGAAAGAGGTTCATTGGTAACAGGTGATAATATGATTGAGCATGAAAGGGGAATCCTGGAAAAACTCAGTCATTCACAAGCAACGAAGGGAAGAGGTTCACCACTTGGTGAAAATCTAGGAGACCAAATAGTCTGACAGTTTAAGGACATTTCTCAAAGAGCAATTGTCCATAATATCATCAAAGGATTAACAGAATCTGGACGCGTATGCACATATAACACATTGTATAGCACATTTCATACCGTGACCAGGTAGAGCCTCATGTCTAGCTACGCCCCTGGCTGAACATGTAAGGAAAACGCCAACATCTACACAAAGTTCAAGTTGTTTGTTGCCTTTCAATATACTGCTATATCAAATAGTAAATTCTTACATAACTCTAAATATCTGTGTACATCTAAATAAAGTCTCTTCCCTTCTTTCATCTACCACACTAACTATATTTACCAAAATGCTTAAAAGACACCTTAAAGTAAGTGAACCACAACATTAAAACTACTGGCAGGCAGGTGAAGTGAATAATAACCCTACAATGCAGTGCGCTCTGCTCGGGAAACATGGGTACTGTCATTCATGTGGCATGAATGGCCTTATTACCGACAGTATTTTAACGCAGCACCAGCCATGGGCAGACAGATGTCGTCAACTCTCCGCAGTCAGATCTAGAGGAGGAGGGATCTAAATCTGAACTCCTGGATCCCACGGACGCTACAATCCGAGGTGGATATTCTGTTTACCGAAGATGTCCAGAATTCAAGGCAACACGTCCGATAGATGTAACTTTCTGTCACACTTTAGTGGTATCTGCTTTTTTTTGGACGCGCAGTAGTTAAAAGTGAAGTTTGGTTTCCCTGACGGAGCTCCTGATCGTTCCGGTTCAGAGTAAACTCCATCCATGCTCGGCTCGGGGAGGACACGATCCACCGGGATGTAACTTGGTTCATCTAGGAGACGTGAAAGGAAAGTTCCCTAAAGTGTGTGCGTGGATTGAGCCGAAGTTATGAAAATGACCGGAGCTATGGAAACTTCTTTCAAACTGGCGTTGAAGAAACCGCCCTCACTTCGGACAGCGGAGGTAAACAAACCTATCGTTTCTGTAATTAGCATCGCCTTGCTAACGTTAGCAAAAAACAAACTCGCTACAACTAGCTGTAAGAAAACTACACTCATTTGTCAATGAACTCTGACTGAAATAAATTCAAATTAGGTTATTTATGGATAAATTATTCAATTATACAGCCACATGCCAAATTGTACACACTGTACACAACTTAATTGACAGTAAGTCAAGTAGCTCAACTTGCTAGAAGTCCTGGACATCAAAAACAAACGGGCAACTAGCTTTGCATTTGGCTGTCTGTGCAGAGCAGACAGGAATATCTCATAGATAATAGTCAACTACAAGCATACAGGACATAATGTATATGTCATGTGGTATACAGTCTGAGGTGCAGGGACCGTATTGGGTCTTTCAGTGGGTGTCAGGGGTCCGCTTAAAAATGTTTGATGCTTTAGGGATAGTTTCACCATCTTGAGTCAAGAGAGAAACTTCTGGGGTTCAAGTACGGATGGAGCCCTAGTGGTATTTTCTGGAAGCTTACAGATAGGGACGCAAAGTAGCAGTACCACTGGAAATCACAGGGGGCAGTGTAGCCCCAATCCAAACAAGACACGACAAATGTCTGCAGGACAAGACGAAGAAGAAAAAAGAATGGGGGGCTGAAAGAATATGACAAAATTGAATGTCTTTGCAGACCACCGTCAAGAATATCACTGCTTCTGCCTTTGCTGCGTTTTGTTTATTAGGTACATCATCGCAACCTCCTCCGCTGTTGGCTTTTGACTCTTCGCTGCCATCTTGTGGATGTATCAGACGTTGAGGGATACATCATTTGAAATGTATTTATTCTCGTACATAGAGGGAGTGTTAACTTCCATTGATGCTCCCTCTATGTATGGAAATGGATACGTCCATCTGTAAATGGTCTATTCAGCGATACATACTGTACTTTCGTATGTTCTTTACGTCGAGATCAATACAACCGCAGTGGGGCAGTGACGTTCCAAAAGTTTCGACGACAGCAAATATGTCGACAGTCGTAGGAGGTTGTCATAATGTACCTAGTAAATGCAAAGCGGCAAAAGCGGAGGTGACGATGTACTCAGAGGTGGTCTGCGAGGCCATCAAATACATCGAGACATGATGACATCTTTACACTTTTTCACTTCGCTTTTTTCCTTCTTCGTTGTTTCCGTACATATTTGTCGCGCCTTGTTTGAATTGTAGCTACACTGCCCTCAACCGTTTCCGGTGGTATTGCTTCGTTTCGTCCGTCTCGTCTGCATCCAGAAGCTCACCGAGAACGTGTCCGATTACTTACGGAACGAAAGAAGAAAACGTACCTTTTTACACAGCCTGTCCAAGGCAGGACTGCTTCGCCTCCGTTTGCGCCTCAGCGTTCCGTATAAACGTTACAAAGGCGTAACGGGGGCTGCTTTCGATCTCTGCCTCTGAGCTGGGAGTGAAATCGACGTCTGTTTAAACGTAGTGAGCTGGTAAGATGGGTTCTTGTGGAATACCGACATGCTATCCAAAAATACACTCTGGAGTGCTGTCATTTGCCAACCAATTGCCATTGGTTGCTCATTGTCAATAAATAAAGGCGGCATAGAGAAGGTTCTTCATTGTGGCGCTATTGTGCGATCTCTGTGAAAAGGGCTAAGATGTTTGGGCCTTTCCTGGTACTTTTATCATCTTATGTCAAGATAGACTCTTCTGGGGTTCAAGCCAAGAACTGGGGTTTTGGTCGATGACTTTCTCGCATTTGGGAAAAACCCTCTTTTTACCCCACTGCATTCTCGGCCTGCAAATACAGCCTGGAAAACTGTAGTAGCACAACGTCACAGCTTTCCAGCAGAGGGCTTGATGCCTAAGCCCAGGAGATAGTTTGTGTAAACTTCGGCTTGAATGAGGCCAGTTAAATTTAATCACTGCTGCTTTCTCATCCCTCCTCCTCTGCCTCCTCCCCATATGAAGCTGTGGAAACACAGCTGGCTTGTCATTGCTTTAGTACCCGCTGCCTAAAAATAGCTCACGCTTGTCCTACTCCCTTCCATGTTCAACTGGTGATAATTGCTCTGAGGTGCAGGCGATTTTCAAACGCTACCAGAGGACAAAAATGTTTCAAAAATCCAGCTAGCCTTCAGCTGAGCGTGATGCTTTTGAAAAGGCCCCTTTTTATGGCTCTGATCCTCTGTTTGTTTGTGGATGTATGGTGGGTAGAAAGCCTCTTTCACGCCTTCATAGAGGGCTTTTGTGCACACCTGAACAAACCATAATAGCCGTGTTTAGTCCACAAGTATATGACACAGTCATAGCTGTGGAGCTGAACTGTAGTCCAGTAACCAACAGCATGATGGGTAACACTTTGATGAAATTACCTAATTTAGCCTTATCCGTCAAAGTGCAATGATAGAGTCCTCTTTTCTTTTGTCTCATTTTCCGATGGTTGCTGAACGTTCTCTGTTCCTTCTTCAAAAAAATCTTAACTCTATAAACTACCGTATTCCCATTAAGACATAGATGTATAGATACATAAGATTGAGCATGAGTGGACTTGCCCTTGCCCCGTGTTGCCCCTTGTGTTTACTTTACATGTTTACAATATAGCTGCACTGTCTCAAATCAGACGGCTGTGGTGTTTAATGAGTCTACACTCGTTCACCGGGACAGAAGCGTGGGCTCCACATCCAAATACCGATTTGAGTATTGCCTACTCAGCTCCAGCCTATTTTAGATTAGATTTAGATTTAGATAGACCTGTGATAACAGAAGGGGTAAAGGATGCGTGAGTTTGCATCTCAAATAGACCTTTTCCAGGTTTCAAGGATTTTGCCACGAATCCACTGGTGTAGAATGGATTTAATGTTTATTTGAGTACAGAGTGGAAAGTAGCTGGAAGGATTTACATACGCTGACACTGAACTCCTGAAATTGCTCTTTGTCTGATGAATAAGGTGCATCAGTTAAGCGCCACGGCACTCGCCATCACACAAGCCTTTTGTCTTCAATGGTACCCACACTAGTTTATTCAGCAGCCTGCACACATTGTGTCCAATTGTATTTATTCTGATGAAGGTCGATGGGGAGGGGTGCTTGGATCTCATGAGGGACGAAACAGATAATAGGTGCCCCAAAAACTAAATGGCTTTAAACGTTCCTTTAAGCAAAGCCTTGAATTTGGAGGGACTTCGTCACTGTTTTCGTGGTTGCACAAGTTTTTCCTGTGCAAACATGTCAGATCTGGTTCTGTTTGAAGACGTGGAAACAACATAATATTCCTCAAGTGGTCACACTTTTGAAAGAGCCACTTTCTCCCATGAAGGAATTAATTGCTGTTCCTCATCACTCATTTTCTTTTATTTTCTTTATCTTTTTTTGGAGCAATTTTTGCCTTTATTGATGGACAGCCTGAAGAGGTGACAGGAAATGTGGGAGAGAGCGGGGGGGGAGACATGCGGCAAATGGCCTCGGGTCGGAATCAAACCCTCTAACCTCTAACCTCTGCTCAATTTGCACCCTTCTTCATCACTTATAATAGTTAGCTGAATATCTTTAGGGCTGATCAATCAATTTGAATAATTCTCATTGCATGCTTGGAATTTAAAAAAAAATTTTCTCTGATATTTTGTAGATAAAAAGGAATAATTTATTCGCGTAATATTCCAAGAAGTCAAACCAAGTTGTTATTTTTGGTCAAACCTTCTTTGAAAGTCTTCCGTCATCCCGTTTTATTGCATGTGAATGTGTTAGTCACGCTGTAGGTACAGTGCGTCCGTCTCATGTGCAGATGCTTGGCTCAGTGGGTAATACCTCCACCCTTACCGCAGGTTTTATGCCTCATCAACCTTTTTTCGGCTCCTCGGGTTTTCCGTCCAGCTCCTCCCTCCCTGCCTACACATCTCAATGTCATGCGGACAGACAGCAAATCATGCCGGGTGATTTATGGTAATCTCAGCTGCACCGTGTACAGATCGGGACATTTATGGGAATTCCGACCATCGCAAAGCCACAGGCTCCCCGGGGAAGGTGAAAGTGAGGGAGGAAGAGAAACACAGACGTCAGTAGTAACTTTTCTTCTATTTAAACAAGCAGTGGATCCGCTATGAGCAGAACAGAGGAGAAAATGCTGACTAGTCTGTGGTCAAATCTGTTGTGTGTGTTTCAGCTCCAAATGCATTGATAGTATAATAGTACCATAGATACTACTATAGTATAGAGTTTTAAAAAAAAGTTTGTGTCTGTTGCCCAGGTTTCTCTTCTTTTTTTTTTAACCAATTCCTGATGCCATCTGAACACAGTCAGCAGAAAGATGTCACGGTTTGTTGTTTTCCTGTCTCCAGAGGCCTTTGGCTTCCATTCCCACTCACCTTGCCTATAGGAAGATGACGTCATCACTTGATTCGGTTTGTCAAACGTGCTTTATTTTATCATAAATTCACCGTGTGTGAGTTGTTCATAGAGCTGC
The DNA here is from genome assembly GCA_037577475.1 of Chaunax sp. Z400. Classification (NCBI taxonomy): domain Eukaryota; kingdom Metazoa; phylum Chordata; class Actinopteri; order Lophiiformes; family Chaunacidae; genus Chaunax; species Chaunax sp. Z400. Next base: position 19,476,013 of record CM075201.1, read on the forward strand.
ACACTCAGGGGCTTATTATTTTACAGTCAACTTGAAAATCATCTATGCATAAAGAAATTCTCTGCCATAAAAAAGGAGTGTCACCACAATTTTTCTAATTACCCCCCTCAAAGAGCTTGTTTTCACCTGTGTATGTTTGTTTGTTTGTTAGCAGGATTATGCAAAAAACTAATGGACAGGTCTCCATAAAGAGTGGCAGAAGGTAAATTTAGGTGCGGATACAGATAAAGCGGTCGGATGCAGCATTTTGTCCCCATTTTTTTAACATTAATGTTTTAACATTTTGCAGAATTATGCAAAAACTACTGAACCGATTTCCACAAAAACTTGCAGGAGGGGTGGAGCAGCTAAGCAGACATGTTGGCTCCAGATACAGATTGATACAGATACAGATTGTTCTGCCTGGGGGGAGGTATTCCACTGAGTGTTGCAAGTTTCAGACAATTTACTGTTCAGAGATGGCATCGTTAAAGTTTTAATTACATATGAGGTGGACATCAAAATGATTCGGCTGATCCTAAACGCTGTGTTTCTCTTTTTGAGAAGAAAAAAAAACCCCAACAGTAAAATACCTGCTGTGAGTGTCGAATGTGAACTTTGAAGCCTTTTAGTTTGAGGTGTTCCACTCTGGTGTTGACTGCTTCAGGGAGGAGATGTTGGTCGAGGATTGTGGGGAAACAATAAGTGGACCTGTGCATGTGTTTGTTTTCACAGGCCTCACTGCATATGTGTGTAGCTTGATATGTTTATGTACATGATGTGCTAAAATATAATAGCTTAGTGCATGTGTGTGAAAGTAGTACAACGTATGTATTTTAGCTATTGATTTATAATTCAGGTATTAATCAGGGCCGTCAACATTATCCCTTTGCGATTCATCTGGAAAGATGTAACATGGGGATTTTTGTTTAACACAGTTTGAATCAAATCACAGGGTTTGACCCTAATTTCTTCCCGTAATTCCCAGTGCAGATTTTCACCGTGTTAAACACGGATAACACCATGACTGCGGAGACATCCCCTGATGTGTTTAACAACAAGTTTCTCTTTAACAAGCTTCCAGATGGAAGTTTACATAAGACCAAAGTCGTGTGCACATATATCCGTGATGAATCTTTCCACCGAAGCACAACAAGCCTGAGGTTTCACCTTCAGCAGCGCTCGCAGTATGATCGCGGCAGCAAGGAGTCTACCATTGGAGCAGCTCTTTTTTTTTAATGTGGTTCTTTATTCCAACAACATGCATTTGTTTCAACTCCCCCAAAAGTACAAGTAAGTAAATACTTTTAAACTTGCAATTAATTGTGATTAATCACAGCCGATTATTGTGACACCACGAGTAGAAATCAAAATATATCTTGAGCCTTGCAACCCAGCCCACTTTTTTTCTTCTTCTTCTTTTTATTGGGACATTGCATCATTGTTTTGATTTATATCGTAAACATAGCATATCGTAAACGCAAACATGTCCATTTTTGTATTTTTTTTTAAACATAAATACAAACGTAGACAAAGAAAAGAAACTCCTAACCCTCAATTGTTCCATTTGTACAGGATATATCAGTATTTTAATAAGAAAATATTTTATAGTATAATATACAAACAACATAGATAATAATAAACATGATGTCTGTTGAAAAGTTCAAGTACATAAACATAACTGAAGACCTAGCAATAATAAAACACATTTCTCGGCAATGGAAGCCACAGTTCCTCTATTAAAGTATGACATAATAGGTTGCCAGGTAGTGTAGTTATCCTCGAGACAAAATTTAGTTTTTTTTCCAGTTTAGGGAATATTTCCTTATTCTTGTCCACATTACTTCTGCTGTCTCCAGTGTTGTTGGTACAGTATACCTCAAATAACCTCCACTGTCAGTTTTACGTGACTGATCTACCCAACAGAAGGATCTGCCAGTCTTCCAGAATGAAGGCAGTACGGTCTGATTCTAGTAATTATAAAACAGGTTCTGTCAGTCATACTACCTGATTGGTTTCAGATACATTCCAGCAAATCTCCGCCAAACATGGCTAGCTGTAGACATTGGCTATCTCAAGTAAATAATAAACATCATGACAATATGTTCCTAAAATTAATTTAATATTGTTTAATTGGATTTATATTTAATGGGCTACGATTGGTGAACAAAACCCTCTACAGTTTAACTGAGACAATCTTGCTGAGTGGAACCTTCCAGTGTGTCCCGTGATGAAATCATAATGGAGCCAAAGTAGACCGTGGCCAACTGTGATGCAGAGTAAGTCATAAAGGATGAAAATTTGAGCAAAGCCATGATAATTTAACACGGTGCATGGCAGTGTTATATTTTTGAGGTGTTTATCTAAATTAATATTCCAGAAGTGTCACATTTGTACAAGACTTCTGGGATTCTTGACAATGTCGTCTACAGATTCTGTTGTCATGAAATCCTTCTGATTCTGCACAGAGCAAAATGAATGTTAACTTTAAACAAGTGGTTCCAAACTTTGATTAAGAATCTAGTTGTGTGCAAAAGAATGCCTGAAAAAAAAAGTTTGACAAAAACAATCATTAAACTGAATAAATAATGAGGTAACGTTGCCCCCTTTTTTAAATTTTTGTCCCATAAATTTTTTTTCTCTCCATTGTATTCATTTTTATTTGTGTTCATCTTACAGTGCCCATCAGTAGCTGTTGTAAAATAGTTTGGGTACTAGGAGTGAAAGTGGTCACAAAACACATGGTTCAGATCAAGTCGTTTTGAGCCATGGATGGGATCATTTTTCAGATTAGCATGAACTAAAATCGGTAGGGTTTCACTTAAAATGATTTAATAATGTGCTACTTTGGCTCCGATTCAGCCGCCTATCTCTGATTGGTTCCGCACAACAAGTAATAGTCTATAAACAGTGATGGCTACTGTACCACAGATGGGCAAAGAGACTGGAGCTGCTCCAGTGGGCGAGTGGAGCTGCTGGGTCGAAGGGAAGGCAGCAGATGTTGCTTCAGATTCAGTAAACAACACAATGTTATGTTTCTTATATTATGCTGGACAGGAGTAAAACTGTCTATAACACTACGAGGGTTGGAAGGGAATCGGCTAGATTTAGTCAGAAGTCTAATAAATACAAAGAAAAGGGGAGCCGTAATCACAGTAAAGACCCAAACCCAAACCCATCCTGGGTTAATGTGCTGGATTGTCTTGCTAGTTTGTTCTCCTAAGATGTGAGCAAACATACATGTTCACACACAGCCAAAGTGAAAACCAGTTAGACTCTAGCATCGTCTTGACTGAGGCCTCAGGCCTCATCTTTGAAGCGTAGCATTGGTCCGACCTCACGCACTGAGACTTAGTGCTCATTGTCCCTTTGACCCATAAGACACCGACGATCTGCCTCCATTGGTTCAAAATACCTTGTCCTATTTAAGAGAAACACATAAATACTGTATTGATCATTGTGCAAAAGAAGTTAATTGTGTCGCTCAGCCTCTGGCCTCAGGATTTGTTCAATTTACTTTCAGAATATTCTGTATCTGAATATTCTTGGTCGTCAAGATCTCAGTTACCTTTCCTTTTAAAGTCAGGGAGCCTAAACAATATGTTCTGCCTAGTAATGAGAATGAATGACATTTCATGAATTTTGTTTGCAAACACCCTGATATACCAGAGTCTCCTAGTCTCATTATTCTTATTATGACTTTGTAATTTGTTGGACCTTTCAGATGAAGGATGACCACACTAAAGGATTTAAAATGTGTTTAATGTTTGTTGTGACATGTTGAAGAACTGGGTGATGCGAGGGCTTTGTTGGCTTTGCCTGGATTTCACCGTGACGACAGATGTGTTGAGATTGATTACCCAGAGAGAGAGAGACGTGAACCCTCCAAACCTGAAGAGGTGAAAGGAGTGTTTGAAGAAAAGCACAGATGCATTTTTGGCTCGTGTCTCGCTCAAATGTTTAAAATGTTGTTTTTTTTAGGTTGCTTTTGGTCTAAAGTATTTCTCAGCGTTTGTTTTGTTTCTTTCTCGCCCAGTTGGCGGGCGTGGTGACACTTCCTGTCACCGTGACATACTTGCAGCCACATGACTTCTGATAATTGACTGACATGTAATCGGAACAATGGAGTGAAATGAAAGGAATGAGTTTGAGTTTTAACAGAAGTGAAAGGAGATGGAAAGAAGATCCTCTCGTGGTGGAGAGAGATCTAGCAGGCTGTCGCCTAAGATATGACGGAGAGGAAGAGAGATGAGGCAAAGTGAGGGAGAGAGATACTAGCAGGGTAATCAATACAGCTGAGAGATAGTGATGCTACTCCAAATCAAAAGCTGGGCTGAGAGAATGAGATGAGAGCAGCTGAGATACGTGGATAGAGAGAACTTCAAATGAAACTGGAGAGGCAAAAGGATTAGAAAGGGAGTGAGAGGCTGTACTCATCTTATGAGGTGAAGGAGTGCAGCTCTGTCTGGAGCCATGAAAGACTTTATATATCATTTCCCACATATGGAGCAGCAGCTGTCTGCAAGACCTGCAAATTTGTTACTTTCTTAATAAAATTAGAGGAGTTGCCTTTTAAAGCTGGGAGGAAAGAGCAACGATCTTTTTTTTTTACATTGAAATATCTGCTTGCACCTATAGTTGATTGCAATGTGTTGTCAGATGACGTTGCATTTTTGATGCACTGGCGATGTGGGTCTGAACGTGGACTTTTCAAGTTCTTGCCGTGATGCTTGGATTAGATGTGCGCCAGCTGCAAAGCCCCTGGAGACTCGGCTTCAAATTTTGACTATATTTCTCTGTAACAAAAACGTAACTCATCAGTCAGGCTGCGGCGCTGTGGATTCTTTCTTACTGCAGTGAAAAAGCAGTATCATCACAGGAGTGCAGTTAACCGTTGTGTAACCGAGTGTGAAACGAGGGCTTCATGTTTCTGTCTTTTATGTCTGTGTATTGTGTGTTTATCTAATCAGCTGAAGTATTCAAGCCTAAAAAAATATGAACAATTCCACGCACACAAATGAAATCCCCTACCGGCCCGTGTTTAATGGACTTTTCCTCCACTTTGCAGCAAAGCTGAAGGGACCCACAACTTTTGAGTTGTTTTTCCCAGAAGCCCTTGAACATAGCACGGAAGACAGTCAATGACTAAAGAATGATTATTGTATTTATATTTCATAGAATATGCCGTCCCGTAGCACAAAAATGTGGTGAAGATGGTAATGAGCCCAACCCTGGGCTTTTAGTTTGTCTGGACGTCCGCATCCAAGATGACAACCCTGGGTTAAACAAACACACAGCTGTCATTCTTTTATACCTTGGACTGGCAACATGCCTCAGTGTATTTGTGGCTATGTTTGCTGCTTGTGTCACCACAGACAAATTTTCCCAGTCAAGTTTCTGTAAATCCGGCATGACGTAAATCCAACACAACTTCACGCACACCTATAGTACACACGCACGCGCGCGCACACACACACACACACACACACACACACACACACACACACACACACACACACACACACACACACACTCTCACTCAAGCCAGTGACTACATCAACAAACCTGAATGTGCCAACAGACTGCAGGGTTGAGAGAGAGCCTGAAATGAAAAGGACACAGAGGAGTCGGTGTGTGAAACAGACCTAGAAGGGGAAGCTAGTGGAATATTGCGTGTGCGTTTGTGTTGGTGTTTAAATGGGTGAATGGATCCAGCCTTCCCCTGACCCGGTGCACTGAAAGCTCTCCTTGTGGAGCCCATAGAGGCCTCTCATAGTGAACTGAAGGACCTGTGCACCGGAGGACAGACAGACGCTAGCAAAATGTAAAGCGACTGGAGTTTTGTGAGCAAGTTCTTGTGTTGTGGGGGTTGGTTTCCGAGATCTGTGACACCTCACTATATCTAAATATACATCGAATTCAGCTGCTGAACTAAACTAGATTAAATGCTCAGTCTATTGATTGATTTATAGATTTGCAGGAATATTTAATCATCCGTGAATTGATACAGAAATTGATTGGCTTCTCAAGTGTGAGAATCCGACATGAGGGGAAATTAGGATATGGACCTCATTTTATTTTTAGATAAAGCAATAATTCCATCAATCAAACAACAGATAGTTCATCCTTGTAAGAAAGCAGTCTAGTTGTAACTCGTGTCTAATGCCTTAATAATACTACTTAAATACCGTAATAATCCCCATTGTTTACTTTTCTTATACTTAACTATGTGCTTGTCAGTATTACAGAACCACTTGTAATGCCTTGTGGCTTTTTAAAACCTGTTTTTAAGTCCCTCATTTGCACAGCCGGCCTTTGTCCCGCTGGGTATTGTTTGAACGTAAACATGTCAGCTTTTCCTGTGGGTATACTGCCAACCTCACAGCTTAGCAGACCCTGTGTGCACGCATGTTTGCCTGCGCATGCATGCGAGTGCCACCCCTGTGACATGTGAGCGATGTGTAGTTACATTCCACACATGACAATCAGGCGTGAACAGGCAGATATCTTCAGCTCTGGCCTGTTCTGTTTGTAGAGAATGCAGACCAAGGCTACAGGTGGACTCACCTCGCATAGTTTAGTCAACCAGTGACATGGTTGACATTTTTAAGTAAGGAAGAGATGCTCTACGGATTGTTTCAGTATCTCTTAAAGGCAAAGTGTCTTCTGGCCGGAATAGCTCTATACACCGCCACCACCAACAGGCTACAAAAAGGAAGAAGCTGTTTCAGTGTGTTACTAGTGACGTCTTTAACCTTATAGATTGTGGATTCTTTTGTCTGTTGTCACAGCAATAAAACATGTCCCCTATGTAGGGAGACAGGATTCAAACATCCTGGCCTATAAATTCCTCAGAGACTATAGGTTGTCATCAACAGCAGTTGCATACCTTATGGCAGCTGAGCAGTGCTGATACACGAGGGAACACGACCCGGTTAAAAGAACTGAAGTACTTTGGCATTTCAAACTTGTACCTGCTTCTTTGTTTTGCCCGTGGTTAGTGCGAAAAGTCTCTCCAGAGGTCTGAGCTATTGGCAGTGAGCTATGCAGTCTGTTGAGATGACTCGGGATGATAGGAGATGACACTGTAAGATGTAAAATGCATCTGTGTTTTTGTCTTCCTGTCTATTGTACGTCATTTCTAAGAGATATGTCACTGTTCTGCATGTTATTGATTTAAATGTAAAGCGGTGATAGAATAAAAAAGTGTTGATGGGCTGATGTCGCTCAGCAAGCAGCTGTTTTCTGATTTCTGTCAGGTCAATAAAAGCAGTTTGGCCTTGCATTGTTGGAACTTATCTGCTATTATTTCATTATAGCTGATAATATAGAATTGCCATCATCAGCCCATTAAATTGTGCTTCATTAACATATGTGTTTTGTACCTTCTCTCTTTAAATCGTCTTACAATGTGGTCAGATTTCTGCAAAGAGATTCACACGATGTCTAACATCATGTTTTCTCTGCGCTGGCTTTGTCAGCCCACAGTCTTCAACAGAACATTATCTCGATGAAGCAACAACTCTTGACCTAATCATTCGATATGACAAAATGATTCCACTTGGCTTGAGTCTTCTTGTTTTTAAATCTTGTTGGAATTCTGCCTTCTACATGTTTTTAATGTATCATTTGGAGGCCACTTTATGGTTCTTGGCTGAGTGCAGAGGTAGGGGTTTTATACAAAGAGGCACACCTGCTACACATCCTTCAAGACTTTGTATATATTAAAATATCCAGCCTGGGACCATAGAGATGTAGTCTCACTTCTGGATTCCTGCTCAGTTACTATTATTCTTGTCTGTGGTCACACATTATGAGCTGCCATGACCTGTGTCTGACCTGGACCCACAGCATCAACTTTTGAAGGGGGGGGCAAACATGATGCCTTTGTTGGGGGCCCAGAAGTCTTGTTTCTACAACCTGAAAAGGTTTTATGAGCTGTGAAGTTCTGCTGCTACCATCCAATACGTTCATTCGGGAAACGTAACGCCAACACTTTGTCATAAGATAATGATCATAAATAATCAAATACTATTAATTAAAGTACGTTGCAAGTCAAAATCTTAAGAAAAATAAGACTCCTATAATAATAATAATAATAATAAAACATTTTAGTTTATGTTGGTTTATCAAGTTATTTCATTCTTGACGTAAAGGGAGATGTACAGTCAAGTTGATAATGGATAGTAGATGTGCTTGTCACTGCAGTCTTTAGCGGTGTCCAACCCATGGTCTGCTGTCCTCAGAAGTCCTCTCTCTTTCTCTCTGATGTGAGCCTGCATCACACTTTTTAACATGTGATGATTTCATAATGATACGTTTCAGGGGTTGCCCCTCAGCCCCCTAATGATCTAACATTTTTCACCGCGTTGTCATTTTTTTATACAGCCTGCATGAAAAACGACATGGTAAGAACACACACAGGACAAAGTATCTGAAGATAACCTGTCACTCTATGACACGTTGCAGTTTCACCACAGCAGACCCACGCCTGTAACATCCGTTATAGCATTCTTATGTAACTTATCGTGACTGCAGACATAGTCTTTCAGCACCGCGGTCGTCTTTCCTCAGTCGCGATGAATCCTCCCTCACATCTTGCCTCGATGTTTTCCATCGAGGTAAAGGAAAAGCGGTTCGGAAAAGACTGAGGAATATTATGTCCTCAGACATTATCCTTTTTTAAAATATTTCTCTTTTTTCATACTCCTTCCATCCCAGCACATGTCTCACACAACAAGCGCAGCGGCTTATTTTAATATTCAGAAACAGAGATATGGTAATCTATTGAAGGTGGAGCTAACGGGCGGAGCTGCAGATAAGGCCACCAGATAAGAATACTGTGTTTTGTCCTGTGAAAACAAGACACTCGCTACAAGGGCTTGTAGTGACAACATTCCCGTCTGAGGGATTGACGCCAAGATTATTTGCATTCCCCATCTCAGATATTTTACAAGAATGAAGCCGGGTAAGAAGTGACAGAAGCAACTTTTTCTTCCACCTTGTCATTGTTCAGATATCCAGTCAATTAGAAGCAGACGCACAATATGAACTGATTGAACACGCAGGAATATGTGTTGATTTCACTGCTTCGAGGGTTTTTGAATATTTTAAGTTCTTTCTGGATATATGCTTACATGCTACAGGAATATAAGCCCGTATTTAAGCATTTAATTAAAAGAATAAGTATTTGTAAAGAGAGAGGCACATATTCCCCTCATGGAATTCTGCTGCGTTCACCTGGAGGCTGATGGTGTGATTGAGCGTCATGTAGTTCCCTGAGGCACAAGTGGTTAGATTAACACAGACATCTGGGTTGTGCACGTTGTGTGTTTTGCACGAGGGGATGATGAAATGCATGTAAATGTAATGACGTATACTGAATGTATGTTGTGCAAGAAACGCAAGACAACGGTAGGAATTTAGTCATTCTGATATTTTGACTCACAGTTTTACTCAATTCCTTCTATTACAAATCACCCTCTTTACTCAATTACTGACTGGCTTGATTTATTTTTTTTAATCACTCATTCGTCTACCTGCCAGTTTATTCAGTTTATTCATGCTCAATTATGAATTCTTTCACTGACATTTTCAGTCTCGTCCTTGTTTCGTTCACTTATTCACTCGGTTTGCTGCCTGTCTTCATTCACTCTAATTCATTTGCGTTCCCAGTCAGTTATTCTCCGGATCACTTGTTGGCTTGTTCGGTCGACACCTTTGCTGACAAGTTAGGAAAGAACGCACAGTGTTCACCTCTGGAATGCTGGGAATGTGACAGCTGAACTTCCCGCCTTGTTGTATTGTATTAAACAATGAATCTAAAAATGGCGGCCCCGTTCATGACGTAGAAAAGCTGTCCATTACACGTCGTTGAAAATAATGCTCTTGCTTTATATGGCTTGTGGTGTCTTTCAGATATACAGTACATTTAACCTTAATATTATGATTGAGATCAAAATGACTGTGTGGCATAGGACAGTGTGTTTTTATGTGTGTGTGTGTCTGTGTGTGAACTTCACTGTGAAAGATGGATTAAAAAAGATGTTTGAAGGAATATGCTGTCACAAGTCGAAATGTAGCCTTAATAAATATTTGTACTTTATGAAAAACTTGAGGCATTGTTTACTCACAGGTCCACATAACTTCATTAAAGCTGAACTAATATGTAAGCAATGGGAATGTATGCTCTATATATAGTCTAGTTTCTGGAATTCACTCTCAGGATGCATTTTGTAGGATAGTTCTGCTCTTAAACTATGACACCTTCTTACAACTTACAAAATATCCACAAAACCTTTCAAGAAGAAAAATGAAAACAGCCAGCAGGAAAATAGGATAAAATAGGATAGAAAAAAATCACAGTTCTAATTGTCATGCACTGAAAACGGGGGCGAGAGCAACAGGTGACCTCTGAGCACCATTATAAGCATTTCAGGCACACATTCATGGAGACCCATTGAAAAACTGGTCTTTAATGCTAGACTGAAAAGAACTAAAATCTTTGAGCGATTTTAGTTCCCAGGCTGTTTCCAGCCTTCTGTTGTCCCCAGAAAAGTCTTCTTCCCTGGTGCAATGACGACCACACCAGAGGTCACGACCTGGGAAGTGACCGACCCGGCTCCCAGTCGGAGGTCCAGGTGCCCACCCTGTCCAGTTGGTTGACAATGGTCGGGTCAGCCTCAATGGCCTGATTGATAGTGTGCTTAGAAGGATGAGTCTGGCTAGGCTTCATGAAAGAAGGTCCATTGACTCAGCAACAGTGAGCAGGAAGAGCCGTTAAGTAGGCATGTCAGAGGAACAGATGGAGACAGATTGATCTGTTCATATGGGTACAACGTCCACCACACACACACACACACACACACACACAGTGATCACTTTCTCTATCTCTATATTATGATGACTACGCATGGCAGCATCTCAATCATTCGGTATGTTTATGTACTTAAGACTTCATACATTTGTCTCATATCACATCCTTATATTTGCTTCAAACAGTCCTGGATTCATTCTTTTTCCTTTCTGATGCCGGTTGCTCTGAGGCTACATGTACCAGGGTTAGATTTGTTTTTCATGGGGGCAGACTGGGCTCCACTAGCCTTTTTCTTTCGGCTGGTTTTCAAAGCAGAAACTATTTTTGTCCAAGGCCTGAGAAGATATCAAGTACAAGAGTTGAATGAGTGAGAGAACTACCTTTTTTTTCTCTCTTTTTTTTGCCAGCCTCTGTGGCCTAATCTGCCGTTGGTCAGCTCAGTCAAGTAGTCTTACACCCAGTCGGTCCACCGCTCCCTGGAAATTAATCAGTTATGTCGACACAGATAAGAAGCCTTTCACTGGAAAGGTTTCGTGTAAGGTCGGCGGTTTGTTGTGTAACTTGGGGGATAACACGGTGTGCTTTCTTGTGATTCAGCATGACAAACCACTGTGTTTTCTATGCAAGCGTATCCAAACTACAAACTAGTATGTGTCACTGTTAGTACACGCTCATGCACTCGGGGTGAGTAACCATGACAACTGGATCTAAATACCCGTAAAGACAAGTTTTTGCTTTTATGCTTGTTTTTTTTAACGACTTTTTAAAAACATTTTATACACATTGTCACTTTTTTCCCGCATCTATGAAAATGTGACATTTCATTTTAGCATCTGTACTGAGTGTACAGTTTCTAGTCTATGTTTGACCTGCTTAAATCTGCATTAAAACCCTTGATTAGCCTCTGTACCCATGAGTACTATTTCTTTAGTGCTAGTGGTGGTTAAGTTGAGCTGATGTTTCTACTACTCTCACCAGCATTTCATGTTCACCTGGTTTCTACATGTCTCCGTGGCTTTTAGAAACATCTGAGGCTTGTATGAGACCAAAAGGAAAAAAAGCAGAGCTTAGTCTTCAAGTCCCACAGGCCAGCTAAAGCCAGCGACTGCTTGTCTTACACATTGTCTTACAGTGTCTTATGCAAACTCCCAAATAGTTTGAGATCACTGATCTATGCTTCTGAGTTCTGTGTTGGGGATTGTGAGCGGCAGAGCAGAGGTGCCTGTCTGAACAGATTGGTAGAAGAGATCAGCTATCTGCTCTGTATCTTGGATGTCTGACAGCCCGCCTGTGGCTATAAGGCCGTGTAGACGAGAGCTCTGAGTGGGCCAAGTATGTGCATGCATCAGCAGCTTTGGCTCCTGCAGAGAGCTATGAGCTGCATTACGTGTATACATGTTTCTTCTTGTTTGTTTCTGCACATTTCGGTTTGTGTCGCTGCTTAAACTTCGCAGCCCACCCTCAGACTTTACCAGTCAGCTGAAGTCTGCCCGGCAGGAAGCTGCAGTAACTAAACTCAGCTCCGGTCTGTGTGTCGAGTCTCTAACATCTGCGGCTCTGGCCAGACACAAACCTCTCTGCATGGGAGCTGTACTCCCTAGTGCTGTGTGGCAGAGTGATGGATAATGAGGGAAAAATTAGAGAGGCACAAGCGTGAAAGACAAATGAGTTTCAAACCACAGTTAATGAAAAGCTAAGTGTCAAATTGTCAGAGCTTATAGTTGGAATAAACAAGATTAACTATGGAATAATGTAGCATCTGAGTAAATGAGAGCATGTTGCAAAGGTGCAGAACGTTCTCTTGTCAAGCAAGGGGAATGATGGATGAGTGCAAAATGAGTGGGTAATGAGAGGGAGCAGGAGGGAGGTGCACAACACTTTATTCTTAGCATGTTTAAGTCCTTCTTTTACATTTGTGTAACCCGACAACTCACTGGGGCGAGAAGTACAGTGTAATTAGTACAGCTGGAGCATTGAGATGTCTGCATTTCTTATGTTTATGGAACATAATAAAAGGCAATCAGAAAAACAACAATTCCATTTCCCTGTGTGTCAAAGGCCAATAGTGAGGCTGATCTAGATGATGGACTGGATCACTATTCAAGTGAATGAGTCACATTGTGAATGGTGACCTTACTCATTGATGTTTATATCCTATGAAATATAAATAATATGGTAATATATATCATTTCAATATATACAAACTACGCAGCGAACACCAACGAAGAAAAGAAGAAAATCTGATTGTGTACCTTTTCCTGCGGCCACAGAAAGTTCACTGCAGACCAAAAAAAGACTTCCTATGCTTGCTTCATTCATTTCAGCAAAAAAAAAAAAAGTTTGAAAAAAAAAAGAACTGCAGCTAAGATTAAGGATCAGATTTTCCATTTCTGTGTGTGGTAGTGTTTTTGTGCGTATGTGTGTGGCTGTTTGGTTTGGCCGGTGGAGAGAGGGGCAGCTGGTGCGGTGCTTTCTGGGCCAGACTCTCTTCTCACCCTCTTCTCTAAGCAGGAGTAAAGAAGCAGCAGACATCGCCAATGCAAAGTCACAAATTAGAGGACACCACTCGCAAAGTGTCAGTCTGATGTTTTTAATGCATGACGTGGTAGGAAGTCACCACACGACTGGCGTTCTTCTCAGGAGGGAAGCAGTGATTCATCAAGTGAGAGTCCCTCCATTTACATCAGTTTGAGCCACTCATTTTCTGTTAAGCTGTTATTTTATTCAACTCCACACATGTTTTACTGGTGATTTCACCAACTTCTATACTATAAATGTGGTTCCAGTTCGGTCAAGTTGACTGACTCCCACTCTTTCCATAACCCGCTCCACACCAGCACCACCGCTGTCGTCATTGGGCCTTTTATGAACTCCTTCCTTTTACAGAGCAGAAACTCTCAGGATCCAGGACTGGCACTGTATTTGTTTCCATCATTTTTTTTGGTGTGTTTTTTTTTTTGTTGTTGCTTGCCCGACATTGTTTGGTGTCTCTCCGTGCTTTGAACGATTTGCCAGCGGATCAGCCATCATGTGTGTTTAATTCTGCAGGCTCACATTGAGGCGAGCGCTTGAAAAAACTTTGAACTAAGCCGTTTCAAGCCCCTCACTTTGACCCGGGTTTGCTCCTGAAAACGATGTGTTTGTCGAGCGGAAAAGAGGCTGAAGCTGCGAGCACCAAGGAGGGATTTGGGGTAGGATGTAAGTACTGCGAGTGTGCTTGAAAGATCACACTGATGCTGACAGTGATAAGGCTGTGCTGCACAGCGGAGCAGGGGATTGTGTGGATAATGATCCTGAGTTATGATACCACAGGATCATAGCTGACCTCAGAGGCCTTTGTAGGTTTGAACCTTTAAGGCTTTAAGGATATTAACGTTATACCATGCTTGATGCTAAGCTTTCAGTTCAGCTTTTAAATGCCCGCTAAGGAGATTGTGCACCCATGAGTGATGCCCATGTGTACATATTTCTCTGCTCCTGCACTATTTTTATTTGATTCTACAAATAACAGGCATAAGCACCAGAATATAAACATAAACGGTCTACTTATTTAATGCTTTAATCAGGCAATGTCTCCTTAGCTTTTATGAATTTCATGTCTCAGTACATTGAAATATAATCAAATCATCACCTCTTTGAGGAAAACACCCAAACAGCTAACTGAATGGTGGACCAATCAGTGCATAAAAAAGCACAGACATCCATTTGTAATTATTTGCCTCGTCAGTTTCTGCTGAGTTATACTCACAGTCCCTGTGTCAATGGTTGAAAATGAAACGAAACGTGTTGAAATGACCTGTTTCTAGCTGGCGCAGGTTTTGCAGCTGTTGACTGCAGGCTGTGTATTGGCAGGTTTTGTGAGATGCTGTAACTTCATAGGTATCCAGAGAGGTGACATTTTCCTTTTCAAGTACGCGGTGCTTTTTTTTTTTTTTTTTTTTTTTTTTTTTTTTTTTTTTTTACACGGGCCTCATCTAGATATTTAAGCACTTACAAGCTAAATGGTTGACTTTACATTTCTAATGTTGATCCTATTTAATTCTCAATTTTCACATATAACTTAATTCTAATTATGTTCTGTGATTTACTGCACTTTCATAAATCTGCATGTATAGAAAACAAAACTTTCATTTTTAGGATGTAATTACCTGTGTGTGTAGTTTGAAATAGTTACTGATGCATTTTCTCTTCAACCACCTTTTATTTTGGGTTTCTCTCGAATGCAAATCACAAGGTAGAATGTTTTTTTTCTAAGTAGAGTTTAATATGTTGGCTTTTAGCCCTGCTGTATCCCAGCACAATGTTGACACAGAGGCTTGGGGAGACTATGTAATGTAAATGTTAAACGCCGGCCATGCAGGCGGGATGTTAGCCACTTCTGTTTGTTCTGCTGGCATGAATGGACTTGTTGTTGTATCTGTCCACAATATCCTCTCTGTGTCGGACATGAGGCATACTGTGCTCTGGTGGAGGTGGGTGTGGGCAGAGGGGTGATTGAACTCTGTAGAAAGGCAGGGTCAGCTGGGGACCGACCTGGTTCCATTCAAAAGGTCTATTTTATAGTGTGAATGTTTCTGGCCCAGTAGAAGGGAATGATACATGGTTTATAAGATAAAACCAGCAATTAAAGAAGCAGCATTTTTGACAGCATGTATGAAAAACTTCCATCATCATCAAATCAATGCCTCCAGAGAGGGAATTTCAAAGTTTCCCCGAACAACAAACATTTCTTTGTTGTTTTTTTTTAATTACTCGTGTAGGAGTGTCTGCACATACTATGAATTCTGTGTTAATAGGCCTTCTCTTGATGGGAGAAATGCTGTGGGTGGAACAACAACCACTGTACTGCAACAACTTTCTTGTGTAACAGGAATTCTTCAAATGTCACAAGTATCCGGGGAGGCAAGAAACAAACACACATCCACTGTTATTGTAAAATTAGGCTAAAATGGCTTCACCAAATGAAGATGTTTAGATAGAAACTTGAAACTGATTGAACGTCCCTTTTCACCTGCAGCTAATAAAAATGTCAAGTTCCTTTTTAAAAAAAAATATACTCCTTCTGTCTTGGTATCTTAAGCTTTAATGGAAAATGTAACTAATCCTTCCTAGCACAGGTAAATAATTGTGTCAGTGGGAAGAGACAGTGACTGTTGGATCCAATGAAATAGTGAGTGTCGTTTCTACCAGCAGGTGGCAGTGCGGCCCTGCAGCCACCTGAGTCTCACACATGCCGTCTGTCAGCGCGCTCACAAGGATGAGCACAGCAAGCCGTCCGTCTTCCTTTTGGTTTGACAGCCGCACTTCTGAAGATGAGCCCAGACCACATTTTAAATATCTCTGCAGTCAGTTTCAGAGCTTCGTTTTCAAAGAGCCAACCTTTTAATAACTTCCAACAATGAGCCTTTTTTTCTCAGGACTGAAAAACCGTAATGCAATTTGAGTGTTAGCGCTGCCCAGCAAAAGTGTCTTTGTGTCTATTCTGATACTCTGACTCACACATTCAACTATTATCACTGTAGTTTTTTTTTTTTTAGATCTATAGTAATCTGAAAAATCTGAGAAGCACCCAACTGATATGGTGAGCACAGAGGGAAGACTAGAACTGGGATTGGAACCTCTACAAAACTGCAAATTGTAATTTAAGAATCGATATTCAAAGTGCATCACATCCTCAAAAAACCTTTCTTTTTTTTCCCCACTGTTTGATTTTGACCGTATTAGACAGGTTTAAATGAAATGCCTCTGCCTCAGCCGGTGATGACTTAATGGATGTCTCTCTTGAGGATGTGACGTCCTAATCACAGATGAGGTCATCAGGCCACCACATGAGCCTCCAGGGAGGACAAGCCAAAAGTCAGATGTCACTGAGGAGGGTTGCTTTTGCTGCTCGGTGCCGTCCCGATGGAGGGCAGTGACACAACAATGCACGGCCTTTGGGTTTGAAGCTAATAACCTGAAGGATATGGCTTTGATTGTTACCCCACACATAGCTCTTATATCCCATTTGAGAATAAGAATTGTCTAGTTTTGGATGTGCAAAGGAATCAAGTCGAATTACTGCCTGTGAAAACAGCTTCTAAGCTTGAATCCTGTTCATTCTTCTCAACAGAAACCAGATTGTGTGTTTTATTTGATTACTCTGGGGGTAGTTTCTCTAGTGTATGCCACCATACCTCCGCCACAGCCTCAGTTTGAGTCCAAGCAGTGTATAAGCGTAGCGTTTAGGGCTCAGTGAGACAGAGATTGGCGTGGGCAGTGGAGTGATCGCATTACCATCCTCTCTCTGCAGACCTCCCATTGAAACGACAAAGCAGAGATCCTGTCCTCTGACATCCTGCAATCTGTCCGTCTGGGCCTATTGATGACCTGCTTTACACTAATCAATACATGAATCTGGGACAGCTGGCTTTATGGTCGTGTATGGCAGTAACTGCATGAGTAATAGCACGAGTGCTGTGTTTTGTTTGAGGGCATGTGTTTGCTATGCGAGGTGACGCGCCACTCTGTGCACGATCCTCAGGTAATGCAGCATGTGTCGTGTTTTTTTTCCCGTGGACTCACCAGACCAGACACATGACCTCAGGAAATGAACATGTTCAAGATCAGCTTTGAGCCATTGATCAGAGTAGTAGTGCTTTAATCCACGCAATCCATTATTCTGGCACTCAAATGTTGCGCACAGTTGATCAGTTCATGCTAACTGAATGAACACTAAATGTGAAGCTGTCACCGACATTGTGCTCAAATTACACGGTCGAGTGTTTAGTCGAACGGCAGAAATAGAAATCACAGCAATAGTGGTTTGATTAGTCGTCATTTTAAATAAACAATTGCAGGTTCCAGCCTCTCAGCTGCTCAGATTGGCAGCTTGATAGCTTTGTTTTCAACTGTTGGTGAAATAAAAAAAAAGTCAAGATGTCAAGTTCAAAGTCAAAGTCCTTTTTAGTGTATGCGCACTGACAATTTCAAGGATTTATAAGTAAGGTTAGCTTCCACACTGATGATCGTGTTCATGCATGTCTTCAGCTGAGCTTTAAGGTGAACCAGTGTTTTTAGCAGATGAATGTAAAAAAACAGCTTTCTGGTGCATGCATCACTCTGCACAGTGAAGGTTAAACATCCAAGTGGATGATTAGTCAAATGATCGATTGGTTGATCTAAAGAAAATTACCTGAAGTTTTTAGTAGTATTTTGACAATCAAATAATCATTTCAGTAAATTTTCAAGCAAAAATGTCAAAAATGTGAGGATTCCCTGCTTTTCTCAGTAAGTGTGATATGGAGATATCAATTTGGTCTCGTTGACAGTGTGAACAGCATTTTTCACAAGATTCTCAACATTTTATGGACGATTAATTGACTTATCTCATGAAAATAATTAGCAGATTAAACGACAATGAAAAACGATCATGAGTTGCAGCCCTGCATCCACGCGTAGAAACGATAAGATAAACACATTGTATGTCTTGGGCAGTGATGTGAGACGTTTCTCTTTTATTGCGCCTCAGGAGCCACATTATCCAGGGTGTCATTGTTGAATTAATATGGTTTGTACCACTGAAGTCAGTGTCACCTAAAACACTAACAAGCAGGCTGATGTGGGTTTTGTGCGCTGTCTCGCCTAATCAGAACCCCAAGACAGTCGCCTCAGGCCCGCATGTCCTGACATGTGCATGCTAACTGTACACACATGCACATACACACATGCATGCTCAGCAACATAGCAGGAGAGCTTACTGCAGCAGTTTGTTGTGCTCACTAACCCAGTTAACTGTGATTTCAAGTCGATACAGTTCCACTTCCTCACTGCTGTGAACCAGATACTTTCATGCCTGCTCTTTCCAATCCAGGTTACATCTCTCGCTGTGATGTGGCCGGCCAGGTCAAGCACTCCGTCCTTCGGTGTTTGAAACATACTTACACGGTGACACAGAGAGCCCAGTTGTCGTCGTCATAAAGAACTTGTTCTGCTTTCATTTTAGGCAGAACTAAATGGTTCATCTTAATAGTTATGTCTGCTCAAATGTGGAGAACTGCATGGAAACAGTTAAACACCAGTGACCTCCATACATAACAGTTCACCCCTTTAGTTTATCAACTGTGGGAATCAGAGACGTAGATCCTGTTGACATGACAATGGTTTAGCAAAAGAACAGAAGCCTTTCCTGTGTGTTTAAAAAAAAAAAAAAAAAGTATTCATACGACAACATCGTGAAAACGTTCTTTACGCACACGGCTCTGCAAAAATGGTTGAAAATGCCATAGTATGCCCCCCAGACCATTTCAATGCTACAGGTAAAATATACTGTAAATACATACATTTGGTAGTGCAGATTGAGAGAAAAGTGGGAGAAACATCGAGACACAATTTGGGTTCAGTGTGTTTTGAAGTCTGACATTTTGAAAACAACACTACATGTACTACTCACCAACTTCCCTCTAACTTAAAGACATAAAGACTGGAAAGATTTAGGTGATAAATTCTGCTAATAAACAAGGTTAGTGAGATTTATGCGCTTTTTGACAGATTTCGTTCATTTTGAGCTCGGAGTTGATCTCGCCTTTCTTTGTGCTAAGCTACGTTAGCATTACATGTACTGTACTGTGTAGATGTGAGGGTGGAGTCAAGCCTCTCATCTAAGAAAGCGAGTTAGCATTTCTCCCCAGATGTTAAGTGTTTCTTCAACATGCAGATTTATTTGAAACTGTCGTGAATTGTAATCTTAAAGTATTCGGCACATCTGAAATGGAACAGGGTGGAGAAGATTCCCTAAAGGAATTAAGTCATCTCTGTAATATATTGGCCTTTGTCTGTGTGTGTCTGTGTGTGTGACAGAGCATGTGTGTGTGTGTGTGTGTGTGTATACTTAACCAGTCAGCCATGCAGTCCACCTGTTAGAAGTAGTTACCCTGCAGCCTCAATAGCCAATGTTTGTTTGATCCTGCAGATGCTTGTATGAAGCTGTTCCATCACACACACACACACACACACACACACACACACACACACACACACACACACACACACACACACACACACACACACACACACACACACACACACACACACACACACACTCTCACTCTGACCAGCCTCTTAATGTTTTGACAGCTGAGCCTGATAGAGTCCTATTTTAAGGCGGTGGGTGAATAAATGGGCGCTTGTCTCGCTGTGCGTACAGAAGTGGTATGCCTGCCTGTCTGGATTGAGGGTGTCTATCTGATAGGCAGTGTTTGGCATAGTTGGAGTGGCCTCTGTCAAAGTGTTGCACTAGATGTGATTTACACGCCGCCGAGACATTCCACACACTCTAAACAATGAGCTCATATTTTAAAAGGTTTCACCTTTTTCAAATACTGAACACACACTCAGCAGTTTGCAGATTTTGGAAATACTGTGTATAAAATATATTGTTGTTTGAAAAGACAGTAAATGTTTCAGAAATTGTTTCACACAGATCATCTGAGCATGTGTGCACGCCTGACTTAGGATGTCAGAGTTTTTCCCCTTTTAGATTCATGAAATCATTTAATCATTTCTTTCTTTTTCTTTTTTTTTTGGATGGTTTCATGTTTACTTCTGTTGACGTCTTTGTCTTTCTGTCCTGCAGGACCTGCACACCATCTACAGCCACCTGTATCACATGGACGTCCTATCTCACCTCAGGGAACATCAGCTAAGGTGAGTCATTTTCACTTCACTCAAACCTAATTGTATTTATACTCTTGATTTTTGACGTCTTGTCCTCGAGTTTTGATTCATTGCTATAAAAGCAGGTGTCAGTCACAGTATACTAATAATAATAAAAAAAACAGTGTTTTGAAAAGTGATCACAACAACCACATTCACACTAAACTAAAATAATCAGTAATGTATGAATAAAACAGCATAAGGAGGAAAAGAGTGGTAAACAGGGGTGCACATAATATTTTTGTACTGGTTCTCAAATGGGCACCTGAAGGTGTTGCTTGGTGCTCACCTTTTGCGCTGCATGAAGCAGACATGTTTTAGATGTTTTAGACCCCCAAAATAATGATGCCAGAGATTGGTGTCCCCCACTATCCCCAGAGGTGGTTGAAGCATACAAACATTAGGCGCACGCACTAATAGGCTTATCCAAACACACAACACATTTTTATTTGCATGCTTTTATTTTTAAATTTAGCTACTATTTACCGCTTGTAAGAATTATGGCTAAAATAGTCTATTTCTGATCATTTTAATATTTCATTTGATATCTGGAAATCATCTCCTGACCCCACCATTGGTGTCTCGTGACCCAACCATCCGTTGTTCGACACTGGCACAATGCACACAGTGGTGGATACGCAAAAGCACTTCTTGTTCTGATATATGCCGCGCATCGTTTATTTTGACCCCTCATGCGCACCAGTTATGTGCACCCCTGGTAATAAAACTGAAAACCATGAATGATTAAAACCATAAAACGCAAAGATAAAAAGTAAAAACTATGAGTGGATTAAAATAGAACAATCTAAGGCTTGTGTGCATACTGTAAGAGAACACTTTGAGAGAAACTTGTTTGACTAATTTTATATGGGTTTTATTAAGTTTTGCACAGCGTCCCAACTTTTGTGGAATCTGGGGTTTTACATTGAAATTGATCCTTCAAGTCCGATTTTCTTTAATTTTTTTTCTTTTTTCTTTGGCCAGTTGTTTTCTGACTCCGTTGAACAGTAACATCGGAAAAAGACTTAGAATTAAAATGTGAGTCTGATCCTTTTCCCCAGCAAACAATGGTGTTATAATCTGAACCATTTGCAAGACATTATTCTACAATCAGGGTTCTAGGGACCGTGCAAGACATATATACACATCAGGTTTTTACACTGTTTTTTTTATGGTAAATGAACCAAACCTCTACACAAATAACAAGATGCAGTGCTGGTGAGTCCATTTGACTTGTGTTTACTGCAAGTGATTCTCTTGGAATTTAGTTCAATCAACCAAACATGCAGCAAAAATTCTGATACAACTCAGATCAAACACAATGAAAAGGAAGGTTAGGCTGTAGCCATAAATCAAGTAGCAGGTCCCTTTTAGTCTTAGCCGATACACAGTAATGAGGTTGTCTAAAGTTGGAGCGCTTGCTGCAAAAACAGTCAAGGATGGATATGTGATGGTTTGTGAGAGCGAGAGGAAAAGTTAACATCTGTGCCTTTCGGTCTCAGGTCGATGTGCACCTCAGCCAGGTATGAGAGACATGAGGCCAACCACATCCTGTTCTAGTAAGTATAAGTTCTCTGTGCAGGAAGTGCTCTTCAGAGTTCTTCTGCACGACCTCTCTTATTATTCAACCATTTGCAGAGAAAGCAGGTTTTATTCAAATATAAGTTGTTCTTGTTTTTATTACCAATATTTACTCAAGCGAGACACTTCCTGATTCACAATCACATCATCTTTAACATTCATACTTGGTAGGTGCCTGGAATAACAACAGTATGTCAATTCGGACCACTGAGCAGCTGCAGTAATGCAAACAAGACTATGCATCAACATAGCTGACTTCAAATAACTGCATTCTAAATTCAGCTTTGAACCTTTGTTTAACTAATTTACAGGTACTATTTAGGATCATTTCAAGCAACGCACCTCTTTTAAACACACATTTGACATCATAGCCACATCTAACAGAACCCAACATTCTGCAGGAGGTGTTGTTGCATTTTATTTCCAGAGGCCTGCAAAGCTTTGGATGAGATCAGTTATCTCAAGCTGACAGTCAACAGATCCACTGATATTCTGTCAAGGTGTGTGAATAAATGGATACCAAGGATGGATGAGACACAGGGTCAAAAATAAGTCATTCTAGCATCGCGCACAGTATGGATGTGGAGGAAAACTCGTCAAGTAGAAGACTGAAGTAGATTGTAGATCGTAAGATGAGAAGGGAGGAAATGACAGCGAATGAAAGATTCCAAGAGGTATATTCAAAGAGAAGACATGAGAGCAGAGGGGCGTGGAGGAGGAGAGAAAACAACAGATGAATATGCTAAGGGGAGACGTTCAGATGGAGGAGAGGCAGGGA
Source organism: Chaunax sp. Z400 (assembly GCA_037577475.1). Taxonomy (NCBI): domain Eukaryota; kingdom Metazoa; phylum Chordata; class Actinopteri; order Lophiiformes; family Chaunacidae; genus Chaunax; species Chaunax sp. Z400. Next base: position 19,498,860 of record CM075201.1, read on the forward strand.
AAATAGCGTGAGTGCAGAAACGAGGAATTTGAAGTAATGTAGAAGAGGGATGAGGCGAGAATGTGGGGAAAAAACAGTGAGAGACGGTGGGAGGACAGAGACGGATGGAAGGATGTCAGAGAGGCTTCACATGCTATTGATGTATTGTCAGGCACCCTAGAATCACATTAGACTCTCAGTTTAATTCGTCATCAATTAAACACACAAAATCTCTCTTTTTAATACACCCTGCTGTCCTCTATCAGGAGCCAGTCTTAAGTACCTCAACTTAGAACAAAGCGTCTGCCATGTCCATTTAGTCACACACACACACACACACCTACACACACACACACACACACACACACACACACACACACACACACACACACACACACGCACACACACACACACACTTATATAATTATTGACTTTAAAATGATTAGTTAATTGACTTATTAAATGATTAGTTAATTGACTTATTAAATGATTAGTTAATTGACTTATTAAATGATTAGTTAATTGACTTATTAAATGATTAGTTAATTGACTTATTAAATGATTAGTTAATTGACTTAAATGACTAGTTAATTGACTTATTAAATGACTAGTTAATTCATTCAGCTTCTTTTTTTTCTTCTTGTATTCGGCTCTGCACTTTGTAGACATTTAAAAAAACAAACAGTTTGTCCGCAGCAATAACTTTTTTCTAAGTAAATGAAATATTTCTCCTGGTTTCTTTAAGCCAAAGTGGTCATTATTGCTTCTTCTGTGTAGCAGAAGTCATTTTTTGAAATCACCATTTTAATCCAATATTTATTTTGAAATCACACCTAAATACAAGAAGTGACAAGGGACACAAAATAACCCGAACCAATTATGGAAATAGTGAGGCGTGTGTTATACTTGATACATGGTTCTGATGCAGCTCTGTGACAGTGTGCACCCAAGTGATGCAAAGAGATGGATGGTGTGGGGGAAATGATGCAGACAGAGTAGACGAGAAGATACAGTCTCTCCAGGTTTCTACCTGAGATAGCTGTGAGTTGATGTTTCAGAAACTGATTTGATTCAGTTTCCCAGACTACAATATAGTGTATAAATCAGAAATAATTCAGAAACAATTTTGATTAAATGCTGAAATGATGTCTGAACTGTCGTACGTGACGGGATAAATGAGGCGGGGCTCGCTGAACGGATGCAGCAGTGTTATTCAGTAACATATTATTTTCTACGAAGAATTTGATTAATGCTGCTTATTGACTTACTGTTCAGACTGACCACTATGTGGCCATGTTTTAAATCAAACTCTTAAACCTCGTATATGTATCGTTTGTCAGTGATTTATTGATTGCTGTTGATGAGAGATGGCAGTTTTATGCACTCCTGCATCATTTAAATCCTCTTACTCAAATTATAATGTAAATGCAGGCCTATGTTTCCAAACCTGAAAAAAAGCCCCTGTTGTGATAACATCATTTCTTTATTAATGTTTTTATTGGCTTAAAACTAAAGCCCCTACTTGAGGATTTGTCCGTAGCTGTCTGTGCCACTTTGTACACAAGTACCCTTTGTTCTCTGAGTTTTTGATCGTTTTAAATGAGTGCAGTTAGACGGGAACATGAATAACCTCTGCACACATATATCAATGTGTCTAGAAATGGTTAGCACACATAAATCCCACAGCAAAGCGGCTGTCTTCTGATTTGTCAAGGATGAAGAGGCTGATTACAATCTTTCCTTTCCTTTCCATATTTGTGATTGCATCATTGCTTTCACTCATGTTGCAGCTGCAGTGATTGTGATTCTTTCAGCTCTGTTTTCGTCCCGTCCTCTCAGGCCGATGGCCTGCCTGCCTGTGACGGATTCTCAGTGTTCTACATTATATCGTGGCTCCATTGTGCTCGACATCCTAAGAATACATTTATGCAAATGAAAGATGCAGCACTTGGGATTCCCTGATGTGGACTATATTTGCTTTTAGACATCTCAGTCTTGAGTTCTTTTTATAGAACTCCTACATTTTTCAAATGTTGGAATAAATGTCTTTCAATAGCTTAAATAGTTGTTCTTTCTAACTCACTCAGATATAAATGTAAGGATGCCCAAGACGAACAGAAAAAAAATCACAAGCATTGACCAGATTTAAACATGAACTCATCATGAATACATCACCTTACCATTTGTAATTTCTCTTTATTTTGATTATTGTCCTTCCTCCACACACTTTAAAAGACATTCTTAATCATAAAATGTAATCAAAGTAGAAACATGGGAATGTATATATTATTTTGTGAGCTGTTATGAAGCACATACAGTGTTGGACCGCTGCAGTGTTTCACACCAACATGTTCGTAATGTCTCCTCCAGCCCAGACAGCATCGCCACCTGTTGGTACATCCTGCTCTCTGGATCAGTCTTCGTCAAGGAGCACATGTTCCTGGCAAGGTGCTGGTATGTAACAATCACCAACACACACACACACACACACGACATTAGCATATGGGGGTTATTTAAAATACAGTACAGACAAACGCAACCCAACAGATATGAAACTGAATCTTATCGTGTCGTCTTCAGAGACCATATTAATGCTTTTCAGCATGAATCTGAATTCAGCAGCAAGTTATCTTAGCTTGACCCACAGGGCAAGAAAGTAACAGGTCCCCCTTGTCACCCACGTTGAATGCCAGAAAAAAAAGCCTCTACATACGTTTTAAAGGGAGATGTTGCACCTGTTTAAACAACAGAATTGATTCTAGTGAGGAAAGCTGTGACAGAAATGACTCGAGCTCTGCCCTCAGCTCCATGTTTACCTTCCCTCTGTTGTTGTAGTTGGACTGAAACTGAAGAAACACATGCCAGAAATGTGGAGGGGGGGGGGGGGGGGGCAGGTACCTGTTCATGAATGTCTAAATCAAAAAACGATCATCTCACTGGGACCTTTTTACTTATGTGTTGATCATGAATTGAGAATGATGGTGTTTAGTGTGCTCTCACACACCACATTCATATCAGTGGTGTTCCTACCAACTACCTGCTTCCTGGAATGTCTGGAAAAGGAAACGGCCTTTTTGCGAGTTGTATCCCAAAGAAGAATTGTTTACCAAACTCCACAGGAATCCATGCATAAGGTGATAGAATGGACTTTTACTAACTTTACTGGAACGTACATTTTCCTCTTGTTGTCACTGGTATATGGTTTCATATTTTCTCTTAGAAGGTTGTGCTCAATGATGATCTCTGTATCACTGCAACAAATAACAACTGATAGCAAAGAGTATTACCAAGGGGTGGATGACCTGACAATAGCTGCATTTCCACTACGTAGTACCAGCTCTACTCACCTTGCATTGGTATCGGACACTTTCCTGCAGGTGGTTTTTTTCATTACGGGATGATACCTCCTCAGGGTAGATGGGCGCCGCGCAAAACTGCCATAGCGTAGTCTTCAACATGAGATACATCTCTCGCCCACCTCTGGTGACCCTCTCATCAGCTGTTTATGACGGGAACGTCTGCACCTCCTCATTATAGCGGCTGCAATTAAAAAAAGTTATGGTCCCTCTAAAGTAGCTTGGTTGTTTGAGTGCGGCGGCCATTGATTTGTGCTGTGCAGGATACTTTGTGCGTGCCGGGCATCGACCAATCAGCGGTCTATAACATTTGACGTAACCTTTTAGTACCTTCTTGGCTCGCTTGGAACCGCAGCAGAGGAGGTACTAAAGAAGTGGTACCAGGTACTTTTTACCTAATGGAAATGCAAAAAATGTGAGTAGAGTGGAGACGAATCAGTACTATACGCAGTGGGAATGAGGCACATTTTAGTTTGTGATCTATCCCGAAGGCGTCCGCAGATCCTTCTTACATGAAAATTCCTATAGAGTGATGGCAAACTAGATGGCTTTTCTGACACGAGTTCTCTAGTGGCATGGCGGATGAGGAGCTTGTGCTGAAAGGAACTATCTTAAATGCAATATTGTATTTTGAATAGTGAAAATTGAGAAATTCTGCAACACAAACTAAACCAGACAGTCCAATGTTGTTGTTTTTCTTTTGTTGTTCTGGCCATAGTAGGCTGTCTGCTGTCTGTATGCATGAATAAGGCTGGCAAGAACCATAATTGGCATGCGTGAAGCTGGCTTTTTGTCACTATTGTTTTCAGTCAGAGTTGCGTTTTGCCCGTTTACATGACAACGGCACGGTGGTGTTTTGAAAAGTTTCCACTGGAGCCCATTTTCAAAAGTTTGCCCTTTCAGTCCCCAAAAATGCCGTTCTTGTGTAAACAGACGGCTGAAACGCAACATAACCTCTCCTTGGTCCGCCTATAGTCCACAGGACGTTTCAAAATTGAAGAACTGCAGTTCAGATCGTGGCTTGTGAGATTCAACAGATTGCAGCTACATATTTATATACACCTACCTCTTCTCTTGCTGTTAGCAACCTCTGACAGAAGCTTTGGCTGAGTGGGCAAAAGTGAAATGAACCAAATAAAACCTAAATGCAACAGTTGTTGCTGTTGCTTGTGCTGCATACTGACTCCTCTGTGGCTGCAGGGTGAAGGAGAAGATATAAGTTTCTGGTGTGAAGTTAAGGCAGGTTATTCAACAACGGCAACAACACACAGCACCAACTGACTGCCGATTATCAATAACCTCAGGGCGGCTATAGCACTGATTGTGTGTGTGTGTGTGTGTGTTCATTCCAGCTGGGGTCAGCTGATAACAGTCGATGGCAGGGTGGGGCAATGATGGTGTGGCTGTGTGTTGGGGTAGACACAGGGAGCAGGGGAGGGGAGGCCTGGAAGGGGTCATAGAGTGAGCTAGTGGGTGGGTGGGGGTGTAGTGTGCATGTGTGTGGAATGCGGAACCCCTGGCAGAACAGTGGCTGGCCATGTGTTCCCGAGCAGCCTGCCCGCCGCCTGGAGCCCAGAAACACATCCAGGCAGGAAATGAGCAGGCTACACACACACACACACACACACACACACACACACACACACACACACACACACACACACACACACACACACACACACACACACACACACACACACACACACACACACACACACACACACACACACACACACACACACACACACACACACACACACTCCCCAGAGCCAACAGACAGATAGAACAGAATAGAGCGGGAGGGAACACACACTCCTCCCTCAGTATAAGAACAACTACAAGGCTCGACAGTCACCTTCTGCTTTCCAAGGAAAACGTCTCACTGGTTCACAGTCTGGAGTTTAAGACAAACACTTCTGAAGTCTAAAGTAGATCGCTAGAATATTGGACTCTCCTCATTGTGGATAATATGCTGGATATCATTTCACCTACAAGGAATCCAAAGGAGCGGACCCCCAAAATCCCTGTTCCTGGTTAGTGATACGCTTTTGCTTATTTGGCTGTTTTACCTCAGAGGCAGTCGCTCCGATGTAAACGTGATTTGAGACTTTTCAAAACTCCCTCTCTCTTTCTGTGTGCATTCCTCAACCCGGTGTGCTCCATTTCCTGCCGGCCATCATTTAACCAAGAGGATAGCCAGAATTCCCTGTGGCGCTGTGGCAGCATATAGCGTAGCACCGCTGGGCCCCACAGCTCTCAGAAAGAACACTGCGAACCCGCCTCAACAAAGTTTGAAGTGACGTTTTGTGCTGATAGAATTTAGTTGTTTGCATGTTTGATGAGTTGACGTGCAGTCAGAGGTGATGGAAACAACAAATCCTGAATTTGATTCACCTCAGTGTGAGAAGCATACTGTATGCTATCCGCTAGACCGAACTCTATTATAAGTGCCTTCTACAATATTAAGCATGCTGGAATGAGGATATGTTATTATTAACAGAGACCAGTGTAAATATGCAGGTCTCTTTCTTTTCACTGGTCAAAATAACCAATGTCACTCTGACACTATCACATCAGCTGTAGCTAATAGATAGTAATTCTGTATGTCGAATAACTTTACTGAAACTGTCCTCTCTCAAAGACACTGACTGCACTCTGCCAGAGATTCCAAGTGAACAAACAGGACCTCCATTATAGGATTGAGTATTTCATGTGTACAAATCATGCCTAAAAATCAGTATATTACAACTGTGGGTTCAGTTTTTTTAGAGCAATAAATGTCGGTCAACAATTCATATCTTCTGCTGTTCACCTTATTTACAGGTTGTAGGTCTAACGAATGTAAATTTAGATTTATTTAGCAGTTTGACGTTGTGGCTTCTCGACAACTGATCACATCTTAACTGACTCTTTGAACTGTAGTATAACTTCAGCCAGTTGCACGTGATGAAAACTAAATGAAACGCCATCAAAACAGTCCTATGCTGTAAGGAGGATTGTTCATAAATCAGTGCGTTTGCCTCAAATTTCTCTGGAACTTTACATCAAGCTTCACAAGTACAACGAGGCTGTTCAGTTTGCTCAGGTTTCCTGTCACAAGAATGTAAATTACAGTAGTATCTTTGCTCCAAAGTATATAGAGTTATATCTCTGTAAGCTGTGAGCTCATTTAAGCTCACTGCATTGGAGTAGAAGCCTCTGTCGGTGGCGCTCTGTTTCGCTCTGATGCTTAACTCATCGCTCTGTTGTTTTGTAAATGAACTGTAATGTTTCTGAATGAACCACTACGTCATTCCTCGGAGTCTTTCTGGCAGGCATGTTTCTGTGTGTGTGTGTGGTCCGTCTCCAGAGCTGACTACTGCTGGCAAACTCTCTGCTCTTCTTAAAAAGTGTGTGTGAGTCAGCATAGTCAGTATTAGTGGTGCATGTGTGTGTGTGTGTGTGTGTGTGTGTGTGTGTGTGTGTGTGTGTGTGTGTGTGTGTGTGTGTGTGTGTGTGTGTGTGTGTGTGTGTGTGTGTGTGTGTGTGTGTGTGTGTGTGTGTGTGTGTGTTGTTGACTGTGATCTGTGGTTTTCTTTCTTTACTCTTGTCATTATTACCATGGAAACATAGATGCCAAAATGGACCTGGTCCTCTGTCGGGTTTTTGGATTTTGACCGAAGCTCTCTCAAACCTTTTCTTTTTTTTTCACTCATAGATTGCTGTCTGCATTCTGTGCAGCATCACATAGGTCGACATTTTGGACGGGAAGCTCTTATTGGTGCCAAACATAGACTTTCGAAGAGGTGCAGAATTTAGATCGAGTAGATGGTTTATTCCTGGGATGTTTTGTAGACTACGGCTGCATTCAACTTAAGCCTTGCAAGAGAAAACCCAGACCACACAGTAACGTGAACGCCTTATTTTGAATGTTTGGCTCACGATCATTGTGACAAAAGACAGGATTGTAAAATTCTGATTCTTATAAACCCGCTATGTAGTTTTGGCTTCAGATAAACCTTCAAATGTGGGTTTTGTCCATTAGATTTCCTGCGTTGTTTTTGTCATGTCTCACTATTATTTCAGGGACCACCCCCAACAACAAAGCCTCGTGTTTTGTTTTAATGCAGGGCTGCTTTTGGTCGGAATGGTGGTTATGGTCATTACTATTAGTGGTAGATCTGTAACAAGTAACATTCACACAGCACACAAATTATACAACAAATATCTATTAGAAAAAAAGTAATGCTGTTTTCTGTTGTGTTTTGGAAAAATATTCCACCAGTGCCACCCAGGGTGCAGCAGTTCAAATGCTGGCAATGTGGCGTCTTTCCCTGTCAGTGTGTCCTTTCACAAGGCATTTAAAGCTCCTCGCTGTCATTATACTCCAATCATTCTGCCAAAAATGTGAACATGTGTTTCTCAAATGTCACGAGTTGCATCGGATTTCTAAACTATGATAACATAATATATCATGCAAACTCTGACCTAAAACATTTGTTGCTAAATGATTATATTCTCATATTATTTCATAGACACCTCACTTTTGCAGTCTAGGTCACATCACTGTTTTTTTTTTAGGCTTTTGACACCAGCTGTGTAGCTGTGTGGGGAGTAAGTTTCTGTGCCGTCTGTCATGCTTTATTGCCCCGGGTGCTGCAGCTGTCATTGGACCGAGGCTGAACCTGTTCTTCCTTTAGAGGGGAAAGAAATCATCACCTGCTGAAATTCACACAATTCGCACAGACACATTTTCAGTGCTGCAGGAAGAGCTTTCTAATGGAGCCTGTCCAATAAATCTAACTGTGAGAGCAGAAGATCACTTAAGGTGTCTGTCAAAATGCCCAAACATATCATTGTTTCAGTAATTAGAGATAATCTATAGGTTGGACAAACTGTAGAGATGCCAGGGCAAAGTTGGTCTTAAAGAAAAGAGATCTTGAATTAATGAATCATAACAAAATTGTGCTATTTGGCTGATATGACTAAACTCAGTAATCTCGTTTTGAACTGTCAGATGTTGGTAATTTGGTCTGTTTTTGTCTGATTGGATGGGTTGCAGATGCTTTTTTTCTCTCTCTGTAATTTCAATTTCCTGCGATCTACAGCTGGTGCTACCTGAACTGTCTGGTTTCATGTCAGTATATATTATTCTAAGGACATCTGAACAATACTAAAGTTTGGTTGTGGACACTCAAAACTCACTCACTCTTAAAAGGGTATTCTTTATTTCTGCATGTACATTTTTTTTTTCCAGCAACCAGCAGGTTTTACATCAGCTTCATCAGATTTGCTCACAAAAAAATGTGTTGTTTACTTAGAACAAAACTTATATTACTTCACACATTACTAAAGATTAACCAGATTAAACTTGTTGAATATACTATGTACGCTGAAGCCTGTCTCATCCCCCACACACGGTGAGGAGGCGGGCCTCGCATGCTTTGTGTGGCGCTGACAGGGACCATGCGTCTCACCTCAGTGGAGTGTGGAGAGATCTGTCAGTCGCGTCGACCTCCAGTGTAAGGGGTCGGAGAGAACTCTGAGCCCAGCAGACTGATTTCCTCCCTGGCACGTCTTAAAGCCAAGCCTTGAAGTTGCACAAACCAGTTCAGAATATTTATACAAAAAAAAAAAAAATAACATAGATTTCCTGAGCTGTGAAACAATTTGGGTGATTTTAACTGCTGGGCCTGGTGTTGCAGACCATGTGTATAATCATTTTCACTGATGTGTCATGGACAAATGACAGTAAACGCCTTGCATTACTAGGAGGGAATGCCACCTTCATATAGGGAGGAAAGCAAAAGCAGAATTTACTGAAAAGGAGTCAATAAAAATATATCTTTTTGATTGATTTGGGTAACACAAACACTAACAATACATACACATTAACAGCACCAATATTGTGTTGAAACCACTTTTCCACATTTCAGTGTCTTAAAGAAAAAAGAAAAAAAATCCCTCCCTAAATAATGTGTGTCTTTCTCTGTCAATGCTCTGCATAGCACTGAAATAAGAAAATCCAATACAAAGGTATGATGGCTTTTACTGTCCCTGAACTCACCTGACCTGTGCACTATATGAAAATCATTTAATAAGTTGTGCCTTGAATGAATAATTTAGTTTCCTGTAGAAACCCTGCTATAATCCTTTTAGACCTCATTGCGTTGCCAAAAGGCATTAAGGCTGTATCAGCAGGGATGGATGCTCTAAAGTGAACCTCAGTCTCACCTCATTTGGGGACACTTGCGTCTGAACATGCGGTGAATCTGAGTGTATGTAGCAGTGAGGTGTCAAATAAATCCGCTCACAGCTAATTTGGCCCTCCTTCGGCTAAAATGAGAAAGGTTTCCTGCAACAATGGTCACATTTTTCATTAATGGAAGCGTTCTCTTAACTTCAGTCGCTGTGGATAGGTCTCTTCCCTCAGAGGAAAACAGTGTGACGCACAAAAGTTTTGATTTCACAACTGCCTTCTTTCACTAGCTGATAGGAAATATGTATTTCTGAAGAATAAATGCTCATGCAGTTTGGAAAAAAAAGAAGAAGAAAGGCTTTCATCATTGTTTCCATCAGCAGAACTCGTTATGAAGAGAGGCTTTCATCTGAGGACTAAATCATGAGGTTGAGACTGTGAGAGAAGACTCACAGACTGTGTGGGTATGAAATTGTTCAAGGATATGATGGAGTGAAAATTTGCATTATAAAAAAAAAAAAAATGCAACAGGGAGTCGTGCATTTTTATGTTGACAGTATATAAGAAAAGAAGCACAAGAACAACTGGATGACGATGATTTGGTGGAATTGAATGGAGTGGGAGAGATGGAGGCAGAAAAAGAGAGAAGATGGAGCAGGGGACAACAAAAAGAGTTACATGTTGCCTATGCAAGTGCTAAAGTGTGGTGCAGAAGGAAAAAAAGAGTGGTAGTGCAGGTGAGGGAGGAAAGAGAAGCTAAGCGGACAGGAGAGAGAGAGAGGGTGCAGTGGGAGGTCATGAGCTATGAGAGGAGCAAGGAGAGATTTTTAGCTTGAGAAAACTGTTTATCACGATGCAGAAGCCACTGTTAACTCTTAACCTTCAGTAAATGAAAATGAATGAATACGGATGATGAATGAAGCACATGAATACGGGCCGGTGTCACATCTTAATGGACATCGACCCAACAGCACCGCTGCTGGAAAACATTCTTGGGGAAGCACTGAGGGGGGCGGCTTAATATGACCAGAACTGGATGTGAAGGGCAAAATGAAAAGATATGACAGAGGGAGTAGAGAAAAAGCTGCAAACCAGAGGGGAAAGGAATAAACATTCAAGAGACGGTGTGAGAACAGAAACCAGAGAGATGTGAGAGTGAAAGTCGGCTGTTTTCCCAGCTCAGCACGCTTCCATAATTAAAGCCAGCCGCTCCTCCAGTCCTCAAACAATGCTGAGTTGCCACTTTGAGCATGCCAAAGGGTGGGAGACATGTTCTCATGCCAGCCTGTTCTCAGGATTCACTGCAGTGAGCTCATATAGGCATATCTCACACTCTAACAACAAAGAGACGACCAAGAGACGTGCTCAATTACCATAATCATGAATACAGACGCAAGGTGTCTAAAGGAATGTCTCAAACTAATGCAGAAGTATAATGCAGCACGCACAAGTCTCAGACCGAAGCTTTAAATGATCAAGATGAGAATTGATCCCAAGAACTTTTTCTCCTCCATCAGGCAAGAATGGGAAAACATTCCACTTTCAAAATGACAACAACTGGTCTCCTCAGTTCCCAAACGCTGACAGTGTTGTTAAAAGAAGAGGTGATGCAACACAGTGGTAAACATGACCCTGTCACAACTTTATGGAAACTTGTTGCAGGCATCAAATTCTAAATGAGGACCATATTTCAAAAGCAATTAAACTTTTCCGTTTCAACATTTGAAATGTTGTCTTTGTGCCGTTTTCAATAACATATGGGGTTTCAATGATTAACAAATCATTGCAAACTGTTTTCATTTACATTTTACACAGCGTCCCAACTGTTTTGGAAAATGGGTTGTAGTATGTTGATTAGTAGTAATCAATTAACAGATTTATTGATGATGGAAATGGTCATTGGTTCCACCTCCTATCAGCCTAAAGTAGGTTTTAGTTCTTTTGAACGTGTGTTTTTTGTACAAAAGCTTTAAAAGCTTTTGGGGTTTGAAAATATCGTCACGTTAAAGTCAAACTCTTTTGTGTTTTGTTTCAACTTAGAGAAATTACCTTTAATAGTTTTACTAAACAAAATATGTGGAGTCTATGAAATCTCTCTATTGTGTGCCAAATATTTCTGATTGTGACACATTCCCCTTAACAAAAATGCATCCTTTGCTCAGCCCTTTAATAATGAATGTCAGCAGCACTTAGCGACTAACAGGAGACCTGTATAAATGTATCAGCCATCAACATGTCTCACCGAGGTTTGTATTTTTGTGGCACAGCTGGTTGAGCATTGATTGTGTTTGTAGTCTCTGCACACTGTGTAAAATGGTGTGGAGGTGTCGACCATGAAGGCTTATTGATCCACACTTGTCTTTCAGTGGTTAGACCTTCACCACAAACTGTTACTGCTCTAATACAAAGAGACGTATTTATATGTCGGCAGCCGATGTAAATACAGTGTCTGTCGCGTGTAGGACTCCATTATAAGACAAATGTTTTATTTAATAGTACTAATAGTTAATTGTTCTTTACTAGTATACTCATATCATCATTTCATTTTCAATCCCAGGACATTTCAATGACTGCGTCTGTTGCCACTGTCAGTGTTTGAGAATGGCCTCTGCCTTTGGTTTGCTGCTGTTTAACCCTTATTTCCTGTGTTTGCTCTCTCTGCAGTTTTGGCAAGCAGCTCGGAGGCAGACGAGGCTGTGAATGCATCACGTTGGAGCCGTCAGAGATGATTGTGGTGAGTAGAGACACTGCCTCCCTCTCTCTGCCTTTGTGTCTCCCTAAGCAGCTCCCTTTTCATCTCCTCACATCTCCCATCTCTGTCCTTTGATATCCTTCCTTTTTTTCCATCATTTTTTTGAAGCCTGTGTCACCTTTATCCCCACGTACCCCTCTTTTCCTCATCATTTTCTCCCTTTCTTTCATCATTCTCATCCTCTCTGTTCTGTCCGCATATTCAAATTCAGTGAGCTTCATTGATGGGGCTTGTTGCGGTGTTTAAAACACGAGCTACCAAATGATTTAAACCTAGCAGGGGACCAATAGTCCTCTTTTCAGATGTATCCAAATCTTCCGTCTGAGCCTCTATACAGTATGTTCCTAAAAAAGCATTGATCCATGTGACACCCTTCCTTGAAGATCAGCCCAGTAGTTTTTACATATTCCTGACAAACAGACAAACAAACGGTATCAAAAACACGACTTGCTTGGCAGAGGTAATACAGTCGAACTACTCTAATGTAATTTAAAGACGTATGATATACGATTTTATGTACCAGATGGCCCTGGACCTGAAGTGATATTTTTTTTTTAAATGGAAATGAAGTTGGGAAAATGCAGAATCAAGGACTAGAAAGTTGCATATTCATGTCACATTCACCATTACACTACCAGAACACCAAGAAGTTAGTCTCAAAAGATCTCTCACTTTTTCCCTTTGTTTCACGTCTACACATAATTTCATTTCATTTTTTAAAAAGACCACAAAAAGTGTTTTATTATAGGTTGGTTTGTAGGCCAGCAAGTTCCCTCATGTCCATTAATAATGTGTCTTTTTGAGTAAGTGAATTTTTAACTCCTGGGTTGTTTTTTTTCTGTAGCAGAGGAAATTATTTCCTGATGAGTGAAAGTTTTTTGCTGAGTTCAGAAAACAGGGTGTCAGTTTAGCCAATAAGGTCTGTAACAGCTCATCCCGTAATCAAGTGGTGGCTTTTGTGGTAGGATGCTTAAAGTAACTCTTTGGCGTTTTTCAAACCCACTTTTAGTGGCCACTATTAGTCACAGTGGTATCATGTCATTTCTAAAAATCTCCTTCCTATTGTAATTTGCAAGTACATACTACATATACATACTGTAACCTTAAATCTGTCTGACGACTGATGAACGTTTGCTTCAGTTTGGGAGGACATCTGAAAGTACTCCTTCAGTTTAAGATTACCATGCCATTTAAATGCATTGTGTTTCTGTCTGCCTCCACATGGTTGCAGTCCTTACACAGTTTCTCGTTTTTGAAACGTCCTTCCTGCTCATCGTCTTTCCTGTCCTGAGTCTCTCTGAGGGACTAGAGGGATCAGGTTGGATAAGACGGCATAAGCAGTTAGGGTTATACGCCAAAAGCAGCAGGTAGTACCAGTTCCACTGATATTATTGAAAAGGAAATGTAAAGCCCTGAACAGATTGGACCTTGTGGCTCCTTGACAGTCACCTGTTCATTATCCTTCACCAGTAACAGTCTGAAGGACAAATTTCACAGGGAACCGCCCTGCAATGGTTTCTACAGAATATTCTAAGAAACCCTAATCTGAGATATGTTGTCATGATTGTGCAGAATTTCAAATCTGTCATTACTGTAGCCAAGGGGAACAATGAGGAAACCTTATCATCCTTAGACACATTGTCCCTCTGTTCAGTGAACACTGAGGCAATAATGTGCATTTCCATTCAAATTGATGTCTGTTTTATCACGCTTGTTGAGCCATAATTGCGACACAAGTTTCAAGTCACCATGTTTTTAATGTTGTTTGACTGCGTTGTCTAAAAACTGTCGATGTTGAAATGTGAAAAGTAGAACGGGACTATTGAGAAGTCTTCAATCTTTGCTTTAACATCAGTCAACATTAAAAGAGATGTCGGTGAATGGTCGTCACACTGCCGTTGTAGCAGCCGTGAGGTTTATGTTTGACCTGTCGGCAGCATTCAGGGCTACAAACTCCAGCCAAATAGTTCCAGGGACAAACGTCATCCCATGAAAGTTCCTGCAATGAAAAAGGGTTATAATATGGAGGTGCCCTTTGAGCAAGGCAGTTAATCCTAAACTGCTCCTGTCTGATGTTCAGAGACTGCGGCTATAGTTATAGGGAGTGGTGGTAGGAAAAGGAAAAACAAAACACCGAGCTCAGCTGACTCATCTGCCTGGGGAGCAAAGGATGAATCAGTTTGAACTGAAAAAAAAAAAGCGGATAAGGGAATAAAATAAAATTAAACTCTCCTTGGTTTATAATAAACCATCTATTGTGTATCATCCTGGAGGAGAGATGTTGGTGCTGGTGGAGGGGGAAGAAGGAGAGCAGGGAGTGCTAGAAAGAGATGAGGTGGATCAGCTGATCGGAGCCAGAGGGAGAACATGAACGTCTCCACATACAGACATGTCTGTTTTCATCTCTAAGGATCTGCACCTCTGTCTGAGGAGAAGGAACTTAGATGATGTTATTTCTGTTAATCACCAAGCATATCCTTGTCTTGTCCACCTTTAATGGTTCGTAACGCTTCCGCCAGCTGCAGCACAGGAGGACAGGTATGGATCTGA